>OX337247.1:3838200-5038200 GCA_946965025.1 Blera fallax | reverse complement strand
GTTTAGACTATCGTTCGTCTTTTTCGAAGACGGGGGAGAAAGGAGCATCTTCAGCAATCACCCCTGCTAGGTGCCTGACCATAGAAACATTCCGGGAAATTGCAAGTCTGACGATCTCTCCAGAAAGAGCACGACTCTTAGGATACCTACCATACAGCTGTATTTTACAAAGAAAATTATTATAAAATTCATCAGGCCATTAAACACGGCTTTCTTTACCATGTTTAGGAAGTACAAACTTTCCTTAATTGTCCTCGAACAAATTCCCTTTAAAATCCGTGAATAAATAGAAAATTTATAAGAAAAACAACTCAAGCTTTCAATGTTTTCGCCACCATCTTGTGTCCGCCATATTGGATTTTCATATTTCATATTATTCTCCATAAAATATCCTTTAATTTGATACCTGAATCATGAAAATCCGTTCAGGAATAAGCAAGTAAGAGCAAAAACAAGTTCACTCCAGAATCGGTAAGTAGCGGCGTCTCACACAGCAGTTTGAGTGCCGCTGGAAAGGGTCGGTTTACCTCCTGTTTTCTGAAGATTTCTGGTGGCCTGGTGTTTCACGAAAATTCACTGCGGAAATTCAGTGGGAATTTTAGGCGATATCTCCGGTCCTAGAAGGCCTAGCGACTTGAAACCAAGACCCACGTGTAGGGCACAAGGTGTAGTTTGTTGTGAGTGCATATATTTTTCTAAGTACAGGGTGGTCCATAGTTTTCAGAGGGTGGGACGTAGAATTGTGTCAAACTTCAGTCAGCACCAAAAAACCAGCCAAAGTTTAGGTTAGAGGGTGTCATGTCGGTCGAATGAATACAGGGTGCTTACTTCTAGGCAGAGTGCTAAAATTATAGGCAAGGACTTAAGGTTTAAGTAAAGGGCTTTGGTGAAGAAGTGATGAAACAAGGAGCAGATAACGTTAAGGTGTTTCGGGTGCCAGCGTGGAGTGGAATCTTGTCCAGTTTGTTGAGAAATTAACTTCAAAACTTCCCATAACCTGGATGAGGCAGACATTCGCGAGGTGGTTATTTTCTGGGATTCAAACTTCGATCCTTCCGCTCAGTCAGTAGTCAAAGCACGCACTACTGAGTCACAGCGCCCACAGAATTTCTAAGATGATCGTGGGTTTTCATTTGATTTGCTAGTCACATTTTCTAGTATAACGAACGGCCTCAGATGGGTAGATAGTGAACAACCATAAAAAGTAGTTAAAATCCGACTCTGCTATCACAAAGAAAGGAATAGATCGTCACAAAGGTCAAGTATTTGAAAATCACTTGTTCAGTCAGCAACACTACGGCCTTGATAGTCAAATTGATTACTGCCAGCTGTGAAGGCTCATTCTGGACAAAGAATACAAAATCACGCCCTTCGTTCCATGCGAAATAAAACATAGACTCCCTCAAAGATGCTCACACAGATCAGTCCAATCGAAGATCATCTGGTCAAGAGGACTTATAAGGGTTTCATTGGCCTTCACATACGATCATCAACGGAAAATTCTAAGAATACCTACGGAAACAATGAATCCAATTTGCTGCCGACGATGTCAAAGTTAATTACCTCCATACTCAACAAATAAGTCTGGCAATGAACTCAATGCAATAAATCTTCCTCTTCACCAGAAAAAAGAAAACCTTAAAAAAAAAATATCCGAATCCACCCAGAAAAACTTGTCCCAAAAACCGAAAACCATCCAAAAATACCCCCTACCCATGCAGAAGTCTACCTTTTATTACTCACATTTGTCCTCCATTCCTAAAGCCAAACACTGATTCATGAGATCCAACTAAAAACCATCACTTCCTTCCATCTTCTCGCTGAGTAACTGCCAGTTTCAACCATACAAATGTGCTACACCGCCACACTCATCCCAACACACCAGCATCATAGCATCTAATCTGGTTTCACTTCCACAAAATCGAACCAACAACAAAAACAACACCACAAAAAAAAAAAACACTAAATTATACTACAATCCCAACTGAAACTAAAAGCACAGGCGATCCATCCGTCGCACGGAGGTTTATTTAAGTTCCAAAGCATTTGCGTACATCCAGTCAGTTCGCCACTTGCATCTAATCCGAACGGTTCACAACAAGAAAAATAGAAAAAAAGTATCGCGATTTGAATTTTGAAAAGAATAAGAAACAAAAAAAAAAAAAAAGCTCTCTCACTCGCATGAGATACTTTTAGACCAGAACCGAGGAGTATTGTAACGATTTACTCGTATCTGTGGATTTGAATCGCTGCTAGTGCTAAAAAGTGAGTTTTCCACGATTGAAAAAAGTATCTTTTTGTCTTTTCGAGCGAGGATGTGCCCTACTATAAGATTGCAATTGCATCTTGGTTGTTACACTATCGGTTGCGTATTTGAATTAGCTGTTATCAGCAAGTGAATAATTGGTGCATTGCTATAGTATTTCCCTCGTTTTTTTTGAATTTTTTTTTCACTGTGAAAGGCATGTGTGCATCGTAATCAAGTGGATGGAATTGATCGTGTGTATTGACGCGTAATTTTATACAAAACAGTAAGATACAAATGCAATGGAGTGCTACTTTGAATCTAGAACAATCCACGATTTTTCTTTTTTTTTTAATTCGAAGTCCTTGAGGCAGATACGAAATTGAACAGATTGTCTAATTAATTCGCAGTTACTTAAGCCTTATCTGCGCATCCATAAGACCAAGCTGTGATTGGGAGACCTCTATGGACATCGATATCAAGGAACTCCTCGCGCTACGATTGTTCTAAGAGGATCGGATCTGGCATGGAAACAATTTCATGAGAAAAGAAACAGATAACAACGACAATTGATTTAATTTTTGAATATTTCTGTGGATCTATAGGAAAATTTAGATCAAAAAGTGTCCAAGTTGCTGTGCAAGAAAGAACCATTCTGTCGACGTAAATTTAATCTTGAAGGGTATGAGCCCTGCCGGTAAATTTAAAACCCAATCCGTGGCTTTGGATATTTTTGAAGAAGGAAACTAAAAAAAATAAGCAAACAGCTACTTCAAGCCTTGTGGGCGCCGTAGCTCAGTGGTTAGTGTGGTGGCAGGTTCAGAAAAGACCAAACGTCCGAAAGTAATATTTGCCATGAGAAAACGTCTCAATTTGCCTTTGGATGGCTTTAAACTGTAGGTCCCTTCCATTTGTGTGAAAAAATCTAGTACGTATGATCGTTGGAAGCTAGGCCTGTATCACTTCAAGCCTGGCTTGAGCTGCACTCTTACCTAAGACTGACACTTTTTTCGATTTCTTCTACTAAAGCAAATAAAGTGTTTCGTCGTTTAGGACGATTTACGAGTACTTTCGAGAAACGCCTCTGATAATTCTTTTGATCAACGTCTTGGGGAGATTCTTTCAAAAAGTGCTGCCTCATTCGATTGAGGCTTTCGAAGCGCCTTTTGAATCAAAATCACTTGGGAGGAGACATTTCAATATTCTTTGAGGACAGGATATTTTGAACGTCTGTCAGTAACCAGTTTACTAGCATTTGTGCCCAGGATAAGTCCCTTTCCCCCTTCTTCTGTTTTTCTCAGACTTATGATTTTATATTCACAAGAAAAAAAAATTTTTCATAGACATTTGTTTCTTCAAACACACCAACGAATGAGCTTTCTGCTGCCTTCATAAGGCTACATTAGGTGAATATTTCGACTTAAAAATTGAGAAATGCCAACACTTAAGGACGCAGGGCGTTGAATTGATTCCAGCAGATCATGTTCGGAAGCACCGGTTGTCTTACACATGGACTTCAGCTTGAGATAGTCGTCTACTTGTGGTTATAAGAGGAACAGCCGTGCGCTTCTAGGGGATCTACTCCTATTAGGACATTACTTTTTATTTAAAGCATTAAATCAGAAGATTTTGCTATGAAAAGCTGACTTAACGAAGGCTGTCCATGTAAGGTATGGGCTAGTGCTGGAAAAACTGTTAAATATGCCAGAGGATATCACATAGCAAACATACCTTCTAATCTAAGTCAGGGCTATAAGCAAAGCCTGGCTTCTCGCGACCATTCGCGTTGTGCGTGTTATATTTTTCACAAAGGAAGCTGTGGGTCCCTGGCTAATACGTTCCACTACTAAGTGGAAGGTTCGAATTTTTTTTTTTGAATTTAACTTCGCGCGAATGTCTCACAAGCGTCTGACTGTAATAACTGTCCTGAGAGAGTTTCGCGACAGCCCTTTTCATGAGCACAAAATGGGATAATTAAATTTCTGCTTCTTAAATTATCACCAAACAAAAATATTCCAAATTTACAACCTCCCCTTTGTAGAACGCCCTATACTGTCCTTTCACATTATCTCCAAAATGCAGACACAGCATCTAAACAGAAAAGCCTGCAAAAAACTTACTACACATTTGCCAAGCTTGTAAAGCCTAAATGATTCTGTCTGTTGGTAGATTTCTGAAAGCGGAGAGGTAGTGTTTTCTGAATGTTTAAGGTGCCTATTCGCCTTTCTAAGGAATGAGCAATCTGTTGGTTTCTTTTGCATGAGGGTTGTTGCGACTTTGGCAACACTAGCACATATCACATTGCAAAACCATCTCCAAATTGAATTCTTGGTCAAAATAAAGACCCTTCATTGACTGGTGTTCCGGAAATTCACAAAGAAAGCACTCACACTCGGACTCCGAGATGGGTCTTAGACATGCAAGGAAATTTATAGATTGCTCTAGCAAAAGATCGAAGGAAATTGTACCAATGAACAAACTTCTCTCAAATAACACATTAAGAGAATGGTCATAAGCCAAACGATTTTTGGCTGACATTCGCAGACTATATCTTGACAAAATTAAGACAGTACGTCCGAAGTTGGGCTTGAGGGTGAACTGATGAGTATTCGAAGCATGACGCGTATTGCGGGTGAAATTTTGAAGGGGAGGAATGCAGGTGGCTATTTCGTTGGAACATTTTTTGTGGAATAAGCGATAAAATAGGGAAAGACAAGAGACATTTCTGCGATGTTCTAGTGAGTCTATGGAGCTCACAGTGTCTCTATCACCTATTAGTTTTATCGCGCGGTTCTGGACCCTATCTAGAATGTGCAAGACGGTCTTGGGTGCACCAGACCAGATATGGGCGTTGTATTCCATCCTTGGGCGGATGAATGCCTTATATATTGAGGCCAGATCAGACGAGGTGAAAAATTTCTTGCATCGCTTAAGGAATCCTAGACATTTTGCAGCATTTTTGGCGACCTCGAATATGTGATCGTTCCAACAACGATAACCCGCCTGATGTTTCTATCGCTGCTTCCAATGTTGTTACAGATGACTCGTTCTAGCACTTTCCTTGCTGTGTCTATCATGCATACGGGCGGTATGATAAGGGTTCCTCTGGTGGCTTTCTCACTTTGGTGAGTAGTATAAGACTCTGGCTTTGCTACTGGTCAGGAAAAGCTCCTTCTTTCATACACGTGTTGTGCATTTCTATAAACATATCTGAGCAGACTTTAAATTCCGTCTTGGGCTTGCCGTCGGGTTTCGATGACTTCTTACGGGTGACGTAAATAAAACTGAAAGGTCTGTGGATGACTTCAATAAAAAGGAAGTCGCCTTGTCTTGTTCGTTTAACTTTGCGTCCTTTAAGTATGTACATCAACTGATCCCTTAACAGTGTTGGCAGGTTCATGGTCCATGCCAAATTTTGCGAAACAATTTTTTGTTAAAAAATTGCAATCTTTATGCATATTCACCATGACTTATAAGGAAACATCGAAAACTCAAACCATTCTCCCAAGCCTTCTTAAAGAAAAGTAGAATATCCGTAGGATTACTATAAATTAGGACTGTTTTCCACCAATTTTTGGTTTTTTTATTACAAGATTCTTAGGAAGTCCCATCGTTTTTTGCGCTTATAAAAGTGGTTGAAACCAAGAGACCGACCTGGATTGAAACCAGTTCAGACTCAAACAGTGCTCTGCGAATGTGATCCTTCATCAGGATATCAAATAAATCAAACTAATTACAAAAAGAACAATTTGTTGGCCAAGTTGTAGGACTTTAACGCTTGCTGTAGTTAAGTGTACATGGCGCTGAAAAGATTTTACGTTGCGATACGTCGTCTCAATCAAATTCAATTGATTGCAACATAGTCAGAGATAGAATTAAAAAGCAATAAATTGCGCACTCGAAAACTGCATAAGGCATCTCTCACACCTGTCATTAATTACAGAAATGAAAGGTAATTGCCAGCGGAATTTACTGCCGACTTTTATGTTCGAAAATACATTTTTTAATTTATGAATCAAACCTGTCAAGCTGATCCAAAATAGTGCGAAATGAAAATGTATGATTTCATTAAGAAAAAAAAAAAAAAAGACACATCGATGCATCATCGTCCCATCATCCATCATTGAAATACGTGACTATCGCTGAGATGAGGTGTTAAAGGTGTCAGAGTTTAAAAATGTCCGCCTTTTTGAAATCCACTCCGTGTGTTAAGTTTAAAAATAAATCTATAAAACAACATACACGCGACAGTTCTATATTTAATGACACAAGTTTATCGTGCATGCATTCGAATTGGAAATTTCAAGTTTTCAGTTGAATTTTGGATTCTTTTTGGAAATTCTTTTCCATTATACGAGTTATTTTTGAAAATTATTCGATTTTCGGTGTTGAGATTAAAGAATGTGTTACACGAAACTTCATTTGAAGTTCGGCGGAAATTTCGAAAGGAATGCTCGTAAAATTAACTGGAGCATTCGAAAAGAGGACAGGCGGTGAGGTATACTTGTGTTTGGAAGGGGTATTTTCGACGTTGCGTTTGCTTTTATTGCGTGATAATGATAATTGCGACATAGAATGAATTATTCAAAATTTAATTTTTCATTTTCTATCAGCTGCTGGAAATAAATTCATTTTTTTAAAGCAAACAGTTGATAAGAGCCAACCTTGATGCACCCCGAGTAGTTATCTCACAAGGAAGCTATTTTAAGATTTTGCGAAGAAGTGATAACTCTTGTCTACGTGCATATTTGGACAATTTTGGCCCAATTTTCACTTAGTAACTGTCACGACACTGGTATATAATCTACGTGCCAGTTGTCAAACGTCATGTAGATTGTTGAACGCACCCTACAGTCGTGATATTCAACTGTCATGGTCTTGCTATCTTGTGTTGTCTAACTTGACAATGAATTTCAGTTCAGTTGAATGGCCTCAATGCTGATATAAGTGACAGATGTCAAATGTCAATCAGTGTTGTATGCTCGAACAGACCCCGGGACGCAAACCATTTGGTCTTTTGCCTCGGAAAGGCTCGTTCGAAACTGAAACTAAAGGTGCCTGATTGCTTTCGCGCCTAAAAATGATGCAATAACTCATTTCCTTTGCGAATAATCGTACTGACCGTCAAACTTATCTGCCAACCGGTACGTCAAACGTATTCCTCCACAACCTCTAGTGCATTGAATGATTTCCGTCGATTAACGTCCAAAATTTTGCACGTCAAACAGTTTTCGTAAATAACCAAGCGACGATATTTTTTTTTTATCAATTCTTTATCAATTTTTATAAAAAAAAATACTCCTCTCCTGGGTTATTATTATTAACATTGATGGCATTAATTTCCAGCGAAAGAAGAAGCGAAATAATTGATTGTATGTTATCTGTCTTATTCAATGGCCTCCTGAACTTAGGCGGCTGCCGTAAATCTGGCTGCGGTTTCTGGCGAATCTTTTCTATTTAAAGTTCCCTTATCTCGTCTTGGAGCACAATCGAAAAGACAACGCCGGACAGCTGAGGCTGCCAAAGTGGACTGACTGTTTTAAGAGAATATTTTCGTTTATTCTTTTTTTCAGGGCACTTCGGCAATGAAGTCCTTAATCCTTGCTCTGGTGCTGCTGGGCACTGGTAGCTGGAGTGATGCATACAGCGCATATCAGAGATCAACTTCAACGACATCGACATCTTCGACTGGACCTTGTTGCAAGCTCTCGCCATGGGCATACGAGCATATGGATGCTGTTCGACCACTCGCCGAGCGATTGAGGCAGGATTATAATATCAAGTCCAGAGGTGGAGCAAACGCTGGAAGGTACGGCAGTCAGGCATGGAGTGGTAAGTTAAGAAAAGACCTACGAATTCCGACGACTGACAGTTCATTTTTCTTATAGAAAACCTAACGAGCTTGGTTGGTAAGAGCAACGAGGAAATCGAAACGATTTGTCGACAGATTTCCGATCAAATTCTTGCCGATATGCAGGGTGGAAGGATCAGCTATGGATTGGTTGCTCAACCGAACTATTTCGAGTCTCAGGCTGCCACCGCATTGGAGAGGCTAACTGAGGGCTCGGAGTTTGACGATAATCAACAGCGACAGGTGGAGCTTTATGAACCATCGGTTCCTCACATTGAATCTACTGACCTGAGCAACTTCGACCAAGTTCGACATGTGAACTCACCCACCGAAGTCAAGGTGGTCAATGGACAGACCTACATCACCAACAAGAACTACACTACTGCGACCATGCGTGGTGGATCTGCGATTAATCCGATCATCACGACAGTTCGTGTGAATAGAACCACGACGCACACTACTGTTCCTCTGTATGTCTCCCAGGGAACCACGGTGTCGCAGCCTTTTGTCAACAATCGAGAGCATAGCATCTACAACCACCTCAACCGACAGGAAGTTGGTGTCCCAAACTACTCACCCGAAGTGACAGTCGATGACAGTTTGGTTGTCGGAATGAACCACTTGAACACGTACACCCCTCCCATAGTAATCCCAGTTGAAGGCGGTGACCAAGTCGAGTCCTTTGGAATCGGAAACCAATATGGAATCCGTCCCGGCCATACTGTGACCATCAGGAAGTACAACCGAACAATCATCACAGGACCCGATGGCAGGCCTATTGTGACAGGAAGTGAGAGCAAGTCCGTTTGGGATAATGGACAGTTGGTGTATAACTATAACGCACCATTTGGTAACGTCAGCTGGACGAAGGACGATCTGTGGAAGAGAGAGGAACGCGAAAGGCTATTCTGGTTGTTCCAGAAAGGGTCTATCAACATTCGAGATCTCGAGGAATGGCAGAGGAATCAAGAAGAGCGCCTCCTTGGCCTTGCTTACCGTTCGAACAAGACTCTGGAAGAGATTGAGGAATGGCAGCGTCAAGAATTGGAGCGCTACAAGATCCTAGTCAATCAATACAGCACGGTCAGCTCTGATCTCACTGAATGGCAGAGAAGCGAACGTGGTCGCATTGACTGGTTGATCCATCAAAACGGAATCACTCGTGAAGACCTCGAGCGCTGGCAGAAGGAAAACCAACAGAAACTTAACATCTTGGCTTTACAGTATCGCATCACAATTGAGGAACTCAAGGAATACCAACGCAGAGAGCTGGAGCGTCTATATCTGATCTTCAACAAGCAAAACTCCCAGATAGGCAGCAATAATCTGCAAGTCTTCCAGCAACAGGAGAGTGATCGCCTGAACAGTATTCTACTGCAGCACAATACCACCGTCGATCAGTTACAGGAACAGATCAAACGTGATCAGGACCGCTACAAAGATTTGGCGCAACAATACAAGCTCAACGTCGAGGACATGGAGAAATTTTTCAAAAACGAACTCAACCGATTGACGGCCGTTATCAATCAGCAACAGGAAGAGATGAGGAGGATCACCGATTGGCAGCGATCTGAGAGGACCCGCTTGGAAGATATCGTCCGTCACCACAACTTGACGGTCGAAGAGTTGGAGCAGAAAATGAAGCTCGACCGCAATTACCTTCAGGGCTTGGCTCAGAAGTACCACATCAGCTTGGAGGAGCTTGAGAAGTGGCAACGCTCGGAGTTGGACAGGCTTCATGAGACTGGGAAAACCAATCTGCAGAAGGAATTGGAAGTATGGCAGCAGCAGGAGCGAGACCGTATGCTAGCCATTATCAAAAAAAACGATCTAACGATCGAGGAATACGAATCGAAGATTGGTAATGATCGCGCCAGATTGCAGCAATTGGCTTCAATGTATCAGGTCCAAGTGGAAGAGATCGAGAGATGGCTCAGAGAAGAGGCTCAACGGCTGAAGACTCAAGGAGTTTTCTCCGACGTCCAAAAGAATCTCACCATCTGGCAGCAACAAGAACGTGATCGCCTTCAAGCGATCGTGCAGAACAATGAGGTAACCATCGAGGAGTTACAAAACAAAATCAAAAATGACCAGACCAGGCTATACGCCTTGGCCAACACCTATCAAGTGAGGGTTGAAGAAATCGAGGATTGGCTCAAGAAAGAGTTGCTTCGCTTGCAGAGTCAAGGTTTGGTGAAGATCGATGATCTTGAAGACTGGCAGAAGGCCGAGAGGGTGAAAATTCTGCAGCTGGTTCAGGACAACAAGCTGACCGTCGACGATTTTGAGAAGAGATTACTGAGCGACAAGAACCGCCTCCAGCAGTTGGCTGCACAATACCATGTCGAGTTAAAGGACATTGAAGTCTGGCTTCGCAAAGAATCTGACCGTCTACAGAGCCTTGGCTTGATAGAGCAGGAAAAGCTCACCGAATGGCAGAAGATCGAACGCGAAAGGTTACTAGCCCTCATCCAGAAGAACGAGCTCTCAATCGATGACTTGGAGAAGAAGATTAAGACCGATCAGGTGCACCTTTACTCCCTGGCACACCAGTACTCCGTCCGCGTAGAAGAAATAGAAGAGTGGCTTAGAAAGGAAGTAATACGTCTGCAAAATCAAGCCAACATTGAAGCCGCCAACCTAAAGGACTGGCAAAAAGTAGAGAGAGAGCGACTCATGAAGTTGGTCAATCACAATGACCTTACTATCGATGAATTCACCCAAAAGCTCAAGGCTGATCGTGCCTACCTTCAGCAATTGGCCATGCAATACCACGTCCAAATCGAAGAGGTCGAGGAATGGGTCAAAAATGAAGGAAACCGCCTTGAAAGTCTTGGATTAATCAAGCCCAACGCAGCTCTCACTGAATGGCAGGAGGTTGAGCGCGATCATGTGCTTCAACTCGTCCAAGGACAAGATCAGTTATCCCTCGATCAATTGGAAGAGCGCTTGAAGAATGATCGTGCCCATCTTTACAGTGTGGCTCAAGAATACCAAGTCCAGGTAAAGGAAATCGAAGAATGGATCAGGAAAGAGCTCCAACGCCTGCAAAACCAAGGTTTGGTCCAAATTGAAAAGCTAAAGGAATGGCAGCAGACCGAGCGTGATCATTTGACCACTTTAGTCGCTCAACAACAAACCGGATTCTCCGTAGATGAGTTCGAGAAGCAACTGAAGGCCGATCGCCAGCGATTGCAGAACCTCGCCTGGCAGAACAACGTCCAGGTAAAGGAGATCGAAGAATGGATTCACAAGGAACTGGAAAGGATGAAGAGTCAAGGACAGGTACAAATCGAAAACTTGACCGATTGGCAGAAGAACGAACGCGATCGTCTGCTGGTACTTGCCCAGCAGCAGAGTGATCTCAGTGCCGCTGAATTGGAGAAGAAACTTCAAGCGGACCGAAACCGCTTACAGCAACTTGCCTGGCAGTATCACATAGAGGTAGAGGAGGTCGAGGAGTGGATCAGGAAGGAGGTGCAAAAACTCCGTGATCAAGGAAAGCTGCAGATCGAGAACCTTACAGCCTGGCAGCTGGGAGAGCGCGATCGTCTCCAGAAACTCATCCAAGAACAATCCCAATTGAGTGTGGCCGAGGTTGAACAGCAACTTAAGGCTGATCATAACCGTCTAAAACAACTTGCTTGGCAATACCACATCCAAGTTGAGGAAGTCGAAGAATGGATCAGAAAGGAGGCCCAACGACTCCGCAATCAAGGCCAACTCCACATTGCAAACCTCACCGATTGGCAAGTGAGAGAGAGACAGCGAATCCAGCAACTCATCAAGCAGAACAGCGACCTTACCGTTGAAGAGTTCGAAAACCAACTCAAGGCCGATCGAAACCGTCTTCAAATACTTGCACAGCAGTACCAAGTCGACATAAAGGAGGTGGAAGCGTGGATTCAGAAAGAAGTTCAGCGCCTGAGAAATGAGGGACAACTGCAGATAGACAACCTGACCGCCTGGCAGAAATCCGAAAGAGACCGTCTTCTCCAGCTCGCCAAACAAGAAACTGAGCTCTCATTAGCTGAATTTGAAGAGAAATTAATCGCCGATCGCAAACGCTTGGAAACCCTGGCAAACCAGTACCACATCTCCGTTCAGGAAATCGAGGAATGGATTAAAAAGGAAGCCGAACGCCTTGAGAACCAGGGCGTCATTGGCGATCTTCAAGACTGGCAGAAGGTGGAGCGATTGAGGATTCACGACTTAATAAAGCAGAACAACCTGACAATTGATGAGTTCAAAGACCAACTTAAGACCGATCACGGTAGGCTTCAACAATTGGCATGGCAGTATCACGTCACAGTCGAAGAGGTGGAAGAATGGATCTTAAAAGAGGGAAATCGTCAAATTAAGCCCGAAGCCCTGACACTTTGGCAGCAAAATGAACAGCAAAGACTACGAAACTTAATTCAGACTCAAGACATCACTTTGGATGATTTGGAGAAACAGTTGAAGGTGCAAAGGAGCCGTCTTCAGCAAGTAGCTCAGCAGTATCGCGTGACAGTAGAAGAGGTGGAAGAATGGATAAGGCAGGAGGGTAAACGTCTCATCAAACCTGAATCCCTAACCGTCTGGCAAGAGAATGAACGACAACGCCTTTTGCAGGAGCTACAGCAACCCCAGAGCCTGACAATCGATGATTTGGAGGACCAACTCAGGGCTAATCAATACCGTCTACAACAGGTGGCTCAACAGTACCACATTACCATCGAAGAAGTAGAAGAATGGATCAGGAAGGAGGGTAAACGTCTCATTAAACCGCAGCCAATATCTGAGTGGCAACAAATTGAGCGACAACGACTTCTGGAGCAACTCCAACAGCCTCAGGCACTGACAATCGATCAACTGGAAGCTCAACTCAGGGCGAATCGTTACCGCCTACAGCAGGTCGCTCAGCAGTATCATGTGGCAATCGAAGAAGTAGAAGAATGGATCAGGAAGGAAGGTAAACGCCTCATCAAGCCCGAATCTCTCACCGTGTGGCAGGAGAATGAGCGAAAACGCCTCCAACAGCAAATCAACCAGCAGCCCGACCTCACCATCGAGGAATGGAAAAATCAACTCAAGACTGATCGCAACCGCCTTCAGCAGTTGGCTCAACAATATCAAGTGACTATTGAAGAAGTCGAAGAATGGATTATTAACGAAGGCAAGAAGTGGATCAAACCAGAATCCTTAACCGTTTGGCAAGAGAACGAACGTCAACGACTTCAACAGCAAATCAACCAACAGCCCGGCCTCACCATTGAAGAATGGGAAAACCAACTCAAGACCGATCGTAATCGTCTTCAACAACTGGCTAGGCAATATCAAGTGACCATCGAACAAGTCGAAGAGTGGATAAGGAAGGAGGGCAAACGCCTGATCAAGCCACAGCCAATAGCTGAGTGGCAACAGATTGAGCGACAACGACTTCTGGAACAACTCCAACAGCCTCAGGCACTGACAATCGATCAACTGGAAGCTCAACTCAGGGCGAATCGTTACCGTCTACAGCAGGTCGCTCAGCAGTACCATGTGACCATCGAAGAAGTCGAGGAATGGATCCTGAATGAAGGCAAACGCCTGATCAAGCCACAGCCAATAGCTGAGTGGCAACAGATTGAGCGCCAACGACTTCTGGATCAACTCCAACAACCTCAGGGACTGACAATCGATCAACTGGAAGCTCAACTCAGGGCCAATCGTTACCGTCTACAGCAGGTCGCTCAACAGTACCATGTGACCATCGAAGAAGTCGAAGAATGGATCCTGAATGAAGGCAACCGCCTCATCAAACCCGTCCAGCTCACCGAGTGGCAGCATAGCGAACGAAATCGTCTCCTTCAACTGATCAAACAACAGAACCTATCGATAGAAGAGCTCACGAGACAGCTTAAAGCGGATCGTAACCGCCTTCAGCAGTTAGCAAATCAGTACCACGTTACCGTTGAGGAAGTCGAAGAATGGATAATCAACGAGGGCCGCAAGCTTACCCAGCCCGTTCAACTTACCGAATGGCAACGCAGCGAACGTGATCGCCTCCTTCAACTGATCAAACAGGACGATCTAACAATCGAAGAACTCAGACAACAACTTGCCGCCGATCGTGGACGTCTTCAACAGCTGGCATATCAATATCACGTGACTATCGAAGAAATCGAGGAATGGATCATCAATGAGGCCCGCAAACTGATCAAGCCCGCCTTGAATGAATGGCAGCGCAGTGAACGCGATCGTCTTCTTCAATTGATAAACCAACACAATATCAGCTTAGAAGACCTCCGAAAACAACTCAAAGCTGATCGCGGACGCCTGCAACAATTGGCCTACCGTTACCACGTGACTGTTGAAGAAATTGAAGAATGGATCATCAACGAGGGCCAGAAACTCATTAAGCCTGTTACCACCACCGGTGGCAATCTGACTCAATGGCAGCAGCACGAACGAGAATATCTCCTCGCTCTAGCGCAGACCAACTTGGTTACGCTAAAGAACTTCGAGAAGCACCTTGGTCAAGACCTGCAGAGGATAGAGAATGTCGGCAACCACTACCAGGTCTCGGTTGAAGAAATCCTGGAATTCCTTCGTGAAGAAGTGCAGCGTATGGCAAAATTGAAGCTCATTTCAGAAGGTCAAGAAGAGATCGACGAATGGCAGGTGGAAGAGCCAGACTGGCAGACTGGAGAACAACAACACATCCAGCAACTGCTCCAGGAGCACACATGGTCCATTGAAGAACTAGAACGCAAGCTTCGTGACGATCGTGCTCGTTTACAGCAACTGGCCGATCAGTACCGCATAACGATCGATCAAATCGAAGAGTGGTACCGCACCGAACTCCGGAAATTACTTCAGCAAAAGACCATCTACACCGAAAATCTCACAGACTGGCAGAAGCGTGAAAAGGAGCGCATTTACCTGACCATCAAGCAGCAAAGGATCAGCATTGAGGAACTCGAGAGGCAGCTGGCTAGAGATCGTGATGCTCTGAGGCGACTAGCCGCTCAATACAGGATCTCTATCGACCAACTGATCAGTTGGCAGCGCAAGGAGTTTGGACGTCTGAGCAATCTTGGACTGGGAAAGCCAATCCAAGCTGGGAATCTTAACGCTTGGCAGGACATCGAAAAGAAACGCCTACGAGCAATCCCCGTAAAAGTGATCATCACCAAAGAGGAGCTCCTGGAATTCTTGGTAGCTGACACCAGCTTCCAAGGTAACTTGACCCAGAAATATAACGTGTCATCGGAAGAACTCAATGCGTTCCAAGCCAAGGAACTACAAAACATGAAAAATGACGGTCTCCTTGAGATAATCACACTGAAACACCTCGAAGACTGGCAGCGCCGGGAACGTGATCGCCTCTACAGTATGATTCGCACTCAAAGCTTTAATTTGCAGAAACTCAAAGAGTGGCAGAACCGCGATCGTTTGACCTCGATTGGCTCGATATATCGCATTCCAGCCGATACCATAAAGAACTGGCAGTTGCAAGAGATGCAGAGAATCGAAGACGTGGCGAAGCACTACAAAATGAGCCTGAACCGCTTGGAGGACTTCAGGCATGGAGAGCTGGAAAGACTGAAGTTTGCTGCTCACCAGGGATCCCTTTCTCAAGGTGAACAACAACAGTGGAACGCACGTGAAGAGGGTCGTTTGAGTGCCCTAGCAACCCGCACCGGTTTGCAAGGAGCACAATTGGACAAATGGCGTAGAAAGTTGTACCTATTGGCGCAGGGATTGATCGATTTGGACTTTAACGAGGGCGGCTATGGAGGAATCGAGTTGAATACTAACACCTCGGCTTCGGCTAAACGAAATGAAACCATCAGCAAGGACCGTGGAGATCAGCCACCACAAGTGTATCAAGAGGAGTTCGAAGAATCAGAGCCAAGCTTGGGAAGTCCCTCAGATCACAATGCTCCAATGGTTCAGGAACCAGAAGAAACATACGATTCAAACCGTGGACAAGGACCTCCTTATGGTCATGGTCATCATGGACATGGCCATGGGCATAGAGGACCTCCATTTGGTCGCTACCACGGTCCACCACCACACCATGGACCACCACACCATGGACCACCACATCATGGACCACCACACCATGGACCTCCACCATACAATCAATACCCCGGAGCTGACGAACGAATCCAAGCAGAGAGGGTTCACCGTAAGAAGGAATATAGCTTCACTGTTCCTGTAGATGTCCCTCCACCAGAGATACCGGCCCCTAGCGCAGACTATGGTTACCAAAATCGTTATTCCCATGGTCGTGGCCCATCCTCCTACGGTAGACTGCACGTCGGTTCTCTCACAACGCAGAGTGACCAAGCCGATGACTTGGGACAACAACAGGTTCAAGTTGAGGATTGGCATCCATATCCCGAGGATTCCGGACAAAAGAGTGAGAAACTTGAGGATCTCGGTCAACAACAACAACAAGAGGAACTAAATCAATATACCGCAGAAGATCTCGGCCAACAGCAAGTTCAACACGAGGACTTCCAAGTGGATGAGGCCAGTGCTAGTCATAAGTCATCGAATGTAGCTCCGCTGAACACCACACAAACTACTGGACAGGCAGCAGAAGGAACAGTAAGCAATTAAAACTTGGTTTGACATTTGTCTGTCAAAACTGACATTTCTATCACTTTTTTTTTTTCTCCTAGATTGTTGCCGCTGAATCTGTCACAGAGGAACCAAAGTCAGTTTGGGGCAAACTGAAAACCTCAGCCAAGTCATGGTTCGGTTAAGAAGGAGACTGCAAGAAACGTTATATTTTTGTTATAAACTTTTTCAAATAACTTTAAATGTAAGCCATCCGATTCGTTGTTAACGGTAAAATAAAATTAATTAAGAAATATTTTAATGAGTGAAGCGTTGTAGTAGAAGAGTGATTTTTTTAAATAAACGAAATTATTGTAAGCGAACAAGAAAATTTAAAAAAAGTGTGTTTTGTCAGAGAAGATGATTCGTTAAATCGAATACAGGTGTCTGGAGTGGAAATGGTTCGTGTGTTTGCTAAGAAATCCCGGGATGGCCCACAGATGTCACCGTTAAACTTTTTTCGCTAAACAAAATTCCTTACAACTTACTTATATCATATGCCCTCTTGTTGTGTCCCTTGTGGGTCATAGGGCTTCCTCTACTACATGTGACCAATCCATTGCCACTTTCGTGTTTATATGGTCCACTAGAGCATCACACCTGGTTGCAACTTCTTCTGATTTGTAGACTGCACGTTGATGTAGTTGCGCTTGTCATGTCGCACGCTACCCCGGACTTTTCCCATCCTCATGCGATATAAGAACTGTAGCTCGCTCCTCCCTGATGATGGAGTGTAGTTGCGCTTGTCATGTCGCACGCTACCCTAGACTTCCCTCATTTTCATTCGATATGAGAACTCTAGCTCGCTCCTCTCTGATGCTGGAGTATCTACAATGTGAGCTTTCAGCTGATTTTATTCGTCGATTGGTCTCCAGGTATCTGCGGAGAGTCACGACCTCTGTCTTCCCTGCGATTGACCGATAATGCTTCCAGCACCTGATTGTACAGAGCAAACCAATGGTCGTTGTGAACTGCTGATCGGTTCCACATCTTGCGAAAGGTGGTCCCTTAATTGTTTGTCGTCGTCATGATGGTTGCTAGTTCATACTTCCCGATAGCATGTCTGAGTCCTTCGTTGTTGTTACCTACTTTGGCATTTAAAGCCTTCATCACTATGAGAATCTCTTCATTTGGTTGAAGACGGTACTTAGGTGGTTGCAAAAGCTCTCTTTCTCATCTCCAGACGAGCCACCCGTCGGGGCATAACACTGTATAATGGTGACACGTAGCTTTCTAGTCCACAATCTGGCCGTCTTAATCCTATCACCGAGGAAATTATGCCCTTCCGTGTTGCTGGTGTAAGCAGTAGTCCGACTTCATATTCCCACGGACTTCTAGATGTACTTCCGGAATAGAGTACGACGCGTCACCATTGTATAGTATAATGCGTTGGGGACTGCTACTCTCCCGCTTCGAACCATATATCTCACTTCCTCCTAAAATGTCCAGTCTATCTCGCATGAAGCCTTTTTATGGTTGGAGGCATCTGGGATTTTTTGAGATCCCTCGCTCCTCGAGTCGAGGAACGTCTTCACATTTCAGAATCCTATCTTTGTCCGGGTGAAATAACCAACAGTTGTCAGCATGTGATCATTCCTTATCCGAAGCATAGTGTCGGTTTCGGTAACGCTGGTTGCTGACCTAGTCTAGAATTAAGGCTCTAGACAACCTGCACTTGCAGTTTGCGCCTACAAGTAGGGGGTTTCTACGTACGGTTGCCGGAGAACACTTCACCATGAACCCGATTGCCGTGCCTCTTGCCACAAGCTCACAATCAATCGCAATTGAACTCGGTTCGTGCATTCGCTAAATCAAAACCCGTTTGCGTTATTTTCAAATATTTTTATTTAATAAATATGAATATGTATTCGTATATACAAAATATTTACGATTTTTGTCTCTTTTCTATGAAATACCTTTTGCTTTGGTTTATTCTTGTTTTTCTTTGTTAATAAACTTAACACAAAATATAACTTGATACTCGATACTTGTAATACTTTTGTTTTTAAACATAAAGATCAGAATAAAAAAAAACAGAAAAAAATGGTACATGAGAACCGTTTTAAGTCCTTTCAACTTTCCTTATATTCTATTAAATACTCTCCACCGAAAAACTGTGAATGATTTATGATAAAATTTTCAGTTTTTTTTTTTATCTTTTTAAATAAACAAGAGATATGTCTAAGGTCTAGGCAAGAAGAACAATTAACAACTAGACAGGTAGGATTTTTTATATTTACTAATAGAAGATATTTTTTTTCTGTTAAGGGTGGGTTTCTAGATATTTATCCAATTTAAAGATTGTAACAAAAAAAAAAAAAATCCCTCGCACTTTTGCTCATTTCTACCATCAAACATTTTATACACAATTAATTTAAATCGTTTTTAACTTTGTTTTTAAATAAATTTTTTAATATTTGGAAGAATATTTTTTATGTTTAACGTTGTCTTAAATAATTTTGCGATTTAAACGGAAAATTGGACTACAGGCAAAGTGGAATTTTTTAATTTTTTAATTTAGTTTTTGTAAAATAATATTTTTTTTTTCTATATAAGAATTTTTAATTCAGTTTATGCTTTTCTTACTCTAGGCACTTAACTTTTGTTTGCTTTGTAAAATGATGTGCTTAGTAGTGCGACTACCACACTAAGTAGGCAATCTGTATAACACTTTATATTCCATGTTTTTTTTAAATTAAATTAAAGCATAAAATAAAAAGCACAGCTAACAAAATTAGTTAAAAACAAATTGAAAAAATGCGGATTTCACGACCAAAATCATAGCAAAGCGGGCAGTAATTATGTAGGGAATCTGGCTTTTGACATAAGACAACAGATTGACAGCTCTACTCCAACTCTCGCAAGTATCACTGCGAATTGAAACCCGAATTTATAGAAACCGACTTGTCAGTCAAAACAGTTCCTCATAAGCCTTGTCCGACCTCATAGAAACCGACCTGACAATATCTAGGTATAACACTAGTATAACACTAGATAGTAAACTTCTCTGGGAGAATCATGAAGAAGCTGTGGTAGTGAAAGCAACGCGTGTATGATGGTATACGGAAGCATCTCAGACAAGACCTGGGGGTGTAACCCAGCTGCACTGAAATGGATGTACACCTTGATAGTCAGGCCGTACAGAGCGGTAGTTTGGTCTGGAAGAACCAAGCAGAGCACAACAAGGAAAACCCTTGAAAAATTACAGAGGCTAGCTTGTATATGCATAAGACGGTGAGAACCTGTCCCACAGTTCCACTAGAAGTGGTATTGGGACTCACCCTGCTACACTTCTGGATAGGTCCAGAGGTGATATGGTTAAGAGATACTGCTTCAAGAGGAAATTCAAAGGGAAGCTGAGTAGCAAAAGAGAATGGCATGTACCAACGGATGGATCGAAAAGACCCATAGGAACCGGAGCAGGTGTTTACGGGTCCCTAGAATCTTCCAATCGAAAATCTACGCAATTGAGAAATGGAAACATCACCAAGAATCGGCAGCGCATCCTTACAGGCTTTCTTACGGCGCACTGTAGACTTAAAGAACACATCGGGAACTGGAACTGCAAGTGCCTCAGGGCACCTTCTAAAGGAATGTGGAACACTGATCCACAAAAGACGGAAACACCTAGTTACCCACTAACTATCAAAAGAAGATCTACTATTGATAGGTACAGTCCTGATACTCCGATTCGTCAAAGAAATCCGAGAAGAGAAGGTGCTTTAAGTCGAGTATCTCATCAACTAAAGCTCCAAGCACAATATATCTATAAAGGTCGCAGTGCGCCTACACCACATATAACCAATCTACAACCGACAACCGACCTGGCAGTCAAAACAGTTCCCCTTGAACGTCCCCTAGAGCAGTCACAGCTCTTTTATGGATCACTTCTGTCCACGGAGGCACTACGTTTAGGTCAATGAAGACAGTTTTTTTTTTAGACATTTCTATTCTATGCTGGGTACAAGGGCATAAGAGCGGATGAACGTGCAAGGAAGGGATCTGCGTTGCATAATCAATGACGAAGTCACTGGTACAGCCAACATGCGCTGGATCTACTTAAATACTTGCGTGAAGGCTAGAATTCGAAGACCGGTCTATGACAAGGAGAGATCCATTGGTCTCCATGCGGAGCACCTCGGGGTTACACACAAAAATTTCTGCAGAAGCTGTGGGGACAAAGAAAAAATTCAGTCTATTCATCACCTGCTATGTGAATGGCCTGCATTTTCCAACAGAAGAATGAGAACTCTGGGAGTCAGTGTCCTCTGTTGGCAAGGATAGGACATTTTTCATGAAATTGATGGATTTTAATAAAACCGAGCTGAAGAACGCCCTGAGATTCATATCCCTCTCTGGGTGGTTCTAAGTTGGCGATTTTCCTTCTCTCTTTTTAGGTTGCCAGGGTTAAGGAATAATTCAAATGGCCACCATGGACCCGCCTGTTGGTCTAAGTGAGCAGTGGCAAGCAAGTCACAGGGCACGCAACTACCTAACCTTATTGAGGCACATCTCGGAATAGGAACGTAGGCACATTACTCCCAACTAGTATTCTGGTTTAGGAATCGCGCATGCTGGTAGCCTACCTAGAACATTGAAGCACTGATGGACTCGTTAAAGTTTATGGAATGAAGGGGTATTGCTGGGAAAGGGAAGTTGGGACAGAACTTTCACAGAAGGAAGATAATCAAAAGCAAGACTTTTCCCCAGAATGTCTAGATGAGTCTTGATGCTAAACTACCAACAAAAATTCAATAAAAATCATGAGCACTCAAAGGAAGCAATTTTTAAGAAGCCACAAACACAATCTCTTCAAAATTAAAGTCACGAAATGAAAACATGTGAATAAACTGGACGGCATAGCAAATGAAATGAATTTTATACAAAAGATGAGCTTCGCAATTTATAAAAAAAAAATAGTTCGCCTAAAAGTTTAACGCTTAAGGACATTTCACGCCAAACACTGTTCGCGTCTCGTGCAGGCAATTCAATCAACTGTCTCCACTCTCACCATTGTTTGGGAATTCAATTCCTTCCAGACCGTCACCGGTCTCATTGAGTACCTTGTTCTTGAGCATCTCGATTTGATGCAACAATTCCAGCGTTTCATGGTCCAGATTATCATCCTCCAGATGCATTTGATTTCTCTGCTCCTCATCGATGTCCCATTCGAGGGATTCCGGTGTCGAGATATGCGACCAACTTGTTCGCGACGAGGTACGTGTGAAGTTTGCTTGTTGATTCGTGCTGCTATTTTTGGCCATTGACGTTTGTCCGTTGACAGCTCTATGTTGCTTCGGTAGCAGTTCATCTCGTAGGCAACTGTCATCTGAGGGTGGTGAATTGAAGAGTGGCTTGTTGTCATCACTATTTTCACCATCATCGGCTGGAGCATCGGTTGCAGCGCCATCTATGAATAACCATGAGCGGGATAGCACTCTGTTTGGATGGTGGTTATGCTGACCGTATTCATGTTCCCATTCTAGATCGAGAGAGGAGCTCGTACGGGATGATGCTGCCGGTACGAAGGTATTGGTCGTGGTGATGTCTTTCGCTGCTGCTGTCACCAAAAGGGTCTGAGCGTCAAGGCTTTGTAGTTGTATGTCCGTGCTAGAAAAATAAGCGTCTTTACAAAAGGTCTACGGGGAGATTGTTAGGTAAGTTTTGTTACAGTTCTGCTGTTGGTGCCCGGCTCAGCCTTGAGTAATTCAAATCCTGGCGTTCCAGGAATTTCTCTAGAAACTGCTTACGATTCTGAAAGAGTTTAATGTCCTCCAAAAGATTATAATAATTGGTGCTGAATCTGAGCCTGCCTAGATGAAGATCAGCTACTGCCGTCGCCTGACTAACTGAACATGGGAGGAGCTAAGATTTCTCGGAATGCTTCAAGGTTTCGCAAATCAAACCAAGCCAGATCGTGATGATGTGAAGACGGGATTCACAGAACCTCTGAGAAGCCTCTATCTACATTTAAGGGTCAGTTTTGACAGTTCTACAAGAGAGGTCCTGAGTAAAAATGGAACATAGCTGCTGACATAGTGAGCAGCCGATTTTCAAATTTTGCGCGAACGCGCTTAGACGATAATCGAAGATAATGGCCACTAAAGGTCACCCTTGAGGCCATGGTAAGTGTACAGAGGTCACTGGAAAAACTTTCTCTGCAATCATTGGCGTGCAGATCAGCAGGAGCCAGTTCTGAGTATCAGAGATCACGTCTGTCAAAGATTGCCGGTCTGGAAGATCACTTTCTATAGAATCTCAACATGATCACTAGATCCTTGATGCTAAACATCAGCAGTCCTTACTACGTCTGTAGCAGGACATTACGTTTGAAATCACTTTGGTGATCTGAGATGGTGTCACCATGTAATGGCGTCGAAGATATATTTCGATAAATACAATTTTGACAGAACTGCCATTCAAGATCAGTAGAGATCACTGGTATCAAAGATCGCATCATGGTACCAGCTCTGGAGTATCAGGTATTAGACGTTAATGGTGATGGAAACAGCTGTGAGGGATCAGAGTACTCCCAGTTATTCTCCCAGTTATTCGCTGTACGGTCCTGAAATCGGAGATCACTCGATCGTTGATGTTAGACATCAGGAATGCCTGCAGCTTCTATGAAAAATTACTGATATTTTGAGGTTAGATCGGTGAATCTCACAGGCGAACCAGTAGGCATGCAGTAAAGTGGGAGGGTTGTGATCCCTATAATCCTGATCATAACCTCGCCGCACCCAAAGGAAAAAAAAAGACTGAAATCTGAGACAAGTTTTGTGAAAGGCTACAAGTGGATTGCAGCTGTCAGAGATAAAGGATCAATTGTGTTCCAAAATCACTAGTGTGTTGCCTAGCCTCATGTTGAGCATCGTTGCAGACAGATACTCGTATACTAAGTGACGTTTTCGCTTAATTGCGTTCAAAATCGCGCTGAAGTTAGAGGTATGTACCAAGGCCTCAAGATAGTTCGTGGAAACAATTTCGACTACTTTCATCGCTCCTGCTTTCATCTCATTCGGCCCTAAGCCATCCATCAAAATGGAGCAAATATGTAGCCTTTCACCAGCTCTGCCCTACTGACACCGCCTCCCCTCTCATGTTACAACCTAAATCTTCATCTTTAAAACTAGGTAACCAACTTATGCATGTGGACACCTCCACCAATAGCCCACTCACCTTTCGTTTAAATTTAATTATTCTAAATATGAGTTTACGTTCCTTTTTCTTTCTCCTCTGTGTTTTGCCCTCTTCTTCGTCTGTCATCAGTTCAGTCTCGTGTTCATCTGTTGAACGCCATCTATTGGGCCGGGCGGAAGGGGGTCGATTGCAAAAGAAAAGAAAACACAAAAAAAGAAAAGAATCTGCATCAACGAACAGGAAAAAGAAAACCATAGATACGTAGTATAATCGAAAAAAAAATCAGCTCAAGGATGCTCAAGACGGTCAAAAGAGACACTGACTGTGAGAGTGTGGGAGTGTGAGGTTATTGGCTAAAAAGGGGTAGAAATGTGAAGGAGAGGCATTTCAAGCTACTCCCAACCGCATTTAACTTAATTAAAAACGAACTAAAAAAAAAAAAAAACAAGAACAAGTGCGGCACATGCAACGCAGGAAACCACTTTTGTTCGAGTTTTAATTTCGCCTCTAATTAAATTGGAGACGCCTGTGACGACCTATCGGCCCAGCACTCACAGGAGGGTGGCAAATTATTTGAATTATAATTAAATAGAGGAACAAAGGACGTAAGGACGTAGTAGGGAAGTAGGAAAGGATGTGTAACAATGTAAACACAAGAGCCTGCTGCGTGTGTATCGATTTAACCAGAGAATCGAAAGACTTGAGACATTCTCAAGACGGTCATTGGTCTTTCTACACTCACCGTTTCAAACAGGAACTCTTATCCGCAATGCAACGACCTATGCAAGCTCCCATCCTAATGGTTCTACGAGGTGGTAGTGGTGCTGCTGGTGGTGGTGGTGTTGGTAGTGATGCTCGCGAGTCTGGCCTTTTATCCAGCTGCGAATCCATTAGCAATCTCAAGTCTGTCCATTTTTTGGCATCCTTTTGTAGAACTATCAAAGCACAGAGCCACAATCTGTTAGACTGGCTAGATTTTCTTCCATCGACGTAATGGTGACATTTTGATTTTAACACAAAGCCATGCGAGAGAGCCTTTTGTCGAAGGATATGTGTGAAGTTAAAAGGAAACTGTTTTTGATTATTTTTTTCCTGAGTTGAGGATGAACGTCCGTCCGTCTGATTGGATGACTTATGACCAGAAATGACTGCGAACTGTGTAGTGGATTGGAAAATTCTTCTTTTGACAGATACTATGCCAGCTGATTCGCAGACAAAGATGGAGCAGAGGTATTGTCTGTCAAAAGTATTGTCTGTTAGGGAGGACGGAGGGGAAGTGTTGCAGGGGGGTTGACTTTTAGCGCATGCCTTCTGACAATGTTTTGACGGCCGGTTGGAATTTCACTTTTGTGCGGGGGTGGCAGAGTAGAGTTCGTTTGCTTTGACATCACCGTTTGGTTGAGTGGGTATGGCTTCGTTAAGAATTGTTTCCGTATTTGTTGTAGAAATGTCATTTTGGTCGAATTGAAGAGTCTTTGGTGAATCAGGCTCGATAGGTTGTTACAGGATGACAAGGAAATTTTTTTTAAATAATTTTAATGAAATAGTGTTGACAACAGAAAGTTGACTATGAAGGACTCTTAAAGGCACGCAGGAGTAGCTCATTAATTATATTAAAAAATTCGATGCAGTGAGTCAGAAAAAATTAAAGGGGAAGTCACGCATATGCTTTGAACAAGTAACGTGGAATGAGCAACACTAGCGCGGCCAACTTGCCTAACTTAGGTTGGAATGTCAGCCCGGAAACAGACCATAAGAGCCATTCTTCAGTAAATGACTGTCAAATGTGAAGAATGAAACGTTATCGGAAGAAAGAATGACAAAATCGGAGGACGAACCTGCAATAGATATGGTTTTGGCCAGCGAAACTCTATCAACAGATCTATCCCTGGACAGATTTGTTTCATGTGACTGCAAACAGCTTATGGAAGCTACGATCTTCTACAAATAATTTCTAAGAAGTGATTAATGCCGTGGCTTAGTGGACTACTGTGCGAGAGATTCCAGGTTCGAAACCCAGAAAACACCAAAAAAGTTGTTTCACGGTCCCACCTCTCCACGAATGCTCACGAGAAGCTATGCCCTGGAGGACAAATGGTCTCTTGCGCCAAATATTTGTATCTCTTTATGGGTTTTAAGCTTAGAAAAAGGGTTTTTCGGTAGAATTTGTGACAAACTGACCAACTTCTCAACGAGTTTTGAAAATCCTTTCGCTGTGGTAAGACTGTATCAAAATTTCGCAAATGGACCCTCGTGTTTGACAAGAAATTTTGTCGGAATTATCAACCTGTTTTGCGCTAAAAATAAGTCTGACAGAATCCGCATTCATTTACATTTAAACATTAGAAGGCCTTGACTGCGCAGAAGCCACATTTCGTCAGATTTTACTTGTCTTGGACTCTAAGTGCAAACAGCAGGCCCGGCTGTCGTACTAATGGAACTATTTCGGTGCCAAAAACTGCTCGATATATGGTAGACATGCATTCAAAAGGAAAAGTGTGCACAAAAATAAGAGGACAGTACCGTCCACCATGTATAAAACTTGATATAAGTACCTCCCGCCCTGGTTATCCCATTCATATGTGCATCAATTGGAGCTGTTCTACAGCTACAGCAACGAAATCAATGAAATATTCGATCGTGAAACATGTACCAGCATTCAGAAATGACTAAAGCCTTGCAGGATACCTCAAGAAACGCTTGGAAGAACAACATGACTTGCAACTCAATGGCAGTCACTTAGTCAGAATCTCTTGGTATAGCTTTTAAAAAAGAAGATTTTGAATAAGAAAAAATGCCTTTGGCAGGCTTATCGAAGAGAACAGCCTCTAAGATGGCATCAGTAAACCGCTTAACACAAAAGAAAATGCCGGAGTCATAAAAACCAACAACTTACTT
The DNA here is from genome assembly GCA_946965025.1 of Blera fallax. NCBI lineage: Eukaryota > Metazoa > Arthropoda > Insecta > Diptera > Syrphidae > Blera > Blera fallax. The sequence goes on along the minus strand of OX337247.1, from coordinate 5,011,468 downwards.
ACTTAAGGTGACGCTAGAGTCCAAAGTGGACTTGGGCCTCAACCATCAAACTTCTCCAGTCGGCTCGATCTTTAGCTACCTGCCTCCAGTTCCACACGCTAAATTCGTGGAGGTCCCCTCTTACTTACGTGTGCCACTTGAGTCGCGATTTTCCTCTACTGTGCCGTCCATCGGGGGTGGATTTGACAATTTTTCGCGCCGGAGCGTTCGTGTCCATAAGCTCTACATGTCCCAGCTATCTTAGGAGCCTGATGCGTAGTTTTTGGCGATGTCTCTGAACAGTCGCCGTTCTGTCTCCTCCTCCACTCAAGGGACCGAAAATCCTCTGAAAGAGTTTTTCTCTCGAAACAGTCAACCTCTTCCACATTTGACAAAGTCCATGTCTCTGCGACAAATAGCAGGACTGGGATGATAAAGGTCAAAGGGTCACTTTAGTTGTTCAAGAGAGGGCTTTGCTATTCAACTGGCTTTTTAGTCTAAAAAAGCAGGAGTTGGCGAGATTTATACTTCGTCTGACCTCAACATTGGCGTCGTTGTCTGAAGACTAAATGTAGAAAACGTAGTCAATACCACATTAGGTTCTCAGCAATTGCCGAATGAAAATACGAGATATAATGAAAAACGGTTCAAAAAGAGATAAATAAACGAAGAAAAAGCATTGAGCGAGGGGATTGGAGAAATAGAAATAAAAGAAACGACACAACTCAGTTCCTACCCTTGAGGAGATCATAAGATTATATGAAGAGTTTGCATGAAAGCCAAGTTATTGCAGCGTTGAGTCAGGTAGCATATAATCGACAAAACCAAGGGAAACCCGCTCAACGAGGCAAAGGGACAGAGACAGTCACTCAACTCAGTATAGAACGGGAAGGAAAAAGCTAAATTCTAGTGCTCCGAGATGTTGAGTTGTTCCTTGAATCGGCAGACCCTGCCTTTTTGGAAAAAAATGTCTACGAAGTATTCAAAACTTACACAGGATTTAGGCAGTATGCGCTTGTGCTGGCATACATAAAGCGCAGAGCAGTTATTGATGCGGAAGGATTCAGCTTTATTTTACATGTCTGTCTGATTACGACGTTATCGCATGTTTTCAGCAAATCAACAGCAGACATTCAACGTTAGCTGAGGAGTCTGTCTTGAAGTAAAACCCTACTGTCGATAGCTTAAACCCGACAGCTGTATACCTCGAAGTAACCAACTGCGTGTACAGTTTATGTACCTCAGAGGTCTTCTGCATATGAAGCGTCTCTGCGCCTACAAATTCGCATATGTGTTGATTGCGAAGGTGTCAAGTGATGAATGCCTAAGTCAATAGCAAGAAACTTATAGAAAATGACATCGTCATCCAAGAACTCACTCTTCCTTGAATAATTCCAGCTGTTGCTGCAACGATACTGTAAGTCATAGTCTCCGAAGCCTACTAATGGGTACATACAATGTTCGAATCGAAAAGGTAAACTGAATCTGAATTTAAAAGCAAAGCAAATGGAGTCCGAGAACCGTGGTTAGAGAACTGGAAGGAAGAACTAAAAACACGGGACTTTATTGAGTATACGAATGGTGGAGACTGTGGAACACTCCCAGGCGTTGAAGTATTCCAGTTGACAAGTTTTTTTTTTATAAGGATCGAGGGTATGTCAGCTCTCGATCTGGCAACTCTTCTAATTTCTCTAAGAGAGTCAAATGGACATAGTGTGGAGCGTGGAGAGCATGAAAGGCCGCAGTGTTTCAGACAGAGATTCTTCACCGGTCGGGAGCTCGGGAGACAGAATCCTTATAAGACACGCATATTGCATTCATACACATGTATATATTCAAAAGCCGACAAACTGACAGAATTTACTTACAGACGCCTTGGACAAAATGCAAGGCTAAGGTACAAATAGCAGAGATAAGCACCTAGAGAGACATTGTTAACGATACCCTACCCAGGCGTAATGTGGACTACAACTCGAAAGGAGCAACAAAGTTGAGGGTCCCTTCTAGTATTCTTGAACCAAAGGTAAAAGGAGCTTCAATACATGTGTACATGTGTCGATACATTTGTAAAAAAGCATGCAGTAAAAAATGCCTTGTTCGACTCACCAGTTTCAATACAATCTGATACCGTCTTTGCACTCTTGAAGTTCTTGTCGATCCTCGATGGTTGGTTATAACAATTTTCACTCCCGACAGATCACTTCGTAATACCGTAACCGCTAGCTGATCCTCCATTTAAGACTAATGGAACAAACGATCACTTTTCGATTCTAAAGGAGCTCCCGCACTGCTCTCACAATTAGCACACACCGCGATCAAATTATGGAAAATAACTCCGAAAAAACACGCAAATCAAACAGGTAAACCACTTATTTTATAATTACAATGCTCATCGCGATTTTTTGAATTTAAAACACAATAAAAATGAAATCTCCGATTGGGAGCAACGATAAACAACACAACAAACGCGAGGCACCAAGAAACCCTTCGCCGGACACCATAATTCCACGATAATTTTCAGGATTAATTAAGTATACGCCTTTAATGGAAAGGATTCGGATCAATAAATCACGGACACGGGAAAACGAGAGGATCAGCACGCTTTTTTATATTATTTTTAGAAACGAACGAGCAAACCCGCACCGCACGAGACATGCACAAACTTGAACAAAAGCACAAGTGTCAAATCTTGATGCGAATCAATGGGTGCGTTCAGTCGGCGAAGTGGTTACGCTGTGGAAGTTTAGAAGGACAGTAAATAAATTTATCGATGTGCGGGTTTGAGTGATGGATGTGAGTTTTGAAAGGGAGATGTAAACGTAAACAAGAGAAAGAGTGGAATGCACATCAGTGGATAACGTACAGAAGGTTCGATCAGGGCGAGATTTTTTCTTTTATTTAATGGTCTACGACAGAGGCGGAGTTTTCGTTTAACTGGAAGAAGTACTTTAAGGAAACAAGTCTTAAAAAAAAAATTGGAAAGGAGTAGGAGATTAAAGAAAATTTTACAAAGTTTTTTGGTCTTTTTACCTCTAACAATGCCATCATTGCTAACCCTGTTCACCTTAAATCTCGTGAAAAGACTGCAAAACATGGTTTGAATGACTGTTAGGGTAGGTACAACAACATTTGATTACTAGCAAGACAGTCCTGTAGCAATTTAAATTCAAGTTTTGCATCAACGGGTAAATTAAAATATAAGGACGACAAGACTGGGCGAGGCATATTCTTCCTAATTTAAGATCGAAAAGCCTAAAATATGTCGATATAAGGAAAAACAAAATTAGGAAGACTATTCTAAGTCCAGCTTTACCGAGTCTCCAAGCTTTCCTCAATTAAATGAACGTTTTATTGAAGCTTATTTTGAAAAGAAACAAATAATTTAGGCGACATTTTGGTCATAATTAACACGCTGGGGTACGTTCATATTGAAAAATATTTTATCGATGCAACTTTTTTTGTAGTGTTTGCTAGATGAATGGCAAAATGGAACTCTCATGATTTTAACACGGTGTCTGTTTGTACATATATCTGACACATGAAACTGCCATTGTTCAAAAATAACGAATCGTGTGTACAGTTTTTGAGGTTAATTTACTCCAAGGAAAAAAATTTTTCTACTAATTTGCTTCAAAAACCCAGGGACTTACAAAACCAACCAACCACCAACCAAAAGAAGCAGAGGATGACGCCTGAGGACGCCAAATCGCTGAGCTCATTGAAGCAAACAAGCTCCAAATGGAGCATTTTTTGTGGGACAGAGCCGGATAGGTGCATAGGAGGTGGAGGGTGGTTTCGTCTTTCTCTTTGTCCCTGCAGCTGATACAGAAATCATTTGAAAACAGTCCCAGCCATTTAGCGTGCTGGCCCATAAGACAGTGTCCCGTGATGACACCGATATTAAGTTGCTGATCTGCAATCGATTTTGGATAGAAGCAAGTTATGTTGATTCAAGCTTCGTTAACGCAGTCAGTGAAACAGGTCAGAAAGTGATGAATGCAAAGGAAACGATTCGAGGTTTCTAGGGACCGAAATGGAGTTCCACAAACGCACAAACAAACTACAATATGGTGTAATCGCTGCGAAGAAAATGGAAATGTTTTCAAGTAGAACCAAGTAGTTGATCAAAATGGACTTCCACAAAACGGAAAGACAGGATGATCGCCGAAGTGTTAAAGTAGAATCCCACCCTGAGGAAAGCCAGAAAATAGATCTTCGAGTGATGTGACAATGAATCCCTGAACACGATTAAGCAACGACTAGGAGAAAGTAGTAAGCTCCTCGTTTAAGAGCTCTCTAAAGCAGCCATTTCCTGGCGAAAAGTACATGCAAGAACGTCTTCAGTGGGCTCAGGGGAATGTACACAAATTCTGATTGGAACAGAATTATTTTCACAGACGAGTCCCCTTTCTGGTTGTTTACTCCAATTAAATGTGTTTGATCAGAAAAGGGTTAGCCAACCAGCAAAGGTGCACGTTTATGGGCGTTTCCTCAGATTTATGAAAATGTAAAAAGCCGAGCGAATGCTGAAATTTTACAAATCTGGTTTTGGTTTGTTAAAGTCTGCAGAAAAAAAAACTCTACGGGTTAAGCAATTGAAGGATAGTAATCGAAAGCATCGCCATATACTTTGTACTCCCTGGAGAGAACTAAAGGCATCGTTATGAAGGTTTGGTCATCGAATGACTATGCGTAAATCCGTGGGTTCTAATGAAGCTGCAGTTAACCGGGGAAAAAAATCCATATCATTTGGCTGTCACTGTTTCCAGTCAAAATTTGCGAATTCTTATGAGATCTTCACGATGTGGCTTAAGTGCTTGGAAAAGGGTTACGTCTGTAAGATGCTGCCTTTCAGCAGAAAAGATTGTAGACAACTTATTGACGTTTTTACGGGATATTTTCCTTTTGCTGAGCATCTTAAGAGACACCACTGTCTGCGACGCTTGCGAAGAGGGCGGCGATACTTTGGATCACCTCCTTTGTTATTCTGCTGCCTTGCTTGGATCAAGTGGCAGTTCTTCGGTTCTGTATCATTGAAGTGGGGATTTACCTTTATAATTAAACCATTCGTCTGGATATTTAAATAATAGAAGCTAGTTTCAGTGTGGCTTTGTTCAGTTTTAAATGCACTGAGCAGTAAGGAGTACTAAGGTGATCGAGGTGTAGAGCTATTTTTGTTAAAGTTTGCTTAGCATAGTATAACCCACACATGTACATTCCCATTTAAACAGTGTATCGTACAGTTTCTGGTGAACAGAATTTGAAATTCCTGGTCTCGAAAATATTAAATTTCAGTGAATAAATGCTCACGCACGACGTCAACCCACCTAAACCAAGTCAATTCCCCTAAAGTACAACCGACAGGTACATATTCCCTCCCCTTTGAGCTGCTCTAAGTAGCCACCTACCCAGCAAAAAAAAAACCCCGTCACGAAAATTTCCTAAACACAACTACCACCACCCATACAGTCTTCCATCCCCCCTAGTCCCATAATACCAACAATTAACTAATTCCAAATCATCCATCCATCTGTGTGTGTAATTCTCTTCTTTTTTTTTACTTATATTCCCCCACCATAAGACCCAGCGGAGCTGTTTGAAGATACTTTACAGGCATATCATTGGTCAGCTGATTGAACTTTTCATCCCTCACTGACATGTGTTTGGTGCTACCCCGTCTTCAAGTGGTTCCCACTGATTTTTCTCCACGACGACGCACACTCATTTTCCAAAAATAATCGCCCGATAGCTTTTTGCTGTGGAAAATTTATTTTTTTTTCTTTAACTTTCATTTATTTACGATATTATTTGCCGGTTGGTTTTTTTTTCGAAGATGATTTATTTATTTTTTTTCGAAGATTCGTGTTACATGTTCGAAGGAGGGGTGTTGTGGGACTTTTAAGAGAGAGCGAGTTGTTGAGGGGAAGCTAGAAGGGTGTTTTAGCGAGAGAGCGGCTGAGTTTCAATGTCCAGAGATAGAATTTGCGGTGGATTTGGTGACCTTCTTTCGAAATAGTTTGAACTACTTGGCATTTACCGAAGTATTAATTGATTTGCGGCCTAAATATTCCCTAAAGGAGCCCGTTTCAGTCAGACAATCAGTTAAGGCGTCTTTGTTGGCCAAATACTTGTCAATTTCAGTCAGAGACCAAGGACCACAGAGCATTGCAGTAAATTCTTCTTAAGAGTTGAGAGGGTTAAGCACAAGAATGCATATAAGGACAGAGAAGACTAGAACCATAAAAAGAAAACCAGGCTAAGAAATAAGAAATTAGCCTTAGAGGTCGGGTGAAAGTCTCAGGGCCAGCTTTTCAATCGTTTAGCCGTATTCATAGGCCGAAAGTCGTAGTAAAAGTGGGTATCAAAGGTCTTACAGAGGGCGAAGCACTCTCATGTACTACCTTCAACCAGGTATTGGAGAAAATAGTACGAAAGCCCCAGGCAGTAAAACAACTTGGCTACGCAGACGACATTGACACCATCGTCAGAACAAAGCGAGCAGCAGTCACTTGCTCCTCCGTTAACATCCAAGCAGAAGCTGATAGAATGGGTCTGGTTGTGAACTTGGATAAAACGAAATATACGATGTCTACGATCACCGAGACACAACACCGACGTTTCGGCCAGAACCTTACGATCGACAAGTATGACTTCGCCGGAGTGAAGGACTTCGTCTACCTAAGGTCTGCAAGGTCTGCTATAAACTCTGTCAACGATGTCAGTACGGAGGCCCAACGTAGAATAACTCTCGCCAATCATCTTAGGAAACAACTACTTAGCAAGGCTCAATCGAGAAGGACCAAGGAGACGTTACACATGACGCTCATCATCCACGTCCTGCTGCATGGTGCACTTCTAAGTTCGATTTATGGTGGATTTAAGCACGAACTATGAGAGCTGTAAAGCGCCACCAATCTGGCCAAAAAATGCGTGTACAACGACTGGTGTGCCTGCTTCATGTAGAGCGGATGAACACCAATGCTCCAGCTCGAACAATCTTCCAAGCCTGGGGACTTCGCAAAAGAGGACGACTTCATTTCTGATGGCGTCCGCACGTGGAAGTTGACCTCAACCAACTCAGCGTACGGAACTGTATCTGAAGAAGCACCCGACCCGTGGAGAAGCTACCAAGATACAGAAGAGTAGGAAGCCATCAAGCACTTGCTGGGTGATTGGCCAAATCTGCAGAACGGCCGCCCTCACCACATTGGTAATGGTTTCTTTTTTTGATGAACTAGGAGATCTTTTGCAGGTTCCACTAATGGACAAGATGCGTTTCATAAAGAGCGGAGGGTGGGTCGCAACAGAACCCACCGGAAGACAAATAGTTTCCATCGGTTCCAAGTCGAAAAGGGAATCACAATGGACCGCCCGGCCCCCGTGACAGCACCTAGGTGCACTTCCCTCTTCTCCTTTCCCAATTGTGAATAATTTTCCAGGATGGCCAGGCCAATTAAGAAACGTGAGTCTTAGAATTTAACAAACACAGCCGGTACCTACTGTAGGAGTAGGATTACGCTCTCCTCCTGCTCCTGCCTGTTTTCGATGTGGTCGCGTTGGATAAATGTTTAATAACCTGGTTCAGGCTCTGAAATTTCTTAAAGCTCAGGTAATTCTCGTGAAATTTAATTTTTCTCTTTTCATTCCCATTTTACTGTTCTATTTTCGAAATTAGGGGTAATTTTTAATTGAATTTAAGAGATTGCACCGAATACATTCTCATAAAAAAGGTGTCCCTAGAAATTTCCCAACATTAGCAAGAAATTTCCCATTCTTTCCCCTCTCTAATGCGAACAAAGAATCTATTAATTTTCTTTGTAATTAAATTCCTTTTGTGATCAAAATCTGGAGTCCTCTGAATAAAGGAAACGAAAGCAAACACGGTTTCATGGTGTCTCTAAAAATAGTTTTAAAAAAATTGTCTTTCAGGGGAGGAGTTACATGGAATTTTCTAAACATGAACAGCTGGTACCGCATGGGTATTATGGTTAATTCTATGATTTTTGACATATGTTTGCTTGTTTTGTGGACGGAATCATGACCGGAACGTGTCAAGTGAATGTAAACAAACAAGTTCGAGATGCTTTTCAGCTGTTCCGATGGAAAGTAGAGACTCATTGGTAAGGGTTATCTTAAGGGTGACGCGGAGGCAACAAGGACAAAGTTTATAAGGTACACAGTTTGAGAACTGAAATGTACTGCAGTGACGATTATAACAACGTTATGAGGTAATTCATGAGGCAAACGAGTACTTTGCTGTAAAATCCACAGAAAGATGAAACGAAAAGAACCCCGGGATAAAACAGCGCAATGCACAGAAATAATGGTCCACTTTGGGTATCCATGACCAACAAAGTAGCCATCTGATCAGTAGACTGCTAAGAAATTTGACAGCTTAGTTCTCAAGTCAGTCAACCCTATCAGCATGAAAAGCAAACAGAGACGAATATCTGTAGAAAGCAAACGGAATAGAAAGACCTTTTCGAAGAAAGCTAAGCTAGTTTCGCTGTACGCTTTCGTCGCTTAGAAGGATCCTTGGGCTGTTCAAGGGAAGACCCTTTGTATAGTCATCATTCTGGTCGAAGAAGATACGCCTTGAGCATTCAAGTTGACCAAGAATTCTGGTATTAAGGAAAACCGTGCTATGACCAGCTAGCCGCCGCGCCGCGCCGTTGAGCATAAGTAAATAAATGAAGGCTGGTGAAACAGCATGGCATCGCTTTTGACATGAGAGAAATCTTAACGTAAACCACAATGGCTAAGGCAGGAAAAACAATCGGAATCCTGCAGTGAATATCCTCCACTGCCCGAGAGAAAATGGAAGACAGCTACATTCTATGTCGAACCAAAGCTGATACAAGGCTAAAATGATCAACCACTCCCATTAGCTTCGCTGATCTATGACCGATTCCTACGTTCAATACAAAAAGGAGAAGAGATCGAGTTCCTCGGGAGATGAAGGTCTTACAGAAAACTCAGCTAAGGGTGTACGTAAGATTTTTAACTCAGCGGTCTTAATAGATTCACTAGTGGTCTACGTGAGCAATGGCTGACACTAGGAATCAATCCACCTAATCTAACCCAAAACGCCAAACAACCAAGCATTACCGAAAGATAGGAATGGGATTCGAACCTCTGATCCTACTGTTCAATCGTCAATTGGCAGACAGCCGTCCATGACAGACCAAATAACGTCCATCCTTTGGTATTCTTGTTCACATTATCAGGTCAGCATGCTAACTTCGAAGGCATTTGCTAGGAACTATTCCTGTAGCAAGAGGCATTTTTGGACTCCAATCCCAGAAATCTCAATCTTGCTGCACAAGACTGAGAGTTTCGTATGGAACCCCGAAGTTCCACTAGAAGCCGATGGCTGACCAAAAATTTACCCCGAAGTCGTATTCACCTCGATTGAGAATACTCGTAGATTAGACAGAAATTGATCCTTTGTGGCACTCTTAAGGATTTTTCAAAAGGGACGATAGGCTTTTTGGCAGCGAGATTGCAAAATTGTCGAAATTATGACAAATCAACAACAAAATTTGCCTTCTATTCGTGAAATACCTCGGCCGTTGAGTGAGATTTTTGGTCGAAATGACTGGCTCTCTGTATACAAACTAGTTAACCCGGGAATTTAAGCCTATTGGGTCCTGGAGCAGTTGGAAATCGATTGAATTGATAAATTTAGCGACGAATCTATTTGGTGAAATGGCTTTAAAAGCTAAAAAGGAAAACAGCTGTACACGGGGAAAACCCAATCTCGGAGAGTAGCATCATCAGCCGTTTCTTTCTATGATGATTAAGGCCAAGCCGTAGTGTCAGAAGAAGATCTAACATTATCCACTCTAGGTACACCGATTCAACAAGGAAATTGGATTGGAGGAGGCACTCTCTCATCAACTAGAGCTCCAAGTCGGGGGAGCATAAGAGATTTACGAAGGTCGCAGTATGCTTACACTTCTCAAGGCCAAACCCTCAGTGCAGATATGTATTTTCATGGAGAGTTCAACCAACTCCAAAAATGAAGGCATCAATTGGCCGCCGAGATCTTTTGATAAAGCCTTTGGACTTCTTCTTAGGAAGCTGCGTTAAATATCTCGCCTACGTCAGTTAACAGAGAAGAATCTAGTTAACGTCAATAAACCAGGACTTTAGGGACAACATCATTCGTGTTATTGATGCAATAGAGCCGCATTTATGCCGCAATTCCGTTGACAATGAGACCTCTGATGGGCGCAACCCAATGAAGCCATTCGGGGCTTTTTTAGACGATGATGTGTTCTATACATATCGGCATCGAATGTACTTTAGAAGCTGTCAAATTTAATAGGGTAGCTCCCACTCAGCTTAACTTTTTCGAACACCCTCCACAATGATTGTGGTTCTCTTCGCAGCCCAATAGTAGCTGACGGGGCTGGGCCTACTGTCGAAAAATTGTTTTACCAGAGGTAATTTAAGACCAAATGAAGCGGACTTCAATTGTAGACAGCGACACTGGACATGCAGAGAGAGGATAAAAGGTTACGCGTATGTCTTCCGTCGTGCAGCGCCTGGAAAAGTCCCCCAGTACCCTTTAATGACACTGAGGTCTGTTGTGCGAATCAGCAGACCTTTAGTGAAATATTTTGACCCCTAGTTTGACAAACCTGACAAAGTGTGGGTTGAGAAAAATTTCAGAATGTCGACAGATATGTACATACGAGCACAAGTGGTCTTGGCCTGTCGAATTTCTCAGAAGAGACCGGTATTCCAGAGCACCATTCAATGCAGACTTCAACGCCACAATTCGGGGTGAACGTGGTCCTCAACCAACAACTCTCTCCAGCATCAGCTAACTACCTCCAGTTGTGCACTGCAAGTCGGTTATGCCCGCCACCTTATGCGAGGACATCCTCTACTGCGTTGTTCCTTTGGGTTGGATTCGATGACTCTGCGGGACGGAGTTATTCCAGACATTTTGCTTGAACTACGCTACTCGTATAGGAAAAGTCGTTTAGAAGGCGGTAGGCACTATGACCCATCGGTTACTCCGCATGTTATACGTTTGCCTAACAAACGTCCGCGAAACAAGACTGTCATACGCAAAACACTCTATGAAACTAGGCCAAATAGTTGTCTCTTTGACTTCGAAGTCGAAAGGACATTTTGTCTTCCTTCCTCTGTCGCTTTGTCTTACCAACTTTGGTAGGATTCAGGGCATCGATACAATGAACCTAGAAGTGACTATCTGCTGCAGAAATTTCGAATGAACGATTGTAGAACAGAGCTAGAGCAACCTAAAAATTTATGAACTCAAACCTCAGACCTAAGCTTCCTCTATAACAAGTTTGACGAGTTTTATCCGACATCCGATGGCCAATGAAGAGACTGTAGACCAGAGACAGAGCAACCTACAAGTTTTCGAACTCTAACCTCAGACTTAAGCTTCCTCTAAGTAAGTCGACGAGTTTTTCTCGACATTTCTCGGCCAATGGCATCGAAATGCAAACTCAACATAATCGCTCTCTTTCTCTGTAAACTCGCGTGTTGCAGACTCACAACGGAAATTCTCTCTTGACGCGGGATGAAAATTTCTCTTTTCATCCCCTAAAAATAAATTCAAGTCACCTGCTGTGGTTCTCCTGTTATTTACAGCTGCTAACCACCGTTTGTCAACAAACTGATTCCGATTTTATTGCACGGCACCGATGGGGGTGGTTATTGGGCAGAGAGACAGAGAGAAAGAGAGACAATTTTTGACTTTTCCTCCACAACTGAGGACTGCCACAGTCACACCATGCACCTTTGATTCTCAATATATGCGGTTCTAGATGCTTTGTTGTCTGCCGACAACGATGCTCTTCCATGGGCGAGGAGATGATGCCGATGCCGATGATGACGACGGTTCTGCTAATGCTTATGTTGATACTATTTCCGATGTTGATGTTCATGTTGATGATGATGACGATGATGATGGCGGCAGCGACTCTCTCTCTCTCTTCCGCTCGTGCTCTCTCTGTAAACCAGTGTATCTAAATTCATCGAAAAGTCTACAGGCAACAGAGTATCTAAAGCAGCATCACACAGTGGCCATGGTAAATCCCATCCATCCATTGTGTATCTCAACGATGTGAAAACGTTTCGGCTTTTCGGATGTGGTGGATGCGACCGTTGAGATTTCTGTTCGGCCAGCCAGAGTTAGTGGCATTTCGGTCGTCTACACAATTGGATGTTGGAGTATTTGTCGGTCTGTCGGGAATGATCTGTCGCACGTGTTGTGCTCCACTTGAGAAGTTCTAAGGTTCTGCGGTGTTTTTTTTTCGCCTTTCTTTCCCCGCGAGAGATGCAGTGAATTGTGTGTTTTGCTTAGAAGCAGATCTGTTTTTTTTTTTCCTTTTTTTTGCTCCTCGAGATCAAGTGCGCGCTACTTGAGACCGTTCTGCAAGCCTGCCAATCAAGAGTTCCGCGGATGATTCATCAAGTATCGAACGGGCACGCGATTAATGTGCGCTGATTAAAATCAACTTTTTGTTTATAATTTTTGTTTTGGAAAAAAAAACACGAAATCCTCTCCTCTCGATTATTTTTCATGGTAATTAATCGCCAATAAAGGATTTCGTCCTGTCTGTTTGGCTGGCGGGTGTTTTTTGTGCGCATAATTTAATGAAGGGTGGCTTAATTACGCGTGCAATTAAAAAAAACAAACGGATTAATAAATTTATGTGGAAAACTGATTGAATGCGATACGGAAGTGAAATACTTTTCAGTGTAAGTGTGGGGAGTTAAAGGAGGTTTCAATCAAAAATCAATCGTTAAGTACAACATTATTTAAAATTTGCCCTCAAAACAGTTGTGAGTCCAGTCCTGGGTCGCATTTGGTTCGATAGTATCCTTGACTACACGGCAATTCAAGCAGAATAGCAAGTTAATTGGAAAACCATTGTCCGCGGATTATTTTAGGAGCTGACGTGAGAAGGCCCTTTCAGTGCTTTTTGGTTGTTATCGTAGGTTAGTGTCAAGGAGCGCTGCCATTAAAAGGAGATTTGTTGCCAAGAAAACAAACGTAATCTTTGAGTCTCTTGACCTTCGTGAATAATTGCAAATTAATTTTTTTATTTCCACTAAAACGTTCGCCTTTTTTTCGGTTTTTTTTTCGCTTTTTTAGTGAATAAGAAGTAATCTCCAATTATCCTGCTGGAGATGTATTCTTAGGAACGTGTGTTTTTCGTTTTCGAGGATAAGTTATCCTTCGAATTTCCGATCGAGTTTGAGTCTTGGAAATTTATGAAAATAGATAGGTACTCTCGTACCTGTACCTACTGCTCGCACTTAGAGAACGTGACTGGGAATTTAAAGTAGCATGCAAGAGATTAAGCATTGACAACGAGACAGTGTAGTCCTTTGTGAAGGATATTCTATCCCGACTGCAAGTAGTCGCTGTTATACTTGCCATGCTAGTTTTACTAGTCTGTTGTTTCTCTGTTGTGCTTGGTGGCAGTGTTTGCTGGTCCCCTAGCGGCCAGGTCACAAGGAAAAGACCACCTACTACACTGTGGCCTCCACTAGCACTTTACTAAGTGAATAACAACGTTTACGGGGAGTGTTTTGTAAACATTCGAAGACAAGTGATTCCTTTTCACAATTAAGGACGAAAATTAGTGTCACATCGGTGAATAGGATGTGCGAGTAGGCGTTCAATGGAAGCTGCTCATGATTACAGAGAATACTTGACAGTCAGTCCCAAAAAAATGGATGTTTTCGGATCCGGGGCCCAGCTTCCCGCGACCACGGCATATTGTCCTTCCAAACAATGTCACCATAGCAGTGCGAGTATCCAATTTTAAAAATGTAACTATCTCCGTAGATGGCTTGAAAAACACGTTTTTTTTTCTATGATCTTAGTGCCTCCCTGCGGCTGCCATAGACAAACTACATTTTGAAGGACCTTCGTAGAATTCATATCTTTGAGGAGAAATTTCTTTCATTTTACGAAAAAAGTTGGAAAAAATAAGGAAAGTATTCAACAGAGACAGTGGCCATAGGCCAGTGCGTCATACACGTCGAGTTACTTTCTCCGTTTGGTGCGATAGGCAACATACAATCGGTAGTTTGGTGGACTGAAGTTAAAGAAAAGTCGACCACCTACAACGACTACAAAGGATTACATGCCTTGACATCACCGGGACCAACCCTATGGCAGTCTTCCTTCATTCGACAGATTCTTGTCAAAAAAGTTGAAAATACGTGCGGGTAACCTATAGAAATCCAGCTGAGTAGACTTATAGGTCACCTGGCTATTCTCTCTGACTTTCCAGACCTGAAAATAATCAGCACGGTATCCGACTTTATGCCAAAAAGGCTACGTTCTGGCTGAAAATTTCGAGATCGAGATCCCGAATCGAACTTCTTAGGAAACTGGCGGCCCGATGCCGAATAAAAACGGTTTTGTGTGGTATACTGATGTATGAGAGGTGAACTCCGGTGTTGGAGCTGGTATTTGTGACCCTAATCTAGGCGTTAGTGCGTTGCACTACTGAGCGAGAGGTTCGAAATGTTAATCTAAAAAAATTGAAAAAAAAAGATTTACGGTCCCACCCCTCGCGAAAGTCAGACAAACGTCAGAGAGTAATAACTGGCATGAGAAAGCATCTCCTTTCGGGCATGACTTTGCACTGTAGGTCCCTTCCATTTGTGCACAAAAATTTTACATGAACAACACAAATGGTCACGAGAGGCTAGACGCTGGGCCATACGCAGTCTGCTGCGTCAGATATTTGTTTTTAACCACAAGTCTCAAAGGCACTTGGAAGGTGTCCCAGTGTCTTTCAGGCTGAGCTGCATGCCATTGATGCTTGCGCGTAAACATCAATCTTGACTCTAGCATAAAGGGGACCACCATCAATATATTCAAGGATATTGTCAAGCAGGGTTTAAGGCACTGAGTTCTCATTTCTGCCACTCAAACGCCATTGCTATCTGCTTCAATGCTCTCCATGACCTACCGGAGCGAAACAAAGCTAGACTCTGGTGGGTACTTGGACACAAAATATAACCGCTGACCAACTAGCCTCATAGGTCCGAACCCTCCTGTGTATTTGCTTGTGACCTGGCTGCTACAGAACTAGCAAGCACAGTCACCAAGCACAACAGAAGGAGTTGCCACCTGGCAGTTCAATGGACCGTCTAGAGTCTGAGTCTTTCTGGGATTTGGTTGCCCTTTTATAGTACAAAAAAATTGTTTAGAAGAAGGTGAATCAGATATCCTGGCTCCTCAGTAAATATATAAGAAACGCTTCGACTAGGGATATCCACAACTTACTTAGGAAGGTCGAGAATCTCCTACTCTACCAGGCCCTCGACACAAGGATCTTGTAGGCCGCAGTGCCTCATGTGTTGGTCGCAGAGCCAAGTTACAAAAAAAGTATAAAATCGTCGTCCACAGTGCGTAAGAGTGAGAGGTATGAGGACGGCATTGAGTGGAAGCCTTGGATGAACTTCCCACGACATACTTAAGCTCAGACCTCAATACTTAAAGTTCTTGTTGTGGCAATCGGGATCTATACTGACATCTATCAACTGCCAAGAGGCTCACTCACAGGCTCACTGACACTCACTTCATCAGCCACTGTAATGCAACTCCAGTTATGAAGCCATCATAAGAATCAGACACCATATGGACTCATTGGGAATCTTTACGCAAAGAAACCTAAACCATTTCATTTCGCCTTTAAATTTAAGAAAATCAGTATTTTGAGTCAAGGACTCTACCTCTTCCAAACAATCAATGAAATGTCTTCCGACGCAATGCCTTAGCATTCACAGACCAGATGTGTTATGTCCTTAGAGACGTTTAGACTGCAGTACCTGCCTACTTCCGTATTCGATAAACCTAATCTCATTGCGTGTTTCTTCAGAAGGCAATGACCCTAGATTCTTTCCGATCTGGAACGCTGACCATCAAGTACACTAGACGTTGAGGTAGAAATTGTTTCTTTCCGGGGACAGCCTTTCAAATCTCAGGCAAGCCGCATGGAAGACTTTGTCAACCGAATGAAAGGCTGGGCTTCTACTCTACAAACACAAAGCTCAATAAAACACAACTCTACACAAGGGAACACAGTGAGCCTTGAGGAAGTCTTAGTGAAAAACGATTACCACGAGACTGTAACCTATTAAAGGAATCTTTTCCTTTGTTTGGCCTTCAGACAAAAGTCAGGTCTGTAGTGCATCTCTTTAGAGAAAAAGGAAGTCACTCACAACTCTCCATTGGATCCTCTTTACTAGAATTGCTGAAAAATACAAATATTTGGCGCAGCAGACCGTATGTGTTCCAAGGCGTTACCTCTCCCGACCATTCGTGTTCTACTTTTCCCACGAATAGAAGGGACCTACAGAGACTTTCTCATGCCAGTTATTACTCTCGGACGCTCGGAGACATTCCTGAGACGCGGGACCCTGGAAGGTGGTATTTCTGGAGTTTTTCTCAAACCCCCCGCTCAGTAGTCCAACGCACTACTCACTGAGCCACGGCGCCGACTAGAACGTCAGGTGTATGCATATCAAATTGGTGCACTCGTCCTTTCAGACTCAACCCACCCCACTCGTCACCTACGCTCTTTCACATGCACACTAGCTAATATCCTTCAAAACTTAACCATTTTCACAGATATCCTTATCTATGTACACACCACCTATAGTTTAGTTTATTCCATGAATCCTTTTAAATCTGTCCAACACACCCCACACCAATTCCTCCGTTCCTAGACGGAATAAATAAAGTTTATGGGGGGAGGACCGCATTTGAAAAACCATGTTTAACCGACAAGAGGAAACAAATTACGAAACTTTTCGTCACTACGGTGAAGCACACTTGATGTTTAAAATGCATTTTGTGGAACTTTTGTCAAAATATCCTTTATCGATAATGCATTCATATGGTGTCGTAAAGTCGTGTACATTCGTCCTGTGGCAAGTGTTTGCTCAAAGCGAATGGTTGCGGTTTTATAGACCAGTTTTATATGAAAATCATTAAATTTGAAGATTATATGGAGCTACTAGTAGAAGTCTGGAACTTGACTTGAGTTGTATAAAATAATTTTCAATCTTTTTGTTTTGATAACGTATCGCATGGATTCACAGCTCAATGTCGTAGTAAAAGTTTAAGGGGAACGTTGACATTCGTTAAGTTGAACAATTGGTTCGAGTGAATGGAGGACTCAGTGACTGCGGGTTGAGCTGCATCGGTTGAGCTAAAATTCATTGCAGATTGGCCTCGTTCTCTCCCAACGAAACGACACAATTTTGTACCCAGTGTTACTCCAGTTTTTTACTATGTACGCGGACCTTTTCGATTTTAGCTAAGACAACCACCTTAACTTACTACCTAAGCAAATTGTTTGGAAAATTTGTTGATACACAGGAGAGGATTCAAAGGCAGATTCAAGCTTCGTCAACAGAAACTCTTTTTCGCTCCAGACAACTTGCGGTTGTTTTGGGCTTCAGTCAAATTGTGTGGCGTTCAACGAGCACAAATATTTCTGACAGCCATGTGAGCATGGAAAATTGTAGATGCATCGGTATTTCTCTACCAACAAGTTCCGAACAGCGTGGGTGGTTTATGAAATGAAGAAAGTGACTGGATGTCCCTCTCGTGGCTGATCCTTGAACGAAATACTCCCGCATTGAGCCACGGTTCTACAGTGACCAATTATGGTACCTTAAGTCCAGTCGGATAATCCTACTCCTTGCACTAACCGACTTTGGATGTCGAAAAAGTTAAGTTCTTTTGCCAACTCTCTGTAAGACAAATTCTTGGAAACAAGTGTTCTGTCAAACGAAACTCTTAAGGAGAACACAGCGTCGAATGGCTAATAGACGCACGTAGATAAGTGATGGTCCTGCCACCTCTTATAAAGATGCCCAACACTCAACTTTTAGGAAACACTGTCCTCAACCAGCAATCCTCTCCAGTTAGGCCTATCCTTAGCTAACTGCCATTATTTGCGCACTCCCAGTCGGTTGAGGTCACCTTTTTCCTAGAGCGCGTCAACTTAGGAGAGACCGTTCTCTACTGCCTTGTCCCTCCGGGTTATATTCGAAGACTTCCCGGGCCGGAGTCCATTCGTTCTTGGAGTTCACCTACTTCGGAGTAAATGATAACTCTACGAACGACACCTTAGTGGAGATCCAACGAAGAATTACCCCAGCAAACCGCTGCAACTTCGGTTTGGCAAAACAATTGGATTCAAAACTCCTAACACGAAGGACGAAAGTGACGCTCTAAAGAATTCGAATTATACCAGTAGAACTAAATGGCGCTGAGTGTTGGACGAACGTAGGAAAACGGAGTTCCTTCGAAAGAAAAATGCGAGGAGGACGAATGGAGGAGAAGATCTAACCGCAAATTCTATGAACTGTACCACGATGTGGATGTAGTCCAGAAGGCCAAAACACGTAGACTATACCGGCCCAGTCACGCTCCAGTCAAGAGAGTCTTTGAATCCTCAGGTTCGAGACGACAAGGCAGACCAAATCTCCGTTAAGAAGATTAAACACTCGCGGATGCCAGGACGCTTACTTTGACGAACTGGCAGGGATCCAAGGGGCCTTCCATCCGCAGTGCCTCAGACACGGGTCGGGAGCCTGAGTAAGTCGGTGTGTATTCAGATTTATTTGCAATGGTTACCGCGTAATGACAAACGTCATTCAATTTTCCTCAAAAAAAAAAATCCATAAACTTAAAGCAAATTCGCAATTATTCATACGAACCCTCGTAGGTTACATAAAAATATTTTCATAGCTCAATACTACGAGTACCCCTCACCAGGAAAAGCAAGTTCTTTTCAAGAATTTAACTAACCCCCGCCGGAAAATCGTGTAGTCTCCACTTATCCCCAACCCATCTCTCCACAATCTCACTCGACTCTTAAGTGTCGCTTTCATTTTTATTCTCCTGCTAAATTTTGCGCGCTACATCAAATTTTTTTTCATTCTCATCTTCTCTTCCCTCTTTCCTCGGGTTAACTGCAATCCTTTAAAAAATTGTTATCCTTTCAACTTGGAAAATACACTGCGAAACAAACCCAGTCCCGTCGCATCTCAAATATTCATTCTGGTAGCAGCAACTGTTCGCGTTTATTCGTTCTAAGAACTGTTTTACCCATGACAAGAGCCCCGTCAATCACTCGCGGGTCCTTCGCGACATATAAACCAAGTTTTCTATCTCTTCAACTCTCGCGACATCCTTACCGTGTCGTCGGTCGTCGTTCGTCGTTCGTCGTTGAATATCCTTGGAAACAATAAAAAATTTAAATTTTTCTACTTTAGTCCTTCTGGTAAAATTATTGCCTCACTACTCATACTCGTACTCGTATCTGCGCCTCCAGAGACCTCGCTATGGTCACGTGTTCACCGATGCACATGTGTGTGTGTAAATTCAAAATAAGGATAAATAACGATCACCGATTATGGCTAAGCAGGCCAAAACGCATGCTGTGATTTTCGTATTCACAAAAAAACAAGAAAGGAAATCCTTAAATTATTATCCTTGAGGTGTTCTATTCACCCCTCTCCGTAATGCATTAAAAGGATAATAAAAACGAAAGAAAAGCAGCAGAAACACAAACCCTCTTAGCGTAGAGCTGGTTCGGGAGACCTAACGTCAACACTGCGCGCCGTCTTTTGCACTAATTGAGACCTGTCATCCGCGTGAGGATTTTTTTTCTGTTCCTGCAGCGCCTTGTTTCTTGATTACATTCATCTGAGTCATTATCCTGTTTGAAAAGGGTTAAATTGGAACAACAAACACGTAGAGGAATGGGGTGTCCTTTTTCTCTTAAAAAAAAAAAAAATTGAAAGACCGACGACGCACGGTACAGTGTCGGTGTGTGTTTCTCAGTCTAATGAGTGCGCGCAATCTTGCATGGAAACTCTTTCCGTAGAGGGATGCTGTGCTGATAATTAGTGCAAGGATTCGCATTGATATTGAAAATTTGTAAGGAAAGCGACATGCGGTCGTGTCCTTGTAATTTCGCATTCGGTTCATTTGAGATTGAATGGAGAGAAAGAAAAAAGTCCTGTCAAACGTGGAAAATAGGACGAAAATGGGACAATTTTTTGAGGTAAAGGTTAGATGGTGGCCTCTAAGGCTTTAAAGAGGAAGGGATTAAAGCCGATAAGGATTCCATTGAATGGGGTGAAACTGTTCCAAGAAAGCAACAATTTTTGACGCAACAAGCCGTGTATGGTTCAGGTCCTAGCTTCTCGAGAACCATTCGAGTCGTGCGTGTTATATATTTTCTCTCACGAATGGAAGAGACCTGCAGTTTGAAGACGCGTCTGGTTTGAGAGGCTTTCTCCGGCCAGTTTTTACTCTCGGACGTGGGATGGGACTGTGTTAAACCTTTTGGTGTTGTCTGGGATTCGAACTTCGAAGCTCCCGCTCAGTAGTCAAACACACGAACAACTGAGCCACGGCGCTCACAGGTGAAACTTTCATTGAAAATGCATTGCCTTAAACGTGGTTTTCAGACAAAGCCTTACTTACTACTTAATGTGGCGCCACAGTCCGGGGTGGACCTGGGCCTCAATCTACAAGCGATTACTGCCAGCTCGATCGTTAGCCACCTGCCTCCAGTTGGTTGATGTCGCCTTCCACTTGCGTGCGCCAACTGAGTCGAGGCCTTCCTATACTCTGTCCTCCCTCGAGGGTGAATCTGCGCTCTACATGTGCTCTACAAGACCCAGCCACCTCGATTTCAGTCATTGAAGCTTCTCTCTTCTGGTGAAGTCGATGTCGCTGAACAGCTCGTAGAGTTCGTCGTTGTATCTCCTCCTCCACTCACGGGACAGAAAATCAGCCAAGAGCAGCCTCATCCTCTTTTGACAAAGTCCATGCCACTGTGCCTGGAGGAGGAGGAGGACTGGGTCAATCAAGGTCTTACAAAAGGTCACTGTACTTCGTCGAGAGAGGGCTTTGCTATCCAACCGTGTTCTTCGTCTAAAAAAGCAGCGGTAGGCAAAGGTTAGTCTTCGTTTGGTCTCAGCAGGGCCTAGGTAGACAAAGTCCCTAAGTACCTCAAAGCTATATCTGCCTACGGTGACGTCCAAGACGTCGGTGTTTATTGTCCTTTTTTGTTGATAGCGTAGAGCTGGTCTTGCCCTCATCGACCGTTGGAGTCCTCTTCGCCGCTTCTGCCACAATACTCACGAAAGTGTCACAGACATCCGGCCGCGTCCTTGTGATTACGTCAATATCGTCGGCGTACGGGAGTAACTGGACGGACTTCTGGAAGATAAAACCTCTGTTGTTCACGCGTGAGTTTTAAAGTCTTTACAGACCTTGATGGTGCAGCCTCAAGGCAGGGACGCCAAGACAAGATATTGCTCTGCACTGCCCGCCTCAATAAACGCTGTCATACGAGGCCTTAAAATCAAGCAAAGCGACCATTACCTCCTAAATCCTTGCGATATCATTGAAAGCCCTTTTCACTCGCACCTCTCACTTTCAATAATCCCCTCGAAACAATCATCATCTTTACATCCCCATAAGAGCTTAAAAAGTTGTTAATCTGTGAAAACGTTTCACATTAAGCCCAAACAAAAGGACAATTTATCCTCATCCACCGCTCGTCGTCGAATCCAATTTTTCGACACATCAATCAATCTCCCTCATACACAGTAAAAACAAAAAAAAAAAAAAAAAGGAAGCACCATTACCCTGTTGGTCGAAATAACAATTCTGATGAGCAAATAATTCATTATCTCGCTCGAGGACACCGTACACCGTACACGTACACCCGAGAGCCTCGCATAAACCACATATGCATCCACACCTACACTACAAGCGGCGCGCGTAGTATCTGTTGCATCCTCGAAAAACTCTCTCTCAAAAAAAAAAAAATTGCTTTTTCGCCTTGTTAGAGGTCCTTTCTCCGTGCCCGCACCCCTCCTCAGCATCACTATTTTCCCATATAATCGGATTAAATGGGCAACAAATTGTGAAATGAAATCCTTTAATTATTTCCATCCTCTTTAAAAATAAAAAAAAAAAAAACTTTCAACGCAAATTTTCGTTCAGTTATTTGCTCACATTTTTTCCCTTTTTTCATTTTTTTTACAGGACCAAAAAGGATGCAACAAAAATGAAAATTTTTCAATAACAAGGGTCACTGCGCACAGAAGACACGAAAACAAATAAAATTCGTTGCAACAATTAAAAGATTTTTATTCAAATCCGAAAATTTCATAAAAAAACAGTTAAACACGCAAAAAATAGAAAAAAAAAACCATCAACACATCCTTTCGTATATTTTTTTTAATTTAAATTAAAATTAAGAATAAAACTTTGTGCGGAATCAAAATGACTGGTGAAATGGCGTCGTTCTACATGACGTTTGGTGTATTTTTCATGACGGTTTTTATAGTTTCGAGCGACTCGACGTCATCTTCGATGAGCAACAGTGTCAATGGCGGCAATGGCGGCAATGGCGGCAATGGCGGCAATGGAGCTGGTTCCGGAGTAGCCGCATCGAATGCGATTATAGCCAATAATGGTGAGTACTAGAGTACTAGTTGCATAATTACGAACGCATCTTATGGAATTAATTATACTCGTACACAAGATGCAGATGGATGGAGTCCCTTGGGGGAGAATTTTTGAAATTTGAATTTTATTGGTGGAAGCAAATTACAGCTGGGGGGATTGGCCTGCAGAGGGAATCGGGTTGCTTTACGATGTCGTTTCGATTACGGATTTTACACTTTAGAGAGAGGAGATGGTTTAATGGCTTTTTAATACGTTTCCGCGGATGAGGAGTGTCATTCGAGTTTGGTTTATGGTTTATGGCCTGAATTGGTTATGAGTTTTTTTTTTTGCTTTTTTTTTAATTGTGACTTGTGACGACCTAAGTCAAGTTGTGTATTCGACTCTGGCAACATTTCTGAACTCGGTGGTGGATTTTATGCATTTTATGGTGATCCAGTGGCTTTATTGACTTTTGAATGCTTTTTTTTGGGTTTCAGACCGCTGCAGAAGCTATTTGCCGTCTTTAGACAAGATGCGCAATCATGCATGTCCACGTTTTCGTATGCTCCTCCCAAAAGGGAAGAATGCGAGTAAGCGAAATCAGAGATCTTGAGACCACGATCTTCTCTGATGTCGCAAAATTGAGAGAAAATCTTTAGGAAAGGGACTTTCCCCCTGAGGACATTTGTTTGTGTATTTTGATATGCATATGTAGGTGTCGAAAACGAATAGATCACGTAAGGCTTGTGGGCTTGGAGAGGAAGGAAGATAGATATCTCTTCGCCACACTCAGGTCAATACAGACCCATTGTGAAATCCATGGGTGAAGAGGATTCCTTTCTAGTGGAGCGTTACTGCACTGGTAATACAGACCACCCTGTAGATATGACAAAGTTGATGATGTCGTTCACCGATCTGTCTGTTTATTCCCCGATGTCCTGGAGGAGGTGTTTACCGAGAAATTTGTTTCCTCGATGGTAGAGACCTGGACAGTGGCGTAGAGGATGGGTCGTAACTCCTCATCGACCTTCTCGTCGCCGCAGCCTCTACAAAGGTATTCTTCTGGAAGCCGTAGTTTTTGCAAATGGTGCCGCAGATTGTTATACCTCGATGGCACTCCCTTGAGGGAAGAGACGGATCGGTTTTCCCTTTGTAATAAAGTGGCCATAATTTCCTTGTTGTAGTACAAGTGCTCAAGGGTCGCCATCTATTTTTCGCTTCTGCTCCATAAGTAAGCTTGTGATATTCACTGAGTTATTGGCCTGTTCTAGGCTTAGTGCTGAGTATTTTCTTGCAAGTTCATCGACCTTCTCATTCCCTGGTATTCCCTCTTGTCGAGAGACGCAGCAGTCTTTCCTTTATGCTGCGTTCCAAGGCATGCACCTAAGCGTGCGAATAGTTACGAAAAAAAAATCAAAAACACTATCAGAACACGTCACCCTCTCTCACGCCTCGATGTAGGCATTAACATGGGCGTCCTCTATAGCACACCAAGGGACGGGTCCTTTTCCAACCATTTACCCAGCTATTTTCTGCTCAAAGAAGGAGTCTTTCTTAGACCTCTTTGTTAGGTTAGGGTAGGCTACAAAAAGTAGTAAAGCAGACCTACAGGTACGGCCCTTAGAAGAAAGAGTGTTTTGCCAGCAGATAACCTTATAAAGAATGAAACAGAAACTGTGCAGGGTCTTGCACTCTGTAGCCTGAGGGTAGTAAGACATCGTATACTAATAGGAGAAGTCACCAAAACAAAGGTAGCGTCCAATGTTCAGAAGCTGGAGAGGGGTGATTAGTTACTACGGCGCACTACAACCGACGAATTCTCAGATCTACGTTCTTTGTAGGCATGACCCTCTAGAGCGTAACACAATGGGCCCAAACGGCAACCTACTTGATGAGGTTATCCTCACCTCCCGAACTAACAAACCAACCTAGCTTAATAGCAGGAACAGCATTACAGATAGCAAGCCTACTGATCCTCATCAAAAGCATAAACTTATCTACAAATCGGGTTGATCAAAGGGGGTCTTCAGTTCTTCGAATGTCCTTGTCCATTATTCTCACATCTTCGACAAAACCTAAACTAAACGTGTTTCTTGTTTTAAACGAAACATTTTCGAAGCACTTCCGACTCATCACGGACAGTTAATCTGACACACAATCCATATCTCAGTATCCTAATGAATAGAAAACTTATTGAAGTATGCTGACTGCGACCAACCCCACAGGTGGACCAATAGGGATGCTATAAAGTGGGAGGGTTGCGATCCCTATAATCCTGATTATTCCCTCGACAAGCAAAAGGAAAACAAGAAGACTGACTCAAGACTGTCGCCAAAAATGTTCTACCTTAGTCTCAGGTTTAGACTAGGGTGGGTATCTGAACCAGGATACAGACACTCGTAGACCAGAAGGGGTCCTTTGTGATACCATGGATCTTTCCACTTTGGCTACCCAAGAACTAAACAAACCCCAATCGGAGCTTTGAATAAAGCGGAACAACCTTGTGGCGTCATGCCAATTCGCTGAGGTCATGGAAGAACAGAGCCCCTAAATGGAGCAGTTTTCCTTGGGGCAGGGCTGGACAGGTGCATAGGGAGTGACGTATGTATTCCCCGACCTCGTTGTCCCTGCAACTCCTGCAGAAGTCGTTTGAAAAGAGGTCCAACCGTTTAGAAATTGGCCTATGCGAGAGTCTCACGTGACGGCACCGATTATGTAGCTGATCTGTGGTATCTTTAGCATAATCAACCCAGCACTACGTCTCTGATCCGGTTTAGGCCAGATCTGTCGAGATGCATATGTGTATGACACGTCGAGCTATTTTCCCATCTGTGGTTGGTCCTGCGGAAAGCGTCCAGGTTAAGGAAATGTTTACGTGTACTGTGGGACATACCCAGATCTTGCCATTTAGGCAGAATCCTAAGAGTCATACATTTTCTGACGAGAAGTGCGCTTGTCAAATCCAAACATCCCAACGCAGACAAATATGCGACACACCCTGTATGCAAAATGAATGCTCTAAAAAGAACTACACACCCTATCCTCTAAGCTAAGCTTTGTGTGTCGTCCGTTTTCTGGTGCATTTACTTGGTCTGGAACTAAAGATTTACACAAATTTCCTTTCCACCCTTTGCAAACTATGAACCACCCTGTACTCAGAAAAATAATTACACTCACAATAAACTACACCCTGTACTCTACGTTTGGGTCTTTGTTTCAAGTCGCTAGCCTCTCTAGAACCCGAGATATCGCCGAAAATATTCCACGAATTCCGCAGTAAATTTTTGTGAAACACCAGGCGCCCAGAAATCGTCAGAAAGCAGGAGGCAAACCGACCCTCTCCAGCGGCACTCAAACTGCTGTGTGATGCGCGGCTGCGTACCGATTTTAGAATGAACTTCTTTTTGCTATAATTTCCTTATTTCTGAACGGATTTTAATGATTCAGGTACCAAATTAAAGGATATTTTCTGTAGAATAAGATGATCTATGAAAATCCAATATGGCGGGAACAAAATGGTGGTTAAAACAATGAAAGGAAAATTGTTCATTAACTGAGGTAAGTGTATGAAGGTTGCTACAAGTCGTAGAGATGACCGACTATGTACTACTTGTAAAACAGGTTGACTACGTTAGAAGAAAAGTCTTGTAACTGTGAAATATACAACATGGTGGATTGCAAGTCTTTTAGAGGCCATTTGTTTGAAAATCATGCACAAATTGCAAGTTTTAAACTAAAGCTTCCTACGAATCAATATCCCATCTTCTCTCAATTGTTGCAGCAGTGTAAGATCTCAAGCCTTGCGTTTCTATTTAAGCCCTGCACTCGCGCATATGAATTCGCTCGGTTGAGCCATCGGCAAAGGTACGTCCGACTGTCATACATGTACACTTGCTGTTGACCTCAGTCGCTCCAGTCAGCCCGGTCCTTAGGTAACTGCCTTCAGCTGTGCACTCCAAGTTGATTGGTTATTGACGATAAATCTCCAGAATTCATTTGAAAGTAATTTTTTTCCTATTGTCCCCCTTTCACCTATTCTCACAGGCGCACCTAGAACAAGTGGAAAAGTGACAACAGGCGAAGAACAGGCTTCTGTTGGAGTTACGCACTGGAAGGTCAGAATAAATGTAGTTCTTCCGATGTCACCTCACCTTTCCATCTCCTTCCATCGCCACACTTTGCAGCCTCCTTTCAAATGATCAAAAGAATAAATCCCTTCGCCGTAAATTACTCGATGATGAACCCATCTCTACCTTCACGAAAGAGTTATATACTCAACGACGACAATTAGTCACTTCCACGTCGTCCTCCACCCCCGCTCCGGCGTAATAAACTACAAAACAATCCTGACACCACTCAACCTCATTAGTATCTCATTTAGTGCAGCATTCATTCCACTTAACACTTTACGCTCCATACACGAAGCATTTATTAATCCCAATTAATCATTATAACACTTAACACACATGCACACACGCGGCAACTACAACCCTCGTGTTTGGCACATTATTACCCCTCCAAGAGGCCCTCACAGAGGCACACGACGAGATGACGAACGAAAAAAAAAAAAAGATGTCAAGAAATAAATTGTCAATCAAACGGACTCACACTCCTTGCGATACACTCGCTTCAAGTGTTGTGTTTACTTTAGCGCCTCAGCGTCATCGTGCCACCCTTCTCGAGAACTGTCTGTCTCTGTTCCCTCCGCCCCCGTCGCTCGGTCCGAGATTTCCTACCCATCTCTGACGGTAATTGGTAATTCGTTACTTACCCAAAATGAGAGACACATCTCTGTTTACCGAAAATCCGATAAATACCTTTTCCTAAACCGAAAGTGGAATCTTCATCGTCGTCCTCCTCCTCCCTCCACTCATTGAAATGTAAGGACTACGAGCAAAGGAATGTTTGTCTTCTATCTCCTGTGAGAGGCAACTTCACGAACGTAACGAGGATTCCTCATTTATCATTTCATTAGAGAGCGCGCTGTTGTTTTTTCGATTTTATTCTTTCGACTTTGGGCCGGGCCTATCATGGTGTGGATTTTTCGATGTTTTTTAAAAAAAAGAAACCCTTAACAAAAATCGATTGTAATCCTGGTCCTGGATGTGTTGTCTCTCTGTGTAAGCGTGGATTTGCTTTGCTTTGCTTCAGTCGCTGACATCCCGACATCCGACACCCGACACCCGATGTAACCATTTGTTAAAAAAAAAAAAAAATCTGTTGTTGCTGTTTCTCCTTCATCCCCCTGGGTGCGTGTGTGTGACTGTGTGTAGCACCCTTAAACAATCGTTTTGTTGTTTTTTTTTTTTTTGGGGTTTTTTTCTATTTGTTATATTTTTGGAAGTGTGTACGATGTGATTGCTTTGATGAGGGGTAATTTAACACCCAGCATACCACAACAATTTGATTAGACAAAGCAGAGTGACGTGAGACGTCATTTGGAAGGAAATGAAGGGAGAGAGACCAAGGATAGCGAGAGGGAGTTTATGTGGTAGTTTCGGATTTTATTTGATTTCCTTTTGGTTGTTTGATGAGTTGCAAGCAGATGGTTGTTGGCGGGATCTTTAAAACATTTGTTGCAGGTTTTCAAGGATTTTACTTCGACATTTTGTGGGTAATTTGTAGCAATCTAAACGCGGAAGGTACTTAGCAGTAGTACTGGCGGGTTTATCGACCGTAAGGGACTGTATGCGGAAGGCTTTACAAGGGTGGAGAAACTAGTGTAACAAAAACAGAGCAGTCGAGTTCATTCGATAACACTTTTAAACCTCAGCATCACAGTTGGAAGTTGCTAATGAGGTCCACTGAAATGAGTGGCCAAAGCCATGATAGAGCGCCTTAGGTCTGAATAAGTGGGCAGTGGTTGGTCTGGATACGTCTGCTCTGCTCTGTATTCTCCAGGTATTACTCTAGATTTGCATCGGGCCAAGGACTTCGTTTGGTTCAGTTTTTGAAAGAAACCTAAGGCCCTAGGCTTGATCTGGAAGGAGAGAGTCTACGACGTTCGTGACATAACCTCAAAGTCTCGGTAAAATGGGATCTGTAGTCTAATCCAGTCAACTGAAGATGAGGCAGATTCTATTAGTTTCGCACGCTGAATATCCAGAGGTGCCCTCGGAGCTGAGAGGATACCGTGAGCCTTTAAATTCCGTTTATTGAAGCTTGTGGAGGTTGAAATCTTTTCCGGTGAATATTTTTTGGAAGTGCATTTGGTTGCCTGGGTTTTTGCAGCTCCACAAGGACTTAAAGTCTCCTGATTTCCCTTCATCTTCATGGATGAGGTGTTCGTCTAATCCTATCCAGGAGGCTTCTGGTCATATGAAAATGGATTTCGCCCCCACTTTTCCGTCAATGTGATCGTCGTCGTCTACTTGTAAGTGCGTTGGACTACTGACTGGAAGATCTGACATTCGAATCCAAGAAAACACCAACCTGGTCCAACACCCGGTGAATTTCCGACAAATATCCGAGACTAATAACTGCCATGAGAAGCTTCTCAATAAAGCCTCTCGGATATGTCATTAAACGTAGATTCCCCCATTCTTGAGAAATATGTACATAACGTGCACGACATGAATGGAGTGGTTGGGGCCAGCTAGGACCTGCGCTATGTACGGGCTGTTTTTTTCCGCCAATCTAGAGGCTTCCTTGCTACCATCCCGTCTGAATAATGAAGTACAATAGAAGCTATTGACTGGATACTTCTAAGCCTCAATATCTTATCTTTCCTACTGTCCAAGCAAAAAGGAAGCCTTTCGAATTAAGTTGGGCCAAAAAAAGGAATCAAAAACCATGAACAAAGCAATGCCATTCCACTATGTCATACCGCTGTCGATGTAGTGCAGGGAGGCAAAGGAGAAGTCAAGGCAACACTCTCTGATATAATACACAGAATGGGAACATGGAAAGACCCCTTCGACACATGTTTCTAAGACGTCTGCCTCACTTAAGACCTATTTAGCGGCCAGGCATTGGTATCAAGAAGACATGGGATGTCAAGCACTTAGGACTCGTTGTAAGCATTTAGTCGCCGTATTTTAGGCTAGACAAATAGCGCCCAAGCTAGCGCCTAAGAACTAATTGGATATCTTCACAGAGAATGCCTTGGACAGGTAGATAGGGGCAAAGACGTCGTACAAAATCGATCATCTCAATTCTGCATGTCGCTATTGAAAGTGCAGTAAAATGTGCACTCATGACGACCACAAAGTGCTGAAAAGAAAATACTTAAAACTTCAGGAGGTTAGTGTGTCAGGTTAGTGTGGACTAATAAACCTCACCAGGGCCAGGGACGGAAATACTATTCTCCTCCTCTTTGGATTTTGGGGACGGGAAAGTGTTTTTATTTAAAAGACGGGTCCTTATTCTTCGTCAAAGGCTTCCTAAAGGCGGTTGAAAAAAGAGAGCACGGTTTATGCCAAGCAAAAAAGAAAAAAAAATATTTGGAGCTAACAGTCCATTTGAGGCTAAGGGTCTAGCTCCTAGGAGCCCTTCGCATGGTACGTGAAATATTTTCATACGAATGTAAGGAAACTTTCGCAGGACAATGCCGTATCTGCAAATCTGAATCAAGAAGCCTTCAGACATTCGTGAGAGGCAGAACCATGCAACAAATTTTTGGGTGGTTTTCTGGGATCCCACCCTCGAATAATCCACTTTATGGACCAACACAGTAATCTGGCGCAATGGACTCATCGTTAGTCTAAGTGAGCAGCTGAGAGTTTCCTGTCAACTAGGGCACCCATCTACCTAACCTAACGCACTAATCACGGAGCCATGGTTTCGACGCCTCTCTGTTAGCATTTTTGGAAAACTATTTGTCTACAAAATCAGAACTATCACAAGCTCGCAGTTATACTCCTGCGAACTGGAATGGAAGACAGAATTGGCACCCTTCATCAAACCATCTACCGCTACAGCTTTGTAGACAGGCAAAGTGGCTGGTTTCCCGTCTTCCTGCCAGGAGAACACGTAATGAGCGGTTGAACGCCGTTTTGAGACCACTCCTCACAAGACCTATAAGTCTCGTGGAGTGCAAATGTGAAAGTAGAGTTCAAAACCATCATGTGGAATCTAGGACGTCTAGTCGATGTTATGTCTGAGATATTCGAGAGGTCATCAAAGACATGTTTGCCTAGTGCGTGATGTCTAGCTTCGACCAATTCTAGTTGCAGAATTATAACCCGCAAAGAAAGTGAAACAAAGTTCCACTCTCGTTGATCTCAAGCTTTAACTCGTACTTTTGTAAAAAAGAAGCTCGCAACCATTCGTCCACTCCGTACAAGGAAGAGAAGAATCAGGCTGTCCAACAGCTGTTCCTCTGCAATATCTTTACCAAAGCAAAGCGACATCTAGGACAACACTTTCTAGAGGAGCTGTAAATTGTTGTATGTACACGTACTGAGTGGCCCTTGTAGATTGGCTATAGGGGTATAGGCGCACTGCGACCTTTATAAATCTATTGTGCTACCATGCTGAGTGGCCCTTAGTGCTATTCTTCTAAAGGAACGTGCTGCTAAGGTCCACACCATACAACCGGGGCCAACAAAAAATCGATTGTCATTGCTCGTTAAAGGTTGGCGATCTGCCTTGATGATCCTTGAAGAAAAGATTGTCGACGATTCTATCAGACCAAAGACTACATCTCAAGGCAGTATTTGCCATATGCAATGTACGCTTTAAGGACGCTCAAGTGTTGTATTAAATTCCTCAAACCGAGCCTAAGTAAGTTCTTGTGAACGGGAGAAATTCAGGGACAGAGACACTTTTTGAGCCGCGACCTTATCCAATGACCAGTCATTACGGTGATCCAGAGGTAATCCTTGTTCAGGGCAGAGTCGCTGGTTTGAAATTTCGCAACAATTTTACGAATTTCGGCTTCAATTGATGGATCATTTCGACCGTAAATGCCACGCAACGTGCGACGGGACTGTGAGAATAGGAAGCTAAATTCGACGATAAATTGTAGTAACTTTGAGGCTATGTAGCATTTCAGGAGTTAGTGGGGAGCCTTATTAAATTTATTTGCCAAAGGACGACAACATTTTTTCTTTTCAAGAACATAGCTGAGCTGGTCATGGAAAGGTGATGGCAACCATACGACCAAAAAATCTCTTAAAAATGTTTGATGAGTGGGATTCGACTTTTCGAAACCTCCTCTCTTTCGAAACATTCTGCTGTTATAGTGGACGAATTATATATATCCTTGGATAAAAATTTGTAGTACACAAACCATGGAGTACTAAGGGTAACCATGACCAACCACTCATTGCCATTTTATTTTGAATTAACAACTTTCTAAGGAACTTTACCAACCAAAATTTAACCAAAAATTTTCCACTTAATCAAGAGTGAAATGGTTTCCACTTAGTTTCCGCTTATTGCACTGTCAGTTGTTCACACCCCATCATGTTCAACCAACGACAGGACACGCTACGATAAATGACGCGTGGCGGGCACTATCGTAAAATTACAAATTACTCGCTCTCTAGAAATTAGGGTACTCGTACTTTGACAACTCTTCCCGCGTCTTTTACTTATTGAATTTCCTTCAATTTGTTTAAAACTATTACCAGCTCAAAATGGAGGAGGTCGATGGGGGAAGATGGACGAGAAAATCTGTTCAAAACGTCTGCCATTTGTCTGTGTACAGATACAAACAGCTTTCTTGCAACCCTAACCTCTCTGCCAAAGAAAAAAAAAACTTACTCTTCGAATGGACACAAAAGCATAAGCGAGGAACTTCTTTTGCGCCCGGGTAAACAAAGCCATAATTTAAGGATCATTTCCTTTATTTCCTATAAACAAATCAGCGATGGAGCACATTGACGTTTAGTAGCATCGAACCCTACTAAACTACTACCCTCTCGGCATTGGTTTTACGTTTGGCCGCTGTCACCCTCTCTCTCTCTTAGGCGTATGGCGTATCTTTTCGAACCGTTTTCGGGGGGGGTTTTTTTTTTCTCGTTTTTTGTTTTGTTTCAACCCTTGTTGTCGCGATTGTCATCTCTTTTACGGATGACGTTGATACGCTTTAATGTAATTCCTTGAAGAAAAACATGACTATTAGCTCCTAAACTTTTTCTTCCTCTTTGCCTTCCTCTGTCTCTCCTCGGCGGCCGTCTTCTTATTTCGTTTCCACCCTCCCCTCTCTGCTGTGTTCTGGTGGCGGTGCTATTGCTACTGCTGCTGCTTTAATGGCTTTTAAGCGATTTAAACCGGTTCAAGGTTGCCTCAGCTTTATTTACGCCATCAGTTAAGGTAAACCACTTCCGGAAATTGTTTGGTATGACAGTTAAGTTGATGTTTTACAATGCAAATGTGATTCCAGGCATCTCGCTGTTATTACCTTAGACATGGGGGTGGCAGAGAAAAAGAAAAAAAAAAAAGGTCGTCCGATGTTCTCCGCAGGACGACTTCCTTAAAGAGGACGTTCTGAGACAAAAAAAAACGAAACACATTTCTGTTAAATCTTTTTTTATACATTTCGCATAATTTTGCGTGCTGGGAAGGGGGCGGGGCGATGGATATGGAAATGGCATAACGGCGACGAGGACGAGAATGAGTAGTTGATGATGCACACGTGATATAAATTTTCCTATTTTATTATTTTAAATTTGCATCCGCATAAATTTCCATCGTGAATTATGTAATTGTGTGTAGGACCGGGTGTACGAGTGTGTGTGGTGGGGCCTTTAAAAAAATTTATATTATGGTTGCGTTGCATTGTTTTGACAGTTAAACTGGCAGGGAAACATGGCTGTGCGATGACTTTTTCACAAGGTAATGAACTGGAGCTAATGTCTGCTGGTGGATGGGCAGATATTTATGTTTCTGTTTGGGTTGAAGCTAGGAGGCAGCTCTATGTTCACTATTTAATGATCGATCAAGTGTTCAGGTGGAAGGGTGGGGGAAAAAAACTTTTCGTCTATCGCAACCACATGTGTCAAATGAGTTTTGCATGACATCAGTTGCTATGAAGGCTGGGAGAACCTTCTAGCTAAGGACGTCATCAAATTTTCATGACGAGCAAGGCGTCATATTCGCATTCCGTAAATTTTGAAAGCAAATATCCAAACCATAACCAACAAATATATTTCGTTGCCTACTCTTAGGGGTGCAGTGGTTGCTGGCTTCGTGGGCAGCTTTAGAGTGTAAGAAGGGCTTTGATGGCATAAGACAGACAAATTCTTAGATTTTGTAGCACAATCGCATCTCGAATCAACAGCTCTTTACGAGGGCGGGCTAGTACAGTCGAGAAGGAACCTATTTTGGGGCTGAGTCAGGGAAAATTGAAGACCGTTGCAGAACTCTAAAAATCAACGGCGTGCGGGCGTTATCGACGCTCTATGCCTCACAAGGGTTAACTAGACATAGTTTAACCAAAAGAGGGGTAAGCCTCGGAATGGCATCCATCGCTCTAGTTAGAGGAAACGAACGAAAATTCACTAGAAACGGTGGTTGAAGAGATGGTGAGTCTAGACATGGGATGTCGGAAAGATTTTCCAAGCTCGTGTTGCGAAGAACGCTTAAATCGTGTAACTCATGAGAGACGGTGCTTAAAGGTTTTTAAAGACAGAGACAGGCACGTTTTTTTTGTATAGAGATATGTAGGTCAGGGTACTACGTCTTAGAAAAAGAGAAGAGGAATCGTTGACGAGAGGAATCGAGGTCAGAAAGAAAATGTGAATTCTAGAGCGTAACTCTGACTGAGGCCCCACTTGCAAGGGATACGAAAAATAGCCCGACAAGGTGGTCTTGTTCGATATCTCTCAGAGCCTTGAGAAATAACTATGCTAAGTGCTAGCTTAGGTCACATCAACAGTATTAGGCTTCAAGCTGGTTTTGAAGACCACAAGAATCGTATGGTCGTGCGAAGTCAAGTGGGGCTCTTCCCTTACCTTTTTCTGTTCGTCACTTTCCTGGGTCTTCCGACGTCGTACAGAAGCACTTGACTAGGATTGAAAAGATGACCCACAAGATATGCCTGACTCAGATCTCACAGCCTGATAGGTAGGACTGGCAAAGGCAGGTAGTCCCTTTTCAAAATAAAATTGGAATTTACTCGTATGGTTCCAAAACCGGTGAGGGACGTGGTCAGATATATACTCGAGGGAGTAGGAAGCCTTGAGACATCCGAACGTTTGCAATGTCTTCCACGCTGAGGTTCAGGCTGTGCTTAAAGCTGGTGAATTACTAGAGATGGGATCGACAAGAATATCACTATCTACACCGACAGTCAGGCTAGATTAAAGACGCTAGAGCCCTACGTCACAAGAGAAGAAGTTGTCAGGAATTGTCACAAAATGCTGAGGAAGTTATGTACACAGAACCGTGCCAGCTTATTTTGGGTACCAGGACATTGCGACATAGAGTGTAAGGAAAGTGCTGAGCTCTTACAAAGTCGCGTAATTGGAGGCATAAAACTATCAATGTGCGCGTCAAAGTGATTCATTCTCGATAGAATCTTCAACTTAGATGCCCTAAGATGGTCCAACATAGAAGAGCGTCTAGGACCTTGTGGCCAGTGTTAGATCGGAAAAATCAGGGGAAGTTATAGGAACAGCGATAGGGACACTCTGTGGTTATTGCCTTCTGAGTCTATTGTTTTTACCGTGACGGTTCTCAAGAGATCGACATGGACCTACCT
This sequence comes from Blera fallax, assembly GCA_946965025.1. Classification (NCBI taxonomy): domain Eukaryota; kingdom Metazoa; phylum Arthropoda; class Insecta; order Diptera; family Syrphidae; genus Blera; species Blera fallax. The sequence continues at coordinate 4,976,336 of OX337247.1, read as the reverse complement.
GGTGCCTGGTATTTTATGATGATCTCATAGCCCTACTCAAGCGACCTAGACCTCACTGCAATGATACGAGCTCTTTTTCAAGAGGTAAAACTGATTTCTAGTTACAAATACTTGGCGCAACGGACCGTATGTGGTCCAGGTTCCTAGGTGGCCCTTTAAACTAACCCGAAGCCAATGTTTCTACAACCGCTCAACCGATCCGCAGGGAAAGTAGGTCATGGCTTAGTACAAGACCAACAGCATATCGATGACGTTCCATTGTCATGCACCTGGTAATGTCCTCGAATTAACCATCCCGGTAAAATAGAAAAAAAAAATCTCCAACCCTTTGGCAGGGACTCCACTTACAAGCATCTCAAGCAGGTTCACTTTGATTAAACTTCCCCTTTACCCAACTTGTGCAAAACGAAATCCTATTAAGGATCACAATCAGCCTGTAATGAGTTTCAAGCTTATAAACTCCGCAAAGCAGTTCGGCCCTCAAAGAAATTTCCACCAACTATCGATTGCTTAACCCTCTCCAGGACTCCCCGTATCCCTTCTTCAAGGAATTTCAATCTTCATCCGAATGAAACTGCCCCCACCAAAAAAAAAAGGAATACAAATCAAAATGCATCCTTTATTCCATTAGAAAGTGAACGTCGGGAACAACCATACAGAATTCATTTGTCCAGCCAGCCAGGACGTTTAAATAAAAAAAAGGATTCGCCCAAACAAAGGAGCCAACTTGCACATGTTGAATGTAATAATTATTTTTCATCTCGAGTCCTTTTCAATCCTTTTTTCCTTTCTTTTTTGCGCATTCTTCTTCTTTTGTTTTTTTTTTTTTAACTTCTTCGGACTAGGTATACTCCTTAGAGTGTGTGGTGTGTTGTTACAGTTATAAACGAGCCACCTAAGAGGCTTGGAGCGACACTCCCTATCACATTCAGGAGTTGAACTCTGAAAGGCAGCGCAGAAAAAAAATGACTGCACTCAAAGCAAATAGCAAACTGTTGTACTGCTGCTGAGAGAGTGCAGAGTGGAGAGTGGAGAGTGTACTCTGCAGCGGGGACTCTGCTAGAAGGACCAAAGGAAACGTCCATGTGAGAAATGGTATTTTTATGCTGGAACGATTTTTTTTCCTACTACTCGGCACCAGCTTCCTCCTTGTGTCTCTAGCAGTGGTTCGGAGAAGCGCAATTCCTGCCTCGCCGAAGAAATATGTATATGCGAACGGCGACGGGGTTACCCCAGTGGGGGTTAGAGCCCAGAACGGAGGAAAAAAAAAGCTGTCCTACATGCTCAAAACCTCGCATATCAAGGGCGATATTAGCATATCCACTCTCGATGGTCGTTCTACCTCCCGCCCTTTCCTGTGTACGAGCGTGTATGGGGTGTGTGTACACTATACAAGGATTAAATAGCTCACAGGTCTTTTATCACGCCAGGACATGCCGTTGCTGTTACTGTTACTATCCCTGCAAAACTGAAACTGCGTTGCGAGAGGAGGCTAATGTGTGTGTGCTCGAGTATGTGTTCCGGACTAAGCTTTACTTTTTCTGAATTCAATTGGGGATTTGTGCGTTTTTTTTTTCAGTTTTTTTTTCGTCCTTCTGTTTGCTGTGTCGATGTTGATCTTCGTCCTGGGTTTGGATATCGTACTGCGAGAGTCATGGTAGCTTTGGGTTTAATTTAGATGGCGCTACATTTTTTGGCTTTAATTGGCGACAGGATATGTGTTTAAAAAAAACAGAAATATCCTGCATCACCGCGATGTGACACTTTGTGTGACTTGTTGAACGTAAGCCGGGTTTTGTAAATGTTGTTAAATTTAAAAAAAAAAGATTTTTTATGCAATACACGGGTCCTATCAGCGGGTTTATAGACTTGTCAAATCGCGAAGCTAATTGTGCTCCGCTATAGAGGATGAGGTTTGGGGGAGTAGTGGAATGCGTTACGGACAACCTTGCATCAAAAGCGTCACAGAATCGTGTGAAGGATCAGAGAGGAGTTGATAGGTCGGCAGAGCTCTGAAGCTAAAACCAGAATAGGGGTGCAGATCTTAGGGAGCTGGAGGAGGCAATTTTGAGATTTCGTTGATGGAATTCATTGCCTGGAAATACTCAGGAGCACAACTATCCATGAGCTCTGAGCTCTTATTTCAACGCTGAAAGTGCTAATGTCGGCTAATGATTCCCAGAGACTACTAACTCATAACCACTGTGTTGCTTCACCCTTTGGCTTAGCTATCAACGCTTGGGAAGCAAAGACAGTGATTTTGAGTGTCTTCTTCAGTTCTCCAAGACTTTCAAGCATCTTGTCCTTTTTCCTTAAAAAACACTGTGACGGTTAATTTTCTCTTCTCGTACAGTTGACATGGACATGGGCAATACAAAACGGATTTAGCACAGTCAGTGTTCCGAATTCGAAGTCCTGCACAATGCCTGAATGAAGTGTGAATGATATTTCGGACAGTTCGATATTTTGTAGGTTTTAAGGCATCAACGAAACGCAGGAAGAAGCTAGATTATTTGATCCCGGAAATTGAAAATTCCGAAGCCGTGAATCGGCTCCCTTGAAAGAGCAATAGAATCGACAATGTCTCCTGAATAAGGATTGGCTTTTTGACAAAATCTAGTTGTTTTTTAGTCGCTTTCATATCTCTGGTCGTAGGTAGGTAGGTAGAAAGACTGGTTTTCGGTTTCCTGACAGGAGAACACGCAATTGACGAGACCTATGAGTTTTGTAAGGAGAAAAAGTGGAAGCAAAAGTCAACACTAGCCTGTGGAGTTGAGGAAGGCAAGTCAATCTTAACTCTGAGATGTCCGAGAGGTCGTCAAAGAATGGTTTGCCTAGTGCCCGATGTGTAGTTTTGGCAAAATGTTGGACAGCCGCAAAGAAAATGAAACAAAGTTTCATCCTTGATTGCGTCTCCGCATCATCCAAGTTTGGCTGCGCCCGTACCTATTGGCCAGTGAACCGTCACATCTGTACGTGTTCTTTATATGAGGCCGAATCCTTCTGTAAATAACACAATTCCTCAGATTCAGCCTCTTGCCTGAATTCTAGATCCCGATTTTGAGAGAAAGTGCAAGAAGACTTTTCCTTCACGATAAACTTGCTCCGCAGATGATTCGCGAAGCCACTTCGTCGGTTTCATTTCCATCCACGTTCGTATGGCCGGGCACCTAGAGGAGAGTGATCTTGGAGCGACGGCTAGCCCAGTTCAGTGTCTCTTTACAGTCATCAACAAGCTTGAACGTAGTCCTAGTTGAGCCGAGAGCCTTAATCGCGGCTTGACTGCCGACGAAGATCGATTTAAGTATCGATTTGTTCATAAGTAACTCATACGCTTCCCTAATTGCCAGGACTTTTGCCTGGAAGACGCTGGAGACGGAAGAATTTGAGAGGCTTAGTTCGACTGAGAAGACGCTCGCTCCTACTCAACAGTCCATTGTAGAACCATTTGTGAACATAGATGCTTCGAACTCGCAACTGTGTCTGCCTCCCATATGGGAATCCGATTGAGTGCTGCGTAGTCAGTGTAAACAGTCAGCGGTTCACTTGGCTTCAATGTGCAGATAAAGGGGTAGAATGTTAAAAGTCACATTGAATGCTTAGGCTGACGTGACAGTAGGGCCCCTGTCGTCCCTATTCTAGACGTTCTTTGAGCCTAAGACAGGCCACCATATTAGGGACTCATAGGCGACTATAGGACATGCCATTGTCATGGACATACTTCTACAACTTGTGGGGACTATTTAGCCTCCGAGTGGAACTCTAGCGTATCGCTCTGCTGTAAATATTCGACTTTTACATCGCAAACGTAAGATGATCTCATCTGTTCACTAGGCTCGACAAAATGAACGAACTTGTTCTACAGAGCTTAAGTATCCATAGCCTTCCAGTAGGATTTCCTTCAGAGAAGGACGTCTACTTCCCTTTCGAGGTTTGAGCAAAGGGATTCCACAAGTAGCCGTGTCAACTTGTCCGGTCGCAGACATGAGACCACATTTCGCTAGAAAAGGTCTCAAGCAAACCTTCATCAGAATCTTTTCTCCTGGCTTGTAGACGAATTATGTCGGGGATAGTCAACAGGAAGAAATTGGAAATATTCTTCACCCAATTTGCGGATGTCCTGCCCATGTAACATAATGTTAACGACTGTTGGAGATCTCTCTTTCCATTACGCCGAGGGGGACTCCTTTGGAGGGTTTATAGGACTCAACAGCTTGTCTATCTATAATGGATCTACTCATGCTACAGTGTATCCTACAACATTTCATCCTTCAAGTCTACGAAGAGTGAACCAACACGCCAAGAACCCTACCCACCAGATGACCTAAGATTGCACCTACTTTGACGGCTCGCCATTGATAGGCTTCTGCAGGCATTCAAGAGACATGGAAAGACGTAGTGAATTATTTTGCCAACTTTGCTGATTTACAAGACCCTGTCTCAAAGTCACGCGTTCAGAATTTCAGGGATGTAATGCAACCTTTAGCGGAAAAAAGCAAAAAAGACAAGCAAGAGGAAGAGCCTTCTAATTCGTCCTAATTCACGTAGTAGAACCATCAATTTCTCAAGAGCAAAGCACTTTAGTGGACGCCGTAGCTCAGTGGCTAGTACGTTGAATTACGGAGAGGGAGGTTCGGGGTTCGAATCCTAGAAAACACCAAAAAGTCTTTTCACGGTCCCACCTCTGTCCTGGGACAGTTTCTCAATTCGCCTTTCGGAAATGGCTCTAAACTGAGGATCCCTTCCATTTGTGCCAAAAAATTAAACACGCTCGCGAGAAGCAAGGCCTTGGACCAGGGAAATAATGGGTACAATCCTGAACCAAATCTACACTTATCTCGAGGGCTTTAGCTCGATAGATTCTACACTACAGTCAGATGCCAAGAACCCTACAATGCATCCTACTGATGCAACAGGTTGCCCACGTCATCCAACCTGCATTCCACCTTAAACTGCGTGTCAAAGTGATGCAGAGTCCTTGGTCTCTCCTCAATTTCTATCATAATCAAATGCCGTGCCCATGACATAGCACGCAATTACTTATTGAATCGCAGAACCTTTTCTAAACTCATCCCACAAATAGCTTCGAAAAAACGAAAATTACCGCCAAAAAGTTAAAGCTTCCAGCGAACCCTTGCAAACAGCAAGAGTTGCACGCTTCCATCTCACTCGAGTAATTAAAATTAAAAATTTAAAATAATTCCAAAAATGGAATAACGGGAGAATATCCAAGTGGCAACGGGCTGTGTGCTGGTTTGGGGCCACTACTCTCCTCTTGTTCTTTGATGAAGGCGCCAACTCTACCAATTTACACAAAAACGGTTTCGCTTCCTTCCTCTTCGCCGTCTTCTACTATACAGCTACGACTTGGTATACCGTTAATGAAATAACACTCACAAATTACTGTTAATGAAGTAACAAATCCACCACATACACCTCCGGTTTGCGGGGGGGGTTGGGGGAAAGCCCTTCACGCTCTCACTTTGCATACTTGAAACCCTTCTTGATTTTTATAAGTTAATTTATTTTCAACCCCTGTTACCCTGTGTGGAACAACCCTTTACGAATGCACTTTAAAAAAAAAATGGAAAACACTGTTGTGTCAACAATTTGCCACCCCAACAAGTGAAACTTGAATAACACCGCAGGATATCAACCTCCTGCGAGGGTTCCTTTCATCTGTCTCTCTACCACTACTACGTCGCCTTATTCCGCATGGTGGCGCGCGTCTTATTTTAAGGGCGCGCACAACATTTGTGTTGGATCACAAGTGTTGCATTAAAAAATCATTGCATCCTGGGTTTTTTTTTCTCATTTTTGTCGGTAAATTGTCTTACCTTGCTGCAAGGATTCGACACACGTGATGATGATTGAGCGCGAGCGAGTGAGGGAGTGGAGTCTTCCTTCAATAATTCATATGAGGCTTCTGAGTTATGATGATTATGGTCTGCCGTGATGGTGTGCAGCCATCTTTGTGTCGCAGTTTTATTCTATCATTTATAGGAAGGACATACCCTAAAGGGAGATCCCTTTTTTGTTGGTCCCCTTAATTTACAAAAAAAAATATAATGAGTTCGCGTCTACTGTACTATTCGCAGGACGACAAATTGCACACACGAAGGAGGTCGAAAAAAAAAAATGAATTGTGTTGTGTGTAACATCATTGACTTAGGGTTGTGATTTGAAAGGACCAAAGGACGCGCAAGGTCGCGCTCATTATTTTTTCATTTTCGAAAATATTTACTTGGCTCTTGTGTTTATGGGTGTGTGTGTGTGTGGTGTAGTGTGAGTGGTTTTTAATTTGTGAAACATTTGACATTCATTTTCGCGTCGCGTTTTTTGAGCCCCTTCTTGGGTATTGTGTCAAAGTATCGCTTGAAGGGGTGAATTCGACAGAAGGAAGCGTGTTTTTCAAGTGCCTGGATGGCGCTAAGGGGTGATATGTGTAATTTGAGACTTAACTGTATGTGCACATGTGATTAATTTGAATTTAAATTGGATTTTTGTAACTTTTTTTTTTGTTGGTTGGTAATGTAATTAGGTGTCGTCGGTAGTGAGGGGTGAGTTGCGGTAAATTATTCTTTAGATACTTTAGTGTGTGTGTTTGGGTTTTTTAAGTACCTCAGGTCAACAGGGCTGATGTGCATAGGGATTTACACTATTCAAAGTTTTTTTGAAAGAAATTTGAAGGCGTGAGGTTTAGGGGTGCAAAGGGAAAACGTATTTTGCTTCACCCTACTATCCCACTTCAATTATATATTCGCCTCGTTTATGGTTGTTTAAAATGTGAGTCTTGTCGCTTAATTAGAGGCTTCTACTAGGGCGTTTCCCTACACTTCAAGGCACCGGTCCAACTCTAATAACTGGAGGTGAAGCGTCTTGCCCACGTTGCTTATTGTGCATCAGATGATTCAAAACAAACACGTTTCGAGCGCCTTAAATGCTGCCCTAAGGTACCTACAACCTTCGACAGAGTAGTGTCAGAGGGCTTATCAGGAGTGACGGAGTATCCACACTGAACGCCTTTCACTCTGACTGAAAACCAAGCACGGATGACTGTAAAAGGCTAGAAAGCACCGAGTAACAGCCAACTAAAGGACGAAAGTACGACGTGATAACCCTGAGTCTAATGAAGAAGACCAATAATAAGTCCAACTTCCTGCTTCTGGGACTGATTTTGAAGCTGTTAACCCAGCAAGACCCTTATTTAGAGGAATGAGTATCCAAAGACTGGACAAATTGGTATAGGCGAAGTTAAGGAGGGATTTCTTTTGAATGCATCAAGTCAGACGGGAAGTACATAATATGCTCGCTCTAGCCGCCTACACGTGCCTACCCTAGGCTTTAAGCCGTTTCGCATTACTCTAATCATCATGTTCCAGGAAGCTTACTGGTCTCACAGATAGACAGCTTCACTAAGCCTTGAATCCTGGAAATCCACAACGATTATCACTCCAAACTGACAACACAGCAGAAAATAACGAACCAGCCCACGTTTCCAACGACCAGCTCTAGACAATTGGAAACCAGCTGAGTTTTGAAACAGAGAGACTCGACAGCAATGCCTTGAAACATCTCTTTGTAAACTCTACAAATTACGCCACCCAAAGAGGGACAACGCAGCAGACGAAGGCACTACCTTGGGTGGCGCGCACAATGGGAGAGTGACCTCAACCAAATAGGGGTGCGAAAATAGAGCCTAGGGACTAACCTGGCTTGAGGGGTATGTTGGATGGTTCACCCCGGACTGTAAACGCCATCTAAAGCATCAGAAAGTACAAATGACGCCCCATCGAGAGCTCAAAGAATGAAATCTAAGCTCGACAGATCAAGGATCCTGACTGCCCTTCTATAGGGTGCATGCTATTAAGAAGGTTGCTCTAAAGGCCTGTCTACTCGTATGAGCTAAATCAAGATGTGAATGTAGGTCATGATTCTGCCAAGTTTCTGGCATGCCACGACAGCCCCGAAGTTAAAGACAGATTCAACGGAGAACCATCTAGCCGCGTACCGTATATCATGCCCAAGATCAAGATCTTAAGCAGACGATTCTTACAGGTCGACTGATTTGATAAAAGGTCGTGAATCGGCACCATCAGTGCTATGCGAACTACACCCACAGCTGGACTGGAGGCTATCTTCAACCTGCTTCAGCAGCAATTATTGCCACAAGAATAATTCAATCAGAGAGCTGGAGACCATGTTCAACGGGTCAGTCTTTGATCCTGAAAAAATATCTAGGACCCACTACGGTCTACATAACCCCGTCCCTAGATTCCACAAGCCATCAAACGCATACCCGAGTAGGGAAGCATAGAAAAATGGTCGGCTATATACTACGCAATCCATCTCTGTCTATACAGATGTATCAAAGGCGGTTTCTCATGTATCATCTCCGAACCACTGGGTTCCAAACCAAAGCAGTTCACCTCCCGAATCGCATCAATCTTTTCCAGCCAGAGGTCCTAGAAGTGACAATAGCTGCCCGTGAGACTTGGTTGAAGGCAATACCACAAGAAGGCATCACCTTTTTCGGCGGCAATCAGGTAGGTAGGACAGGTAAGAATCACGACGGGGCATTATATTACTCTGCGATACCACATGAAAAAACTTCAACTTACGGAAGACATGTCATGTATGTCCAGGTTATAAAAATGAGGAATACAGAGAGGGCACAACCTGATTTCTCTGTCACTGTCCAAGACTCATCCAATTTAGATACCGATTTCTCGAGCGACACTTGTTCCAGGACCTAGTAGAAGAGGTATCCAGTGGACCAGTGAACGACATCAAACCAACTGAATGGCCTGCAAGCTCATAACAAGCAAGAAGTTGAACTCCCCTTGAAAATAGAGAACACTGGAGGCAAGGACGATGTAGCTACTTTTATATCAGCCAAGTACCCGCAGACATTTGGCGATGTCATGCAATTCGCCCCGAAAAAGGCTCAACGGGTGGCATGCGTCAGTATCAGGGAAGCGCTGAGAATGCGCTGAGGAACCCTAAACTATAGAAAGACCCAGACACTGGTCATGACAGCATACTTATGATGCATCGTCATCTCCCCAAGGCCACTAACCGGTTGCCTACTAAACAACTTAGCTTATGCCTTAAACACTATTTGCCGGAGAGATCAGAGTGGACACAACGCGATGTCCTTTACAGCAGATCACTGTCAATCTTTACGGATGGGTCCAAAACCTATGACGGCGCCAATGCCTTCTCGGAACCTCTCTACACTAACCAACGTAATAAATGGATACTGCACGATAGACACGCACACTCAATGGTTGGGCATCCCCTATACTGACTTCTGCAGGAGTTGACGAGGAAGAAGAGAGAAGAGAAGTGAACTTGCCCTGCACTTGTTACCATTAGGAAGGCTACACTAGGTCAATAGTCTCAATGATCTCAATATTGCCTCTACTACGACTTACATCAACAGCTTCATAAGAAAGAGCGATTGGTTCCAGTGTGACTCACCTGCCTCTATCTAGTGGCAGTTCAATGGACCTACATCGGTATAAGTGCGCGTTTCGAGGGCCACAGCAACCAACCAATCAAGAAGTTGAACAAAGGTTAACCAATGAGCAAGGAACAGACATTCTCATGGGCATCACAATGGTCCTGCAAATAACCGGACTCTGACGTTGTGGATCACTTCCATCCCGCCTATCCTATGTCCCTAGCCTAACCTATGATTGAATTCAGCAGATATGTGTGTATGAAGCTGAAAACTTAGCTCCCAGGAGGAAGTCTTTTTTTCAGGTGCACGCTACTAAAGGTTGACACGTAGAACTCGAATTTAGCCCGCCAGTTCCAACGAGAGTATAGCATGCTATGGAAGCAATTGTAGATGCAGGCATTGTCGAAAGTCTAAAGCAAGCCAATGACCTCATTAAAGTTGCTACACCAACAGATTCTGAACCATTTCATCCCATCGTGCATTCGACGCACACTTCCGAAATTTCACTATTCTGACAGCCGTTACATGGTCTCAAATCCATCACGTCACGTCATAGGGGAGCGCTTGTTGTTCAGTGTTCCCTGCCTATGCTCCATCATTCCCACAGATCGTGCATTCCTCCACGAAACAACAAAAACCTGTACAAATAGGACGCGCGTTCCACCGTCATCATCATCATCAATTGAGCACGACCCATCAATATACCTTCTCCATCCCGAGGGAACTGCGTTACGGCGCGTAATTACGCGGCATGCCCCTCAAAAAAGCATTTTTTTTTTCTACTTATACACACGCATATCGAGTTTAGTACACGTCCTTCGCCAGTGGAACAAATCACAGGATTTTACCCGAAACCGCATGCAAATAATTACCGCGCTTCTCGGGATCACGATTTCCATTTCGAGCTGCGGGGTTACGCGCATTATTTTACGTGCATCGCGGAATTTTTCAGTGCGTTCTCCAGCAACAGCAACAGCTGTGCCCGAAAAATCACCCAAAGTCGTCGTGTCCTTTTTTTTTTTAATAGCGAGTTCCACTTCACAGCCAGAGACATCCCCCAGATGAATGTCAATCGTACGACAGTGGCAGTGAGGCGTCATGCCGCCCAACGTCACTGGGAGCTGCATTAAAGCAGCAGCAGCAGCAGCCCCTGCTGCATCTGCTTGTCCATATACCAATTCTAGGGGGAAACTATTTTTGGACTCCCCCACCAGACAACGACGACGGACGGAGTGTTTTTGTGTGTTAATTCCCAACTGAAGCCACTTAGATGTAGTCTTCTCCGTCGTTGCCGTTGCCGCCGTCGTCGCCCTCGTCTTCTTGGTTCTGCGATGTCATCTTAGATGGAGAGATGGAGAATAGTGAGTCCTTCTTGGAGTTTGTTTGTTTTGCGCTACGCTTTTGTGTGTGGATTATCTCGGGAGAGAAGAATCCCTTCTGGAAATTTTATTTACGACACAAAAAACAATTTCTCGTTCCTGGTACGAGTACGAGTATCTTGTATCTTGAAAGATGCAATGGACCACGAGGAGGATGGATAGGGATGACTACTGGGAGTAAGACCAATGATTATGGTTATCGGTATCTACTGGTTCCTCTCTACTTTGGAGAGAGGGAGCTAGGCAATGAGGAAGATTTATTTTGTTTCCAATGTTTATCCGAGGAATGATGCTTTATGGTTGTGCTTTGGATTGGGTGTATCTTATGTTTTTTTTAGGGCGACGGGATACAGATATTTCAATTGGATTTCCAGCAGAAATTGAGAGGACGTTGGCGAAGTGCAATTGTTGTAAACACCAGCTGCCTGGCGCGAGTCAATTTTTAGTTGAACACTCCCCTCTCCCCTCTGCGATGTTTCTCTTAAAAAAAAAAAAAACAGCGAAACAAAGTTGAATAAAAATAAACGTCGCGTCGTCAGTCCGTAGGTGCTTTGTTTGTTTTGCGTGTGGGAACGACGTACATATTCGTTTCCTTTTCATTTCATCCGAACACAATAATGGCGGCATGGTAACGGTACGTCGCATATGGGGGGAGGATATGTTTATTTTGTGTCAAAATTATGACATTCAATCGATGACAGAGAGATGTCAGTGCGATGGCAGGTGTTTATTAGTGATTTTGACAGGAAGCAATTGTGTTGTCGTCTAGATTTGAGAAGATAAGAAGAAGAAGAATTGGAATTCCTTACAACCCCTACTCAGGTGTATCTTTTCTTGACGGGTCAACCCTCATTCTATCTGTGGTTACCGCATGGATACTTATCGACCTTTGAAACCGATATGAATACCAACTGACCTTAAACAGCTTGAAACAAGACGGACAGTGACGATGGCTGATGGAGGGAATGTACAAGAATTGTATGCTGACGCGTGGGCTTCTATGGCTGTTCATCATCCCTTGTTAGCGAGAGGTTTGAGTCTTTGATTGTGAGTACACTTGAAAAATTGTTTGTCTGAAAATGAACGAGTCTTCATTAAAAAGGATCCCGGCGGAAATAGTCAAAGCAGCGCCGAAAAGTCAGTGAAAGCATAGGGCATAGAAGCCTTTCCCGAAGATAGGAAGAAAAGAATGATTGTTAAGCTGTCCAAGAAGGCAAACCTGACAGAATGGGCCACCTAGAGAGTCTGGCTGCCTAAACTAGCACATGGATCGAGTGAGAGAATATCTCGATTCAACGTTCGACAGGCAGGCTTTCGAGCTGAATCCTCTTGCATGGAACACATCAACACTTTGCGGATCAATGAGTCGAGTACAGATCCCCGCTACATTTGTTGATTATCGATTTCGAGAAGGACTTCGATAGGGGTCATATGACGAGCGTTGCGCTAGAGAGGTAAACCAGAAAAGGCTGCTGGTGATGGCGATAAATGCCATGTCTTACCCGATGGTAAGGTGTCAGAGGAATTTGAAGTTTACAGAGAAGTACCGCAAGGTTGTATTCTTTCACCACCTCTATTCCCTGTAGTAATCAGTGATGGGATACAGGCAGCTCTGTCTGGAGGATTGACTATGACATCATATCTTAAAAATCCTCGACTACGCTGATCACGTTTTCCTACTCTCAGGCTAATGGGTCAGATGGCACATAACTTGCAGTCAGAGTCAAAATAAATTCCGCAAAAACGAACGTCATAAGCACTTCCTTTCCTCAACATAAGACTAGCGCTGCTCAACTTAACATTGCCCGACAACAAGGCGAGAAAGTAAGCAGCTTTCTATATCCAGGAACTATGGTCTCAAAAGACGGTGGTGCTGAACTGAATGCGGACAGCAGGACTCGCAAAGGAAAGACTGCGTCCGGCCGAAAATCTGGAGAAGCAATTTTTTCAGCACAGAAACAAGGCTGAGGCTATTCCGATCAATCGTGGAAGCAGTGCTACTTTATGTGGGTGTAGTACCAACACCGTCATAAGGAAGCTGCGAGCCTCCAGCAACAGATGTCTTTGCAACCTCTTATGTCGAACGACCAACTACACTCGATAACGAGCCAAGAACTAAAGACAAAGAATTCAAAATACGGAGGAGAAAGTGGCAGCAGATTGGCAATACCTTACGTTTCAGTAAGGTTTCCTTGTGAAGCATGTCATGCAATAGAATCCACGTCCCTAATCAGGCTGAGGAATGGGCCGCCCTAGGCAGACTTGGAGAAGGACAGTCGAGGGGAAATACAGATCATTGGAGATGACTTGGAGGAGGATTAAGCGCGTTGCAGAACTGGAGAACATGATGGAGAGTAGGCGTTGTTGACGTCCTATACCACTCCGTGCAGTTACTCAACTCAAGTGATCCTCGGCAGGATCATGAAAATCTTGAATCTGCTGATCGGTAGGTTATATTAGTCAGTAGAGAGTCACTTACTGCCATCTAAGTTGTGATTTGGAATAGGTTTCTGATCTCATTATCTGGGCAGACCTACTGATAGTCCGGAGGGACCAGGCCACTGATCGCGGACTTCAGCAAACTGCTGATCTTCAGTAAACGCATCAATATCACGATCACCTTCCTATCGTAACCTTAAGCCGTCATCTGGCTGATTAACTGATCGTAGGTAAAATGGTGATCAAAGTCGTCGCTGATTGTCAGCAGGGGTCATGTTTTTGCCTTGATCCCTTCTAGGCTTCAGTTATGCCATTGGTCTGGTGACATTTTTAACCCTAATCATAGATAAGGATACCGATTATTGGAGGTCTGGTAATCGAGTGCTGCATCAGGGTTTTCAATAATTGATCGCGGTGATCGTAGCCTTGAATTAGTCGCTCAATGCTGGTACCCTGAACTACGATAGATAATGGTTCTGATTTCCAGAATTATTAACAAACAGACAGCTGATCCTCTAAAGCCTGCCGATCCTCAGTGGTCGTCAGTTGGTGATCGTCATTGGACTAGTGATCTTCAGTAGGTTTCCAAATATATCTCTGCGTAGAGCACTTCTAAGACAAGTTCTGATTGAGAAAATTGCCGATCTTCAGTAAGCTGATCGTGGTCTTAAGAATATTGATCGTGGCGGTCGTGAATTTGGGTACTGATCGCAAGGAATCTGCTCTTAGGTAATCTGAGTTGCTTTTTGTAATTATTTGCTAGGAGAATGAAATACCCTACAGGTCATCTGAAGATTAGCTGCCATAGTCTTGAATATACTGCTCAACTTCAGCAAGAGGGTACCGATTCCTTCGATGAGTTCTGAAGACCCAATTTTTGGCCAATTAGAGTCCACCAAGTGCCTTCTCTCCGCTCTAATTGAAGCCCACTAAATACGAAAACACCGACGTGGATTACCGTCTTTAATCAGAGAGAACATGGAAACTGAATCATGCTAGGTGAGCTCCAGTACATATAGAACCTTCCCGACACATTGCAGTGGGTTTGTGTGGTACTTTGTACTCTGCAGACTTCGCTCTTTCGAAATCCCAATTAACCATCCCACCCTCCTTGCGGTGCCATTATCCAAATTCTCACTAATTGCCAAAGAATGTTCCCCAGCAACAGAACAAACACGCAATTCACTTGCTATTCATCTCAAGTATACCCTGTTTATGACCAATTGATTTTGAAAAGGATCTCTATATCCTCGTCCCCTGCTCCCAACCCCCCATCCCTCCCAACCGACCACCATTCAGACCACTTTTGATGAAAACTTTCAAATGAAGAACTTTTCCCATTTCTGTCCCAATTGACTCCTGTCATTGGTTTCCACCATTCACCTCACCCACCCCTGCCCCTGAGCTGACTCAAAAAACTTTAAACGATGACCTGTGAGTGGAATACTGGACATGTCATTAAGGAAAGAGACCATGGAATATGCTCCTGACCCCCGCTGTGTCTACAGCAAGAAACAAGAATCCCACAAGACAACTGAGCTAAGAATGAGTTTTTTTTTTTTTTTTCCTCTCCACCGGTTTGTTATTGTTCTGAGTGGAAGGAAGGATTTCTCTTCATTTCCCATTTTCCGCAGGACTTGGTCAAATTTAATTTAACAAAGTATCTACCGCCGCCCCGGTGTAAACTTCATACACACCCACACGTACGCACATTCGTGCAGCGACACAGTAAAACAAAAAGACCGGAAAAAAAAATTTCTAAATGAATTTTAAAAGAAAACTTTTTCTCACCAGCATCACGAAAAAAAAGGACCAAAAGGATAGCGCACCCAGAAGCAGGAAAAAAAAAACCGCCGCCGACCAAAGTTAAAAGTTGTTCACTTCTGCAAAACAAAGGAGAGAGAGGCAAAAACTGCAGCAATGTTGAATGAATGACGAAAGAAGTTTTTTCCCAGAAAGAATAAAGGAAACCAGCAAAAAAAAAAGGATTCAAGAAATCACTCAGGAAATAGAAGCGCGGCGCAGGATGAATAAGGAAACGAAACAGAGAAAAATACAAAAAAAAACTTTGTTCATTCACGTAGGGCTATAAATTTTGAAAAAATAAAAATTCACATGACTGAATCATAATTCGTCGTCCTTCCAAGGACTACCGATTGCCGTCGTCCCCATGGTCGCCGCAATCATTGTCATCTTCGTTTCGTGGTTATTCTTATTTTCATCTGATCCGACCGCCCCCCTGCTCCCCACCCGAACGTATGTATCTTGAGTGGGAAATCACGAATAAGAGAATATCGTCGCAAAAGGACGAAAAGGAAGTCTCGGTAGTTATTATTTTTAGTATTCTTGTCGCGTCGCCCAGTAGCCTTAGTGTAGCTTTCGTCCTCGTTTTTTTTTCTCCTTTTTTTTAAGCTAGCGCACCACATCGTTGGTATATTAAAGGATCTCCTTTGGGGTGTTCTTTGCTCCTAATCCTCGTTCCCATTTGCGGTGTGTGTTCGATGACCAGCAAGGGGCTATTTACGGTTCTGTTTATTTTCATATTTTGTCGTTCGTCGTTTGGTTTTATCCCTTTTGGGAGGGTGAGGTGAGGTGAGGTGAGGTTGGGCAAGAGATGAGACTCTATGACTATATTACGCACACATGCAGTTACGGCAGGAAATAGGATACAATTGAGGATACGAGCGAGGATATTGGCCTGTCTCCTTGAATTTGGAATCAATTTTTCAATCAAGCGATAGTGATTCCGTTGGCCTTGTTTATCGTGGGCGACCACGGGGAAGATTTATGGACGCGCGCGCGTTCGATGCCAAGTTTGGGCAGAGGGAAATTTAAGTCGTGCGGGTGGTGGAGGTGGGATGTCCTCGATATGACTAGGAAGGGAGGGAATTTATTTATTCTTTTTGCTGATGTACTTAGACTGCAATAGACTTGGCCAATTTGCGTTCGAATTTCTTGTTTAAATTTCCTAATTATGAGGCAATTACGGCATGTGGAAGGGGGCTTGTGGCAATTTTTAAGGGAGAATAGCCGTAAATAGGAGCCGTGGTGACAACTAACCTACGAGGTGGATTGGATAGAGAATTTCTCTTCATTTCTACGAGTGAATAGCAGAGACTGGATGAAAGCTCGAGACTATCTGCTTGTAAAGAATTTTTCACTGGACACCGGTCTACTGATGACCAGTTAAGGGTACGATCGTAAGGTCAAGGCGCATCAGATCGTTTTTGAAACCTCCAAACGATCAGTTGCGATCACCGATCTACTGAAAAGAAGTACTTCAGTGAGTATCTTCCACCTAAAGATACCATTTATCTCGTATCTCGTACACGAGGAAGTCGCGATCACTTGAATCTGGCAGAAGTCAATTGCAAAACAGAAATTTATTAGCAACGAAATGAGGATCAGTAGCAGGAAGGTACTGGTTTTCAAAACTGTGATCAACTGTCTCCTCACGATCAGAGCCTCACAATAATGATCGCGTATTGGCATCACCTACTACTAAAACCTACTGAAGATCGGCACACTGTCGATCAGCAACTTACTGCCTATTAGGAGCTCACTCACTAGAAGCCTACTGACGATCAAACGACTTATAAACAGCACACGGTCAACTTCTTGAAGGTCAAAGGCTTACACACGATCACGTATTGAATTTGAGGGGCACACTCGATCAGTCAACTAACATTTTCCTCAAGATGACGATCATTAAACTTTTAAGGAAGATCAGCAAATTTTGTCAAGACTGGAATTGAATCCAAGAGTTTGCTCAACATCACCCATTGACACAATCGATCAGGAACCTTCCGTAGATCAGAAGTGTATTAAAGAGCGATAGAATGACGATCAATCGTGTCACGATCACTATCGGCTTCTTGAACAAAAAACGTTTATGTTCACAGGATCAAAATTCGTCGCTTGAAATTGGGTATAAGCCCGATCTTGAGGCGATCTTACAAACTTCCGTAGATCAGCAGTGTACTTAAGAACGATAACGATCACTACTGACTTCCTGTTCATGGTCCAACGATCAATTATCTACGCTCGAGATCGTGAACAAGGTCCATCTCTAGGCGATCTTACACGATCTACAATGATATTCAGCAGACGAGAAATTTGCTGGGAAGGATCAGTAGTACGAAATGGTATCCAAAGGGCTGTAGTTTGAGCCACGAATCTTGATAAGCCAGTTCCACTCTGGAACATGATCTGTTTCGTCAAGAGTGTAGATCAAACCAGCAATCACTACCGAGAGGCGACCAAATTAAAGACGGTTCCACAATCTATGGGGAAGCACAGTGGACTAAAAGGAAGACACGGAGGCTTCATACCATACCATGCCAAGCCATGCTGAAACGCCTTCGGCGTGGGATGCCGAAAAAAATTATAGAATTCGCGGGGTAATGCCTAACGATTCTCCTCTCTTGATTCGAGGCTTTTTGTAGATCTTTTAGACTAGCTGATGTTGAAGTTAAGTGAAGACCCTGAGTCGCCAACACCATATTGTGCAGCATCCCAGAAGCGTCAGATTTTCAGACAAAAACTCTGACTACCATCGTCAAACACGAGTAGTTTCGACCTTCCACTAACGTCTCTGACTCCCATTCGAGGTTTAAGTACCCTTTCTACCGAATTACCAGCTTAATCCTAGAAAATTCACTCAAATTTAACGACTCCCCGAATGATTCATTTGACTGGGATTTAATGCGATCTCTCATAATTTCCCTCTCTGGTCCAATTTAATAAAAGCATTCCACAGGCTATAACCCACTTCGAAGGTCATAAATATTTCCCTATTTCCAAAGGAAATCCTTTAAAAAAAAAATTATTTTTTATTTCACAGTCTGTGTCTTCCTTTTCCAATGTCAAAAGCAGTTACAATCTCAGAAATACCATCGTATTCCGTCCGTTCCAAGAAAACAGCCGCAAGAGACAATATCTCACACAGGAGTCAGAGAACAGCGTCAGGATGATTGGTAACTAGCTCCAAATCGAACTGATGTCTATAAATTACCCTCCACTCCCACCCCCACTCCTTCTGTTTTACAATTTGGGTCATCTCCATGTGGTCATGCTGGAGCTGTCAAAAAAAAAAAAAAAGTAGAAACCATTCACACCGCATACACTCGTAGAAATTGCAAAATAATGGCTGAGGAGCAACCGGCAAACGGGAACAGCGATGCAAAAATAGGAAATTCTTCAAAAAAAAAGGACGAAAAACAGAAAAAAATCCTGAAAGGGGTGTCAGTGGCGACGGCTTGCTATGAGAAAAAAAAGAGAGAACTACACCCTCAAGGGATGATACACGATATCACATCCAATTCCATTGCCATTCCATTCCCTATCCAAACGAAATGAGTTCTGCATATGTGTTCCCCGTTAACTGTCCTCCCCCACCCCCCGGCGAACAGTCATTTGGTTTGGAATACATACGAGGCTGTGTGTGGGTGAAAAGATGAATGTTTGATATGTCTGTTACTGTTTTAAGGATTCTTTTTTATTTTAGAGAAACATAAGGACATTCAACACGCCTGCTGTTGGTAGTTTTGGAATTCCGTTCCGAGGATTTTTCGTGTTTTTTTGTTGTTTCTGTAGGCAGCGTGCATATTTTTGGTGTGTTTACATCATTTTTATGGAAAATTTGACACTTTCGACGATATTTTCAACAATCGTGACCGGCAAGTGGAATGGGACTGCGAAACGTTGGAGCAGACAACCCTGAATGGAGTTTTGAAGGGGAAACCTTAAATTCTGACAGCTTTAGGCGGATTTATCTGTGTGGATCTAGTGGGAAATAATTTTAAAGCGAGGGACAAAGGGACTGTAGTTCGGGGACCAAAAGATGGTGAGGTGGTGAGAAATGTCATATTGGCACAGGAAACCTTGAATACTAGGACTGCATTGTGTCCTTTTCAGGCAGAGACTCCACCCCCACTCGACTCGCAATACGAATTGTGGTCCCGATTGAGTCGCGAATTGTGTCCTCTTTACCTGTGAAAGCACACAAATTAAAGACGGAATGCCATCCAGGAGCAGGAAGAGATTCAAAAGAATCACAATCAGGACCAGATACAGAGGAAGACACGACAAAAACAGTCCGCTGAGAATGATACATCGGGGAGGCCTAACGTAAAGTATTGGCTTAGGGGCTACCCATCGTTGAACAGGAGCTCGTAGTCCCTTAGGCACCATTGTACTTCGACCAAAGGCCGCTCCATGCAAGACAGTAGCAACACCCGTCATGTGGTGTGTATTGTCTGCATTCCAAACGTTTGCAAACGCACAGATCTGCAAGGTAAACCGTAGCCAGATCCTCATACTTGAGGATGCGCATGGTAAAGTGCCTGATTTGCGCAAAAGCAGGACAAAAGCAGCGCGGCTTCGTCTTTATCCAGGCACATCTCACAAACGCCCAAAGTAAAAGGAAATAAAACCCGCGACGAGCCTTCTAATTGTCCTCAAGTCACTTTTGGGTAGATTAAGCAGAAGCCTGGCTTTGCCCGCACTGGGATCTTAGATCCACATCGTCGTCTGTCGGCACCACCTGCATAGACGTCGCCAGTAGTCAAGATTCTGTATAAGTATCAATCCAGTCATAGCTTGTTAAAGAATGCCAAGCTGCAGCCTCTTGAGGGCTAAGGACACACGAAGGAACTCATTGACTCCTTCTGGCAAGAGCACCTGGTCTATTCCCAATGCTCCGTAAGAGAGCATCGGAATCTGCGCTCAATGATAGGTTCCGTTTGCATGATGTCCAACGAAGCGAGATGCAAGGAAAGAAGGCTCAGAAAAGCTTCCATTGCGCCAGATGGAGTTCCTCTCATTGCGGCAGTAACGCAGACACAGGCAAGGTGCTGTAGTTTACCGAGTACGTTTGAGGAACTCCGCCCTTGACCACAAGGTACGGTCTGACTATGCCAGTGCATATCCAGTGGAGCATCTTAGAGCATAAACACCAGGTCCTACTGAACATTCTACGGCACTGCCAACGATGCTGCCCTTAAGATCTTGGCATCCATCACCGAGCTTAGTAAGCAAACCGGTGCGGCACGTTGTACTGTCCTTCTGGAACTAAAGCCCGTCATTTCAGACCGCAAACATCACTTCTCATGTCTCTGTAGCGCACTCTGTTCACTGTAACGTTGCTGCCAGCTTCCTTTTCAGAGAAGCAGGGACCCAGCGTTCAAGTTTTTGGCCAATTTCTTCCGCAAACTCAGACTACACCACTCGCAGTCTAAAATTTGACAAAAACTTCCAAGCCACCATCCCTGCCAGATCAGGACGACGGGGTTTTGTTAGACTTAACCTCTCCTTCCGTCTTCCAAGGGGAAGTCCTACTTTGGCTGAAAAAAGATTCGATGTCCACTAAAATCCTTGGAATCGGTCCCTCTAAGTTCATTAGCAGCTCAAGATTGCCGATCGTCTCCCAAAGACATGGCGGAACAGTTCAATATTCACCTCTACTGGGTGCCAGGGCATATTGCACATAGGTGCCACAAAAGGTGTCATCACTGTCTAATAGGCAAGCATCGAAAGAGGCTTGGTGTACGAGGCTGTATGGACGCAGAAGAGGAGGAAACCATCCGTCCTTTCTTCTTTGTACCTGCCCAGCTCTCTTTCACAGAAGGAAGCTTCACTTAGCAGCTTCAGAACCACAATATGTGGTTCCATCAGGTCGGCGCAGCCACAGACACAACACGAACGCCAGTGAACAAGCTTCTCCCGTTTAGTCTCTCGTTTTGGCGGATTGAACTGGGCTGCAAGATAGCCCGATTGGACCGTTCTAGGCTTCTGTCTTTGGAGGCACTTTTAAGTCACGGATCTATACGAACAAGTCACAGATCTTGGCGGCCCCTAAAGAGGACATTCGACAAGAAGTGGAGAAGTTTTGAGAACAGTCAAGGAAAAGGCTGTGGAGCGAACCCGAAAGTGCACCAACTCTGCCGTCGGCGATCTGACTTAATGGAAGGAAATTCCATCGTCTAAGTAACCAGAACTAATTCTTCTTATTTCAGAATCAAATAACTACCTTGGGAAATCCAGGACCTCTGCGTCTCCTTGTATACCTCGGTGACAGGCCCAAAATCGAATTGCTCTCGATGGGTCGTGCCAAACTGTTATTGTGATATTCAAAAGCATTTCAAGCAGCAGCACGCTGTCCATGACTCAAAAACACATGACCATGTGTCCAGATAAACCATCTCTCTCAGAAAAGTTCCAACAAAATCCTGTAAATTTGGCCTGCTCCCGCCAGAGATGGCATACAGCGACGAGTATTGAAGTTTACCCTGCCAAAAACCATCGATAATAATCGATATCATGTCAGCAAAAGTAATTAAATATCTCTGTTCCCGTTCATGTATCATTGTGAAATCGATTTTGAACGCCTGTTGCGAATAATTGAGGTCCCCTCTTGACTTTCAATTAAATCACTTAAAAAACATGCCCGACTCCACCCAGAGATACACTCGCATGAATAATTTTCGGAGCGTTTTTATGGCTTCGAAATCGTGCAGCTATGAGTGAAATATCGTGCATCTATCGTCGGAGTCAACTCGGATATGACTGCTCGTGAGTTGTTAGAAAATTGGAAATATTTCACGTGTCTATTTTTGGGATTTTTATCGCTGTTTCCTTTAATGCGTCGCAGTGGAAAGGGAATTTGTGAAATGGAAAAGAATTTCGAAAACAATGCTCATCGATTATCGCTTGAATTATGAGTGCACTTTAAAAATATGAAAGGAGGGGACGGGGGGCTTAAATTAATTAATTTCTATAAATGGACTTGACGTATGTATCAGCCGGTTTCCCAGTTTTCAAAACTTGAATACCTTAGGAAGCGTGGGTCCCCAAGTTTTATGATGTGGAACACGAAGCAAGCATTAAAATTTTTCACGATTTCCGAGGAGTGTGAGAATTTTTCACAAAGTTTCTGATTTATTCCTGAATTTTAAAAACAATGTGTCCTCGACTAGGAGGTTCTGAAACTTGGAATTATTTGAATGACAGATTTTTGAATGCTACAGAGTTTTCCAAAAATTTCGAACTTTTGCTCGAGGTTTTTAGTTGGAATGATTCGACAACGGTCGTAACGCCAATGTTTTCAAATACCCTAGTACTTAGATGAGGACCAAGTGGTTTACCATTTTCGAAAATTGTACGAAATTTTGAAACAGTCACTGAAATTAAGCGAAATCATGTTTTTGATGCGAATATTTCGAGAACGATGCAATGGAAGACGATCGAAAGAGTTACTGAAGCCTAAAATTTTGATTTTCTTTCTATGCCAGATTTTTAAAAATTTCTAAAAATCCTTCCAAACTCCCAAAATTTGCACGAATTCGGTGGAAACTGATTTTTACGGGAAGTGTGTTCGGTACATGACATCAAATTGTCATCAAATTGACCTTCTGTCAAAATTGTCGTTTTCGAAGACTGTACAAAATTTTCTAAACTTTCTGATTTTTCACCAAAATTAGGGAAAATATCATGTTTTTGGGGCGAATATCTCTACAACGATGCCATGGGAAACGAATGGAAAAAGTTACCAAAAAGTTTGCCTTTTTGACTCCATATTTTTCCAAATTTTTAAAAAATGTTTAAGTTTTTCAAAATGTTCAACACTTGCACGTATTCAAAGGAAACTGACTTTGAGTAGAAATGTACTGAAAACGGTCGAATTGTCCTCTTTCTAAATAGGTACTCTACACTCATCTTGGGTCAACTTTGTCACAGTTTTCGAAGGCTGTACAGAATTTTCGAAAATAACAAATTTTTGTACGAATTTGCGGCTCGTTTTTGAGTGTCAATACCTGAAGATAAACAACATAAAACACTACTACAATCCAAAACCTTGGTTTGCAGGTCCTCAATGACTTCGAACTTCACAAAACCTCGAAAAAAGCTATGGAGTGCTCCAAAATGTCGAAATGGGGGTATTTACGCCACGATTTTAGAGGGAAAGCATCTCGAAAACGTACCATTTCAAGAAAAAAATTAGGCAACCGGCAAATTCTCAAAGCAATTTCGATTCCCGAACATTTTTCAAAATGCCGGAAGCCTTTGCTAAGTGTGAATCCTTTAAGGGAGCTTCATCGCTGCTAAATATGTAGCTATCCTTCGGGCAACGGACTACCTATCAGTTCAGTTTCCTCAATCTTCGTCAGGCTTCCAGACTTTTTCCTGGACTGGGAGCAGACAAATTAATAAGTTGTCATCAATCCATTGCATTGGGACTCAAGCGAATTAATGAAGCTAGTACTCGGAAGCCATGGGAATAAACCCCAGTACTTTCTAATCAAATGTCTACGCGAATCGAAAAATTAGCCAAATTAAGCCTCGATAGGAAGTATCGTATCGCAGAGAAATCACCACGATACTGTCGAATAGTCAGGCCGCCATCAACGCCTTTAGCTCTCCTACACTAAAGTGGCCAAAGTGAGGAAAACAGAGTTACCCTCTACTAGGTAGAAAGCCACTAAGGAGCAGATGAAAATGTCGCAGGTGATAGTAATAAAAGCCTCAGAGATAGCTCTTACTGGTCCGAAACCGGTCTGGGTATCGATCGCATAAGATATGAGAACAGCTAAGGAAGTAGGAGGACCACAAGATGAAAAAACTTAAAGAACTCTCTAAGCTAAGACTAGCCAAAGAGCTTCTGGGGATATTCAACTGGAAAAGAAGATCTGTATAAACCCCATCACAAATCGGCTACACATTCTTAAAGACTTCCTAACAGGTCACTATAGACTTAACGAACACCTACGAGCAAGGAAACTGGGTATAGAGCAACGCGGAGCTTGCAGATTCTGCGGAGATGTTGAGGAAACCCCAGAGCGTCTTCTTAAGGAAAGAATCACTAAAGAGGAAAACACCTGGAGGCCTACCAACTATCAGAAGGAAATCTACCATCGTTGGATTCACTCCAGATACTCTGGTTCATCAAGGAAATTGGACTCGAGGAGGTGCTCTAAGTCGACTATCCCATCGAGTATAGCTCCAAGCCGGCGGAGCACAATAGATCTACAATGTCGCAGCGCCCTTACACCCCTACAATCAATCTACATTTTGCTACTCTATGGGGGACACTGTGGAAAATAGCACAAAGTGCCCGGACTGGTTTCGAAAATCCTTCAAATTCATCTAGGAGCCCATGTCGCCCTTACGAAATACGCGACAATCCCCTCAGTACGACAAACTTTGCCCCAAATTAGTCCCCTTCCGTCCGGCACTCATACACCCTCCGCTAATTAGGTCAACAATCTCAAGTGTCCACCTTTTTTTCTGAATTCCATCTTTGCCATCTTTTCCATCTCATATTTGAATTTCCCTTTAAATATTAATATCCTGCAATGAATCGTCCAATAATCCCTCAACCTTGACCTCTTCCAGTCTTCGGGCGACATACCATCTATCATAACAAAGCCCCATCTGACCGAAGCCCTCCCCACCCTACCCACCATCATCCCAACCGAACCCAAACGGTAAAAAAAGGGACCTAGATACAAATTTATTAACTTATTCAAATCTCTCCATGACATTTATCTCATCCTGTAATTACGAATAGGATACCTACCCCCTTTCCCGCCCATCCACCCGCCCACCCTAGCTGAGCACAAATCCCTTCAAAAGTCAATTTTAAACGGAGCGAAACATAATGTTTCTTCTTTTATTCTCTGCTGCCTCTGCAGCCCCCCCTCCCTCTGGCAGGCAATGGATGATGATAATGATTTTGACCCGGTAGCTCCTCTCTAATTCTGTACCCAAACAAATAAATCGACTTCTGGTGGCTGGCTGGTGGAAAGCGCCAGTCAAAGCAGATGATGCTAATTAATTACCTCGAAATGAAGTTGTACAGCACTCTGTAGTTGAAAACGGGATGCGGGCGCAGCCGGGGCGGGAATGATAATGCCATTCAGGAGCAGGGGCCGCCAGTATAGAAAAAAAGGGAAAAAAAACTCGGTGTCATGATGAGAGTTGCGATTCGAAAAGTTGCCAGCACTCGAGTTGAAGTCGTAAATCTATCGAGATGCGATGCTACTTAAAAAAAAAAGAGTCGACAACTCCTTGCCGAAGGGAGATAGTCAGGCATTCAATAGGTTTATGTGCTGCACTAAATGGAATCGGAATTGACGAGAGTGGATATGCTAAGCAGCCCCTAAACGATGATGCATACTCGTACCAGAGTGAGCTCTGATTTAGAACTGCTATACGTTGAAGGAGTGAATAAATTCAATTCGCGCAGTTTCTCAGTGTCACGACGATGAATCTGTGAAATCTGTGCTTGAGCAGTCAATTGGTTTCTTCTGTCTGGCGTGGAATTCAGGCGATGTCAATTCCTGGAACCTACTGTGGGGCCAAGAATACGGCGACGCACTCAGATTTCGGCACAAAAAGAGGCGAGAATTGTCTGTATTTTGCCATTAGCGGATCGAATGGGCCGCGATTAATTTAATCTCTGACAGATTCCGGAGGGGTGACATGACCAAGTTCACTGATCGCCACACACATACTCTGTCCCATTAATACTTTGTCACAAGTTCTTAGAAAAAATTCCCCAAATGCCATCCCAAAGATACTTATCGTAAAATCATCTGCCACATAGTGTGGCAAAAATTTTAAAAAAATAGGAAAAACCATCCGAACCATCATCATTCACCGACGTCTATGTGTAGCCATCCATTTTCGATTCGAAAATGCGCGACAAAACAACTGACAAACAAATCAATTCCGTGGAATCGAATCGAAACCCATCGCAGACAGATAGACAGACAACGCACATCCCATAAACAATTAGCAACTCCGACTCGTATGCTCGTATCTGTCAACTTTTATGGGCGCCCTCGTGATTTTCTATTTCCATTATTTCGTCTCATTTTCCACTCAGATGGAGGAGAGTCCTTTGTCATACGAGCATACATACGGTGGGAGGAGAGAATAAGATACAATTTGACGTTTTGTCATCGCATGGATACTAAGACTGAAATTCGCGTCGCGGCAAGTTTTTTCGGGGACAAACGATTGTCTCACATGAGATGTGTATATTTTCAGATACAAAGTACCTCTGCGCTGGTATGTTACACATACTATTCCGCTCGTGCGCCTGTCATACGCCCATTTAACGCTCGATTATTTATTGTTTATGTCACTGGCTACTAATAGATACAAACACCATTTCACATGGCACATTTCAAAAAGATACGAGCATAATAGTGCTTAGTATTCGTTTGTTTTCGGATTTTAGTGTTTTCTTTTATTTTCGATGAGGACGCCCGGTACAACACAAAGGGGGAGGAGTTATTAATAAGTTGTTCATGGGGCGAGAATTAGAAGGTGCTAACAGGATGCACTTTACTATTAAACACGCTGGCACACATCTGTTGCTGGTAGATGGGAACGTTTCTGGATTCTTGATGATGGTTTTCAACCTCATGTCTTCCTCAGCTGTTGCGACTTTTCTTGGGTTGGGGAAGGCGATTTCGATTACAGAAGGAATCAGTTCTCTTCGAAAAAAATCGATGAGTCGCCCGTGAAGGACTAGAATAATAGCTCGAAGCTAACGAAGCTTAAGCCCATAACACAAACTACTAACTCCTGGTCTTTGGACGATTTCTTGTAGTAGAATTCTGATCAAGTCTTTTGCTTTCGAGCCGTTGGCCGTAGAGCTATAGAACGACGATAAACGAAGCCCAATCGCCCTCAAAACTAACTATCAACTTCTAGTCTAGTACAATTCGTTTGTAGGAGAATTTAGATCAAGTCTTTGGCTCTTTAACCTAACGTTAGAGGTCAGTTACCATAAAAAAATCAATCAAACGGTCGTGAAGGACTAGAATAGAAGCTCAGAGCTATAGAACGATAATAAACGAAACCCAATCGCCCTCAACACAAATTTAAAACTTGTAGTCTAGTACAATTCGTTTGTAGTAGAATTTGAGATACAAATACGAAACAATAATAAAATGAGTAACAAAAGATAGATTCACTCACCGTTGTCCTGTTTAAAACGTTGTGTGGATTGAAGAATATATTTTGAGATCTCGTAGCACTCGCAAAAACCGCACCGAACCGAACCGAATCCACCAGCAAATGATGACATTTGCTCGTATTTTCATGGATATTTTTCTATTTCACTTCACGGGCATTTCAAGGGTATTCTAAGCTGACAAAATTGCAGAAAGGGACGATTTTTTAAAGCAATAACAGGGGCTGGGCTTTTAGGGCATACTTCACTTGCAGATTTTAAAATGAATTTTATAGCAAAAGGGGATTTTGAAAACCCGCGCACTCACTCAAAACGAACGATTTTTATAGCAATTATGAGGATTTTAAAAAACCGATATTTTTCAGATATCAACACAAGGACAACGAGGCTTTTTTTTATAACAAAGTTTAGAAATATTTCGAGGCTTAAGAAACGCGCTTATTTCACTGGGGAAACCGCGGAAATAGGGGACCGAATCTTAAAGACTGAAAACCGCACTTAACCGGCTTACTTTTCACTCAAAAAATGGGCGTTTTCGGGAGATTTGCCGAAAGGTATTTTTTAAAGCTTTTCAAACGAAACGAATCGGATATTTCGAAATTTTTCGTATCTGCGAGGAGATCTCTTGAAGGTCTCGTGCTGAAAAGAGAAAAGGGAAACGTTTTAGATTAAAATTATTGAGATTGAATGGAAAAATAAATTATTAACGCACAATAAGATTCGAAAACAAAGACTGAAAGAGTAAGTGGAAGATGGGAGGTTACGAACGGTGCGTCGAAAAACGATCGAAAAACCTGACGCTGGCATTTAAAAGGAGATTCGGTACAAGACCTGGGAAAGGCTACTGGAAAATCCATAGAATCATCAACGAAAAGGAAGGAAATGACCGTCTATACTGATGGTTCTAATGTGGATTTTGCGCCACAGGAGCTGGAGTTTAGTGTGAAGCCGTAGGCACGACTGCAGTGTCTTTCTAGCAGAAATCACGGCCATTATACAGGCTGCGAAAACTATACACGAGAGCAGTAAAGTGATTCCTGTCTATATAGGTAGCCAAGTAGACCTTAAGCCTCTGCATTGCACTATAATTAGATCCAGGCATGTACAGATCTGAAAATTGCTTTTAAACGAGAATCTCTAAAGCCAACGTGGTGGCCCATAGATATCCCAGGAAACAAAATGGCTGATTAGCTTGCGAGAAAGAGTTCCTTTTGTAAGAATCCGAATAAGTTCCTTAAGAAAGAAATTAGAAGTCGAAGCCACCAATCGGGCAAACCGACCCTGGGTAAATCTAGACACCTGTGCAAAAGCCAAGACGAAATCGCCGTCTTTAAGCAAGGAGATCTCCATTTCTCTTGTGAAATTTAACTGCCAAATCACACGGGTCATCTCTGGCATAATTACTGGGCATTGTGTCATTGGAATTGGAAGCACAACGACTCTTGCAAAAGCTGCAGAAACGACGAAGAAATTGAATCTGTTCGCCACCTTCTGAGTGACTGTCCCGTACTATCCATCAGAAGAATGACGACTCGTGGTAATCACTTCCTCTCAGAACAAGAGGACCTAAGTCTTCCGCCTGAGACTGTGAGACTTTATTTGGCCTGCCCTATGCTAGAAGAGCCATCCCGGCGAAACTGGAAATTAATACCAAAGCAAAGCGCGAAAGCCCAGTGCTACGTAGGAGTATGTTGTCGGGAAAAATTGACACTCGAAGACGTATCCGCAGGGCTATGTGCTAGCACCACTACTTTTTCAGGTCGGTCAGATGGGAAGCCGGTGCTGTTATATGGGTGCAGCATGAGGAAGGTGACCATCAATGTCACAAAAAAGCTGGAAACTTGGTCTCTGAGGCATACTGGGGGTGCTCTCGCCAGATTCTAAATTTTGCCAAATTCACCTTAAGGCCCAAAACATACTCGTGTAACCCTTTGCGAATAAAAAAAAACTCGAAAACGATTGAATTGAAAAGCAGAAATGTCAACACAGACGGGCTGAATGAGATGACTTCTTGGAGGTCGATTTGAAAGACTAGGGTCTCAAGAACAAATGGCTTCATCAGGATTTAAAGAATTTACGGCTTTATCAACCGCAGTCCTTGAAACAATTGGAATTTAAAACGTGAATTTCCCGGGGCCCTACTTCACATTTTGGTCGATCTGTAGATTGTTTAAGAGATCACCCAATTTGACGGCACTAAACGTCCCTTTGTGAGATTATTTGAAGGGCAATTGGTTAGGTTATAGTGACAGGTAGGCTGCACTAGATGCAAGCTCACTTGGACCACAGAATCGACAACTCTAAAGAGTTACCCACTGAACCAAGAGGAGCTAGTAATAAAGCCCTGAAGGCTACTAATATTTGCATTAGCCAGTTCGCCGAGGTTGCTGAAAAAGTAGGTTCCTAAATGCAGCTAGTGAATGAGTGGAGAGAGCTTGGCATGCGCGCTGTAAGGACACCTAGTAAGTTTGAAATGAGCCACCTTTTCTATCTAATGAGACAGTCCGAGCATTTCTGATCCAGCTTAGGCCAGATATGCCTAGTGGCGAGGTACGTAGTGTCATCTGTCTACCTGCGATTGTTTGAATTAATGGTGCCGAGCACTGGTTGAACTGAAGCAGTAGGCATATCGAGATTCGCCTTATCCGCAAAACCCTGCCTGGCAAGATCGTCGGCCATGCAATTCCCTAGGGTATCCCTCTGGTCTGGCACCCAAATGAGTTGGATATTCATAAGTTTGGCCATCTCGTTAAAAGAAAGGCGACAATTTGGGCGATTCGTGAGTTTAGGGTGACGGATTCCAGAGATTAATAGGAGCCTGGCTGTCAGTATAAACGACGACGTACTTTATCCACGACAAGGCTTCCTTTATCGGTATGATCTCCGCCTGGAGGACGCTACAGTGAATATTTTTAAGTTATAATCATTGGAGAAGACACCCCCACCCACTCCTGATTCTGTTTTAAGTTCATGTGCGTAAAAACGCATGGATTCCCTTTACAGCCCAAGGTTCCCTTGGCAGTCTAGTCTGGGGGGTATTCGGGTTTCAAAGCGTTTGTCAAACAGAAGCAGTGGAGAAATGTGGTCGATGTCTTTCAGAAGGAATTCAAAATCGTTGAGAATAGAGGAGTTCCCAGTACGTAGACTAGATCACTGAGATACTTATGTCCTTCATGCGAGAGGCTGGACTCGGGCAATACTTAAGACAAAAAAATCCCCAGACTAAGGAGCAGCTGAAGGAGAGAAATTGTCAAAAGAACGCCCGGAATGTTGGGGAAGTCTTTCAAAATGGCATGTAAAGTCAACAAACCCCCTGATCTGACGATGAGATACTCCACAAGAATCGTTCCAATAGCCAACCAGAGTATCTGCTATGAAAGTCACTTATTTTATGATCTACATCCTTTATGAAGGTACGATGGGGCTTGGGACCTGTTACGAAGCCTGTCAGACGTAGGTCCAAACACGTGGGATAGTTTCGCTCCAACGAACGCGGATCTTACATTTCTCACGTGGACCAGCCTGGCAGCCAGTTAAGGTCGACTAAGTTGATCACGACCAGCCTAGTCGTTTTAGTAGGGAACTCTCAAAAAACAGTTGGGGCCAAATTCAAGGGAATTCAGTCTCTCAACGATGGTTTGACTATCGAAAAATATCGCAATGTCATGTGCGGGATATTTCAATGAATTAGGCACATCCTTAGTCTACGCAAACTTCTATTAACAAAAACTTTCCCAAAACAAGGTCGCGAGCAATAGCCAGCGTAACGATGTAACCGAATGACCTTCTCCCCCACCTTTTCCACTCTTTGCCTGTTGCATCTACGCGTATTCATGGTCAACCCGCTCAAGACAATTTCCCAGTTGAAGAGTCCCCCCCATCCGCAGCCTGCTGTTAACCCCCCGCACCTTTCATTCCTCCAATTACCCAGGAATGACAACAACCATTCTTTTCCGTCCCCTAATTAGATCCTGCACACCAGCACCCGTATATCCTGTCAGAATTCCTTCCACGTACTGCCGACCCCCGCAAATCTCTTACCCATCCGCCCAACCACCAAAAAAAAAGGAAAAAAAAAACAGTATTTTCCTCGCAAATAATTACGTGCGAAACCAATGAATCACGGAAGAAAGTCGTCAATAACGCGCGCGTATTTTGCTCCCTTCCAATCCCCACCCCCCGGCGGGGTGGTAGCCTAACCTAGACAACCAGCAAATTTCCGTTTGAATATTCAAAATAATTGATATTAACAACATAACAGAACTCCCTAATTAATTTCCTTCTTCCGACAAAAAAAAAATCCCCCTCTCCCCCTCTCCTCCTCCCCGCCCACGTTCTACGGCGGAAAAAAAAGGAAAGAAACTGATTTATCAATTATTTTTGCCTTTCTTATCGTGTTTCTCTGTTTCTTTTTCTCTTTCAGTTGTGACGGAGGATCCAGAGTTTACGGATGTCATAGAGAACATCACCGTGCCAGCCGGAAGGAATGTCAAACTGGCGTGTTCTGTCAAAAATTTGGGCTCATACAAGGTGAGTTCATTATTATTACACAGCAGCTACCGTTCCACCCCTACCACCCCTACCACCCCTTCCACACATGTCCTTATGATTATTTTTGTTATTATTTGTGGGGTGGTGCACCCCACAAGCTTTAGCCCTAACAAGGCATTAATTAACCAATTTTTGGCAAAAGGGAAGTTTTCTTACCGCCCGAACAATTGCCTTCCCCCCGAGTCCTTGAGTATGCAGTGCACGTTCTTATCTCCCTACAGATGAAGATGTGCGTACCACATATACCATGTATCCTGTCTGACTTGGTCTCCGTCTCTCTCTGGCTTTCTGTGTGTGTACAGAGTTAATCTCAGTTGGCTTAGAGGCGACAACCTTTGCGGAATTACAAATCTGCAGAAAGCCTGAGCATCCCAGAGCGAGAGAATATGGAGTTTCTTAGAAATACGCCTCGAGGCAGTACTACACGCACTCACAAGTTGAATTCAAATTCCCATATGTTCCACCCATCTGTTGGGGGTGGGGATGGGTGGGAGAAAACTCTATAAGGACATGCTTTGCCACCTGGCAGGCCAACACAACGTACACAGAGAATCCGAGAATCAACATAAACTGCAAGCAGCAGGACATCTCCTTCTTTGCCGAAATGAACAAGGCAAACATTTGGTTAAATGTAAACAAAAGTCTTTAGGTGGCAGGACGAGGACGACGAGGAGGACGGAGCGGTGCGGTGGTGGGCTGTGCGTATTCCATGCTGTATGGGCGGATGTTTAGATATTCCTTAGGCTGGTATTATTATTAAGATCCATTCGCTTTCTCTTCGTTTTTTTTTTTTCTTTTTGTATCGATGAGGCGAAGAAGTCAAAGAAGAACAAGAAGAAGAAGAACATAAAGTCCAAAAGATAAACAGGACACCAGTAAATACCGCACTACCCGGGGGGTGTATATCATATCATCTCGGTGGTTAGAGTCGGTGAATGAAAGGATGTACGAGTGTGTGTTCGTGTGGACAGAGGACCCCTGCGATTCTTTGGAGAAGGATTAAACAGACGGAGTTGGTCTTTGGCTAGTTTATGGGTTTCGCTCTGGATTAAAAATGTCGGCGACGGTATGAGCGGGAAGGATACAGTTTGGTAATTTAGTGCACAGAAGACAATGGAATCGATGAAGTGAAAGGATGATGAAAAATGTGGATGTATCGATGGGTGGGATGGATTCAATTGATGACGAGATTCAGCAGGGAACCTGGATACATTCTTTACCTTCTGGCCACAACACTGGAGGAGTGTGGGTTCGGGTAACTAACAAGCATTTTCTAATAGAAGAGGAAGGGAGCGAAAGTGACTGTTTCTGGTAGGTTAGGCCAGTCTGTTTAAGGACACATGCTTTAAGACTCCGTCGGGCTCTTAAAATTAGGAGACTGAATCAACTCTTAACTTAGAAGCCCCAATGTAGACAGGAAGCTTGTGGTTTAGATGATAGAGCGTGAGGGCTAGTGGGTGGACGTACCTTGGACCCACAGCACATGAAGCACCAGAGAAAAAAAATGCTCATGCAACCTTGCATCTCTGGACAAACCAAGCTTTGAAGCTGGGTCCAAAACAAGTCTAGTCAACAGTCAGCGTCTTTCAAAATCGACGCAGAAAACCTCCTTACAGCACCTCACAACGGATTGAACCAGCAGGTTACTGGATTTGCGAACATTCACGGCGGACTGCGAGAGGGAGTTCAAATTTCACTGCCTAACCAAGGACAGTTTGAAGGTACTCTAGAAGTCCAGGAAGGACTGCGCCACCTCTCGCGCGTTATAACCGAAACTAAACACAATGAAAACGAAGAGCCTTAGGCATTGGATCGATCCTCAATCCGCATCTTAACTGGAGGAATCACAGGACACCATGCTCCGCAAATGCCATGCTCCACAAATGGATGGTAGAGTTCAGCGATATAAGCAGAAGCTACGGAGACGAGGACAAAGTGAAGTCAATCCAACATCTGCTTTACCACTGCTCCAACCAGCAAGAACGACCATAAGACCCACGTTCTTCGTAACCACCGAAGAGGTAACAGGAGCTCTGGTATCGTATCTGCATCGCTCATAGAGAGGACCAAATGGTTTGCAAGTCGGCCGTTAAGATAGGTTTGGTTCCCTGCGTTTTCTCACACAGAAAAGGGGATTCACATTGGACATTGGGTCTCCGAGTGAGCGCGATGAATCCTTATCCATCTCACAGCCTTCCATAATCTTAGGCAGGGTTGCCGTCAATACCCACCGCTTTTTTTTCTTGAGGGACTTGATTGCGGAGATTATTCCGGTTTCGGCTTCGGAAGACTCATTAGGTTTCAAGACCAGGTCACCATCGTGGTTAAGGACTGCAGCAAAATGTTCTCTCCATCTACTGAGCTGATCCTCATCCGAAATAAGAAGGTATCCATCTGAACTCCTCGCTGGATATTGTTTGGAGTTCCGACCACCAATGAGCTCCTTGGTGATGCTATGGATAGTCCTACTGTCACACTTGCTTGCTGCTTGTACAGCCCTTGAGGCAAGTGAGTCGATGTACTGACGTTTGTCCCGTCTTACACTATGCTGCACTTCCTCCATTTTCACGCCTTCCTTCCTTCATCATTGGCCTTCTAGCTCGGTACTTCCTACTGCTGTGGCGGCTGCAATGCTTTACGCTCATCGATCCGTCTCTGTCGACAGCCAGAAAGGTGCCCCAGCATTCCCTTAGTCATCCACGCTGTCCTGCGTTGAGCTGCTTCTGCTTCTAAGGAAAGATGGTCCCTGAATTGTTGGCTCACTTTCGGATCCCTATGCCTGTAATTATTGAACCTAGTAAGATGGTGATCGCGTGAGGCTACTTCGTGCTGCTGGAATTGGCATCAGTCCAACTCCGGACCTCCACCCGCTCCAAGCTGGTGTTCCAGAGTAGAGCATGAATGGTATTCCCCGGCATCGTACCGTCGCGTGAATTCCTGGTCTAATTGAAAGAATTTTGAGGTCCTTCCTGGAGTGAGTCGAGAAGGGTCTTAACTTTCCAGAAACCGATCGTTGTCCGTGTACGATAGCTAACGGTTGTCAACAAAGTATTCTTCCGTATCCGAGACGTTGCAGTCCGTTTGGGAGGAATTGGGTTTATTTTTACAGACCAATTGACACTTATCCTGTTTTGTGGAGCAGGAGGCTTGCCATTCGTCGCAATTTCCAGAGAAATTCCACCCACGAAGAGGTGGAAGTAGGACTAACTGACGCAGCTGCATTGGCTCTCTCTCGTTGTTTAACGGACCAACACCTATCGGGAGATGCCAGTCAGTTGTTTACCATCCCAGGACGGTGTACAACCTTCACAAACGCGTTTAAGGATCTACCACATCGTTTGGAGGTCTAAGGAAATCCGCTTCCCCTTCCCCTCGTCTCCATTATCTCCCGTCTTCCACTCGCCCGTCACCTTCATAATGAATGCAAAACCACAAATCACACGATAAAAATCAATTCTTCGACATGCATCGCATCACATCCTTCCAGGAGCAACCAGCGGACGCATATAAACACCCTTCACTCTTCCACATAATTACGAATGCGTGAGCACGTCGCAAGCATGTCCTTTAGGGTTGATTTGGCTGATTAGTCTCTGTTTTTCCTTTTCATCTCCAAATATTTGCATTCTCCGTGCCACCTTTTAAGACCACAAAACAAACTCCTCCAGGGGGATGGAGATACCAGATAAGAAACACGACACACACCACACAATACAACTGAAATCGTGCAACATATTGTGCCAAAGTCCTTGCCACATCCAGAGTTTTCCTTCATTGAGTGGAAATTATGATCCTGTGACACGAAGACCGCAATTTTTATTCCTTTAGCAGATGTTATTCAGCCCCCAAAAAAAAAGCAGAGAAAAACCGTTCACCCAATTAGGGATGATTTTTTAAATGCACCACTCGCCTTGTGTACACATCAAGCCTTTTAAAGTCCTCATCAGAGAGCGAGGAGTCTGATGACGATGTTGTGATGGCGATGCCCATCGTCAAATTTAAGCGCCATTTTACAGCTTTAATTATCCTCTATCCAAAGGACGATGCAGCGGATGGTGAGACACTTTTTTTTTTGTCGTCCGTAAGTGTGGGGAGAGAGAGGATAATTTCCCAATTACACGGATGAAAAAGTAAACTTACACCGTTGGACAATTTGAAAAAGAGCTATAGGGAGGGAGAGGGAGGAGAGGGGGCGTTGAAAAGGACGAAAAGATGAGAGATGTGGGGGCGATGATGCTGACGATGAAAATCTCATCTGGTTGGCCTAATTAATTTCATTAAAACCTGAGAGATCTGTCGCAAGGACGACGAAAAAAAGTCACTAACACACAGAGTGGGTCCCACAGTCAGGTTGGTCGACTTCGTTTGTAGGCATTTGAGCATCACAAATGCGATTTGTGGCAAAGAAAAGGATGAAAATGAGGAAATTGGCATAAAATCCTGCAAAATGGAGGAGGCGACAATTGCATTAAGTGGTTCCAGTGTTGCAGAGGAGGCATGGCCGATATGATCCACCAGTCACACTTAGGAGGAGGCTGGCTCCTTCTCTTATTAATGACGTCCAAGGGTAACACGCGCTCACATGGATATGTAGGGATGTGTAGGGATGTGTGGGGAAGTGTGGGGATGTGTCCCACCCCGCAACCCTTCGCTTCTAATATTTATTTCATTTTCCTCAATTTTTTGTGTCGTCAAATGTCATCGTCTCATCACAATGTCGTCGTCGTCGTCGTCGTTGTCTTCGCTGTTGTCGACACCATCCAGCGACAAGTGAATTGATGATGGCATCCAAAGCAACACACACGACATGTTGACAAAATGAATAAAAGTCAAACACAACATCAACATTCCTGCTCCTGCTCCTTCTCTACTCCTATGCAGTAGTCACATGTCATGTACGTGCTATGCCATATAATCCTTAATCGATTCATGGCGCGCTATGTTCAAGAAAAAAAAAATATCCACCAACACTACATACAAAGAAAAATCTCACACCACTCACGAGCACAAGGAGGAGCGCTCAAGGATTCGGTGAAAAAGTGTTAAGCATTAATTTCCTAGGACTCTCAGATCTCCCCCTCAAAGCATGCATAGTGGCAGGAGCATCAGCCCGCCCTCCATTCCTTTCGCAAGTTTAATTTAGAAAAAAAAACAGAAAATATCCTTCGACCACCCACCCATCTTTACAGACAGAAAAAATCGTCGTCCGTAAATGATAGTGAAACGTTTAACCATTTAAAGGACATTCGCTTCGTTTTATTGTTGCTGTTTGTTCAGCGGGTCTCTTAGTCCCAAAAGGATCTCTCTATGTCTCTCTCTCTGTTCCTCTGTCTGTCTGTCTGTCTGTCTGTCTGTCTCTCTTGGTGCCGGGGTTTTAGTCGAATTTTCTCGACGACTTTGTCGCATTACAGAGAGATATGGGTGAGAAAAGCTTATCGGACAGGACATCAAAGGAATCCTTTTTCTCCCGTTCACAGATACGTGTTTCTGTTGTCATCCCGTGTGTAGGTGGTAAATGGGGAACGGCGTGTCTAAGTCAAAAAAAAAACCAAATCAGCGAGGAGGCAAGTCATTAATTTCAGTTGATGGAAACTTTTTCCGGGGGTTTTGGGGGGTTTTTTTGGGGTTTTTTGAGTTTTTTAGAAAAAGTGTGGAGAGAAGCTCCTTTAAATTGAATTTTATTGTCAGGACAAGGGTGAGGAATTGGATTTGCAGAGGCAATTTGCATTAAGGTACTACAGCCAGTGATGGGGTCAAAGGGATAACAAGCGCCTAAGAAGGGTGTTTCAGTCAGTCGGAGGTAAGCTTTGCTTTTGAAGCTGATTGCGCTTAAGAAACTTTTGAGATTTAAAGTGCGTTGGAGAATCTTAAAACTGTTTCAGGAGTAATTGAGGGTGGTACAGGGACACTGATTCAGGCCTCTACTGTCCAACAGAAAAAAAGCTTTCCATTTGGAGCTGTTTCTCCCGAAAGTATCTGAGCAGGACTGTGTGGCATGCGAGTGAAACATGCAGCAACATCAGTTCTAAAAACTGGGATAGGGAGTACCTTCTTTTATACATACAGTCAAGGACAGTCGAGCGGCATTTAAAGTACCAAATTCCTGCCGATTGCTCGAGATCCTTGCATTTCTCTACCAGACAGTTCTTCTAGAGGGTAACACAACGAGCCCAAACGGCGACATACGCGATGAGGACATCTCTCACGCTCTCAAACCAACCAACCATCTGTTGGAAATAAAATCAGAAGAAATGGATACCTTGGCAGATAAGTAGAATAAATTGGACCACTCCTCATAGTTGTAACTCCTCCTTCACTCACCGTCTATCCGAACAATTTTCCTTTCCAAAGGGGAACCTCATCAATTATCCACAAAGTTCATATGGTTCGACTGGGGTCATAGGACGCGTGGATAGCAATGCTTCGGTCTGAAAAGTTTTTGAATCCACCTCCAAGGGACGGCGGAGTAGATGAAAACCACGACTCAGGTGGAGCGCGCAAGTTAAAGGGGATCTCAAGCAACTTAGTGAGCGAAACTGGATGCAGCTAGCTACAGACGCAGCCTTGATGGCACTTGCGAACCCAACAAAAGGGCGGACGAAGTGGCTGAGAGAGGTGCAAGAACATTAGACACTCTCACTCTAAGCAGAATGCAATCGAATTGAAACTGATGGTCAGTCTATGCACTGGGAACATCAACCTGAGCAAGTGTATCCGTGCAGGCTGCGAATTTAGACGTCAGAAACTCGTCTGAACTGCATGGGGAAGGATCAGGAGACCTACAGCAGCGCCGCTAAGAAACATATTTCTGGAAAGGTACGTCCTCCCCGGACTGAGTTCTTTTAGACGTTTTAGCTTCCTGTAGTTTACTTAGCATATTTACACGTCTGCCTTAGCTTTACAGCAGATAGCTTCTTGCATGGAAACACAACAAGCCTGAGAGGTGGTTTATCCCAAGAGGAACTCATCGTCATTCTGACCAACAAATAAACTAATAATGGCCGCCCTACAAGAAAGCCAGAGCTGACAAACCCTGACAAAAGGACAGGCCAGGAAGGAACCAAAATCAAATGAAATGACGTTGAAGTCGTAGTAATAAAAATACACCACCCTTTCTATGCTAGTGTATAGGCTCCTACTACCTACCAGACTAACAGCAAGAAAAACTCATCCTCTCTCCAGCAACCAGTCAACCAAGGACTGTCTTAGAAGACTGAAAATCGTTAACAAAACGCTAGAGCATGTGGGACTGTGTGCGCCAATAAACAGCGGATTCTGGCCTTCACAGACTTCAAGACACAAACTTGCCACAATCGCGGGCTTGAGGCTGAGTCTCTGCAATGACCACCACCTCTACTCTCCGAAGTTGAATGCGAACACACAATAGAGGACAGAAGCATATGGAAGCCATGCATCGTCCTTTCTCCACCGGTGGCTCGAAAACAATCGAGGAAGTTTGGGCCGGTGCAACTTGTCCCTTAGCCTTCCGAGTCACTACAGTGCTTTCATGTAGAAGCCACGCTTGGTTAGATTCATCTTTATCTGCATGAACATGATTCCAGCACAATTCCACCTAGAAAAGTCAAAGATGGTAAAATGGGAACCTAGTCATGCAATACACCGGTGAATTGTGCGGATCAGCTATAAAAAGCGATGAAGCGCTCCTGACTGTAACACCGATAAGCTTCTGTGGCGAACCCTGGTCTTAGGCATGTCTAATCACTCGACAGAAGATATGCACTAGTATTTGCGGGAGACACAAAAAAGAGGAAGGATCCTGAAAACAATCCCTTTACGCGTGCCATTCGATGCGAACATTATAAGGACTCTCCCAGGGGGATACCTCTTTAATTCTTCAATGGTTCCACCAATCTGAACAACACCACCATGTCTCAAAATACTTAAAATAGATTTCGAAGGAAGTGAAAGTGCTTTCAGGTGTAGGTAGATAGGGAGGTAAAGTGGCTGATTCCCTGGCATCGTGCCAAGAGAACACGCAATTAGCGCTTGAGCGCTGTTTTGAGACCACTACTCACTGGAAGTAAAGCTTAAAGCCAGCATGTGGAACTGAGGAAGTTGAATCTGAGATGTCCAAGAGGTCATACAAAATGTTGTGCCTGGTGCGCGATATGTAGTTTTGGCCAATGCCGGGCATCAGAAAATGAGTCAAAGTTTTACTCTCATTGGGGTCAGCCTTGAACTCGTGTTTCTGTTAGGAAGAAGCTCACGAACATTCGCCCACTCCACACCCCAGTGATGACAAGGATACCATACCACGGTTGGAGTTATTTGAGATCATGTTCACAGGGACATGCACAAGGAAGAGAAGAAGTATCCTTTCTAACTACTATTCCTCTGCAATATCATCACCAAAGCAAACCGACATCTAGGACAACACTTTCTAGCGGGGTTGTGAGATTTTTGAGCTTCAAAATCTGTACTCGCACTGAGTGGCTCTTAGTGCCATTCTTCTAAAGAACGTCCTGCTAAGATCCACACCAAACAAGCGAGGCCAACAAAAGATGATTTATCATATTGTCCATTGACGGTTGGCGATCTGCCTTGATGATCCTCGAGGAAACGATTGTCGACGGTGCTACCAGATTTCAATCTACGTCTCACGGTAATTTTTATCGGATGTAATGGACGCTTTAAGGTATCGCCTTGATACGTTCCACCCTCAATTCGGCACTTTTAGTCCGAAGCCATTAAAAAATCTGCGTTTCGTCGCTGAAGACAATTTTTCTACCTGGGTCAGTTTTCAACCGCGCGGCGCCAGGGGCAATTCAGTGATTCAAAAGGTCGTTTGGTTTAATACCGGGCTCTAGTGCTGTATTAAATTCGTCAAACTGGGCTTTGAAACAGGAAGTTGAGGGACACAGATCCCAATGTACACTTCTGGAACCGCGGCATCATTTGTGGTCTGTGAGACCCGTTTTAGGGTTAAAGATCGGATTCGCGGATCTAAGGATCGTCAGTCGAATTCGAAGTTGATTCTGTGTGACCAGTTAAAAAAACCAAGAGTTCATAGCTTTCCAGCAGAATCTTGTCTGAAAAGCAAGAAGTGGTGGACGGAGCTATAAATCATCACCAAGTGTCAGTCCCGTGGCGCAGTGGTTAGTGCGTTGGCTAGTTAGTGCAAGGCGTTCGATGATTAAATCCTCGAAAACACGAAGTTACCACCTCTCGCGAATGGATTTACCACATATGGTCCTTTGCGTCAAATACTTGTATTTTTAGATGAATCGCACGTCCTTTTGAGTAATCAGCTTCATTTTGATCTGAACCTTGTGCAACAGAGTTTGGATGAATTTTTGTCGCAATTTCACCGTACACCCGTCGTCCTTCGACTTTACCCCACATATCATGCAGCCCTCACCCCAAATATGACACCCAGTCCCAACACCATTCCTGACAAACCTAACACTATCTGCCATTATTTCCACCCTCCTTAACCTCTATTGACACGAGTAGGTAAGGTACCACCTATCCACAGTTTTCTCAACCAATTTTCTTTTCTCCTTTGTTTTGCAGGTGGCGTGGATGCATTTCGAACAGTCAGCAATCCTTACCGTACACAATCATGTGATCACACGTAATCCACGCATTAGTGTGACACATGATAAGCACGACAAACATCGAACATGGTTCCTGCATATCAATAATGTCCAAGAGGAGGACCGAGGTCGTTATATGTGTCAAATTAATACAGTGACAGCAAAGACGCAGTACGGTTTTGTCAAAGTTGTCGGTAAGTTCACATCTAGCTGTCTGTCATTGGGTGTACTAGTATGTGTGTGTGTGTGTGTGTGTGTGTGTGAAGATTGAAAGTCAATATTAGGAGGGAAACATATCCACTCGGACAGGGACCCGCTACCTTTTGAGACAATTTGGGCCGGCCAATGCGGATAGTCTCCCAACTCTCCACTCTCCTGTGGGGTGGTTTGTCACATGAAAGATTTACCGTACACTGAAGTTAACTAGGGGTGATTAATGTTTCAAAACATACACGACGATTGTCCACCCCGAAGACAGCCATCTCACGAATAAAACACACAGAGAAGGGAAAAGCAACTTCGAATTGCCACAAAGGACGATGAGAGCGACCAATAACATTTGGACACTCGTCCAGACTAACATTCACCGTCTGTCGTTTCGGTTTGGCCGAAAACTTTTCTAATAAAACCGATTACACACGTTTTATTCCTTGTTTACCTTTTTTTTTTTTGTTCTTTGTCTCTGTGTCCATGTGCCGCGATGGCAGGACAATGTGGGGATTATCTGCAGAATGGTTTAATATTATCGCTTGAAGCCTCCGCTTGATATGGCGATTACAGCCCTTAGCCGGCACTCAAAGTCAAACGAAGTGGACGGAGGGGGGGACGGCATGCGAATTAAATTGAAAGTGGATTGAGGTTCGTTTTTGCTTCGCCCTTTAAAAAGAATTGCATGGCAAAAGGATAACGTGATTACCTCATTTTTTGTCAATGTGTCTAGCTATTTGCAGCTAGACCCACCCTTCTGGGTGCTTTTTTCTGTGCATGCATTAGTCGTATTGGAATGCAGAAGTTCGGGGGATGATGAACGAGCAGGAAGGATTTGGAATGCTTTCATGTCCCCACATATGGGTGGGGCGGGGGTGGAAAGGAAACTTTTAACAAAGTTTTGTAATTTGTTGGCATTGTTGCCAAAAAATATGTTTTCCACGAGGTTATAATCCGGATGCATGAGCATTTGTGTTAGGTTTTAATTTGTCGGGAGGAATCTGATGTCCTTCGGATGGAGCTGGGCAAATTGATGCTGTGGGAGAGATATCCTCTGTCATTAGACTAAGCGAAAATGGAAATGGAATGGAAAGTGACCTTAAATTGATGGGAAATATCTGCATATAGTGTGGGTGAGTCCTTAATTTCTGATACAACCCAGCAGCTGAATGAACGATACATGTTCGTTTTAAAGGTAGAAGAAGGCCAAGTCACACAGGGACTTACGTATGAAATCACTTGTGCGTCCTCTTGAGTTTGTTGAAATTGGAGGTTTCTGGAGGTGGACAGATGCAGGTTATGCGACGCTCGTTTGAGGATCATTCTAGCGATTAAATCAGCGACGAAGGTTGGAAAGGAAGAGCCTTCGCGGGGCATTCGCCAAAAAAATGGTTGAAATGAAATAGAAAAATTTCGAAACCAATGTCTCGATGCAGCAAAAGTGGAAACTTTGAGAAGGTAGGGGAACTTCTTGTAAAACACACCCATTACTGTGGTCAAAATAAGGGCGAACTGAAGCCCATTCGATGTAAATTTGAGTGAAACACGAATTTTTCGTGGGTGTAAGTCCAAAAAAGTCGGCTAAATATTCAAGCGTCTCGCCAGAGTTATAGATCAGATGGCTTACATTCCATCACTCCGTTGAAAAGTAAACAAATTCGAAAAAAAAGAACGGAGGTAAAGACGCCTGCCACGG
Organism: Blera fallax; assembly: GCA_946965025.1. Taxonomy (NCBI): domain Eukaryota; kingdom Metazoa; phylum Arthropoda; class Insecta; order Diptera; family Syrphidae; genus Blera; species Blera fallax. Next base: position 4,933,057 of record OX337247.1, on the reverse strand, counting down.
ACAAGGCCAGCTACACGTTTCAACTGATACATTTGGAAGCCTTTGCCATGAAATGACTCACTCCATACATCTAGGAAATGAAAACAGCTACCGGCTCCGACAAGGAACGTGGCAACAAATTTCAGGACATTATCACTTGTATGAAAGTATCGAAGTAGAGGCAAACTGAACATCTTTTCTGCGAGTATTTTCAATAAAAGTTGGCAGGAATCAACAGAGCTCACAACCCGGCAAATAAAAGGGAAGCACTAGGTTCAAATTTTTAGGCTAATAGTGGACCTAGAGCTAGGCCACCTCAGTTGGAATAAAGATTATTTCAATCGTAACCTAACAGAAGCATTTATCTACACAAACTATGAAGCATAAGAAACTGCTGCATTTAGGGGCTCTTTTCTTTAATGATCTCAAAGAACTGACGTCCTTGGACGTCACGAGCATTTTCTGCTCCATTAGAAGCTCCGGAAGAAGGAAGATTCATGTCTAAGTGTATCTGTACCCTGGTACAGAAAGCCACCCTAGTTTAAATGACTCCTTTATCAATGCCCTACAATTGCGTTTTACAAGCAAATTCAATACGCTATTAAACTCAGCATTCCTCACCATGAGTAGTAAGTACAGTCTATCCCTAATTGTCCTTCAATAAATTTCCTTTAATTTAACATTTATATCATCAAAATCCGTCAAGAAAAAGAAAAGTTATAAGAAAAACAAGTCAAGCTAACATACGCAAACAACAAACAGAACAATTAGGACCGCCATCTTGTATGTTCACAGTTGCAGATTTATACTCTAATGCCCTCAATCTGTTCTACAAGTAGCTGAACGTCGTTTGCCTCTACGTTAATAAACAATTTTTCTTTCACTGTTTTGACCACCATCTTGTTCCCGCCATATTGGATTTTCATAGATCATCTTATTCTACACAAAATATCCTTTAAATTGACACCTGAATCATTAAAATCCGTTCAGAAATAAGGAAGTTATAGCAAAAACAAGTTCACTCTAAAATCGGTACGCAGCCGCGCATCACAAAGAAAAGTTTGAGTGCCGCTGGAGAGGGTCGGTTTGCCTCCTGTTTTCTGACGTTTTCTGGGCGCCTGGTGTTTCACAAAAATTTACTGCGGAATTCGTGGAATATTTTCGGCGATATCTCCGGATCTAGAAGCGCTATCGCCTTCAAACAAAGACCAAAATGTAGGGCACAGGGTGTAGTTTATTTTGAGTGCAACTATATTTCTGAGTACAGGGTGGTTCATAGCTTTCAGAGGGTGGGAAGCAGATTTGTGTAAATCTTTAGTTCTAGATGAAGTAAATGCACCAGAAAACGATCCAAAGCTTACGTTAGAGAGTGGGTAGTTAGTTAGTTCCTTATAACATTCATGTCGCATATTTGTCGCATGTGTGGATTTGACATGCTCACTTCTAGAGCTCACCAGAAGCGGTACGACTCTCAGAAATCTGCCTAAATGGCAAAACCTGGGTATGCCCCTCGCCAAACGTAAAAATTAACTTAAGCTATACGCTGGCAATGACCTCAAGGAATTGGCATTCTTAGACATCATGAGCTTCAATCGCTTCATCATAAGCTCCGGTTAGTATCATGGTAGCCAAGTGGAATAAATCCGACATCACAAAGGACATCTTCTGGTCTAAGTGTATCTGCACCCTGATACATGAGAAGCAGAATTCTTCAAAAAGTATGAAAATTTGGGGCCATCAGCTTACCCATAGAAGAGTACTCAGACCACCAAGTTGAATCTGAGAAGATCCTTCAACTAGTCCCCAAGTTACTCCCAACGGTCATTAAAGTCGTGTTAGCCAGACGAAGTCAGTCACATAAAAGATGGCGGATTGATTCCATTGCTTACTCTTTCACGCTTATCTACAAAACGATGGTGGACTACACCAAGAACTCCTAAATGGAAGTGGTGCTCCGAGAGGATGCCAGAGATTTCTCAGGCAGCTCTTGGAACCTGACATACTATCGAAAAGGACCTCTTAGACCAAAAGCGTTGCCGGACAAGATGCACTCGTGCAGCGAAGATTTAGCAGCGAAACCATACATTTTTTTCGATGAACTACGTCTGCCAAAAACGCAGTTTTCGGTGATAGAGTAGGGAGTTTTAAAGACTCTACCTATATATCGCGTCGTTTCTCTAGTCACAGTGTCTTGAAAACTGCGAGGAAGGCTCTACCATGGCGGACATACATTTTTTTTTACCAAATTTGGACACAGATTGACGGGTTGGACAGCTTATCCTCTCAATCAATCTCTTCCCTAATGTCCGTATCCTTTGCGGGTCGGGTCCTAGGAGCTGTATTACGGCCACGTGCCATGGTGGACGACTTTCTCAACTCTTTCCCAACTCCCGTGCCTCCACTTCAACTGTTGTGTGCCATGTTCCCCTCGGACCGCAAGGTATTCTCCCATCCTGCGTTAAGGCGATCCATTGCATACCGTGGTTAGCTGTGGAACTGCCACCTTTTCGAGACGTATGATCAATCCACTGCCACTTGCGTCGTTCGATGGTTGTGCCTATTGCTCTGGTAGAGCACAGTCTCCACCCCAGAGCTCATCCATCACAGGTAACACGAAATTCGCCCCCCTTTTGAGCTTTGATAACTTCCAGACATCAAAAAACCTCGCCAATCCATTGCATTAACAAACTCAAGCGAAGGATAAGTAACTTCATTTCCGACTCGCATGTGGCTTGCCTTCCCAAAGTTTCACCTACAAAACCACTCTCTCCGCTTCGTCCCTGAATAATTCAAACATCCGAAAACCAAGGAAAAAGCATTTCAAAAACACAAGACATTCGCAAATCAAATTCCCCGATTCCGAAAAACCAATTCGTTGCAATGTCCATGTTCACTTTACATCTCACACATGAACTTCCTGTAAAAATAACATCAACTCCCATCTAAGGACTAGATGAAGGAAAAAAAAATTGAGAAAAAAAAAATGGAAACTCAAATTCCACTCCAAGGAATTTCGATTTTCTTCCTTTGATTTGCTTCAACTCCACACCACTCCACGCCACTCCACTCTACAATCTCCTTCTCTCTGGTTATTCTAAAAATTTAACTTGCAAAAAGGATAACAGGGACGGGGGTTGCAGCGCGCTAACCAACCCTTTTGAATTGCACCCCAAAACTACAATATTCTCGAACCAGCAGACGAGGACAGATATCGAACAGCAGGATTCTTGATGTTGCTACTGCTCCTCATTTGTTATTCTGCTCTCGATTATAATCAAAAGTTATCCTGAGACTGTGTGCGGAAAAAAAAAACCGAGAAAAAAAGGACGTCACAGGAGGTAAACTGGTGCCTCACAATATGTTGCCTTTATACGTTAGATTTTATTAACGCTTCTGATGTCCTAAGACATTATCTCTCATCTTCTGTTGTACACACTCGTGCATCGGCTTCGACGAGGACATCATCTTGACCACCATCCTGCCGTCGTCAATCCCCCTCTCCTGCCGATGGCAAATGTAGATCCTAATTAAATGGACAAAGTTAAGAAAGTGTCAAAGAATTTCTTTCTTTTTTTCTTTCTGTGTCCCCCTTTTGTGTTTGTTGAGTAATATGTCAAGACATCATCTCGGATGGGGGGTTGGGTGGGGAGAAGGACGAAGCGCAGACTAACAGGACGCACGCCATAAAACTTTCTTTGGTGGTGGAATTAAATGATAACGATACTTTGCGCTGCTGTTTGTTATTACTTTAGTCCTGGCGAGGAGAAATATGTGTTTGCAATTTTTGATGTGGGCGATTGGCAGGAGTGGCGCGCAGCAGGATGGTGGGATGGTGGGATGAAGTACCCTTGTGCAAGGGTACGTCGAGGAATCAAATGATTGGTTATCGGGGAATGTCATCTAGTTGCCATTAAATGGCCATGATCTTTGAGAATTGCGGTCTTGCAGGGATAAAACGAAACGATTTGCTGCTCCTCGAGAGATAAGATCAGCAATGGAAAGTCCTAAATTTGGTACTTTAGGGATAAACGTGTGTGTAAATCGATGGAGACAAGTAGTGGCGACAACGACAACGACAACGACTACGACGACGACGACACGGGTTTATCTGATATTTGTTGTGGATTTGCACAAAGTGGTCCTTTAGTGTTACGATTGGTTTATGAGCGGACGAGACTGCGTTATTGCTGGTGATAAGGATTCGAAGGTGGGCCGCTATTTCAGTTGGTTATTGCTTGTATCTTCCCCATTCTGCCACTGTAGACGGGATAACTATTTTCAGTGTCTCGTCTGCGGGTAAGTTGTTAATTGCTCCAAGCTTTGTCGCAGATGCATTGAACGGCAATTGGCAGGCGTCAAGTGTCGTTATTGTTAATGTGGTCCTTCGAGCTGAATCGATGGAAAGTTTCAGTTTAGTCAGAGAGGATTTATTATACTCCGATGGATCCTGTTTTTGTTGTCTCAAAATTGGTGTTTTCTCTAAACTTAGACAAAAGTTGGACACATTGTGAATGGAACTAGCTTCGAACTTATCATTTACAGAGCTTGCCAAGGGTAGGATGTCTGTCGCCATATTATGATGGAGTGTCTGGGTGTTGGGCGTCTCAAAAATCGTACACTTGCTAGCTACCGCACTGCGAATCTAGTTACCTTTCATCTAGAGGGAATTGACGACTTTCTCAGTACCTTAGGAGCTTCCCAGAGGCTAGGCACCTCTCTCTCTGATGGAGTGCCTTGGTCTTGGCCGCCCAACATTTTGTACATTTGTTAGCCACCTCACCTTTCATTCAGAGAGAATTTCCGACTTTCTTACTACCTCAGGGATATAAAATCTATTCTACCTCAAGGGATGACACAGTAGGGTTCTTACGAAAACAGTCCCTGAGTCTTGCTAAACTCTCTCAAAAGCTGAAAGCCTATTTTTTAAGGGGTTTAAAGCTAAAACTGCCACAAACGCCAGCGACCAGTGGCTGGATTGTCGCACCATCATCAAGGAGGCCGCGGAACTACCATAGCACCCTACAAAAAAATCAGTGGTATGACGATGAACAGTGGTATGACGATGATCAGTGACATGAGGATGATCAGTGGTTTGATGATGATAGTACGATGATCAGTGGTATGACGATGGTCAGTGGTATGACGATGATCGGTAGTATGGCGATGATCAGTGATATGACGATGGTCAGTGCTATGACGATGATCAGTGGTATGACGATGATCAGTGGTATGACAATGATCAGTGCACGCATGATGAGTGCACGCATCGAAAAAAGATGACGGAAACGGCATATCTTCAGGCGCTGCAGCGGAAAGACCAATAACAGCGCGGGAAGAGTACAGAGCCAAAAGACTAGAAGACAAAAAGTAGGAAGTAGAGGGCTTGCCCAGCGCAAGGATATCGAATCAAATTTTAGAAGAAAGCCAAGCAACTAACTGCAGGCTTCTAACTCGGAGCACGGCGGAAACCTAGTCAAAAACGTGCGAGGAATTCATCAGATCGTTAGTAAGATATGGGAGGACGAAAGCATGTCCGATGAATGGGGTATCAGGTCCTACAAAAACTGTGATCCTATGTCCAGGTATACCCTGCTAAATGCTACTTAAGAGATCCTGGCCATCGTATTGTGTGAACGTCTTAAGCCGTTCTGCATAAATGGCCAAAAGAATTGAATTGACTTCCTAAACACAGAACTGAAAGACTGACAAATCTATCTAAGGAACAGCGCCCTTTCACTTTCACTTCTAGAGTTGCCTTGTTGTTACTTTCGTGGGTTTTGTAGGGTTTCGAAATGTTCGATGCCCCTGGCAAGGGGACGAAGTTCAAATTCAAAGCAAACCTCTGCGGGCCAATGGAAAACCACTTAAAGGTGGAGAACTGAATGTACCCTGACTGCATGCCTTTAAAAATTAAAAGTATACGCCCAAGTACGTACCCTTGCGGAACCTTACAACTCCTCCTCGATAGTGCTGTCTCTTGAGACTCATGGCGATCAATTTGTGAATTAATTTCCATGACATTAGACGTATCTAAAGGTTTTTTTTAAATGAGGTGTTCATGCCTGAGGGTCGAATCCTTACTCAACTTTTTAAGCATCAACCGTTTTTATCAACGATTTTCTTCGAAAGCCTTTCGCGTTTCCTTGCTAAGTACAACCAGCATTTATCAGGAAGGATTTCCAAAGCTGCATTCACTCCCAGGAACGTTTAATTGAAGTAAGTAGGTACCTCGTACAATTGTCTACATGACATCGGTTTCTGCGAATTTTAAAACCTTAAAGAGGATACAAAAGTTGAGGATACAAAATTTATTTTTACACCACTGGAATGTACCACTCTCACATAACTCCAGGCATTCCTTGTCTTTTTCCGAGAATTTTATATCCTTTCAGCACGAGATAAAAAAAAAATACAACAAAATCCCACCCCTCTCCCTCTCCCCCTCCCGCTCTCTGACTCTACCTCGTGACGCATTCATTTTTCAAAAGGATTTTTTTTTTCGCCGCAAAAAAGATGAAAAAAAATAAAAACAAACTCTGTTGTCTAACTTTTCGGCAGTAATGGCATTATTGTTGCTGAAACACTAGAGAGACATACAAAGGACATAACCCATATTTTTCCGTAAAACTTTTCCAACATAAACAACAACTTACACTTGCACCCCACTAGAAGCAAGCACACAGAACACAAGCAATGAATCTCATTAAATCAGCCTACGATTGCCGTTCCGTTTCCACCTCTGCTCCTGCTGTAGTGCTCCTCCTCCTGCTCCGGCTCCTGCCCCGTAACTGCATTTAATTCTCTGCATAATGTGCCCTCGGAGAGATGACATAGACGTATATGGGTGCATTCATATATTTTTAATACCATTCCCAACATAATGAGGCAATTTATTAAATTCAATTATCCTGATGACAATAAAACAGTGAAGTCCTTGTGTCAGCCAAAAACTGAATCGTCCTCGTGCGACTGACCGACAACGGTACGGTGACGACGACGAGCGATGGACAGACAATGAAAATTGTTTCCTAAATCACGAATTCACAATCAAATTAAGTTTCTCTAGCCATTAGTCGTCCTTTTTTGGATCCTGCAAACCACATTTGTTACGGTTTATACAACCAGCCAGCGCTAGCAGCAGGAATAACAACAACATCAACTTGCATTCCACGTTTACCATGCACTTCAGATGGAATAGCTCGGGTGTCCTGTTTGCGTTTTTTTTTTTTTTCTGTCCTGTTAGAGTGGGGTAAAATATGAGAAGGACATACGGTGGTCATCGGTGTTTGTAGCACCACTACTGTCGCAATTTATTAGTCGACTCGAACTAAAGTTAGGATAAATGCTAAACGGGGATGGGTGCGGGTTCCAGCAGCGTTCAGGAGAGAGAAAGTGACGCGGTTTCACCTCCAGGGTCAGCTGGAAGCTGTTGTGTCCTCGACCGGACGGTTTTGCATTCCAGAAGGCATTTCACACATGAAAATTTTGAAAATTTAGCGCGCAGCAACAGTTTGAGTCGCTGCTTTATCCTGCGATATCCTTTGCAAAGGAATTTTTTTCCTTCTGTTTGTAAATGTCGCATACGGTCAACAGAATATTTCGACGTCCCTTTGTAAATCCTTTTAAGGATTTTTTATTCCCAGAATGTAAGAGGACAACCGAATCAGAAGTTAGACTTTCGAAACAAACCAACAACAACAATGCGGGACACAATGTTTCATAGTGAAACGTCAGTTTTGCGGAGAAAATCTCTGTGAAATCTTTTCGTTTTTTTTTTCTGCATTCGTCCTTTGTTAGGTTGGATTGTGGAGATGTCAGGATAGAAGCGGAAAAAATGGGATTTTTTTTCGCATATTTTGTGCGGACTAACTTGACCACTAGAGAGGAATGGGTTAATGGTCGGACGCAAGAACATTTGACAGGGGATTTAGTAATTTATCGCGCGCGCATCAGAGAGGATTGGAATAGATGGGTGGACATGTGCGTTGGCTTTGAGAACCTCTAATTGCAAAGGAGGACGTGTAGGTTTAGGAGGTAACTGACGATTAATTCTAGAGGACGCAGAATAGAACTCAATCACAGGGAAGTTATGGTTCACTGGGTACACTTGATGGTAGAGAGTGCGCATTCTATTGAACTTGGACAAGGATTCGCACATATGTACATGAAGCCGCCGGCAACTACCTATGCAGATGGTTTAGTTTCGATGTGAATTCAGCTACTCATAGAACGGTTTTTTTTTTTCACACGATAAAATGAATAAATGAAGGCATTTGATGAAAAAATGAAAAGGTGGGTGTCGTAGCTAATTTATGAAATCGCAAGGATTCTCTCTTTAAGACATAAGACTTAGCTTAAATGGAAGAGCTGTTGCATTCAAGTCTCATGAGCGTACAAAACCATGTGGAACCTTATATTTCCTTCAAGTGCCTGTCAATCTGTCTTACAGAGCCAGGAGCAATGAAGACCTTGTCGATAGCTGCAGACGCGGTTCATCGACCTTCCTTTTTGCAAGGCAGTTGCGTGCTAGGACCGCATACGATACTGAAAAAGTTAAGGAAAGAGAAAGACCGCAAAAGACCAAAACTTTGTGAAGAACTCCCCCAGCTACGACCTCTCGGCAATTATGACCGGAAAGCATCAACAAAAACCAGCTAAGTTTTCTGACAGGCTTTCCAACAGCCGTAGGCCTGTAGAAGCACCTCAGGAAAGCAGATATACAGCAGCGTGGAGATTGCAGATTCAACGGAGATGTTGAGAAAACCCTAAGGCGGCTTCTCAAGGAATGTGGAGCGCTAATCCACAAAAGAAGGAAACACCTGGATGCCTACCAACTATCAGAAGGAAGTCTGCCATCGTCGGATCCACTTCGGATACTCCGATTCATCACGGGAATCGGACTGGAAGAGATGCTCTAAGTCGAGTATCAACCAACAGAAGGAGATCTACCATCGTTGGATCTATTCCAGATGGAAATTGGGCTGGAGGAGGTGCCCTAAACCGAGTATCAAGCCGAGAAGAGATCTACCCTCGATGAACCCACTACAGAAGCTCCGGCTCATTATAAAAATTGGACTGGAGGTGCTCTAAGTCGAGTATTTTGTCCACAATAGAACAACTTCTTGGAAGACACAACAGATGGTGCTAGTAGTGTTAGTCTGGGTAGAATTCATTTAGTCGTGTGAAAAGACCGAATTTCCAACGAAAAAGTGGGCTTCTGTGGCCCACACCTTCCGAGGCATTTGTCGTCCATAAGACAGGGTACACGAGGGTGCTAAGCACGCATTAAATTTTAACAAACTTCAAGGTAACTACAACCCACTTAAACCAGACACAAACATATCCTGTGTGTGCGTGAATGTTAGCAATTTTTCCGACTCCTTTTCATTCACCTTTCATTCGGTATCTTTTGCATTTATTTTTAGTTCCTCCGAACATCGATGATTCGCTTACCTCAAGCGATGTCATCGTACGTGAGGGTGACAATGTGACTCTTCGTTGTAAGGCAAAAGGAAGCCCGGAGCCATCAATTAAATGGAAACGAGATGATGGTAATAAAATTGTTATAAACAAAACGATGGAAGGTAATTTAATTTAAAATCAACATCAAGTTAAAAACGGAGAAACCGTCTGCTTTTATATGTTTTTTTTCCCCGACAGTAATTGACATGGAAGGTGAAGCCTTAGAGCTGGAACGTATTTCTCGCCTGCATATGGGTGCATATCTGTGTATAGCGTCGAATGGTGTACCACCCAGTGTTTCAAAACGCATCAAAGTTAGTGTGGATTGTGAGTTTTCGTTTCATTTTTGGGAATAAACAGACCTTAACCTCTCTCCTCTCTCCACTCTCCATTCCTGACTCCTACCCCACATGACGTAAAATCAAATCAAATTTTGTATGATTCTCTTTAACCATTTTGCAGTCTCCCCAATGGTCTGGATACCCCATCAGTTGGTTGGTGTACCACTCTACTTCAACATAACCCTGGAGTGCTTCATTGAGGCCAATCCGACATCACTCAATTACTGGACTCGAGAAAATGACCAAATGATCACCGAATCCAGCAAGTACAAGTAAGTAAAGAGCCTATCTACCTCCCTAACCTCCCCCCTCACTTTCTCTGTATCTTTGTAGGACAGAAACCATACCCGGTGTACCGTCATATAAGGCAACTATGCGGCTAACAATAACGAATGTTCAAAAAAGTGATTACGGCAGCTATAAGTGTGTCGCCAAAAATCCTCGTGGCGAAATGGATGGCACCATTAAACTATACAGTAAGTGTCACATTAAAATATTTTGTTACCCCTTTTGGGGTACTTACGTAATAAGCCCAACCATTCGAGTCCTTTGAGGACAAAAAAAAAAACAAAGGACTGGCGACACGGGAGGCAATTTGGCATTGCTGGCCCTGATCAAGTTCATGTTTCATTGCGTTTCCCCCCCAAAAAAAAGTTTTGTTTGTCCGTTTCCGGGGTGGTGTGGTGCAGTATTTTGCTACCACACGTAACACGTAACGGTAGGAGAATATTGTAAATGTCAAAAATTGGCAAACACCGTTATTTATGGATATTTGTCCGATGACAATTTAAATATGTTCTCTGCGTTTCAATAGCACAATAATTGGATGAATAACTTGGTTTGTTTGGGGCTGGAGGAGGGTGAAGTGGTGGACATGTGTGTGTGTTTGGAGAGTGGTTGCATTCAGCGGGATTTGAACGAGATAATTAGGTGCGAAAGTGAGTTGTGGATCGCATTTGCGGTGGTGGGGTTAATCAACATTAAGCGGGAGGAGTTGAAATGGACTCTAAAGCTCGTGCAGGATTGTTATACTTCGTGGAGAGTCACCTAAAAGTCCTAGATTAAAGCCGAATTCAAGCTCGACAACGTGCGTAAGAATAGAAAAAGCAGTGGTTTCCTACTCTGTTTTAGGAGCTTCAAGGCTGATTCTCAAGAGCGGTTGAGTAGATTTCGATATCGTTTAAGAAAGTCATGCTAAGAAAGGTCAATGGGACAGTTGAATAACTCGCTCCTTTTATCAGAAATTCGAGCCAAACGTAGGAGCAATCAAGGCACTGGACAGTGAGGCCATAAAATGATCCAGGATAGTATGTATATACATGTCGTCAAATCCTCAACAGACATGGCAATATCCAAGTGGTCAATCACTGCTGGGTTCTTCGACATAGAGATATAGTAGGGACCGAGGTAGGGGATGAACTAGCCAAAAAGAATCAGAACTAGGCACAGAATAGACTCACACGCAAATTCCCTATTGGCCTAGTGAAAGGGGTCTACCTCCTTAGAAGCAGGGGGTTAACCAACACCAATTGGTTATCGAGAGGTGAATGTGTTTTATCCTGCAACCCATAGCCACAATTGAATGGAAGAACTAGAACCTTATTAGCTATGAAGAAAAAGGAAATCCGCATCTTGATAGGGGCACTGAGAAGACACCGTGCGATTGGACCCTGTGGCCAAATGGCTCGGCGTGAACGCGTCCGACTAAGCAGGAGCTGTCAAGATGAGGGAGACATAAAAACTCTCTGCCGACTGCCCAAATCTCTAAAATTGTCGCCTCCTTCATATGGGAAACCGACTCTCTGGAGCACTAGACGAGATGCACTTAAAGCACATTTATAAGGAAACAGCTACAAGAAATCTGTACATGCTGTCGAAATACGTTTAAAGTCTGGCCACGAAAACAACGGTTGGATAGGACATTTCACTCGGAGTCGACAGTCACAGCATAGTTTTGGAAGCGGATATCAGAAGGCCTTCCTACTACAAGTGTCTGCAGAGCTCAAACAGGAAAGTCTGATGCGTTAATATAGGCTAATGGAGTATACAGTGACCTGAGGTGGATATGATGAGACACTTCTATTGAAAGTATCTGCGCAGCTTAAGCAGAAAATTCTATCGAGGTGATGGGAGGTGAAGGTAAGAGTAAAAGACCACTCCTAGCAAAGACCAAGCACGAGGTTAAGCTTATACCCTCAGAATGAACGAAAATATTTACTTACTCACATACTTAGGTGGCGCTAGAGTTCGGGGTGAAGCTAGAGCTCAACCAACAAGCGTCACCAGTTAACCCGGTCCTATGCGAAGGATAAATTCGAAGCATCGACTCGTTCGACGTTCGGTGTCGGACGCTAGAATATGTGTTATGACAGGAACGACTCCAGTTGGTTGTCATGACTTTAGGCAAAGGTTTTAAAAGGTTCCACCAAAATAAAGAGAAAGGCCTCGAAGAATGATTGATCGACAGCAGGGATAAAACGTATTATCATAGAGACGGGGGAATAATAGTCTACTACTGTCCGGGTGTGGATCTACCTTCATCACTTGAGTCCAACAGGACAGCACGAGTGGGTTGGAGCGTTCAACGGCATCATAGTACGTATCACAAAACTATTTTGAAGGAAGTCCGCTAAAAGAAAGGAGCAGAGAAGCCTCCAATAAAATCAGCGATGGGGAAAATGGAGTTAAACTAGGAACTAGGAATCTTACGAAGCAATATCTTCCGTTCGTCCCACAACGAAGACAGGTTTTGTGAAGGCAGAAGGATGGCGACTTACGTAAGGAAGGATTGTCAAGAGATACTGATTCGAGAGAAAATTCAATTGGAAGCTGACCAGCAAAAGAAATTGGAGCAGTCTAAAAGGGATGCAACACTATGAAAGAAGTGGTACCCGGACGGATCCAAAGAAGTCCACAGGAATTGGAGCACATGTGTGTGAAATTTTGGGAAAAACTTCCCAAGCTAAGGCAGGTCAAAAACCTTCTCTGGAGTCATAAGCCGATTCCAATGGGCAAGTAGCTAAAAAAAAATTACGAGAACCTTAAAGAGGACTCCATGTCCTCGGTCAAAGCCCTGATTTTCTACATATTAGCGAGCAATAATTTCCGTAAAAAAAGTGGACAGCGAACAAAAGCTTAACTTACTAGAACCAGAGCCTATATGAAGCTCTGGGAATACCTAGTTATCGGGAATAGAAAACGATGATGAGAGTGGAATCCATTCACTGGTAAATCAAAATGAGAATTCAAAGCCCCGAACAAACGACGCTGACACTGACACGTCTGTGCGGGATCAAAAAGTCCACATGAAGGGTTTTCCCTCCTTGCAGTAGACAGGGTAGGACACATTCTACAATCACAGCCACCAAGCACAACAGAGAAACGAATAAAATCTGAGCTGCTCCAACTACTAAGCCAAAAAAGGAGTTGCTGCCTGGAAGTACAATGGACCGTAAAGAGTCTGAGTACTTCTGGGACTTGCACACATTCTAAAGGAGTGGATTCTCATCTCCCTACCTCATTCCTGTCGTTTCTACAGCTCGTACAGAAATTCTTTCAGAGTTCTCCTATTCTTCTGGCAAAGTTTCTCACCAAACAATGCCTGCTGTCGCTATATTGAATTGGGACGGGATTGCCGTCCTCTGCCTCATTTGCCTGGCAGTTGCCTAGGATTCTCCTATAAACTGAGGCCTTGCAAACCGATGTAGTAATGATCACCGCAGTTGACTGTGTCAATCAAAAAATTCAAACGCAAGCAACTTTCCAGATTCCTTCCTTCCTTTTTCAAGGCTGTACCGGAGGGCTTCTCCATCTAGGATTTTAGGGTACAATAACTTGGAGATGCCCCTGGTATCAGGAATTGGATAGACAACAGTGCTTACAAAGTTACAAGTCGCAGATGAGCAGCCCTCTCTCTATGATGAGAAACTACACGCGGTTCTTCTATGAATGGCCATCAAAATTGGCCGGAACGAAACAAAGACAGATAAGTGTGCATCCTGCTGAAGGAAATCCACTGAGTATGGTCAGTGTGTTGGTTTTGCTCGGTTTACGTTTTACCACGACCATACCAAGCTATGTACCCTGATTGGGACGACTGATGGTTCCTAAACCGGTGAGGGTATGGGTCATGTCATAAGACTTCCGGACGGATGCAGAGTGTTTCAAACAAAGGGTATAGCAAGTGCTTAAAGCTCGGAATTTCTAGAGATAAGATCTGTATCTGACAAGAATATCACCATTTACACCGATAGTCCCCTAGACAGCAAAGACCCTAGAGACCTACGTCACAAAATCTAAAGTTATCAGGAATTGCCACACAATTTTCAGGACGTCGTGTGGGTAAAACTGTGTCATATTACGTTTCGTACCTGGACACTGCGATATAGAGGGTAACGAAGGTGCCGACGTGCCGGCCAATAAAGGAACAGAGCTCCCAAAAAGTGGCCCATTGGATGCCAAAAACCACCACTTTCCGTGACTAAGAGTCATTCTCGATAGAATCTTCAACTTGGCGGACCTAAGATGGTCCAACTTAGAAGGGCATAGAGTGCTTAAGGCCATGTGGCCAATGTTAGACTGGAACAAATCTGGGGAAATCAAAAACTAAGCAGATCACGGATAAGAACAGCGATAGGGATACTCCTTGGTTTCTGCCTTCTGAGGAAGTACGCAGTGAGATTAGGTTTATCGAATGCGGAGGTACGCAGGCACTGCAGCGACCTACACGTCTCAAAGAACGGAGAGAACACACTAAAATACCCTGAAATACACTTCTTTGATCATTTAGGAGAAGAAATTCTATAGTGGAGCTAAGTGAAATGGTTACGGTTCCCAAAAAATCGCGCTGGAGCCACTGTAGTCCCTGTTATTCTATGATGACCTCATAGCCCTACTCCACTCTCTCTCTCTCTCTTTATGAGACATCATTACCATATCCACCGAAATAAATCCTCACAAATCACTGCTTTAAAGTAGTCCTTGAAAAACATTATCGGATGCCTCCTAACAGCCACACTGATCCCTTAACCAAATCAAGGTATTTATATAGCAGACCAATTTCAATGAATCAATGAAGACACCCAAATTACAAGCAAATCATAATTTCACAGTCCATCAAATCGGTTGTCAAATCACGGAGTTCCTTCAACAAATTCAACATCGAAAAATCCCAAAATAAAGGACACTCAACCGCCTCCCTGATTTATCCCCAAATAAACCGAAATAAACCCAAATAAACTCCGGCTAAAAAGTGTCGAAATCCCAGCAAATAGATAAATCTTGCTCACACCGACTCACGAATCGCCTCCGACTCCTCCCTGGCTGTTTTCTTCTCTTTTTTTTTTTGGTTTGTTGCCGCCAGGACACCACCAGCGTGGTGTCAATTGTGGTAAAGTGCCAGTGGAAAACACCTCCACGATAGTAGCAGCGGTCGGCCGTCGTCGTTGTCGTCGTCGGTCGTCGGTGATGAAGTGAGGAGTCCCTCCTAGTAGGTCCTGGCAATTTTAGTAGAATTTTTTTTGTATTAGTGTCTATCCGTGTGTATTTGCAATGAAAGTTCAATGAGTTCCTTTGTCGATATTTATCTCTGTGCCCTCAATAGAGTCTTCCATTCGCTTTACTTATTTTTCCTGTTCATCCTGTTCATTGGGAGAGCCATCCTCCTGCTGCTGTGGATTATTGACGACAATTTGTGGTAATTTATGGGATTTTTGTGGCCTTAGCGACGGTTTTAACTTTTCAAAGAGGCCGGCCGAGAAGTGAATGACTTTTATTCGTTTTTCCTTCCTTTTTTTACCGTTTCTCGTGGACAAGGAAACATGAAATGAAATAGCTGAGGAGAGATAACTTTTTATCCTTTTTTTTTTTGTCCATGTGTAGCGAGACATAGTGTGACTTTTATAAAAGAGGATGTGCTTTGCGGAATGGTCATGTAATGAGGGTATTGTCCTGCAAAAGGCAATTTGTTGCGATGATGTTGTGTACGTACAAAGGCTGCTCGTCGTCGTCGTAAGAGGCTTTTAGACATGTAAGCAATTTTCCAATTACCGGAAGGACGGCTTTTTTCTCGTGGTATGAGGTGGTAAAGTGCTCGGCTAATTGTGTTGGGTCAAGGTCGGACATTTGTTACAGAGTGCAAATTGGGGAATTTAGGGCGTGAAGCATGGCTGCTAAGATATGTTTCCCTTTTCTTTTTCAGCATCCACACCTCCGACAACAATACCACCACCAACGACAACCACACTTCGGCGGACAACGACAACAACAACTAAATTCGGTTTCAACACCCCCAGTTATGGGGACATTCCAACGAACTCCATAGTCGTCCTGGACAAAAGTAAGTACCATCGATTCCTAAATTTGTTTCATTTGTTTACCATCTCCTCCACCCACCACCAGCAGGCTCCAAATATCAATCAAATCTTAATGAAATCGATAAATCCGAACAAAAACTAACCGGTGATAACCCAAAGGGCTATGACTGGTCCAAGGACAAGAACTCAGCGACGTCAACGACGCCAAATGCTATCCGTTTAAGTAGTTTATTCCATGCCACCATATTGGTTATAGCGCATCTAATAGTCATAAGAAATCTACGAAGTTTTTGTTGTCACACACTTAACTAACCCCAGTCAAGTTAAAAAACAAAAAATTTAGCATAAAAAAAAAGGAAAATATTTATATACATACACAAGGAAGCCTGAAATTATTTTTCTTTTTTTTTAAAAAAAAAAAAAAACAAAGCAAAACCAAAACTAAATAAAATAAGAAATCATTAAGTATAAAAAAAATACAATTAAAAAAAAAATGCCTAAAGAAAGTATTTATAAATATGATTAGGAAGGAGGATACAAAAAATAAAATATATATAAAATATAGTATTTATATATATACAACATACTGTAGAATATTTTATACCAATGTTGCAAGGTGTTATGTAAATAAATTTAAAAGAAACGCAAAAAACTATAAATTAGTATAAAAATAAAAATAATGTTAATGATGTGCTGTAGGAATGAATTTTGATTTTTAAAACTATGCAGAGAAGGGAATGAGTGAGGTGTAGGGTAGGGTGAAAGGTCATAAGCAGGCTTGGATTTGCAACAATTGTTCACTTGAGAGGAGGTTTTGGCGTGGAACACAGAAATAAGTGGTGTACTCGAGAGCTGAGAAATTACACGCCCAAAACTTATCCGATTTCAACAGCTTTACGCAAATTTTTGTGTTCGACGATTGTGGTACTATTCACCGATTCCTTTGAAGTACAAATCAACCCCGACCGCAGTGCTAGAGGTGAGCAATAAGCCAAGTCAAATAGAGTTTTTCATCAATTTTCAGTAGTGGTGGATTGGTTTGCGTTTTTTTTTTACTGTGGCTGTTTTCTATCTGGGTCTTATTCTAGGCAAGAAATTAAGCTGGAAACCTAATATTTAAGAAAGAGTAGAGAAGGCTACAGTGGTACAACCTCGTATTACTCACTGGCTCTACATCTCGGTCATTAGACCGATACTCACATACGGGGTGATTGTCTGGTTTATAGCATTTCCTTAGAAAGGGAATGAGTGAGGTGTTCCTTAGAAAAAGCAATAAATCGCGACTATCCAAGCAAGGTCCAACGTACAGCTCGTGTCTCTGCGGCACTGGACATCTGATACCCCTCGATATATGTATTTAGTCAAGAAAAGAATTCGGCCACACCCTTCTATTCTGAATAAATTCTCTCCTGGATATACGGACTAAATTTTGAGAAGAACTTCCTAGTCACCATCCCTTCCAGATCACTCTGGGAGGACGATGCATTTTTGGAAGATGAATCGATTCACTTCTACACTGACGGGTCAAAAACGAAAGACGGATTTGGGGCAGGTGTTTACTCTGATTGGCTTAGTCTTAGGCTCTCTTTCTGTCTTTCAAATCGTTGTATCCGCAACATTTTAGACAGTTAAGCCGCAAACAAATCCCTTAGCTGAGCAGGGCATAGAGACATTCCAGGGAATACGAATAGGAACAACTATACCCATTCTGCCGGATAAAGGCACTTTAGGTACACCAATCGGTACTCGCAAACTTCAATTTAAGCTGAATGCTATGTAGAGTCGAAATCTTAGGTGGACAAGAGGATCAACATGTCTAGTGACAAAACATCTCTGGACACTGTCTAATAGGCAAGCATGCTACAACGACTTTTGTAGAAGCTGCATGGATGAAGTTTCTGCCCAACTCTTTCCCGTAGAAGGAAGCTTCACCTAGGAAGCACCCTATTACAACGATATAGGCGACCTGATAGATATCGATATAAAGAGCCTGCTATGCTTCATAAGAAGCTCAAAACGGTTTAACGAGTAGGTTGAGAGAGTCTTTCTCCCAAGATCCACGTAGTATAACAATGGAACTACCATTGGTCTAAGTGTGGTGGCTATTTTTAGGTGGCAGCCACCTCAACCTACTGTGCTTTCGAATTATTTCATGCTTTTTAGGAATACTTGCATGAGTTTAAGAGGTGCACACCACATGGAAGTGCAAAAGTCAGCTTACGCGAATATTTATATACAGTTGGGGTCGAAAAAATAGCACTATTAGCATTTATGAGCAACATTTCTTAGTTGGTTCTGTGTTTGTTTCACAACTGACTTATAGTGGGCGAAGTGGCTCAGTGGTTAGGGCGTGGATTACAGAGCGGGGGGTTCGAGGTTCGAATCCTTAAATCCCTCTTGCTAATGTCTGACTATTGTTCGAGAGTAATAACTGTGAGAAAGTCTCTCGAAAAACAAAAGCATTTCAGATATGGCTCCAAACTGTAGGTCCCTTCTATTTGTATGAAAAAATATGGTACGCACAACATAAATGAACGAGAAGCTAGCCTCTGGACCACATAAGCGCCAAGCATTTCAACAGTTAGTGTAAGGGAATTCATAAAGAAAAGCCGTGAAACTCATATGAGTATCTGTGTGCTGAAGTTGGTCCAAATTGGGCGTGAAACCCCTAAAACACAACTCGTCAGAGCTCTAAACAGAGTATTGCGTAAAGACGTCGGATAAAGGTCCAAATCACACAGAGTTGAAGCAAAATGACGATCCGTTTTCGATTCCCTGTGTGGTCTTTAAAGAGTTGTGGAAAATGACCTCGATTTTGGTTGCAAAATTATATTTTCGAACGAAGATCACCACCAAGACTCTACTATTTGGGATCTCGAAAATGCACACGTAGTAATAGAGAAGCCTATATAGAGGGCCTCAAGAACCTGATTGGCGTGAGTTGTTAGTTGGAAGCCTACTAAATGGTCCCCAATTTTTTAAAAATGACTTTGAACAACGTTATGGTTAGAGAGGCATAGTAATTGACTTGGGCCGAGGCTGGTTGCAACAAGATGGTACAATGTGCCATCGATCTTCTGCGCACTAAGTCAACCGTTTTGGACACGTACCTTGGCCACAGCTGCGATTTGAGGCAGTTGGATTGGTAAACTGTTACGAATCGTTGTAACTGGAAAGATCTACAAAGAAAACCTCACATGCAACACATGCAACCAACATCCCCGCACTTAGTTCAAGTAATCGTTAAAAAAATCTGACTAGCGCCGACATTTCCGACAGCTTCCTTTAAAACTTGAGGAAACTATGTATATCTCACTCTCTACGTTGATGCATGGGCTAAACAAAAGTAACATCATAAAGCCCCTTAAATTTGAAATTAAATTTTGAAAATCGAGTGCATCGCTAACCAAAATCTGTATCAGTCAAGTTTCCATTCGTAGAGCTGAGAGATTTCTTTAAGAAATTATAGCAGTGTAGGGTCAGAATAGATAAGTATGTACATCCATTAAATATTAAAACCAATTATTTGGGGTTTCGTCTAATGTAACAGAGGTCGCTAGAGGCGGTAGAGATTTTTACTTCAAGCCAAACTTCATCACACAGTTCATATTTGTCGAATCGAATGCATGTGAATGGATTAACCTATTTTCACAAAAAGGATTGCAACACACTCTATGGATTCAAAGGATTCAAATAACTACTCGCATCTTATTCTCCTCTTTGCATACATTTTTTATTAAAAAAAAAAAGAAACTCACCCTCAAAAGAAAAATTTGCAAATGCTGAAATTGAAAAGAAAATATCAAATTATTATGTAAATTGTTAATAAAACAAAAAAATTTAAACAAAACACTAATTTTATAGTTTTTATGTTTGATACATTAATGTAGTTAATTAAATTATATTATACTGTACACAGAAAACTCGCACTTTTATCTACAAACTCACCAGCAAATAAATAGCAATAAACTCCAAGTGAAACAGCGGTAAATACCCCCAAAAAAAACACTCCATTGCCAGTCAAATTTTACAGGATATCATTAAAAAAAAATTATGCACAACCTAACTTACAATTGTATAAAAAAAAAAACAAATTACTACAAACCAAATATCCTTAAAGACACAACTTAACGAAACTATATATACGAGTACATATACATAATATAAACTACCTAGATATATACTCCCACTCTCAACAACAAACACACTAAATTGTGAAAGTATTTCACCCACAAACGAACACAGCTACACGAAGAATACAAAGTTCAGGACGCAGGACTAGGGTGTGGCAATGTTAAAAAAAAATAAAAAATAAATTTGTAAAGTTAAAAAATGGAAATGTAAAAAAGTTAAAAAAACACAAAAACAGTATAAATAAACTAAGCAGTGAAACAAGCAGAAAATGTAATAAAAAGAAGGAAATTAAATAAATTTATTAAGAAAAAAGGAAGTGAGTGTGTCTTGATTTTTTTGGTTGCTACTGTACTGGACTACACCTAGTAAAGTAGGGGAGGTAAGGCCCTGGATTGTTTGGAATATTTTTATTTGAAAATTGGAACCGATTGGGTTGACCTTTGGTACCATCATAGACTTAGGAGTCCTGTTGTAAGACCAACCGAGAGGCTACAAAATTAAAGGCGCTACCACAATATATAGGGAATCAGAATGGACCAAAAGGTAGCCGGGCAAGTATCCTCTAAGGTGCACTTCCCTCACTTCCCTTTCCCTTAGGAAAGACTCAACTGGAGCACTCAGACGCAACTGGTCCAGGAAGCACATCCCTGTACTACCCATTTTACTGGAATTTCTTCGACTTTCAGAGAAAGGCAAGAAGGCACCTCAGTGATGCAGAGCTTATAGTATCAGCACTCACCAAATCAGCAGCGAAGATCTGCCACCTGATCCGAGCAAAGCAGGACGTTGCCGTTTCCACAAGCGTCGTAGACAGAGGTGCCTCTTAAGCCTAGCACGCTAGGATGCTTAGCAAAAGGAAAGTGTCCCGTGAGAACGCCTTTAAGTTGTCTAGTCTTTTTGCTGAGAGACAGCAAGGTTGCCGTCGATTTCTTACAAATGTTCGAGAGCAATCCTGTTACACACAATTCTGTTCGTCAGAGACCCAATTGTCAATGGGAGCCTTGACCGACGATGCGGAAAGACCCAACGCAGGTTTAGGTCCCGGGAAAACATCTTCTGAGCCTTGCTTAGGAATCTCATCGAAGATCTCATTTCCCAGAATCCCAGTGTGACCTGGGACCCAGACAAGAGTCATTTTGGAGCCTGACGGTCAATATAGACGCAGGTACTCCGACCTCTTCACCTATTCTTGACAATATAGTCGAAGGCTATAAGAATAGCATACACCTCTTCACGAGTAGTGAAGTCTAGAGTTGTCGGTCTCCATGAAAACACCAGTGCCAGACCCTTGACCAGTTTTAGAGCCATCCGTGAAAATTCGACTACGGCAAGGAAAGCAAGGAAAGGCCCTTCGAATTTTGCACAGCAGCCGAAATTCCGGTGTCATTGCATTAGACGCCATATCCATGGAACCAGGGTCGTAGGATAAGTGTCATCGAAACTCCAGTGCGAGTGATACCAAAAGCCACCTCGTCTGAGAGGATAAACTGCTTTGATAATACAGCCCATGATATACGTATCAAGGGGAGGTAAATCAAGCAGAGAGTCTAGAGCAGAGCCAGGCGTACTCGGAAAAGCTGCCGTGCAGCCGAGATAGACCGTTCTTCAGTCACATATTTACGCGAGTGCCTGATCCACCAAACAACCGACGCATAAGATAAAAAAGAACATTTATCGGGGATAAGCCCCATTTCTCGTAAAAAGCACCCTTAACTGCCAGAAGACTGAGACCGCCTTGGACGTCTTCAACTTGGCATGTTTTGCCCAAAGAAGTTTCCTATCTAGGATCACTCCTCGATCCCCCTATATCGGGGATTTGGATAGTGACGCCCTTTAGCACTGGCTGAGTCTGACCGCTAGGAAACGCCTGTTTCCTTAACTCGAATGTACTGCTTTACCCATGTGAAAGCCCTTTAGCACTGGCTAAGTCAGACCGCTCACATTCCTCCTTCTCGTAAAGAGAACAACTTAAGCTTTTGGAGGGTTGACTGAAAGCCTACTCCTGGTGCACCATTCATCGTTCACATCTAGAGCTGCCTGCGCGTTAGCACAGACAGTCTCCAGGCATAGCCCGACAGAAAGTATGGCAGCATCAATTACGTATGCCTGGGCGTAGACATTTGAGCTGTTGAGAGTATGCAACAGAGAGGCAACCACCAGTGGTGCCATACCACACGACAGGTGTCTTGAAAAATATGCTGCTTGAACAATAGCTCGACCATCTCGTTATATTGGCGCCCGATACGGAGCCTCGCAATCTGAGAAGTATTTTCATTTATAATCGTAAAGCAGGACCCTTTCTTCGTCTTTACTGAATGGACTTAAATGCTATGTGATGAGGTACATAACCACATTTGAAATAGTTCCTAAATGGTGTCTCAGGAAACATGAAACTTGTCGTTGAATGGTGCTTTGGAAAACACGAAAGTTGCGAAAAAGCAAACATCGACGGTTGAGGCGACTTTTGGAAATCGAAGTCGAACTCGAAAGAGTGAAACTTGTCGGTAAGGGTTTGCAAGTAGCCGTCAAAGTAGCCAGCTCATCAGAAAGCAACCCTAGTCAGGTGAAATACGAGCGAGAGAACATTTAAAATCGCTTACGACGACAACTGTCATGGAAATTTGCCAAAAGAGTGTGTCGACGGTGGGGATATGGTTAACCATAACAACAGAGTCCGAGTGGAAGCTTATATTGGTGGCGCACATTCAAGACGACGGTGAAGTGGGCACTCACTCTGAAGTATACTTTGTTAGGCAACAGCAACATGCACCACAGACATAGGGAGTTAGTCTGTGGAGATGTAAGTGAAAGTTAGAGAACTCCATTGAAAGAGGAAGGACTTGCTATAAAAGGCTAGAAACAGGCGTTTCCTTAGCTAGAATGCACTGCTTTACCTATGTGAAGCCTTGCCGACAAGACAACTCTTAACAAAAACAGACAAAATTCAGATTCTGCTTAGGACGTACGATAGTCCTATTTCTTCAGACGAGAAATGGCTTTTGGAACATGAAACACGTTCTCCTATCCTGGCGAAGCAACGTTGACTAGACCAATCCAAGCGACAACAAACCGTTGGGCCCAAACCTTAGACACAAACAGATATGGACCACACTATAGGCTTTGAGACAACTCCTTTAAGATAACTCCGCTCACGGAGAATCAGTTGATTTATTCTTTCAGCTCCTATCACTGAGATCCTTTCCGCAATGGAGAAGAGGTTGATCTCTTCCTCTAGCCTCTTGTTGAAGTTACATTAAAACCTTCTTCATCATCATCCGCTCATTTGATCCACTTTTCTAGACGCTTCAACTGACATCCTTTGCAATGCTCTCCTTCACTTCAACTCACTGGCTCAACTGATCGATTTCATGATCCCTTTACCGGCGGTTGCCTAGAATGCTCCCTAACGCCTCAACAAACATTCACTTGATCCCCTCTTATCTGCGGTCTTTTAGCGACAATCTTAAGACCATGTCCTCATTGTCGTGCGCCAATCTTTCCCAAAAAACAATCCAACAAAACGCTCAACGACCCATGACTGTTACCAAAACATACTCTCATGCTAAATGCCAGCAATGATCTTATTTTTTCAAAATAACCATCTTCATATTCGTAACGACAAATATTCTACAAAACAAAAGGATATCCCATCCTGGCAAACACAAGAAAAAAACAAAAACCTCATCGTTAGTAATAAAAATCCGATTAAATTACCCTTGACTTGTCCATGAAGGAATATTGCAGTCACCCCTGCCCCCCTCCACAAGCTTAACCCAAAAAAATTCAAAACAAGTCAACACACAGACAAAGCAAGAAAGGACGAAAAAAATGGAAATACTGTCAATGAAGCCAATAAATGTAAACATACAAGCAATAGAGAGAGGGAGAGGCAGGATGGGGAAAAAAGGACATCGTTCCAGTCTCATGAAATCCGAAAATTGCACATCTCTCTTTGTGTAGTGTGTACCCAGTAAAATCCTTCCTTCCTGGACGATTTCGAAAATCATCATCCGAATGGCTCTACACTCGGTATGTAGAGTTCAAAAACTGACTACTTGATTGTAGACCACCCAAGGAATGGTATGCTGGTGCACAGGTGCACATATGTATACAGCAAGGCGGACACACAAGGCTACCCAAGGATACACAAACAATACCGAATGGGGAGAAGGGGAAAGGGCGGCGAGACACGAATCGAGGTGAATGTGAAGATTATTATCCTTAAACTTGTGTGTGTCCTTTTGGGAATAATTTTCTGTCGTTGATTTCTCATTGGACATCCGGAATCGAGATACGAATTCTACAAAATTTAAGATACAATTCATCCTATTAATAGAATTTAAAATGTCTCTCATCTAAGGGATCAGGATCAGAGATGCTTCTTTTTTCTGTGGCCGTACAATGTGAACGAATCAGTGGAGCAAGGACAATTGAATAGTTTCAAATTAAATAAAACGTACCCCGAAGAAATTTCGAATGCAAATCACACATATGTATGTAGATACAATCCTTTTGGGTGTGTGTGGATGTGTACCTCAGTTGGGAAATCAATTCGAGTGTTATTCCAGATCTACGCACGGGGACACAGCACAGCAGTCTTTGATCAATTCTGTCGGCATTTTTAGTTTTCCCAGCAGCAGTTGGAGTCCTTAAATGGTAGATACAAACTGCATGAATGCACACATCCATCAGAATGCGACTGGAATCACTTTGAAGTTGATTTTCAAGTGGATCGACGTCCAATTCACTCCACAGAACGAGTTGATCTTTCCCAGCCCAAAGGAGAGGGAGTCTATTTTGGGAGCTCTGTCATCTACCATTTGAGGATGCTCGTGTGGGAGATGGAGGAAGTCGATGTGTATTCAGTCAGAGATGCAAGTGGGCTGCTTTGGAGAATGATTAAAAGCCGACTGTGGTTAGGAGCACGCCGGGCGGCGCATGTTCCTTTGATTTAAAGTGCCCCCACCAAATGAGGGAGACATGTGCTTCCATTCGTGGAACTAATTATAATCAACCGCTAGGGATATCAAATGACAGATGGGAGCGACGATAACCTTGACCAGCTTCCCTCTCGCTGTAACAAATCCATTCAGCGCGTCTTTCCTCCAGGTTCCCGGAGCACCATTGTGCTCCACATGTTGACTCGTTCAACAAGAAATTCCAGTGCAAGTTCAACTACTACCAGGCCGACCATAAAACACTCAAACACAATGCAACGCAAATAAACATCCATAATCCTTCAGATGGATTTTCCAAGGGTTTCCTTCGAGTTCTAAAGGATATTTTCCACCGCTATTAACAGCGGCAGGCATTTGCATTCATGCAAGCAAACAACAGACTCCTAGACGAGCTACTCCCACTCTCTGTGAGTGATTTAGATACTCAGAGAAAAATTATCTAATAGATACTCCTTAAGTGAATTGCATTAGCGGGGCAGGGCGGTACGAAAGCGGGTCAAGTTCAGTGCTCTTCCTAAGTAAAAATGGAAATTCTTTCCCTTAGAGTTCCACACGGACGAACGGACCGATAGGACTAGCACGTTAGGGTAGAGTTCAAGGTGGATTCCATTAGAGATGAAACGGTACCGTGAATCATGCGACTTTCCTTTTGCTGCGAGGAGGATAACTCCTCAGACGGTGACTTAATTGGAAGGGAATTTAAATATCCTTTTTATATGGACGTGTATCGTTTACTTTGTGAAAGGATCAAGGCATCCATTGGCCAAAATAATCCGATGGGAGACTTCAACGAAGGAATTCTGAGAAAAATTTTTACTTTCTGAGGGTGTGGGGGTGAATTTGCCTTTCGTGCAGGGAGGAAGGATAATGCAATTGGATTCTATGAATCCATGAGCATCGATATGGCGGTGGGGAAATTTTTAGGGCTCAAGGAATTACGTACACAGTCAAAACGATCGTGGGACGCAGCGTAGCGCTGTGTTCATTAAGTTTTCTGTGTTCGTCGAGGGTTGAAAGGGCGGCCTGAGGACCCCTCCTACAGCTTCACTTGAAACTGTGCTCCACCTTCTTGCCGTTGACATCATTGGGAAGTTGATAGAGCAGCTGGCTCGTGCGAATATCAACCACGCAAGCATCCTAAACGACCATAACGCTGTTCCTAGCAATTCTGACGTTGACTTCGACGTCAAGTATACAACCAGGATTCCTAGTAGAGGCTTGGGAAACTGGACAAATGAATCGAATGAGTCTGCGATATAGGTGTACACAGATGGATCCAATTCAGCGTTTAATACAGGAGCGGGAGTCCTCTTCAGCGTGCCGGACATTTGTGCCACAACACGATCGCCTGACCACGGCAGTGTGTTTCAGGTAGAAGCCGCGACCTGGCTTTCAATTCACACAGCGGACTGTATCGCTATTGTTCCAAGCCAGTCAAGCAGCGATGAAAGCCTTAGAATCGCCAATAACTCGATCCAAGTCGGTTAACCAATGCCGTGGATCTCTTTACGAGATCGCTGTCAGAGGCGACGTGTCCCTGTGATGGATTCCAGGCCACAGAAACGTTCCAGACAATTACAAAGCAAAGGAAGGAATAAGATAAGGAAAGGAAAGGTGGAAAAAAGGTGGAATAACATCAGTACGTGTCTGTCTTCTATGACATGTAGAGCGAAGGGACATCAGGGCTTCGACCCGCGGATTCTTCGAATTTAACCCGAAGGAACAACGCAGTAGAGGACGACCCAACTTAAGGTTGCGCGTACAAGTAGAAAGGGACCTCAACCAACTTGGAGTGCGCAACTGACCAAGTGACTGAGTGCGCTAAGGAGAGGCTCGTTGGTTGAGGCCCAGGTTCACCTCGAATTGTAGCGCCATCTATGTAGTAAGTAAACCTGGATTGTAAGAAAACTAGGAGGCTTATCTCCGGTAGGAGGAAAAATTTAAGAAATATAGCAGAATAGCAGAGATCCTCACGGGGCGGGGCATTGTCTTATAGGCAGACATACCACGAGGCTTGGCGTTCCCTTCCTTAGAAGCTGCAGAGACGAGGAAGAGGAAGGAACTCTGCGTAAACTTCTGTGCACTTGACCTGCCCTATCGACTCTGAGAAGGAAAACTTCTGTGGAAACTGTAGCGAATACTTCTTCGAAGGTCTTAGTGAGCTAGCCAGACTCGACTTAAAAAAGATCAAAATTCTGTCACTAGGTCAGCTTGGTGTAATGCCTGAACTGCGAATCACCCTTCGGCATGGATTCATACGGAAACTGGCTATCCTGCCTTGTATGGGCAACTTGCAAGGGGGTTACCGATGCTGGTCTGTCTCGTGCCTTTTATGGCATCACAATGAACCTTCCTTATGGTCCAAGTGCGCCTCTGCTTGAGCGGGTACAACCACTTAACCCAATCGCACTCATCTCATGTCGCCAAGGTTGTCGAAGAGAGGCCCCCAAGATAGAGTGGTTTTCATTGGAATAGGGATGGGCAAGTGGGTAGAGAAAATAGAGAATGGTTTCCTCCTTCTTTTCATCCTTGCAGCTCCGCCTTGTGGCATACAGGCCTATTGGACAGTGTCCTGTTAAGACGTCGATAGTGGAGCTAATACATATCTGTTCGCTTCAGCAAGTTCAAACCATCTAGTCGAGCCATCTTCCTACCTGCGGTACCGTCCAGCTTGAGTAAAAGTTGACACGTAACGAGGGGCATATCCACATCCTGCCTACCCGGTAGGAGTTCTTCAGCAGTGCCAAGTTTGGCGAACTCGTGAGCCTTGCAGTTACCTGGAACGTCTCTGTGCGGTCTGCCAACCCCTTAAAGGACGAACGACAGTTTAGTCCGACCTTTGATATAAAGAAAAACGACTGCAGGGGAGTAGTCGGGGTTTTCAGATGTACAATTCGATCGATCTAGGATTTAGTGTGACCGGCTTGGAGACTACATTACTTGGTGGAGGTTTTCGGAAGAGTAGCCGCAGTAGTGGCCATCTGTTTGCCGAAAATATGTTGAGGCAAAAGGTGAGCATTATGTCAAGTTCTGCAGAGGTGACAACTCAGAGGATTTCAATAACATTGATCGCGTCTGTGGTAAATTAATCTACGAAGCTGATCTAAAGACCTGACTAGATTGGCTTTGCTGACAGGTAGGGGTTTATAGTAGTCAGCTGTATTTCCTTAAGGATCGAGTGGCTTTTTGCCTGTAAAATAGGGAGAGTTACAGCATACGATTGACGTAAGTTCTGAGACATTTACAACCCACCACACATGTAAGCAACGATTATCAGCAGGTGCAAAATTTCCACAGGATTAAGGTTCCAGGATTCGAAATCGTGGAACTAAACTGGATGAGAACAGCAAAATCGGAAAACTTTAGCCTGCAATTGCGTGTGCTCCACCCAAAATACAGAGTCAGTACTAGCCTACTAGAGCCAGTTGCTCTTAAACTCTATCCCTTCATCAGCAGACCTCCCAACGTCACCTTAAGGACTTTCTAGCCGAACCATCTGTTGAAAGGACAGCTTCACACGACAACTAGTAAGGATCATATAACAAAGAAAGTGCGTTCAAAGATAGATTGACCACGCCTGGCAGTGCGGGGATAATTTCATTCCAAATTAACCCGCGTAATATAATCTGCTCATCCAAGTACTAACAGTAATAAAAATACCGCATTCAGTTGGTCAAAAATGACCTTAAGTATCGACTGAAGCCAAAGGCGCCACAGCCTCTTATTCCTCAGACCACTTTTTATGCATAGATACTCTAATGTCCCGGGTTTCGGCACCAAATCAGAATCTGTTGGTCAAAATCACCTTTAGAGTCGACCGAGACCAAAGGACCCGCGAATTCTAACTCCTTACACCACATTTTATGGATAACGCCTCGTTTTTGTCCGTTCAAGGCTCCTCTGTCCTGGGTTTCGGCACCAAATCAGAATCAGTTTATCGTCAATGACGGAAACCTCGAGTCATGTTAAACTATGAGGGAAAAATCTATGCGAGAGGCGCCCCAAGTTTTGGATATGAACGAAGGCCCTTCATCGAAAAGAGACACTGCGTCTCAGGCAGAGATTTGTAAAGGATCGAGAGGACTTTCAGCCTGGCGTTTGGTCTTATGTTGTGGATCTACACCTTTGAATGTGTTTGACCTTCCCAACTGCAATTCTACTGAGGCATTAAGGAACGTTAAGACGCTGGAAAGGCCCACTTCTTAGACAAAGTTTCCTGCTGATACAATCCCTCTTGCAAATCATTGCCAACGAAATGACGTATCTTTTTCTAAAATCAGGCCTTTTGCTTATGACCCCATACCCATGGTGGTTCGAAAAAGGATATTTCTTCAATAAGCCTGCTCACTAAACAAAGGATCCAACTATGGAACCATCGACCCTCTACTTCAGCGAAAAAATATCTTCCAAACGTCGAATCACCCACCTTTGACTATACACTCCCCAGCCAATGTATGAGTCCTTGCAGCCAGAAACTAAAAATCCTTACAACGTCATGTAACCATGCATGCAACAGCAAGTGCGTGTTGTCAGATCTAGTTGCAGGGCATTTACTTTAGATATATCTGTTATTCAACCGTTTTCTCTATAATCCCGCCGACACAACGATTTCCCCTGCTGAAATCTAATCTGAAATGTGAATTCCTTTTGAAATACAATTCAAAACAATACCTGAGGATATACAGACGAAAAACAAAGCACCACACACCACAGAGTATCTACGAACCGTTCTGTTGAAAACTCAGAACTGCGAATGCCCCTTGAAGCGTCGTCGGTCGGTTCTTCAAATTTCCAAAAGGTATAGGTGCACTGTGTATCCTTTTCATGTATCTCTTGGCATATATGTAACTGTGTAGCGAAATTGTTTAACTATTTGTAGAACGATACGCGGTAGGAGCACAACATCAGCACCATACTGCAGGATGCTCAATTATTTCGGTTACATTACCGTATAGACTGCCATCATCAACTCACCCCTCCCCCCTGGCTTCCCTTATAACAAAAACAAACAACAGACATTTACTCCCGAAAAATTCACCCAAAGTCATACACATCCAGTGGATTTAGATCCTTTGTGGCTTTAGCCGATGACACTATGTACGTGTTTGTGTGCTGCATGCAGTCTCATGACCTCATTGTGCCACAGGAACACCAAGTGTTCCCTCTCTCTCTCTCTCTCTGTGTGTGTGCGAAGAACTGTCATAATCCCAGGAGCTGATGCTTCTGTCTACATGCGAGTCACACGACTCTATGATGGGTTTTCTGGAAACAGGATTCAGGAGACTGCGACGACGACGACGACGTCTACATCACCTGATAGGTTTGCTATTGTCTTTTGGCGAAGAGTAAATTTTCTTAACTTTTGTGCCACCATTGGGATTCGGTATATGAAATGCTTGTTTGTTTCGTCTGGAAGTCCCAAAAGGATACACGCTGGCAGACTCCCATCCTGCACACCCGTGTAGTCGTACAGTCGCATCAAAGGCCAACAATAGATTGGCATAACGAGGATGGGAATTTCTTATTCCTTCCAAGGATGGAATTAAATTTATAAAAACATTTTTATTGAAGGAACAACAGGACGATCTGATGAGGATGTTGATAGGAGTTGCAAGGAGAAAGTCTCTTTGGCCGGGTAATTGGTAAATTATTTCAGTAATTGACGGCAGGAAGAGTCGTATTCAATTGAGAGAAGGCTAGGAAGTCTGGGAAATTTGAACACACGTCCTTGGATTGGTGGACTTGTAGACTAAGAGGAGGTTATGACGAAGGAGGGGGTTTAGGGACCAATGCTCTGCAATCACGTAGGGCACTGGTTACGCAGAAGTTGGTTCACTCGGCTTTGGCCTTAAAAGTAGGTCAAAAATATCGACATGGCAACATTGGATGGATATATAGAGCAGCGCCGTAGAGGAAGCTTGCTTTCTTACTTAAGGTGGCGCTACAGTCGGGGTGGATAGCCAGCCCGGTCTCTAGCTTGCTGTCTCCAGTTTCGCACGCTAAGTTGGTTGAGGTCCACTTCCATTTGTGTGCGCCACCTGAGTCGCAGTTTTTCTCTTCTGTAAAGGAAGCTTACCAGCTTGGAAATAGGGCCTTAACTTGGCATCGTATCTGGGTGGACTTAGTTGGAAATAAAAACTGAGAGAGTGCCAGCTTGGACGCAGCATTAAAAGGCCTTATCGATTGCTCGTGATGACCTTTGTGGAGATATAAAGAGGGAGTCTCGGATTCTATTCGGAAGGATCGCCAGTAGGCCTTCAGTAACCAGGCGAGACTGTGCTCCATTCACTAGAAAATGGGCAAATGAGTCCAACGTCAGGATTGGCATTTGGCTATTCCCTGCTATTGAAGCTCATCAGCAATGGGTCAACCAGCAAGCTCCACAAAGCGATTGATGATCCTCTTTCCTTCATCCCAGAATGGGTACCCAAAAGGACTGTCAACACCCATCAGGAGGGAAAGACCTACTGCTCTGAGGAACAGCTGAGACAAGAACCCTTGGACATATGACAGACCACAGTGAATGCTAAGCTACGCGGGTCCTTTGCCACTTGTTGTTCGTGGGAGAGTCTAGAGAGAGTCACAACTCGGAGCGGACTCATCTGCAACCCAACCCGGCAAAGACAATAAGAGCTTTCCTAGCTTTTCTCCACCTTTGGTGATGTTCCACAATTTCGTCTACCAATTCGAAGGTTTCTACTCCTCATTGCTCTACTCCTCATCCTGCAACCATTTGCATGGACATGCCTCTGAAGCCGTGTGACAGTGAATTCTTGGCCCATCCGGCTCTTAACAGATTGAAGTCAACAATTTTTAAACTTTCTCGTATCCTGCGCCGTAGCCATCCATCTTTAACTTCCAGCAGATGACTTAAATCACTGCCCCTTGAGACCCCCCTCCCACCAAGGATGTCAAAACTTTTCCTAAGTGCAACGATCATTCCAGCATTTTCCCTTCAATTGCTTTGCATGATTTTCACACTCCCTTCACCAGTTTCGAGAGCTGTTAACCTTTCACCGCATCCCGTTCCTTCCATTTCACTGCACACAACGCAACCCTTAAAAACCCACGAATCATTTAAGAAAATTTCTTGCGGTTTTTAACGGAAGATTTTCTTTATTTTCTTGTTCTTCGTTCCTAATGCTCTTTTCGGGTCCCGGCGCAGTCCAATTACTCGGATTCCGCTTCGCCGTGAACTGTCGCAACTTTTGACTTTAACCAAACAAGGGAAAGCGAACGATGGAGAGGAAGGAAGGCGCAGAGAGACAGAGAGTTAGATTCAAATAAGGCCAAGGGATTATAGCACCACCAACAATGACGGGCATACGCCCACTTAGCGAAAGCATTCCTCGGACACACCAAGGGTAGGTAGGGCGGCGGGAGGTAGCATGCGGTTGGAGCTGCAACACAAAACACTGACACTGGTAGTGCTGGTGGTGGTAGCAACAGCACCACCCGGACACTAGTTATCCTTTTTTGATTGCCTTAAAGCACCGACTTGCAGACACCGTGGCTGGGAAGAAAATTTCGCTTTTTTTTCGCCTTTTTTCGCTTTTTTTTGCGTTTTTCTTTCTCACCCTCCCTTGAAGTGGCAAACATGGAGCTGAAGGACGAGTTAAGTTGAGGGTGAAACGTAGCAGCACCACATTGTAGCCAAGTTTTTGTCGACGTCGCGATGGCACAGGGTCTTCGCTTTTCATCATGGCAGGACATTAAATCGGTGCCACAAAACGTACAGGAACGAACGAGAAATAAGACGAAAAAAAAAAACTGTTTTAAATGTTTGCAAACTTCTGACATATTGCAGGATTTGAAAATTACTCAGTCCACGTCGTCGTGGTCGTGGTTGGTCGTTGGGGGTTTTATTTATGTCCTGCTTTAGGAGCACACAGTTAACTAGTCACAGGACAAATGGCTAAAAACCGCGCCGCGTCAAAACAATTAGCAAATGCTTTACTTCGCAGACAAACAAATTGATTTTGCATAAAAAAAATAGACTTGGCCTGCATCGCTTAAGGAGGTCCTTTAAATTATCATTAAAATAAAAAACGAGGCTAAGGACTTTTTGAACTTTTGCCCGTCCTAGCTGGGTCCTAGTCGAGGGAGCAAATTCACAATTTGGCAGACAGTCTCGGGTGGTTTACTGAGAAAACATTTTCAGTTCGGTGCACAACATCAGTTCTCTAGATTTCACTGGAAGTTCATAAGGAGTGGAAGCAAATGCTTCACTTTTCTTCGAGAAGTTTCGATTCCCTAGAAATGTGGGAGTACTATGAGCATTTTCCACTAGGAAACCACTTAGTTCCATTGTGACTCTCGAAAAAGTGAAAAAACAAGTGGGATACCACAAGGCCGTCTACTTTCACTGACACTTTTTTTAAAAAAAGAGTTGAAACCAGGAAACACGACCGAAATTGGAGGTAAAGTAGACCCACATTTTCTGTGACTTCCCTAGTTGACCGAGCTGTCACCAAGTGCCAAAAGGAAAATGGAACAGCTTCCACGAATAACTACTAGAGATGGGAGACTACTGACTACAGACGACTACGTATTCGTGAGAATGTCAAAGTTCAGTTATGAACGCCTACTAAGTGGTAGTAGTGATTGACGATTACCAACTGAATGTTAACCACAAATGACTAATGTCGACATATGACTACTGACTTGCTTCGATGAGTTTGTGACTAATGACTACCAAAGTCGAGATCCCACTCACATTTCACAACGAAGTGAGACCTAAAAGTAGCTACTAATGAAAGGAGTCAAACAGGTAGTTGACTCATTCAAGTATGCAACTACTCAGCAATCATGAGTAAGCACAACAACGAATGAGTACTAAAGACACGTGACTACTATCATTCATTATTTGGAGAGGGTCATCAAACAACGTTGCTTCGATCAGTTTGTTCACTACTTAGTCACAGAACTACTTGTTCACTACTTAAACGGCTACTAGCAACTAAATATGGTAACTGCCCAAAGGGGAAGAATGAATGACGAGATACCACTAACATTCCACTAAGAAGTGAGACCTGCAAGTGGCCACTGATGACAGGAGAAAAGCACTTGACTCATACAACAAACTACGAGTACTAAGCAATCATGAGTAAGAACACCAACGAATGAATGCTAAAGACACGTGACAACTACTTAGTCATGAATAGCCGAGTTGTAACTACGAACGTTTAGTAGCGACTAAAGATGGTAACCGCAAATGACTAAGTTGATGGAAAGACAAGGGAGACTGCTGGATACTCATGCCCAAAGAAAAAGAACTGATGACTACCAGAGACGAGATGCCACTGAGTCCTACAGATACTACGAATGTCAGGAAACAATCAAAGCATTTGACGCATACCAGTAACTGCTACGCAATCATAAGTAAGTACACTTACGAATGATTACCAAAGATGTGTGACTACTATCATTCATTAGACGAAAACGATTACCAATGATCGCTGGAGAAACAGCAACCACAGTCACCGAAGTGAACAAAATCTAGGTCTCTACAACCACAAAATTGTTGTTCCTGCTTCGTAATAAAATGGACCGAAATCGAGTCCTTTGCCTTCCCTAATAAGCACAAATGACTAAAGCAGCAAGAGACAGCAACTTATGAATAATCATCGAGTTGGGAAACTATTTGATTTCCAGTCATGATTGGGTACCGAGCACGTGTAACTAATTCCCCTCATTAGTCACGCTGATGACTGACTACAGCAGACGAGTGAATACTGACTAAACTAGTCATGATTGAATTTAAATAAATATTCTGGTGTCCAAATGACTACTGCAATCGCAAGAATAATTGCGCACAAAACGAGATTCTGAGTAAATGGACCAAAGGGGGAACGTTTTTGCAGAAAAGTCGTATCGGACCACTAAACGCGCTCTAATCTCTCCCCAAGGACATAAATGAATCCCGCTGCACCCCTCGCAAACAGGGGAAATCTTAAATTAGATCAAAGTAAAAAGGTTTTTAATTTCCATTCCTTTAAATTAGGTCTAGGGCTGTTGAGGAATCAGCAAAACAGAAGACAAAAAAAAACCCAAAAGAGATACAAAAAGAAAATGCGACTCCTTCCGAAAAAGGGGCGTGAGGGATGGGGTAGAAAACCCATTCACTCCAAGGCAAAGAGCAAATGGAAAACAATTTCTCGGTTTTCACTTTTTTCCTATTTTTTTTTACAAATCTTAAGCAGATCCACTTTGCAATTGCTTAAGGGTGCATCCTTATGGGGTTCGTTGAAAATTACTTAAAAAACCAGAGAAGTTCAAGGCTGCTGATGAAGTTTCCATTAAAATATCCTTCGCCCCCTCCCCGCACACTCTACAAAACAGTAGGTATCTGTCCGTCCATTTATGTGGATCCACATGTGCAATTCCAATAATAACGCAACTTGTGGTTCCATAAATCATCATTCGAAACCACCCCTTTCTGTGCTGAATGCAAAATTAAATTAGCAACCCCAGGACCTTATATCCTTCACCTGTGTTCACTGCAACTCTCCCACATATGCACGCAGAAATGCAGTCTCTCTCCACCTATGCACCTACTCCGAGACAAAAGGCGAAAAGTCATCGTTAAGCTATAAAATCATTTAGATACGAGCAGCAAGGACCTCTACCATGTTTCACTCAAATTAAGTTAATTGTACCCAAAAGTCGTTTTTGGGGCTTCTCCTCGGTATGAGTGTTTGCGGTCTCTGAGGAGAGACAGTGGGTGGGGTGGAGGTGTATCCTGACAAAAGTTCTATGATACCTCTGAGGATAAACAGGGACCGAGTAGAGTCTCAGCTCTATGAAAACTGTCGATGTCGCATAAGGAAGGAAATAACAACAACAACGAGCAATCGTTTGGGGTGTGCGAGTGTCTGTGTGCAGGAGATTAAGTTTAAAGAAGTCTGCTTGTGTGTTGAAGTTCAGCAGGACCTCTGTGAAATTTTCTTTAACTTGAAATTTGGTGCTGCTTCGATGGTGGTGCAGGTGCAGTTGGCGCTGAGATATTTTACAGGATTTATGGATGCGACTAGGAGACTGGTACGAGTGTGTGAAGTGTTGTGTTGCGAATATTTTCGTATTTTCATATTTTCATATTTTCGGTGAGTTTTCCTCGGAAGTTTGGGAGAAATACAGTGAGCGCTGCAGTTTTGGGTGAGGTGCAGGCAGGTAGACACGAAAGGAAATCAATTTCCTGATTGGATAGGGGAGGGGAAATAGTATGTGGACGTAATCTTAGGGAATATACTCCTGCGATGTACATACTCGTAGTTTGGGAGCAAAATTTGCAAAAATTCAAGGAGCAGTAGAAGTTTAACTTAAGTCAGCCCCTTCAGTGCCGTAAAAGAACTCAAAATCTAGGAAGTAAGTCTGCACATAACCGTATCCCTGATGAATAGGAGAGTAAGTTATCGGAATAACGAAGGAAAGAAGCGGAGGTGTGAATAGATTGCGGTGAAGATGGCTTCTCATTTGGGCTGTAAATGGCCCACAACGTGAAAGGTACTTAGCGACGCGGTACACCATTTGATCCACGACGATTGGTGTGACTCCTCGTCATCGTTGAAAACTTTTGATACACTGCTGCACTTACTTCTCTTCTAGGACTGAAAGTGAAAGATTTCTGATCCGATATACCCGACTGATACAGCTTTACATCCACCCAAAGCGAAACCCATCTAGTTCTCATCATTCCCAGCACTATCCACCGATCCTTGGGTATGACTTCCCATCAGCGACATACATAAACAAAAAGTGCCTTCAATATGCTCTCAAATACTCCATCAATTCACATAGACGATCCTCTTCACTGATCCTCCGAATAAATTATATCCTAACCTTCAAATTGACCCGTCATCCAAAGTCATCGCTTCGATCTTGCTAAACTCTTGTGGTAGCTGCCCCAACTGATCTACCATTTCAGACTGAAAATCAACGATCTTTCACTAAAACTGATCCTAGGACGTGAGCGTAGTTGAACATTAAACACTCCCCAACGGATCATCTTCGAAAACTGATCCCGTGTGCCAATAATCCTTCTCAAAAACTGATCTCCCAATTGGACTGATCCTCATTGCAAAACTATCTATTCTGTAACTAGTCCCGTGTGTGCCAATAGATCCTTTTTGGGAACTGATGCTCGGTCACAAGGTCACCTAATAAGCAAGGGACATACATGTCGCCCTGAATATAGCTCTGCATTGCCCAGAGTGTGGCGTATAGTTTGGCAGCACTTGCTACTAAAGGTTAACACGCAGAGCTCTAATTAAGCTTGCGGAAGGCTAGCATCCTATCTAACTTAAGATTGCGAAAAAGTAGGTGTACACATTGTTGAAAGCCTTAAACAAGCCCACAAAGCCAAGAACCTCACAGTATGCAGAGGGACACGCACTTCCGACCCTTCACAGCCGTCACAGGGCTTCAAGTCCATCACATCGCGTCACAGGGAGGCGCTAACTAAAGATCTAAAGTGACCCTAAGACCGTAACCACCCCAGTCCTGCTCTATGGCGCAGAGGAATGGACTTTGCCAAGAGTGGATGAGGTTGCTCTTTGAGTGATTTTCAGTCCCGTCTGCATAGACGGTGAGTAAAGGAGGAGATACAACGACGAACTGTACGGAATGTGCAGCAACATTGACTTAGTCAGTCCAACGACTGAGGCGACTGGGTCACCTGGAGCGCGGGGACACCAATGCTCCGGCCTGAAGGATCTTCGAATCCACCCCGATGAGCGTCGCAGTGGAAGAAGACCGCGATTCAGGTGGCGCACGCAAGTAGAAAGGCACCTCAGTCAACTTAGCGTGCGAAACTGGAGGCAACTTGCTAAAGATCGAGCTGACTGGAGAAGCTCCTTGGTTGAAGCCCAGGTCCACCACAGAGCTTAAGTAAGTAAGTAATACTCCTTCATCCCAGCAGATCGTGTAGACGTAACCTTTGCGCCTTTAAAGAATAATTGCGTTTGTTGCCACAATTCAGAGGCAACTCCATGCCAACGCAGGCCTCGCTACCTTCACCAAACGACAAACAGTATGACTCGCATTCTCATAGAGACCTCCTTAAACTTATGACGTTAATTTTAAATCAAAGATACGACACAGTCCCCAGGACACAAGCACTAACAATATTGCCTACGTTTCATGATAAACTAAATTCAGCTCCGTTACGCTAAGACAACAAAGAAAACCAATTTTCTCCGTCGCTCATAAACACAAAACGTCTGTCAATAATTTTATCACCACCTCATCACATTGAATTTCCTCCGACATCCTGTCCCACCCACCCGCCACCACCGCCGACGAATCCCCAATTAATTTAGCATTTATCTTTCGTTTCGGGGCAAATGTTCCCGAGGAATAACTCTCCACCGGTTTTCGTTTAACACGATCAAAAAAATCGAAAAAAAAATATTCGAACCGAGCATAAAATCAAATCCACTGGCAGAGAGCCGGAATATCCTTGCTGCACAGCATCCAGGCATCCAGGCATCCAGGGAGTCGAACTCAGCCTGAAATTGACTGAAGGTGATGATATCTACGAAATGAAATCGCATAAATTTTATTCCGCGAGAGTGTTACTACAAGAAAACAAGAAAAGAACTCCACCGAGGCGGAGGTGTGGTTGAATAGATGTAAGTGAGACCTCGCCGCGCGCCCATCCCACCCATCGCACCCATCCCTCCCACTCAAACCATTCAGGATCCTTTCTCAGGTTTCCGTAAACGTGCCGACACACCGTGAACTGCTACTTTCGTAAATGCGTCTTTAATCATGGATGTAAACAGATTTTCCCGGCCGCAAATACCTTCCTCCTTCCCCTCTCCGCCCCATGCAGGGCTCATGCACGTTAGGCAAACCGTATCCTTGTGAAATTCCTTCGGCGTTCATTTTTTTTTTTTTCGTCAGCGCGTGATATTTGACTGCTGATTCAAGTTCGATATGCAGATGGTTTTTTTTCTACCAACTCGAACTGACGTTCGTCCTTATTTCGATGCTTTTATGAATATTAACAAGTACCGCATTGCCAAATGCACATTTCCTCCATCCGGCAACGGGAGTATGTGGATACAGGACACACGCTGAAAGAGATTTATGTACTGCATGCAAGGATGCAATGAAGCAGATGAGTTGGGGAGTCGAGGAGTCGGGGAGGAGGAGGAGTGTGTTTTCGTTTTGAAATTGAAAAGGGATACAGGGAATTAGGAGGTCCTTTTATTCATATTTTCTTTTAAAAATTGTAACAAACAAAGCAGCGCGCATCAAATTTCCCTCCTTTTGTAGGAGGATTTAAGGAAGGATTCCTTTTAAATCGAAAGAGAAACTGTAGCTCATTGTGGTGACATCCGCCAAAAGGACGCGCGCGATGTGATGAGGTTTTTTTGTAGTGAATGGAAGTAGGCTTGTTTTCTAATTGAAAGGAAATTCGAGTTTGAACGGTAAACTGAGTTTCCGATTTCACTGTATCGGGGAATTATAAAGGAATTGACAAGGATGTGTGTGGCAGAGGGGGTAGGCTCGGGTATGACGAATTGTTCGTGCCAGTCAATTGACAAACTGATTGTGCAGACTTTTTTTCAGAAGGAGGGGGAGGAGTTACAGAATAAGTACACAGACGCATGGGAATGTACCTCGGCATTACTATGGATGCAGGGCTAGGTTTTAAGGAACGTCTGCAGCATGCAGCTGAGAAGGTAGTGAAGGCAACGATAGCTCTGGCAAGGATCACGCTAAATATCGATGAACTAAAGCACACGAAGAGACTGCTCCTAGCAAGAGTTTCGGCATGGATAGTGCTTTACAGCCCTAAAAGGTGCCCTAAAGACTTAGTCTTACAGAAAGAAGAGGGAGACAGCTTACAGCATCAACGCGTTGAGAGTATTCCCACCAAGGACACATGAGTAGAAGCTCATGTTGTCAGACATTTAAGGCAGCCTTTGCATGGAGAACACAGACACCTGGTGGTTTGCATTTTGCCTCAAGTCGTATGCTCCTTAGGAGACTCTATTACAAGCCACATACTAGAATGACTGCTCCACACTGAATCAAGGAAGGTGATAAGCACTAAGGTGAGAGCACTGAAAACCCTGCTGCTTTGCGTCATTCTTGGACAATGGCAGTGACCAGAAAGGAAGCTCACAACCACAGAAGCAGAGATTTAAATCAAACCAGAGGACCCTTTCCTGGCGACCAGATATACAAATTCGTTGCTTTCAACGCCAAATGCCCCGGTACTCCACCAGAGTTGGTTAGGATAAGACTGCTTTTGAGTCACTCGTGCGTATGTGGATGGTCACTAACCATACTCGTAGAATACAACTACAAAGGCTGAAGGTGCACCAAGACTGTGGACCTAAAATACCCCATCCATCCATCCCATTACTGCAACCAAAATCAAAATTCTTAGTCCATCGGACACGGAAGCTCAGTTAAATCCTGCTGGTCTGCAGGTCGAGCTTCCTTTATTTAGAAAGCGCTGTCTCGGCGACGGTCACACCCTTCGACGCGAAAGAAAGAAAGAAAATGTTGCAAGCAGTGTCTAACACTAACCCAGTTGTGGACAGTTGTGGAGGAAGCAAGGTCTCTGGGAAGAGCGAATTGAGCTTCTCTGCGGGAGGTTCCAAGATCGAAACCCAGAAAAATACAAAAAAAGGGGTTTCGTGGCCCCACCTCTCGCGAATGTCTGACAACCATCCGAGTGTAATCAATTTGCCTCTCAGATATGGCCTTGAACTCTAGGGTCCCTTCCATTTGTGCGACAAAATATAGCACGCACAACGCGAATGGGCTGCGAAAAACCAGGCCCTGGACCATCAAATTAACGCTCTATACGATTTTTTTTAGAAACTCAGTCGGTAAACAAACGCTTCAATTTTGTGACTGAAATTCGGCCGCCAAACGTATTCGACTGATCCTTGTGGGTGGCTAAGAGGTCAGTCTGTTGCACTAACCGAGACTAGCACACAAATTTAGACTCAACTCTCCACAGCCACAGACTCCAGCCTCTCTTCACTGGTCTCTGGTTTTTTTGGTTATTGCCCAGCAGGACACTGCATTGCTCTTACTGAACGCATCCATCCCCATTTAATCGAAGTGGGCGACGTGGGTTGCACAATGTCAAATCCATGCACACTTGCACAGCTATAAACAAAATTTTAATAACGGTAATTGCATCCTTTAACATGAATATTTAATGCACCCACACACACACGCGCGCACAATAATTTCATTTGTCATTCCCGTAGCCGAGAGTTCAGGCTTAATGGACCGTGAATGTATCTACCACTGCTCGCATTGACATAGTATCTATGACAAGATAATCCTCCATTAGCTATGCGCAGCGCCCTGACGAAGGATGAGATCTTATTATCCTGTCATCACAATCAAATTGCAGAGCGTATTTTTCGGATCGTCTAATCTACGAGATTCGTAATTGCTTTCGTGCAGCATTTCTTTTGCTGGCATCTTTGGTGGTCGTGGCTGAAAGGAAAACAAAAAAAAAAAACGGAACTGTTGCCCTTTGTTCTGCGTTTTTTTGTTTTTTTTTTTGGTTTGGCAGCGATAAGAATTATAATTAATTTCGGATAATCCGGTTTCTCTATTCGGGAGCACGAAAAGGTGACTGTGATGATGAGCCAAAGCATTGGAGAAGGAATGGGTGCGGAATGGGTGGAGAAGGAATCATTTTGAGAAGTGACAAGCAACAGTTCATGTGGTACCACCCCCGGGGAGGCTATGTGGGAGGTGGCTTCGATGGGACAGCCACTGTTTCGTAGAAGTTTTGCGGGAAAAGTCAAATGTTTGAGTTGGAATCGAGTGGATGCAGTGGTTTTGCATGAAAGTTGTGTGGGCTTCAAGTATCCGCTGGCGATACGGGGTTAAGTCTTAATAATTTGCATTGCACGCACTTGCTCGTGACTTTCTTGGGCTAATCCAAGGGCCACGAAGGAGTCGTAGACCTCACTAGACCTAGCCTGCCCCTTTTTGTACAGACTGACTGGTAGCGTTCATTTATGATCGATAGAAAATGTGTGCCTTGGAGCCTCAGCTCTAGAGTAATCCACTTCAACTTAGGCGTTGACTAAGATTTCTCAGTGTTGTCCTATTCCTACGCAGGATCATATCCACCAATTTATGGGTGCTTGAACTGCAGTGGCCGACGTATAAGGAAAGACTTGAAACTACGACTCTAAATTTACGATGGAGAACCTTAGGTAGGAAACCAACCAACTCATGCGGCCAGTCTCTAGGTAGTTTCCTTAACCCAGCTACTGAATCAAGTTCTTCGAGGAAAACCACTGGAAAGCAACATTGCAGGAAGGAGGAGCCTTTATTTAGGGCGCTGCCATGACTTTTAGGTCCTCAAAATCTTTGCGGGAAAAAAATGAGACCATGGCCAACGCAAAGGATGTATTCATCTTGATTTGAGGCAAATTAGTCGCAGGTGGCAGAAAATCAATGGAATCTACTCGAAAGGAGCTATGAACGTGGGCCAAATGAAGACCGAAACACAGTTCCCAGCTGAATGATGTAAGCTTCCTTGACGGCAATATCCTTCAGCTTCACTGCTTGTTAGCTCAGAATTTGAATCGTTGAGCGGCGAATGCAGCAATTCGTGCCGCGCGCAAGTCTGTTGCTAAAGGGACTCATAGACTGAAAGGAGTTCTCTTGCTTTGACACTGCAGTGGATAGGAAAGTCGTGAAGTATGGTACTCGAGCGACTATAGGTAACGAAGACAAGTCATTTTGCCTCTCTAGGAGCGGTTAAGCGACGCTTCTACAACAGTATGGATGGACCTAAACAAGTATTCTTGTGGCTCCCGACCGATTCTCTACTTGTAAACACCGGGCAGTGAGGACGAGTAGTTGATACCTTTCTACAGAACGGACAACAGAGAGAGGTAGAAGGTTAGGTGGGTTAGGAAACAGTATGCAGTCGCTTTGATACGTTCTCGTTCAGGCTGCTCTTCCTCTGGTTATTAGTTAGACGACGCTCTCCTTTGACTGATTGTAACAATAGAACATTGCGAAGTGCCACAGGGCTGAGTGCTAGGTCCACTACTCTAGAACAACATCGACAACAGGGTCGCCCTACCTGACGAGACAAAAATTATAGGTTTCATCGTAGACATCGCAATTATGGTGACCGCCAAGCTACTGGAAGAGGTGGAACAGATAAATAAGCCCGCAATGAAGACCGCACGGCAATGACTGGGCTCGGCGGGCCTCATGCTGGCGAAACATAAAACGGAAGCAGTCCTTATGAGCAGCAAGGAGAAGGCTGAAACGGTCAACCACCCACAGTAGGCCACAAAATGACATC
Source organism: Blera fallax (assembly GCA_946965025.1). Classification (NCBI taxonomy): domain Eukaryota; kingdom Metazoa; phylum Arthropoda; class Insecta; order Diptera; family Syrphidae; genus Blera; species Blera fallax. Next base: position 4,889,553 of record OX337247.1, on the reverse strand, counting down.
GAAACGCCTCCAAGTCGTACTAGATGCGGGGTTCTCTTTCAAGGAACTCCTCAGGAGTGTGAGTCACAAGACAGCGGGCAGTCAGCACTGTCCTCGAATGACCTCTATTACAGGAGGTCCAAGGCACTGATGACGACTACTGATGACGAGAATAGAAGCATCCATAATCCTCTACTCCGCACCAGTATGGACGGGGGCAGGTACACTGAGGTAATAGTGTAATGAATCTGTGCCTTGAGAGAGCGACCCAGCCTGTGTGATAGCAAAAATGCTACCAGTAGACATCCTGGCACAGAAGCAACGGCGACAATAAGAGTGGAAGCAGGTAGAATGGGAAGTAACCGCTCCAAATGGCGAAGCCAGTAGATGCCACTGAGGATGCATAGCATAGGACAGTGGCAGGAACCCTGGAATGCTTCCGAAAAAGGCAGGTGGACACAGACACTATAAACAAATCCAGCCATGGATAGACAGACGAGACGGTGCAGCAGGGTATCACCTAACAGAGTCGCTGACAGGTCATGGAGGCTTCCAGTCATAAATTCAAGCACGATAACGGCCCTTACTGCCCATGATGCGTAGACTGCATGAGTCCAAGGTTTCATGAACAGTGGGAAGCATTGAGGGATAAACTAGGCATGCCACCAACTCCGATTGGTGAGATGCTTAGAAGCCAAAAGGCTTGCGATGCAGTTGAGCACGTTAGAGTGCTAGGACGTGTGCGAAAAGAGTCCAATCAGACTACTCAGCCAATGAAATGACGAGAAGGCGGTACCGCTGGTAAAAAGGGGGAGAAGGGAGGAGGGGTTAGTGGGTAAAAATACCACACTCCAACTGGGTACAGGCCCAGTTTCGTCCTCCGAAAATTACCCCCTCCCAGCAAAAATAGTTGCACTGTGCCGCGGAAAAAATATCCCTTTGCTTTGAGCTGCGCGCAATTACCTCCTTTTCGAGGTATTTTCATCCGTTTTTCGTCCTGTTTTTCATCCTTTTTTCATATGCCAACAAAATTAAGTAATTAATTGATTTTTATGTGTTAACCTCTCCTTTGAGCCCCTACCGTACGAGCGTGTCAGGCAATAAATCCCTAAAAGATACAAAGATACTACTTTTGTACATCCTTTTGGCGGGAGGCTTTTCGATGCTCTGTTTTTTGTTCTAGACGATGCAACGCCTACCCAACGAGGACGAGTACCCCTACCTCTGGTGCAAAAAAAAATGCTGAGTATTCGATTAATTCCCGGCGAGTTTTCAATTTTAATCTTCATTTTCCGCCTCGAGCAGGTTTCACTTGCAAAGGTAATTCCCAGAGTCAGCTTTATTTTTACACCAAATACTCGCTTTCAACATGAAAACAAAAAAAAACAAGTGAACAACTCTACAGGATTCGGCGCATTTAATCGAACCAAAACAGACGACTCCCAACAAAAAGAAAACAACAACAACGCAACGGTGCGTTTTAATTTATTAAAAATAACGAGATGATACTTAACACCCGGGTTTCGATACAAAATTTCGCAGTGGATGGTGGGTGTTTTTTTTTAAATATTTTTCCCCACAATTATTCCTAGAAATATGCCACAGGACTCGCATACAACCGGATACGTCCGTTTCCCAATGCAACCAGTGGCGCGGCGCGTCTGTTGTAACAGTGCAGCGTGTTTTTTTTTTTATTTTTTTTTTTGTTATTTCGTCGTGTCCTTTGGTCTTTGAGCGAACAACGGTTAAATTTATTTTAAATAACAATTCGTTGCCGTACCGTCCGGCTGGCTGGCCGTTGGCAGAGTTGTTATTGTTGGCTCGAGAGTGAGTATGACTCGCTGGGATAATAACAAATGTATCTGCGGTTTCCGGGACAAAAGTTGACCGTTGCGGTTAAATGCCACCAAACAACACCACACACACCAGCCACACATACAAAAGGAGGCCCCGGCGGATCATAGACAGTCATTAAATCGAAGTGACACCGGACGCCGGGTTGATAACCGTCAAATTGATTTAATGTCAGTACGGTTGGCCTCTGATGATGATGATGATCGTGAGAGGAATAATGCCGCAAGGATTAAATGTCAATGATTGTGCGTGTAATTTGAAAGAATATTCGGTTTTCAGTTTTCCAGTTTTCAGTTTTTCAGTTTTTTTTGTTTTGTTTTATTGTTCTGGTGAAATCCGTTATTTATGTGATGATGCTCTCGGTATATGAACAGCAAAAGGCCATTAAAGGTGGCGGAAGTAATTGATTGGCAAGTGATTTTCATGGAAATTATTAAATTTAATCAGTTTCCGAATGAATTGATGGCCGATTACGGTAGCAGCATGTAGTGCTGGAGAGTGTTTTAGCCTGATAAAGGAAGGAATTAATGACAAGCTTGTCGTGGGAATGGGTGTGGCAGGGAAAATAAATTCTAGCCACCTGGAGGGAGTGGTCAGAATGGAGTTGGCCATGTGGATACTAAAATTTGCTTGTGTTACCCGAACATAACTTCCATTTTAGCTAAGACAAACACCTTCCCGTATTATTTTTAGCTAAGACACTTTAGCTTTAATTTTTTTTCGGATATGGCTCTAAACTGTAGGTCCCCTCCATTTGGGTGAAAAAAGATAGCACGAACAACAAGATTGGGTGAGAGAAGCTAGTCCCTGGACCACATACGGTCTTTTGCGCCAAGTATTTGTAACCACACAGTGGCTTCACGAAGTCGTAGAGAATTCTTTGAGTGAGGACAAGACGCAGAGACAACTGGAATGAGTTCTCCAAATGCCACACTCGCTCGCCAAATATTTCAGACGTATGAGTCCGTCTTTCTGCTGGAAAAAATGGAAAGGCCCGCCGAGATCCATGAGCACAAGGTTGCTCTCAAAATGCACCGTCTGTCGGAGATGCATGTATGCATCCTGCCAGACCGCGCTTCTAAAGTGGTTACTAGAGAAGGTGACCTTTGATTGGATGTGTGACTGTGCTAGACAACACGGGACAGATCAGACGTTAGCATCATGGATCAAGGAAATTCTGGTGGCACTTTGGTTGTAGTTGTAGACTATCGTTCTACGTCTCCTGCTATGGGCTTGGCATACTCATTGCAGTTCTAACGACGGGTGAATCTGTCGACTCATGACTAGGGACTGTCTCACTGAATCCCTAAACCATGATCGAGGAATGGTGTACTAGAAATGAGCTTTCAGTCAATCCTCTGAAAACTGAGGTTATTCCCTTTACTAGGACGAGGATTGTGAGCGGTGTAAAGTGTGTCACAATGAAGCCAAATATTTAGGAGCGAATAAGAAACTTCTACGGTCAAAGTATGATAAGTCGAGGGCGCTCTTAGGCTTCTGATAGTGTAAAGGAGCTTTGGAGAGAGTTGATACGGGTTGCAGAACTCCTAACAGGATGGCGCGCAAGCGTTTTTAACTTCATCTGACCTCCAAAGAGTGCCAGGACATAAATAAGTAAAGGGGCTTCAAAAATGAGGCTCACCACAGAAAAATGTCCCTTGAATCTACACGGCTACGATAAGACTATTTCTACCTTATGAGTGAAGGAGGCTTTCGGCGAACCCCACAGACAGACCAGTATGGATGCAGTAAAGTGGGAGGGTTATGATCTCTATAATCCTGATCATAACCTCGCAAAAGGAAAAGAAGAAGAGTGGAGGAGACCCTCTGAACTAATAATTAAAAACGGCACGAGAATGTGTCCGAGCATGCCTGACGTTGCTCTAGATGCTCTGATAGATCTACTTCCCCTTGTTATGGGCTGTTCTCTTAGACTAAGGCTCTTGGTAGAATGCGTCCTTGACTTTGAATGACCACACCTATCCTACGACTCTGATGTTATAGATGTCTGATGCAATGGCAAGGAAACTTCGGGTGCTGTGCAAATTTAAAGCCAACTTTCCGTACGTTCAGGACTAGCTTCAGCCAAAGTCTGGGTAAAGTCAGATTTTGACTGTAATCGATTGATGTATGACTCCAAGACTGGTCAAGGGTCTGATACAGATGTCTCCCTTGAGGAAGGCAACAGAAGACTTCACAATCGTTGGGCAATTATGCATCTATTTTCCGAACGAAGATCTCTGCTACGCTAGATCAAAACATGCCAATCTAATGCACTAACTATGCTCCATTTAACTTGCAGAAGCACACGTAGGCACCTACTTGCGAGGAAATTTTGAATGGAAGGCTCATATTCCTACATGTGGTGAAATCTAACCTCGAAATTTCCCATTTTTAGCAAAGGCACCCACCTTGTGAGTATTTATATGACGTCCCTCAAGGGTCTGTATTGGGTCCACCACTTTGGAACCTTGTGTAGGTCCTAAGCTCATCAAAAATAATTGGTTTTGCTGACGACATACTCATCGCTGAAGTAGTTAAACTCATAGAAGAAGTGAAGCACGCCTGCAATGGAACTATAAGGTCCGTCTCAGACTGGCTAACAAGCTTGAGTTTAAAGCTTGCGAAAGAAAAGACAGAAGTACTACTAATGAGCATCAGAAAAGTCATGGAGACTATAACAATGACCACGTCGTGATTTACAAGCCAGGATCAAAGGGCCTTGACATAGTCACAGACACAACATTTACAGTACGCAGCTGACTACAGGAGATTGGAGGAGATCTGCTCTGCCATGGATGGTGCCGAATATTGGCTGCTGGCAAAAGTCGTACTGTTTGCGTCCCCAATATGGGGCCAGAGCTATGCAAACGAAAGCATGAAGAAGGAAAATTGAAGAAGCGTACCGAATCAATGTTCTGAGAGTAAGTAGCGCTTTCCGAAGGAAGCAGCGTTAGTTGTGGCCGGTATGGTGCCAATTGAGTCACCTAGCATCTCGGTAGCAGATCAATGGCGAAATTAACGACAACTACAATCGACATACAGACTCCACAGAGAACGAAAAGTTTACGGAAATTACAACCCAAATGGGTTTGCTCCGACAAAGGACGCACGGACAAGAAGCACGGAGATATAAACGCAGATCCTTTCAAGACACGGATACTTGAGGGCATATCGTCACAGATTTGGACACGACGACGTCCCAGACTGTCCAATCCGCCGGGGCAACAATTGAAGGCGCTGAACATATCAAGTTCCTTTGTCCACGGTACGCAGTAGAACGCCATCTACTGGCACAGAGACTGGGAGACGTTTGAACCCCAGAACACATGATTAGTCAGATGAATAGCTCGGATAGTTGGAACGCCGTCAGTGACATAGGAGGGATCATTGTGATGAAGCAGCGACAAGAGGACTGACAAGGAGAAAGGAGAGCCGTAGAAAAACCGACTACGAGTAACGATGTACATACAGCTTCAGCAGGCTAGCTCAGCCCCCATGAAGTAATACCTCACGGGCGTTCTGTAGGCAGAGTGGTTGAACTCTGTAGGATGTGGTTTAGTACGGGCTACTGGGCATCCTTTGGCGAAACCGACAAAAAGGACAACAGAGGGCAATTTAGGGGAGTACAACAAAATTCGTGTGCAACTCGACTCCCTATCGAGAGACTGTGGATCCTATCCAGCCTAACTACCGTCGACAGGGTCCCCATCATTCGCGTCCTCCAACTTCATTTCCTTGCGGTCGCCTCATACAATTTTTACGCGAAAACAAACTAAACCATGTCAACAAAATTTGTTGTCCTTCTCGTCCTCTTAGTGCTTACAAATTTTTATTTTTTTTTGAAATTTTAGATCGCTTTCCTGGAATTTTAATCGAAAAACTTGTTGTCCAGGGCGAACCCCAAATCCAAAACCGAATATTCAACCCATTTACACTTTAATGGTTCTGTTTGCCTCCTGGAAATTATGTTAAAAAAAAAAAAAGGACCAGCACAACAAAAAACTGCATTTTTATGACACTTTTAACTGCCAATATGGACTCGCTATGGCAGGATTGAAAACAACAGTTAATTGAATTGTTTTAAGCGTCTACTTGTCAATTCGGACCGAATCAACATTTTTTAGGTTTATTCACGCTTAAATTGCGTTTTTTTTTGGGTTGAGCACAGCTCAGTGGGCATTTTTTCCAGCGGCCGGCGGATGTCCTGGGCTCGCATTCAGCGGGTGTGCAGACCAATGTCAGGCCGGTGTATGTTGTCATTTACATTTTAAATTCGAATGTTTGCATTATTTAGCAAATTGCGCCCAGTGAATGTCTGTTTGGTTAATTTGAAGGATCAATACGGCGGACTTAATGCGGTTAACAGGGGCTAGGGTCGGGCAGACAGCGGTTCAGCTTTAAGTGTTTAAACTAAGCTCGTGGAAGGCACAGGACGAGGCAGTTGATGGCCATATTTGGGGGAATTAATGTCCTCGAATGCGATAGGTAAACAGGAGGGAGGGACTGATTTAGTTTGTCAATGAAAAACGAGGCTGGTGAGCTCTTTAAGTGGGTCAATGGGAAACCTGGCAAATACATCGTCTAGGGTTCTCAATTGGGAAAAGTTTTTGTGAATGTGTACCGGATGGACCGCCTCTTAATCGTTTCCGACGAGGGGGTAGAGATTGTCGGCTTCACGTCAACCCCCAAAAGGCCGAACGGGGACTTTGCACTCGGAAATGCGAGATACCATCCTTCGAACCGCCAAAGCTGGCAGGGCTGGAGCTATCCCCTTCGGATATATCTTGGCAGCGTGCTAGGTAAAAAGCTAAACTTGAAACTGAATGCACAGAGAGTCCGAAAGACGTACAATGTCCTCTTCTTTTGCAAGAGAACAGCGGAAAAAAGTGGGACCTGAAACCAGCAATGGTGCACTGGCTTGGGTATACATTGTGGTGGAATCATAACGACATCCACAGCGGCAATGGAGTCCTTCTGCTGGATATTTAGTGCCAGAAGCCTGTTGCCAAACTACATTAAGACTAAACGAAGCGGGGCTATGGTCATGAGCTTTGTACGGTCACGCGTACATTCCATCCCGATAGGAACCTGCTACCAGGCAGATAGAAGCCAACTATGCGACTCCAACACTTGCCATTGACGGGAGATTCAATATCAGAATTCCTGGCAGGAAAGACTGGAAGAACCAAAAGTCGTCAAAGTGCGATCGTTCCTTCTCTGAGGCAAGGTAGCAGGATGGTGTTTTGGAGACGACGTTTCTTAGATTTGGACACAGTATTATGCCACAATTCGGAGCATGATCAGAGGATACTGCGCTGGGAACATAATTGTTGGCCCAAACCAAGCTTTGGAAGGACACTAGTTTCCCGACCTCCTGCAACCATGATTTAAAAGAAATTCACTGCGCTTACGAAACAGGCAGTGGAGGCTTAGTGGTACCAAGGATCAAAATTTCTAAAGGAGTGCAAAGAACTATAGAAACTTCACTCTCTCATCCCACTTCGGTCTGATAAACACTGCCACAGAACCAAAAAACAGTCATCAAACCATGCATCTATTGAACAGTAAGTATCTCCAACCGCGCTCCCCATCCTTGCGCCGTCACCAGCAGAAGAAAACCGACTTAAAAAACCCACCAACTCAACGCAAATACTCGTGTTCCAAATGAAATCAAAGCGTCTCCGGAAAACTCGATAAAGTTAAATGAAAATTAAAAAAAAAAAGTTTTTCCTCCCTTACAGGACGAAAAAAAGGACTCTGCGACTCCCCCCCAAGTGCATCGTCTGGCTGAACACATCTAATGGAATTATGAATCCTCCAGGAAGCATCTATAATGGGATAAGACCTCAGCAACATCCCAAAGGATCGACCTTCACCACCACTGCGCAGCTCTTAGTGCTGCGATATGTAAAGCTCTATAGACTCACGCGCTGGAAGCGTGAGTACCGATTTTTTATCATCGGATTTATCCTGACATAACTCCAGCACTCGCTCATAGGACATACCCTACTTCCACTTCGTCGTCGTTGTCCTTGTCGTTGTCGTCTTCATCTTCATCAGGCATCACTTCTTTTCTTCGTACACTCCTCACATATCTATCAAGGATTTTTTCTGTCCTGGCAGGGAGAGAAAACTTCATGACAGAGCAAAACTTCCGGGATTAAACGCCCAAAACCTACACACACACACACACACGCATATGTACATGGCGCACCCACAAACAAGGATGAAGGCGGCAGGGGATTTAAGGAGACTCACAGTTAGAAAGAAAAATTCGAACTTTATTGCATGTTGATTATCGTTGTCGCAACTGGGGGGTGGGGGGTGTGTCCCTTCAGGACTTTACCTACCCAAAGATATTTTGACTTAACTACTGTGTCTACTAAATGACACGCTGGAAAAAGTTTCAGAAAAACGTTCCCTCGTGCTTACAATGACAGTTTGCGTCTTCATTTAAGGATGTGTCGGCGATGGTGGTGCTGGCGGTGGTGGTAGGGTTTGGCTATGCATGGCCAGGAAGTCTTTATTTTACTTTCTTGCGGTTCTCTGCGTGGAGATATCAAGGAATAGTGGAAATTGTGCAACAGACATGAGAGCTAAACAAACGAAAGAATGTCGGAATAATTAAGCAGATGAAAGGCAAAGGACACGCTGCATGAAACGGAAATTTTCCAAGAGTTGGATAGCGTCACGAACTTTACCGAGATGCAAGGGGTTTGTCATCCAGAAAAGGGGATTTTCTCATGCTCTGGCCATGGAATGGAAATCAGCTGACGGATTTGATGGTGGTAATCGTGAAGCAAATCGAAAAAGAAGGGGCGTGAGAGGCGTACCAAAAGGTTAAGAAGGCTACAAAGCCCGAACCGAAGCTTGCAAAGACGGTCAAGGGAACATCGTAGTGGACAAGCAGTTGATGCTACGAAGAACCATGTCTGCAGGCTGTTTAACGACGACGACGACACCGAATCCCGATGTCAGACAGAATGAACCACTCAACCTGGACGATGTAGACCAACAATTCCCTCCACCCAACCCGGACGACGGCAAGATTGGAACCTCAACCGAGATAGTCATACCTACACAAAAGTCCAACCAGGACGTACCTCTAATCTGGGCATCACAGTAGGTGTGATGGAGAACAATCCATCCTCATCAACCCAGCAACCCATCAACCTAACCTAACCTAAACCAAAGTTCAACAGAGCTGCTGGAGCTGACAGCCTAGCTGCCGCGCTGTTCTGTAAAAGATGATCGGATCCTCATCGCTCCCCAAAATAGGAGACGCCCTGTACTGCGGCAACCACAGAGGCATCAGTCTTCTTAACATCGCATCTGACGTGCTGTGTAAATGCCTAAAACCGTTCGTCAACACTTTGATGCGTCCATATCAGTGCGGATTTAGGCCAGGAAAGTCCATCCTTCGATCAAATATTCACACTACGGCAGATTTTGGAAGGAACCGAGGAGATTTAGGGCAATACCCACCACCGATTCATCGATTTCATGGCCGCGTTCGACAGCGTTTATGGAGACGAACTATACAGAGCCGTGTCTAGCTTGAGCATCGCTGCCAAACTCGTCCGTTTGTGCAGGATGGCGATGGAGAATACATCCTGCTCAAGGTCGGTGAAGGAAGAAACTCACCGAGACCTTTGATGTCAAGGCGACGCGCTACCATGCGACTTTCTTAACGTCGTTCTGGACAAAATGGTGCGAAACCTACGCGGCAGCACCAGAGAAACAATCTTTCAAAAGTCCGTCCAAGTGCCCATCTACGCTGGCGATATTGACGTAATGGAAAGGACGCAGCGTGATGCCTGTGGCATTTTCGTGAGCATTGAGAGCCAAGTATTTGCTGTCAACAGGAAAGGACAACCAACACCGACTTCTAAGGACAGAACGTCACCGCAGACTGATACATCTTGGAGGCAGTTGAGGATTTTGTCTACCTAGGCTTCGCTGTTGATACAGACAAGGACACCTGTGCTGAGATCAAACGAAGAATACCTCTTGCCAACCGCTGCTTCCTTGGGCAAGGACTTTGTCAACAGTAGATGAGGTTACTCTTGGTTGTTTCGAGAGGAAAATTCTTCGGCTGATTTCGAGTGGAGAAGGATATACAACAACGAACTCTACAATCTATACCAGGAGATCGCCTTCGGCAGAAGAGTGAAGGTCGAACGACTGAGGAGCCTGGGTCATGTAGAGCCTATGGACACCAATGCTCCGCCCCTTAAATTCTACGAAACTATTCCCGAGAGACGGCGCAGTATCATCCACTTCGCCAGAAGGTCCACTGACTGAGGTGACTAAGTCATGTAGACCGCATGGCCCGGAGAAACTTCAAATCCACTACTAACCGCGACTCAAGTGGCGCACGCAAGCGAAAGGTGGCCTCAACCAACTTAGCGTTCGAAACTGGAGACAGCATCCTACAGATCGAGCTGGCTGGAGACGTTTGTTGGTTGAAGTGGACCTGGGAACCCCTGACTGTAGCGCCAGTGTGTAACCATCCTCTCACCTTGATAATTTAAAGAGAAAACCTCATTCAAAGACGGATCCGTGTTAAATCGACTCTACCGTGCTACACCCCCCAAAAAAAAGGACTTCAAAGCAACACCTTTCATCCTGTCTTCCCAAAATAAAAATCCACCAAAACCTGCTCTCGGTTCATTGTCCCAACCGAACCTGGACACACTTTCACTTGGTAGTAGCCCAAGTGACGACTCCATCTAACAGGGGGTAGATGGAGTAAAAAAATCCAAAAAACCACACCTATTAGCCAAATTGCAGCGAGTTCAAAGCAAAAAACAAATGCTAATCCCGCCTAAGCTCACATATCAACGAGCAGCTGCCTTGGAATCCCTCAAAATGCCTTCAGCCAGGATTCCTGTCATTCATCATTTTGATTTCTTTACAAATCCACCCCGGGGGAGCACTGTCTCTACTTTCTTTTCGCACCAAAAACATGACGACGACAACGACAAAGATGTCCTTCAGTGCTTTGCTTTCTACGTATTCCGTGCGACACATGTGAGGTGTTCATCTGTTGATCCACATATCCAAACAATCTGACAGGCGACATCTCCAATCAAATGGAATTAAATAGCACGATACACAGACAAGTGGCAGAGGCAAAAAGGAGTGGCCCCGCCCCCTCCAAGAATAGTGAAAAAAAATCAATTTTTTCTCTGCCAAAAAACAACGCAATTCCACAGCCGAGTGTCACAATGAATGAACCTCTCCTGTCCAACAGCGCAGCGGTGAGGTCCTGTTTTAAGATAAACGACATCTGGGGAGAGTATATCCTTGGGGACAGCTTTAGATTATTGCTCCTCCTTCACATAGTATCTGCCTTCTGTAGGGGTATATTCCACTTCAATATTCTCTTCGAGGATATGGCTCGGCCATTATCCTTTCGATTTTTCCTTTCTAAAATTGGATCTCAGGCCATTTGCACCGCGAATTGTAACCGATAACGGTAGCCCATTACATTCAACGACTCTCCGTCTGTGCGGGGAGCCACATTTAAGGACTTACCCTACAGGTGGTAAAATCCTAGAGGATAACCACAGACTGCCTCAGCCGATGGTGTTAATAGCAACATTAGCAAACAAATCCTTTCGTTAGACGTGACACGATTATCTAATCACACAAAAGCACAGGCAAGAGGCGCACACACAGAACAAAAAAAAAAAACGACAACAAGGACTCACAGCAAGGACACATTTTAAAGTGGTGCGCGTCGCGCAATATGCCTCACCAAATAGAACCCCTTTCGCTGATCCTTAAGACTATGCCGAGTACTCGTACTGGTACCTCAAATGTGTTGCATTCTCCGTGTGTCTATGTGTGTGCGCATATCCTTGTTGAATTTTTCTCAATGTTTGCCGTACGATGTTAATTAATTTCATTCCTCAGTAAGGTTGTGCTCTTGATGAAAGCCATCTCCAAGGAGCGTGTGTTAACCTTGCTTAGACCTGTCGTAGGTGTACGAGTACAGCCAACAATAAAAGGATTCTCTCGGTCGTCAGTTGTGCGCGTGGTGTGCGCCTTAACGGTGTTTTCATTAAACAAAATTTTATGGTAAACTATTAACAACTTAAGTGTGTGCTAAGTGCGGTTGGTTTTCGGTTAGAATGGTGGGGGGTGGGGGGGTGGAGGGTGGGGGGCCAAGGAAACTGATAAGCCTGTGCTTGAGTACAGGACTTTAAGGAGCTTCATGTCGTGAAGGAATAATCGTTTTCATTAAAACTGAGGTTATGGTTGAAGTCAATTAGCCGGAAATGTAATGACGGCACCACTTGCCGGCAGAGAAGGACGAAAGGACGTGCCTCACGTTTAATTGTTTGATAATCGTATTTTCAGTTGAATGTTAGCTTAGGTGTGGTGGTGGTGGTGGTGTGTCTAGTTCTAGTGGGCGAACAAAGCTAGACATGGACGGGTAAGAGGAGAGGAAAATTAGTTCAAAGGACTAGAGGATGTCGGGTTTATTTTAGGGTTAACGCACTCATTCTTCAGAGGCTTTAAATGGTTGTCCTAAATTCCAGGAATTTACGTGTTTAACTGTGTCAAACACCCGACCCGACACCCGACACCCGACGATTTAGCGCAGTTAAAGGAGGAGCATCATGGTGATGATGGTGAAGTCGATTAAGAAAGTGTACTCGAACGCTGTGTTCTGGTGGATCCAGACCAAGTTTATAGGAAATAGTCAACAAAGGAGGCTTTCATCAATGTCGTGTGCAGGGTGTGTATTCATGGAGGTGTTCGACAAACAGGAAGTAAAGTATTAAGAAAAAGTGTTAGCTATGAAGTTGGCTATAAGACTCAAGAAGACACCAGCAAGCTCAAACCTGGGAGAGCAACCTCAAGAGAGACCGTAGAAGTACTTTCTGAGACGCAGTATCCCCTTTCTTTCTCATTTTTTCTTACCAATTGGACTCAAATGGAAAGGATATTCTGATGAATTGGTAGAACTGAAGCCGGGTAAACACTTGAACATACTGGTCCGGTCTACACGGGACCCTTATGCAGGTCGAATGGATACTAGACAAAGCTAGATGCACACGCTGGAACTCCAATGGTCATAGGCGGAGACTTCAACGAATAGGCAACAGGGAAGGATGGTGAGCCTTCTACCAGAGGACGCATTCTGATGGAAACCTTTGCGCCACTAGAAATACTGCACGATGAAGTACAAGGGACGCCCCAAACACAAAGCAGGTATGGGGTCAATCATGGACATAACTCTCGTGAGCAACAGGGCTGCGGAACAGCGAAGACCCTATTGCACCAGCTCACTGCGACGCAGTAATGACCAGAAGAGCAGCCAGTAGAAGAGGTGCCCCAAGCTGCTGGTGGAAAGACTCAGGGCAAGCTGTCTACAAGCTCGACGCAGAGTCCAAAGAATCAAGGGGAAGAGTCGAAGGGAGTAACAAAATATGTTCAACGAATCTGTAATGAAGCAGACATAAACCCTTGGGGTACGGCGAACAGGATGGTCATACAAGGCTGAAAGGCTATATATCTTTGCCCAGCTACCTTAAGATCCATAATGGAGCACCTATTCACCCAAAGACCAGCAACTTGGTGTAAAATAATCGGGTAAGCCGACATGGAACAGATCCCTTCTATTACTAGAGAGAAGCTATTCGAGAAATGTAGGAATACAGACAACAACAAAGCGTCCAGATGCCCGGGATGGGATCCACAAATGTGGCAATGAAAGTGGCTGTTCGAAGGAGGCCCGATATTTTTACAGCAACGATGCAAAAGTGTCGATAAGAAGGAGTTTTTTCTGAGCCATTTGGTACTGCTGCCAAAAGGAAACAAGCCTCCTGGAGAACCATAGTCATATCCCACAATATGTCTACTCCTTCCAGAGGAGAAAGGATTAAAGATTGGCTAGGATGCATCGGTCTACAGTTGGAGACCACAAAAGGGTGGCGTAAAAAAACGTCCTAAATACGCGGATAGTCGTGTCGGCAGTCAGGCTATCCAAGGAAGCAGTTAAATATTTGGGAGTAGTGCTACTAAAGTTTGAAGCCCACGTAGAATACTCGAGAAAGAAGGCTGCACAACTGCAGAAGCCCTTTCCCGAATACTACCAAACATCGGAGGACCTGAAGGAGCTAGACAAGTTCTGCGCACGAGAGTTGTCGGCTTCGTTCTCCTATATGCTGACCCGGTTTGGGAGGCGGGATTAGTGACGATGAAAAGGCGGAAAAAACTGTGGGCATTCGGGTTCAGGCTCTGCTGAATCTGTAATTTCGGAAGAAGCAGCCTCTGTCAAGGGGGGAAAGGAATCATTCGACATTTTCACGAATGTGATGGTAAGGATCCATGAAAGGAGAACCTCGATCCATCAAGAAGCAGGCACTACTAATGAAAGAATGAAGGAGGAGGAGAAGGCGACATCGATAGCGCTATATGGCGAGCGAAGTGGAATAGGGCTGCAAAAGGCAGATGGACCTACAAGCTGATCCCCACCGTCGAGGTTAGGACCAATCAAAGGAGTGTATGGGGACTGCAACTATCAGGGTGGCTATCGTGAATAATGAGACAGATTTGGACACGATAGTTCACCTATCTTCGCAGATTGTCTAGATCAAGAGAGAGCCACAGTGCACACAGTATTCCACGGCAGATTGGAGAGAGAAACTGCCCAGGCTACCGTTCCTAGGTCATGTGCTGCAATCAGAGGGGAATTGGGTGTAAATTTTCACACTCGTAACGAAAGAGCTTCGAAAAATCATTGAAAGCAAGAAGAGCAGAAGCCGCACCACAAGAAACTAACCAGCCCCAGTGAACTAGGTGCGGATTAGTAAGTAGGTTTACTCCTGGCATCAAGTGTCGTGTATGGTGGTAGCCCGGGCTACTAGTATCTTTAAAAGCTTCCTACATCCTTGGGCGCTAGAAAAAAGGTGTGAGCCGAGGGTAAAAACTCTGTTGAAGCCGACCAGCCTCTTGGGTACTACACTAACTATCTCGGACTATATCTATGTAGACAGCAAACTTGCCTGGATAAAGTCATCTCTAGGAAAGCAACCCCTGCTCTCATGACTTGTGGAAGCCTGGCGGATAAATAAGGCTGGTGCAGTCCAAGCACCTTATGATGGATATACAATGACGTTGTGAGAGCTATGATCCTCAATGGGCAAGGAAGGCTACCCTAGTCAGCTCATTCATTTACAGAGATCGTCCAATCAAGTTTCATTTAACCCTTGAGAAGCCCAATGCCGCCACCAAAAATCACCGAAAGCCATTAGAATTAACAAGACTTCGGGAATGCCGCCTCCTAGATGCCAGATTTCTCCCAAAATAGAACCCCACCCCACGAGTTTCATGACGAGACCCGCTACGAATTTACTGAAAAATTAAAGGCCTACGAAGTGGCTCTGCTTAAAAAGGCGGGAGAACTTCCCACGAAGCTCCACGAGCTCAGCGAGCTGAAGAACCGAGAGGTGCATCAAAAGAGTACAAATAGCGTGCGATCGAAGCCTTAGAGAGCTGTTACTGCAGAGGAAATGCTTTAAAATATTACCGAAGGAGGAGAAGAATGCGCAAAAGCTGCAAGGCTTGACCAAAAGAGTCCAATGAAAGGTGACAGCCCTCTGTTACGCAGAACGACCAACAGCCTTAGAGAGGACGACGAACTTTTTGACAAAAATTAAATGCTGACCGCACGATAGAAGCTTCAACAAGCTTCAGGAGCAACTGGACCTATCATCATATAGCCAACATGCCTACGTGAATCAATGCAATCTCTGTATCGCGCCCTTGTTTCCACACAAGGACATTCTCTTAACCACACCAACCATTCACCAATCGTCTTCCAATTGTCTGATGGAAATTCACGTCAACTCGCAGGACCACCCACAAATCAGAGCACCACCTAGTCCCCCCTCAGATCAAAAAGCGTTTCCCTCAAAAGAGTCCTTTTTCCCTCCTCAAAAGGTGCATCAAAATAAAATTGTCCTTCATCCACCGCCACGATTTAGAGTAAACAAAAAGGAATTCCTAACCAATTACTTTCGCTAACCCCAAAACAAAAAAATCCTTTTTCCTATCCCTTCCGAGGCAAATCCTATTTTTAGCCAGGCAACCCCCTCGCCCATCCCACACCCCTGGGCGCTACGGAATAATAAATTTCTAAATTTTTAAAATTGAGACAACTGTGCCGATTTTTTGTGCACCCCGTCATCAGCGTAACACAGGTTTCGCAGGCAATCTACGTCACCATCATCATCATTTGGCGACCGCCAAAGGACAGCTACACCACCTTCAGCCGGCCTACTAAAAATGTCCTTTAGCTGCTCTGTGTGTGCTGTGTGCGTATATACCTCTGTCATATCCGTTTGTCCGTCCATTAACTATTAATTCCTGGTGATGAAAAATTTGATTCACCAAAGCTGAGGTCCTGCTGCCGATATTTTTTTTTTCGTCCCGTTAGATTCGTAAAAAATTCATTGAATTCGAACGATAAAGGGGTTCAGGCTTGGGACGAGTGTCCTTTATTTTTTTTTTGTGAGCACTCAGAGCAGAGCCACCCTCTGTTACATGGTGGCACGGAAACACAGGCTCTGACAAGGTAATTGGGGTTTTGTCGTCTGCTCGGGTGATTGCTTTTATTCTATCGGCAGTGATGTCCTGCAAACGTACAACTCGGGCTCTTTCGTTACTTTTTAATGGAAGGACCATGCCCGCGAGTCTAGTTTTCGCTTCAATGAATGATGAGAGTGTACTTAATGCTAATTATGTTCTCTCTGTGTCTCCCTCTCTCTCTCTCTCTCTCTGCGTGGTACGTTTTATATGCCAACAGAGTGACAGATTGAGAGGGGGTGGGAGGTGGATATTCGGCAAAGGATGTGTTCATAAAATCGGAAAAAAACTTGATTACCTGGTTTGAAAAAAAAACGAGACTCGATGTAGGGGTTTTTTTAATGAAAGTTTTAATTTAATTTTTTTTTTTTTTTCGTCCTGCAGGATGATGTATTTATTTTAATTATGAAAATTAATTGTATGCGTGTAGGTATGTACTTCAGTGAAATTATCCGCGGAAAGGGTGGATAATTTTTTACATATTTTAACCGGAATGTGGCAATTTAAGTGAACAAAGGAATATTTAGGTCGGATGCTTTCTAACGAAAAGGATATGGCATGGCGGCGTCGGTCAGGGGGATGGCAGATGGGGCGGGCTTGCAGCAAACAAATCAGGCTTACATCGTGTGCTTTTATGAGTGTTCGGGTGGAGGTTTAGTACCATTAACGCCAAGCGAGGAGTGAATTAATCCAACGCGAGCGATATTTATGAAGGCAGATGGAATAAAGTAGTACCCTGGGCGTTCGGAGACTTACCGGGCTCCCGGTACACTACAGCCTTTCATCCACTTCAGCCGATGTCAGTTCGTCAGACCGGGCATCCTGGCATCCACGATTTCGTGATCGGTTTTCCTTGTCTTCTCGAACCTGAGGGCTGGGATTCGAAGACCGTTTTTGTTACCTTTATGACCTGTATCCCCTTGTGGGTCATAGAGCCTCTACTACGCCTATTCTCCACCGCGTATCGGTCCATCAGGGCTTCTATGACTCCTCTCCTTCATTATCTGTAGAACTGTTATCTTTGCGGAGCGTCCACTGCCACTTCCCTCGTTGGATGGGTGTGCCTATTGGTTCCTGACCCGTTTTTCGGTAGAGGTGCTCGTTAGATAGCGATTGAGCCAGAAATTCCTTTAAAAATTACGCAGGCACCGGTCAACGAACGTTTGGAGCCTTCTCGTGAAAGTGACGGTCATTCTGTACCCATATAGCAGCACAGACTCAACGTTGAAGCGGAACGGACCTAGCTTGGTGGTCAAACTGATTGCACGGTTTCTTGTGGCAATCCTGTTGGCTATATCCACTTCTGTTCCACCATAGGTCGTGACAATACTCCCAAAATAATGGGAATCTCTCTACACTCTTCACCGATTGTCCACCAATATTTGAGTCGATGAGTTTCTTCCAAGCACGGCAACGCCTACCACCCTCTCCACTCCTGCCTCACCACTTGGTGAAGGTCCGTAAGTCTATGAGGGAGTAAGCACCCACCGTCAGCGTAGTCAATCGTTTCAGTTGGGATGTAAGAGTCCATCTAATTCCTCCTTTTCCTGTCGAGAGATCTGCACGGAGCACATACGAATAGTATTGGTGAAAGAATGCAACCTTGTCTTGTCCCACTTTGGATCAGGAATTCCTCAAACAACCTTTCTCTGTGCAGAACGTGATATCTGGACCCGTCGTATGTAGCTGTGATAATAGCAATTCATTTATCAGGAATAATTGTCCTGCGTAAGGCACTTTATATAGACTCTCTGTTGACACTATCGAAGGCCTTCTCCAAATCGATGAGCAGAAGGTGAAGTGGCAATCGATATCCAATGCTCGACGATCCACAAAGTGTTGATATGATCGACACAGGAGGATCCAGAAGGGAGACCTGCTTGTTCAGCATCGAATGGGTGACACCCCTTCAGTTTTCGCACGAAGTCTGGCGATCATTACCTTCTTCTACTCGTCAGGAAAGCTCTCAACTTTCCAAGCTCTTAACTGTAGCTCAGCTCATATTGTTGGCGCTGCTCATAAGAGCATCACTGGCCCTCATCCGCAATGAGGAAGAAACTATCCGGGCTTTTCACTGAGTGGTGGCTGGAGCTGCAACCACATGTCAGCTTGAATGAACCATGAACTAACCTAACCTGTCAGCGCTTTGGTGCCGGTCCTGTTGTCACACCTATTTGCAGATTCTTCTGCTTCTACAGCCAGCGCGTTGATATAGCTGCGCTTGCTTGCTGAATAGAAATATCCCAAGCGCATCTCCCTGCCGAAATCCGGATGTCTAAAAAAATTTCGAGGTGGAGCTTCCAAACTGCACACACACCGCTAAGCTGGATCAATTTCCTCGGAATCCTTAGTTCCACCATCACCTTCTAACGCTCCAAGCGATGAATGCTCTCATACGCAGCCTTAAGGTCGACAGACAGATGGTGGGTTCCGACTTGAAAGTCGGTGGTGGTGTCTAAGTCGTTCTGCACAGCATGTATAGCCACGTATCAGTGTGTCTCCGACCCGAAAGACCAAAGCTTCAGGTCTATAGTCCATCTGCCGACTCGGAAGACACACCGGTACGTGCCTATAAATGCTGTGCAGAGCGGCTTAAGACGTTCACCCAGTACGCTTCAATACCCTTCTCAGAGCCTCCCGAACCCACGAATTCCCAAAAAAAAAAAAACGCCTCCAAAGGAAGCCAGGATCTTCATTTAATAAAAAAACCGTTTAGCTCCCGAAATGATAACACAACGCATAACACTTAAAGCTAAAATCCCACCTCAGGTAAACTGTTCCTAATCAACGATAAAACCTCCCTCTCCAGTCCGATAAAATCATCAAACAATGAAGCATCCCGGATCCCTTCCGCCCTTTAACCAACGCAAACCTCTCAAGATAATGTCCATCGCCGACGACCCCACGAGTAATTCTTGCACAAAATTTTATTTGCCGTTTGCGTTATTAGAAAATTGGGTAAATATTATCCCCAGGACATTCCAGGACTCCCGCCCGCCAATAGTGTTAAATTTGTTTGATGGTATCATAGCAGCATTCCTTGCGGCAAAAAAAAAACCACACAACCACCGTCTCCCATTTGAAAGAAATTAAAAAATAAAAAAAAAAAATTGAAAAAAGGACTCACAATCCTGCTGCCCCCCTTTTTTCCTCCTTAACTCACAGATTAGTATGTCAAGTCACGTTTATTGCCGTATTTAAGCGGCACCAAAACGCAAATTTGTTTGCTAAACAGCGACAATGGAAAAAAAACAGAAGAATCCAAAGAGGAACACAGCAAGAAGTCGTGTCGTCCTGCGGCGAAAAGTTCCTTTTTACATAAAAAGAGAAAAAAATTTTGCAATAATCATAAAAACGTTTGGACCAACCAACCGACAGAGCGACACAGAGCGACAAGAAATGCCGGCTTCGAGCAGCAACAGTCAGCATAATGTCCTTAGGCGCATATTATGGACGCGGCCATAACAGCACACGGTGTGTGTAGCAGAAGCTGAAAGTGAACGACGACACAAAGGACAAAGTTCGGGGTGCTCACATAGATAAACGTTTCACAGAGAGAGCACAGAGATAAAGCGCCGCGGCGCGCACAAACAACAACGCCACCGCGTCGTAGTCGTTGTGACAACCATTACGTGTGTTATGTTGGTTGGCACAGGCGACAGGAGTCATTTCATTGAATGCTTTTTACCTTGATCCTGAGAACAGGACAATCTCCCGCTTCACCAACAGCTTCAGTCACCTGGCGCTTTAGCCGCAGGTGAACACATGAAAAACTAAAAGAAACACACATTCGCTCGCATCGAAGGGAAGGACGAGGCAAATTGAAGGGCGAATGAGTTCCCATTCCAGCCCCGAGGACACGCGGTTAACTGCGCTGCACACACCACCAGCACACAACATCATATCGGACACTCGTCGACTCGTCGACGTTGAAACGTTGGAACGTTAGGACGTTAGGACGTTCACTAGAAGTTCTCTCGTTCTCCCGTTCTGCCGTCCTGCCGTTCTCTGTGTCTCGGGGGATATTTTCAATCCTTGGAAAATTAGCTTCATATCCTGCGGGCTTGTGTTCTTTTAATATTTTTGTGTATATTTTTCGCCAGTGCGGGAATTCTTTTACTGGCTGGCCACCACCACCGCTACCAGGACCTGGAGTTTGAGTTAATTTTGTTGTACCATCCTGTTTCCTTTGCTTTTTTTTTCTTGTTGTTCTCTCCCACTTGTAAGGAAGTTTATTTGCGGTCTCCTTTAATGGTATTAATTTATAATGAAACGCGCATAGTAGTTCAGGTTAATTAGGTGAAGTTCTTGGGGGCAGGACACCCCCCCTGGCTGCTTGTGTTGTCACCCCGAGATGGTTGTTTCGTTCTATCGTGCGGTTTGAGATAAGCAAACTTCATTTAAACTTTTAGGTTAGTTTTGATTTTACGGTCAACTGTAAGGGTATCGAGAAATTTGATGATTCCTATCGAAATGTGGTCCTTCGAGCCAAATGAATGCAATTTTTCGTAATTAGTTTCGTGACATTTTGACGATTTTCAAGGACCTTTCTACACTCTGGGAAATTCCATTAAAGACAGGTTTCATGGTACTCCCCCGACGCATCCTGCACACAAGTGAAGGAGCTTAAACTACCCGCTGGAGATGCATATTTCAACTCGAAACACGCATCATTCGCAACTGAATTCCAGCAGAGAATGGCGGGACTGTTTGACACAATAAATGCTACTAATACCGAGAATATCAGCACAGAAACTTGCACCAATCAACGCATCTAACGAGTCCTGAAATTGTGTAGAATATATTGCCGATCCCCTACAATAGACAACAGCACACAGGACATACATGGTCCGTGTGTGGGTAGAGGCAACATTCCGCACAAAGAACTGCAAATCGAAAAACAAATACCACTCTAGTTAGTGGTTCCTTGCATAATTAAATTTGCGTGCATTAGGGGTGGTTGCACCCCCCCACCACTCCACTGTGTGTGAGAGTTGATAAGAACCACTGCGTGGGGGGCGCAGGGAGGTGAGGGTGGGACCCAATGAAGTCGACTTTTGGCCGCAGTGCTATAAACGAGCTGCACAATGACGGTGATAGTGTGGTTGCGGGGAATGTGTGTTTGCTGTCAGCTTTTTGGCCCCCGAATGGTTCTACGTTTGTTTAGCTATTCTGTTGTCGGTGTGTTCGAGTGGAGTGGCGGTTGCAGGAATCCTTTGAATTTAGTGCTTTTGAGGTTCTATTTTTGGCTTTTTTTTTGCTTTTTTTTAATGAACTAGATTTTGCGAGTGTTTTCCGAACGATTTTCTACGTTTTGTGAGTGAATTTATTCGAGTGTAAAGGAGGGCGGGTACACAACAAGCGGGGTATGTTCCACTTTATTCCGCTCTTTGTTGATAGTTTAATGTAATTTCGTGCGAGAAATTTCATCCTTGGAACAGCTGATGGAGTCTGATGGAAGTTTCCCAGGACTATAAAGGGGGATTTGACTTGAAACATTCAGGGTGTCAGCATGCAAGGGTTTTCTTGCAAATTTACTCGTTTACCTGGGAAAGTACTGCCAGTTGCGAGTAGGTTCTCGAATATTAATTTTGATGGCACTTGCGAGAGCACAGTGGGAGTAGAATTGATTCGAACCACCATCAGTCGAATGAATGGATTTATCCGTTGGACTGTAACCCCTCTTTGAGCCTTTGAGCCTGGGGGTGAAATAGTCGTCAGCCACCTTTGAAAAGGTGATGAATACAGCCTATAAGGTAGAGGGCAGACCTGCACAGTCCCAGGGAGATGGCTAAAGTGATTCCCGGAGGGGTCATCCAACCCACACTTTTCCAGAAACTGGCAGATTTCAACCCCCAAGATCTGCATTCCCTGAGTTTTGGGACAGAATTAGAGCGCCTCACACCTAGCGAAAGATTTCCTGAGCTACTAACAGCTTCTCTCCACATAAATCCACTGACCCGGGCGAGATACTCCCCAAAGAATAAGAATTCCTTGCTTAGAACCGATGCTTAGAAGCCGCATTCTACTTCATCATGAGCCATAAGCCTGGAGTTTGATTTGAGAAGGAAAAATTGGCGTATATAGCCTTGTACGACTGCTGTAGAAAGCTTGGACAGAGATGCGGAATCGAGGCAAAGTTGACTCTTTAAGCCGTTGCACAGCGGTTGTATGCTCCAATCTACAGTCTGATGGATCACGCTGAGCAGTAGTAAATACCCTGAGGCCAATACAGGCATAAATAGGCTTCTAAATCTGTTGGGGAACGTCTCCCGAAGACTACAGAAACCAGGCAATAGTGGATCACGTTGACCAGTAGAAACAATGTCAAAAGACTCTGAAAGCCATAAAGAGTCTTCTAAGACTGATAGAAAAAGCCTGAGGAGCAGTACGGAAACCAGGCAGTAATGCGTCACACTGGCCTATTGGATCGCGTAGAGGTTTATATCAATAGACTCTGGAGGCACCAAAGGCGCTTTTCGATCTCTTATGGCAGATGCCACTTCCTCACCAACATATACGCCACTGCACTCACATATTCAGAGCATCATACTGCACAGCGCCGTTAGCCTCCAAGAATCATTTCGACAGAGCATCACCCGGACTACAGACTACAATGGGACCTACAGGGACCAACCCTCAACAGTTCACTTGCAAAAAGAGGTCAACATTCTCCTCAGAGGTGTTACTGTGAAGTGTTAGTTTATTCTGAGCCTAACACACGAAGAAGAGCATCTTCTTCATCCATTTCTAGGACATCGAAGCCGATTAACAAATCACTTTCACTGCCACGTTCTATGCAAATTGAGCACAGAGCTTAGGGCAGAGCGTTGACATAGTTTGTACGTGTGTCACTAGGCAAGACATGGCTCTCCTCGCAGTCTAGTGATGGTAGTAATACTAAACGTGACTGCCAGTCTTTGTTCCCAAAAATACAGTCGTCTGGCAATCGCTATGAACAACCAGTCTACCATCACAGGCTTAAGACCCTATGGTAGGCCTTAGACCACACGTCTTAAAGAAAGTTCTGCGATGCGGCAAGAAAGTAGCTAGGAGGGATGATTCCTTGAAGGGAAATATGCCTCCAAGAGGTACACGAACTTATCAATAAACCTTCAGCTGCAAGGTCTATAAAAAAAAAGAGAAGACGCCTGTGTTATGTCCACACACACTTTCGTGCCCCAGAAGTCTTGAGAGAAATCGCTAAAAATCTCCCGCTCGACTAAAAGTCACCATTGTCGTTACTGTCCACAGTAAGACATCTTCCACGAGAATGGAAAAAAAGCAGAATCTGGTGCTCATAAGCCAAGGAAATGGAGGCCCGGATACCACATCGACGCACAGGCTTCAAAAATTCTAGATAAAGCGGGAAAACTTCTAGAAACGATGGTAAAGCCAGGAATCTATCATCAGTTCCAAGAGCAAATGATTTTCCTTTCAGCAACGTGATCCGTACAACAGGTGCAGTGAAAGAAGTCGTTAGAATCTTGCAGAAGGCCCACGCAAGCGACCGTCCTAGCAACCGTAGACGTAGGGAATACTTTCAGCTCAGCTAGGTGGCGTGATTGACATGCTGAACGCCATAGACAACACCATCTTCGTGCCACAATATCTTCTGCAAATGGCGAAAGGCTACCTCAGAGCTATGAAATCACAGAAGGATCCAAAAAATACAACAGTCCAACGCAATAACCACTGAGCCACGGAGCCCAGATTCCAGAAGGATCTTACAGAAAGGAAATTACCGCTGGCGCCGTGCAGGGCGCAATCATAGAACCTAGTCATACCCACCTGGTGAGTTACGCTGATGTCGTCGCGGTAGAGATTACTGCGTAGGATACACAATTGTCCCAAAGCCGCATTAATCAAGTCAAGAGACGCGTTCAGTTCTCGATGCAGGAGTGTGGATTGTGTTTACGAACAGAAGCAAGAGAAGACAGAAAGTATTCTGCTTACTAGGAGGCACACTTTAACTATCCCAGAGGTCAGATCAGCAAAGGTCACAGCAGCAAATGAAGTACGTGTCTGGGCAAGGATTGCATAAGTCACTTCAGTGCTAAGCAGACTAATGGTAAACTTTGAAGGTCCCGCGGCAAGCAGACGCAAACTACTCAAGATAATTACACGCTACAGTGTGAGGTGGACCTAGACCTCAGTCAACAAGCGCCTCCAGCTCCAATCAACCTGGTTGTTAGCTAGCTGCCTTCAGCTTCTCACGCTAAGTGGTCCCTTTCCACTTGACTGCGCCATCTAAATCGCGGTCTTCCTCTATTGCGCCATCCATCGAGGGTAGAGATTCGTAGATTTTTCGGGCCGGGGCATTGGTGTTCATAAGCTCTACTCGAACCAGACCCCACATGATCTTTGAATACTCCAGCCTTAAAGAGAGACAGAGATTGGAAAAGAACGTAGGTGACACCGTCACGAACGAAAAAACCCTGGATCGGAGTGAGCTCCTTCGTCGAACAATTAAGGAGACCCCATAGAAGATCCTAAGTATCCCGGTCCTACTTACAGCGATGAAATATGGACGCTATCAAGGGTGGACGACGAGGCATTCGGTTCCGTTTGCCTTGGTGGGCTTTGAAGGATACCATTCGACGAGACACTGTACGAGCATTGGACGTCTGAGATGGCTTACCAACGTGTAGCGAATGGACATTAACGCATTTTGCATCCAACATGAGTGGAAACACAGTAGAGGAACACCTCGCTTTAGGTGACGCCCACAAGTAGTAAAAAAGGAGCCTCAACCAACTTCGAATACGCAACTGTAGGCTAAAGACCGACCTAAATGGAGGAACTTGTTGGTTGGGGCCCAACTTCCCCCAGAACTGTAGCGCCACCAAGGCAACTGAGTCAGGCAGGCACTACTTCTTTCGAATTCTCGTCATTAGCCGCAGACACCTTTGAGGTTAGCCTTGCAAATCTCAACAGTTACTCGTATGCCGTCTCCAAAACGCAGCACACCTCAAACAAGTAACGGTAAATTAATATTCAATGAAATGTTCATCTGCCGAGCACACACTCTGTTTGAATAAATCATATCCTGCCCCATCCCAGGACATTCAATTTAAATTTTCCATAAACATACTCGTACTCGTACGCCAGGATAACGTTTTTTTTCCCCCCTTTTTTTTCGTTCCTATTTTATTTGTTTATCATTTTTGTTGACTGTAATAGAGAAAACTTCCGTTGCGAGGACGAAAAAAAAGGACTCACAGTCACACAAAGCGACATCATCACGTTTTTGTTGAAATTCTCACTTCGGTGATCCGGCACAGCGAGCAAAGCGAGCGCACACAGGTTGAGCCAATATTCTAATTTGAATGTTATATCAGGCGGAACGGGAACAGGAGTGGCATTATACCAGGGGCTTTGACATCGCTGCAGACAGGACGACGACTGCCACGTCGGTACAACTACAACCAGAACCAGGAGGACCATATTCTTCAGCGTATCACCAGCCATCATCTTATTTGGGAACTAAAATGTTTACATGTCGAAAAGTCACCGGATGGCTGGGAGAGTGGAAGTCCTTCGGAGATAGAATTTCGCCGGGTTTTTCCTTTGTCGTCGTCTTGTAGTTTTGTGCGACGCACATGAAATGGGGAGAGAACGTGACTAATGAGTTTTAAAAGGATAGGTAACCGGCATGGAGCCAGTCAAGGGGCAACAGCAGCAGGAGAGCAGCATTGCCTCCAGGTGGGTAACTGTATAATGGATGCAGGATATCATGTTAGTTTGTTTGGATATCTCATCATCAAAAAATAAGGATGCTTGCGGTTTGGGAGCACTTTACCTTCGGGTAAATTGTATTTTTCGTTGGTCTGTTGGGTTTAAAGTGGCTTCGTTAGACGATTTTCCAGGTGAAAGTATTCTCATTTCGAAGGTCAGCGTTGTGGTGCAGGGCGGGATAGACTGGCAGTGACAGAGCTTGGAGTAGGAATTTAGGGGTTTTCAAGAGTAAAACTCTTCTGTGACGTTTGGTGGTATTTTACAGAGAAAAAAAATGACCCCTGTGCCCCCAAGGAAGACTCACAACATCGACGAATCAGAGAGAACGCCACAGTCGACAGCCCTGAGGTAGCTTCTCCACCTTGGCTCTGGCAAAAATTCTAACGACAACACCTCAGCAGAACTCAACCGACGAATAACTCCTGCTAATCGATGTTTCCTTGGTCTGAGAAGGTAATTAAGGAGTAAGGCCCTGTTCTAAGCAGCTGAGGACATTATATACAAGACCCTAACCATCCCAGTCCTGCTACATAGACTCTGTCGATCGGATGAAGATATCCTCTGTCGTCTCGAGAGAAGAATTCTTCGTGAAATATTCGGTTCCGTCTGCGTTGACGGGTTTTGGAAGAGATAATTCAACGACGAAGGTTGCGATCTGTATAGAGGCGACCTGTACAGGGCATCAGTCACCTAAGGTCGCTAGAACAAGTGGAGTGAATGGACACCAATGCTCCGGGCTGTAAAGTCTTCGATTCTAACCCAGTGGAACAACGCAACATGGGACGAAATCGCCTTGGTGGCGCGCATAATTAGAAAACGACATCGATTAGGGGGCGACCATAAGTAGAGAACGACATCAACTGAGGCAGTGAGTTAAGAATCGGACTAACTGGAGAGACTTGTTGTTTCAAGGTTCAACCTGAGCCCTAGGACCTCAGTCATCAAATGACGTCAAATCCCGCATAGAAAACTTTCGGAGCATCGACGGGAATCGATGTAAAATTCAGGAGACAACATAGGGTAGCTTAGGTTGAAGTGACAGTTACCGCAAACACACTCAGACCAAAGGAAAATCCATTGTGATACCACAGGGATCATGGGAAGATATATCGCTGCCTACTCACTAAACCGATTCGATCTTCTGCTGAAGCGTAAGAGGCTCCCAATATCTGTGCCTAGATCGTCGTACTAGAGAGCTCCTAAGTGAAGCTTCCTTCTGTGGTACGGAGCTGGGCCGGTACAAGGAAGGTGATGAATGGTTGCTTCTTTGCTTTTTCGAGAGACTCCATGTCTATTTCCCTGCATTAAGTACTAAGCGGTATACTAGCCTCAACTACAGCATGAGAGGGGTGCATATCCCTTTCTTGGCTTGCTTATCCAATTTTTCGTTTCCGGAGACGTTTCCATGTCCCAGCGCACTGGCGACCTCTAGTCAAGCCCTACACAGATTACAAGAAATCCCAGATTGACGTCAATAAGAGCTTCACGGTCTCTTTGCCCGACAGACAGGACTGGAATAAGTCCAACACTCTCTCACAGACGGCTCGAAAATGGAGAGAGGAGCAGTAGCAGAAGTTTTCTCAGAGGCACCAGCGGACTATCGTGGTGTTTTCAAGCTGAGATCTACGAGGTTAAAAAGGCGGCACAAACTATCCTATCAATGGAACTACCAGCCATAGATGCAACCATCGGTGGACAGCTCTTAAAGCGCTGTACTACAATCCTTGTAAGATTTCAAACGTGTAAGGGACTGCCTCCCCACACAGTCTCACTCTGCTGCATCCCTGAGCACGTGGGAGTAGAAGGGAATGAAACAGCAGACAGACTGGCCTGGGACGCCTCTGACATGGATATAACGCTTGTAGACAGGCAGGTTCTACTGGTCTTACAGATAGCGTCACCATAAACATGACTGGGGAAACATCGCAGCACCCTGGTAGCTGTGTGACATCCCGCAGTTATGGGTCACCAATCGACGAACAAAGGACAAGGTCCCCATTGTCTCTCGTTAGACGCCAAATTGGTGCACTTGTCAGCGTAACAACAGGACACTGTGTCGTTGGAAACATGGCAAAAAGACTTCTGTAGAAGCTGCAGGGAGAAAGAGAAGATAGAACCAGTAGAGCGCACCCTATTCCACCGCCCGGCTCCCTAGAAACGTGGCCTAGGCTGCGAAGGCATCAGATTCTTCGACAACCTAGGCCTGACTCTGGAAAAATTACCTCTAACTGACCTTAACAGATGCAAATAATTTTGTAAACCACAAGGCGCTCTCCCCCTTGCTCTGGACTTGCGCTCACAGACGAGGAAACCCGTCACAGAGTACAAGGCTATGCTATGATGATGGGTGTTGTCATCGACATTATGGGCCGATTCGATGACGTGATGTCAAAAATGATGCAAAGTGCCGCTAACTTAACATCAAGGTGGTGCAGGACCAAGGGCATGATCAAAAATCCTGGAAAAACTGCCGTTCCACCCTTTACGAGGACAAGGAAACATGATTACCGACAAGTGTCTCTGGAAACATACCCATTCATCTATCCATAGAAGCGAGGTACCCTGGAGTTTGGCCACAACAAAGCTAGAACCACAAGGCTTTTGAAAAAATGACAGAAAATCGCCATTAATGTTGATAGGTGGGCTCACTGGCCACAACCACACATGAAGCTCACACTCAATGATGACAATGCCTGTTGGGGCTGCGGTGACGACGAGGCTCACGATGATGCACCCACTTCCTCTGCCACTTTCCAAGCCTACGTCACTGCTGAGACAGAATTTTAGGGAAACGTTAGTCGCCCCCAGGACATAGCGGAACTACCTGACGTCCGACAGATTCTGACGACATCACGATGATTAGAGACCCTAGAGCGGTGAGATGGGAACCCAGTAGAAGAACAGAGACCAACTCCCCAAGGACCGAAGTGGGACGAGTCGAGTCTTTTCGTCCCTCATCAACCCAGCAACTTAACTGACCCTAAAGACTTTGAACTGTCACCTGCATAAGGTTACCAACGGAGCTACCTAACCTAAAAATTGTGAAGCAAACTCAAGGTTAGTTGTGGAATGCCACCTAACCAGTTGGATGTGAGATCTGCCCTAAATTCCCCCGAGGTTCAACGACGAATGTGTACGGTCAAAGCCCAAGTTCATCGAACCACTATTCATAACCGAATGGCTGACTAATGCCGATGTGTAATGACTACAACCAGCAACAACAAAAAAAAAAAAAAATTAATTAAATTTATAAACAATTTTTAATCCTCTCCTAACACAATCCGATGCTTTGACATTTTAAAGCCTGCCAACCGCATTGCTTAAATCACCGTTCAAAACTACCAATCCACCAGCGCTTGCACCAGCACGTGCCCTGAATTTCTCATTCGAAAAATCCACAAAATTCAATTCAATTCAATACGAATCCGGCTTCGACACCGGCCAAAGCCCAGTCAAACCGCCAATAATCTAATTAACAAATCCTCCAGCAGCGCGCAGCCTTCTCCTCCGTGACAGTCACAGGACAACGCACCAACCGGCAACCACCAACTATCCAACAACATCACCCCGAAAAAAAAAACACAAAAAAGCGCGCATCCAAAACCGAAAAACAAATAAAAACAAAATTTCAAAAATTAAATAAAGTAGGCGACTAACTATTTTCACTAACGGGAAAAATAATGAAAATTTTGCGGACAAATTTTCATAATTCTACCCCACACCGCCACCGCCACCCCCACCCTGGCCATCGTCGCCGTTGTCGACGTAGTTATGGCAGCGAAATTTAATCGTTTTTTTGGTATCGAATGGGTTTTAGGGTTGCGCTCTCCCTCCCCCCGTCAAAGTTTATTTGATTTCGAAAATGTGTGCGTGATTTAGTGAAACAATTTACGAGCGCCGCGCCCTCTGGGGGGAGTTTGTTGCCATTGTACGGCTGAAGTTTGCTTTTTACGTTGCGGCTACTTTCCGTCATCGCATGCATATTGCATAATTATTTTATTTATTTCACCAACGGGGGGCGGGGCAGGCAGCCACACAGGTGGGTGTGCGTTTTTAGGTTGATTTGCCATTCACGGATATGAATATTGAATGAGATGCCAGTGACGGGATGCGGTGCAGGACTTGTATTCAAAGGTCGATTGTGTAAACAGTTTGGTGTTTGAAATTAATGTGCGGGAAATTCTGATTAAATTCGATCACAAATGAGGTTTTTACCTGAAATAGTTCGGGACAGGTAGTGAATTTAGTGAAAGATACAACACACGAGTGTTTGATTGGCATCCACTTTGAGCGTGAAAGGATGAAGAGCGACTTATAGCGCCTTTCAAACTACCAAGCTGTTCTTACTGGAAGCTGTGTGTCCATGAAAGAGTAACAAAGGCAGCGGCACGGATTTCTATGCTTGCAATCGAGTCCTCGGCAGACCAAACTCTGAGGCAATCGTGAACGAAGTTGGAGTTTACTGGAGTTGACTACCAACAATGGCCTCGGGTGTGATGTGGACACCCCGGTAAGAGAGACTAATTCACTAAGCAGACAAAGCGACCAATCTTAAGAGTAGAGAGACCATCATGCATAGGCACAACCACCGCGATGAGAACAACGCCGACAGCAGGGCTGGAAACACTTCTCAACAGGCTTCACCTAGACTTGTAAATACGGGAATCTACATCCAAGAGTGCCCTGAGAATTAGCCAATTAAACTCAAATCTCGAAGGGCATGCAAAGATTCTAGAGAAAGTCGTATGTAAAGGCGTAAACGTCACCATTCCTCAACTTCGACAAACCACTTTCGTGCACTTTTCCAAGAGTAGAATGGGAAACCAGCAAACCAACGGGAGACAAGCCTATATCTATCCAGAGAGGTGGCTCAAGGATGGATATAGAAATGAGCGCCAAAGCATACCAGACCAGACTCCATGACCACAGCGTCAAGTGGAGATCCTGGCAGTGACAGAGGCAGCCAGTATGGTATCAATGAGGGTCGTACCACGAGATATCGTCTCACCATTTTTATTGACAGTCAGGCGGTCATTTAAGCAATTTTCGCTACTGAAATCCAGTCCAAGCTAGTTCGACGCTGTCGGAATGAACTCGAGGTTCTTGACTTGCATCATGATATCACTCACTGCTGGATCCCTGGTCACAGGGATATGATACCTGGAAATGAAATAGCTGACGAAAAGGCAAGAAGACGGCCTGCAATAGACCACAAACGAGCACTCCAATGGATTAAGCCTCCACTCTGTAGCTTCCGAAAACGAGTGGAGTGTAAGATTCTAATGACACTCGCCTACCACCTGCCACGACGAAGCCAGAACCAAGAAACTTTTAAAAAATGACAGAAAATCGCTGTCAATGTTGATAGGTGTCACAACCTTCTAAGAAACCACACAATGAAACCTAACTCTACGAATGCGGTGCCATGAAGAGTATCTACCTCTCTTCCCTTGCCAGTGCCCAAGCCTATGTCACTTAAGAAACAGAATTTTACTTCCAGGACATCCAAGAACTGTGTGAGGTCTAACTAAAGAATATTTCCAGGTTTCTGACAATGCCACGATAGTTTGAGACCCTGATCACCAACAGGTAGTAAGGTAGGAGCGACCTACAGGAACTGGAACCAACCAACAACACCCTATTAGGCCCACATATGAGCCAAGTCCCTTCTCCTCTCATCAAACCAGCGGACTAATCTAACCTATGCAGTGGGTTCCTTGCTTTATAAAACTTTGTTGTTCTATCCAGTTTCAGATAAAAGACTGATGGGCTAAACCTGACCTCTTAACTTCCTCTAGATATAATAGATTTGCTTTCGTTTTTTTATTAAAAGTGCAGGTGACAGTAATCAACCCTTCGGCATACCAACGAAATCGCATCTAACTTAGGTACACGCATACTCTCGGCATCTTTGTGTGTTTATTGAACTACTTGAGGACTTTTTTGCCTGCTACTTTAAGATGGGACAATAGCTCGACGTGTGTCATGCATACCTAGAGAGATCTGGCCTAAGGTGGATCAGAAACGTAGTGCCGGCGTCATTATGTTAAAGTGATCAAAAATTAGCCACGTAATCGGTGTCCCCACGAGACATTGTCTGACAGGCAAACATTCTCAAAAGCTGCGCGTCTGTTTAAATGACTTGTACAGGAGTTGCAGAAGTACCTGTCCAGCCCTGTCCCAAAGAATACTGTTCCATTTAGGAGCTCTTTTCCTCAATGACCCTTAGACATCACGAGCTTCTTCCACTTCATGAAAAGCTGCGGTTGGTTCGATTAGTCCCTGGATAGCCAAGTGGCTGAAGGCTCTAGTATCAGACACCAACAAGTCCCATGGAACCCTAGACTGCCACACAACTCTCACGATCTACACACATTACCTTGAGCATCGTTCGGCGGTACCGCTTAAGACTGTGTGGATAGCCCAGTCGCTGCAGAATAGGAAGCAGTAAACCTGAGACTGGCGGGACAATCTCTAGGATCAACGATCGAACGGAAGTAAAATCCGCATTTTTGCGTAAAATGTCACCATGCAGATGGAAAGGCTCCTACCTTCGAGGATGTAGGATTTCTTAGGCGAAAAACTTCCCAAAACTGAAGTTTTCAATGCATTCACACACTAACTGCGGGAGCGTATCCCAGAGTCGGGGATCAGTGGACCATGATCGGTGGTCGATGATCAGTGGGCGATCGATTATCGAAGATCAGTCGGTGATTACTTATCGGAGATCAGCTGACGAGGATCGGTTATCGGCTACCAATAGTTAGGGAAGCGTTCTCACTGATCACATGTCGGGGACCAGCTGACGAGCATTGGTTACCCGGTGATCAACTGTCGGCGATCAGTTTACGACGATCCTAGCAGGGTATCAATTGTAGGGAACATGTTACGTCAATATTCGACGCATCGTCATCTACCGATTCCAACGATAGTCCCTTCACTGATATCCAAAATCTGTGCCTCGAAGCTCATAGGCTAAGGCACAAAAAATGCGCTACGTTCGGACAATAGAATATCTGCAACTTACTCCTCCGATTTTATGAATAAGACTCCCGTTCAGCGGGAGAAACCCCTTATTCACGTTTTGCGTCTGACAAACAGATTCACTGCAACCAAGGGATTTCCAAGGCCCAATGGAATCCCACCCAGATACAGCGTTAAGCAAACACAACTAAATTCCTCCTCTCCCTCACCAAAGCTAATTAATTGATTCTCCTTCGGTCACCTAGTTTTGTCCCCACCCCCACCCCCACAGACACCCCATTCGATGAGTTTATCTCACAACGCAGTCGACTGATAACTAAATGACAATTACAATTACCCCGAAAGAGAATAATAAAAAAAAAAACAACAACAACAAATCCAGTTAACTGTAATTGGTATGCTGTACCCACTCCTTGCAGCGCCCGCCCCACCCACCCTCCGTCATTCTAAATCCGAGTAAACAACAAACAGATTTTGACCATCGACCAACCTAAAGCATCCATCAACCAAATCAACAAGAAGCGATAGTGGTAGCAGGCAATGAATCGATTCCATGAATACACCAGTCCATCGAATCCACACAGAAACGGCCCCCTTGTTGGAGGAGTTGTTTGAAGAGCAGAAGATAGAAAGGACGTACTGGGGACTGACCTCCCCGGCAGACAACCAAGGGGAAGACACACAAATGACAAAACTTTGTCGCAATAAAGTGATTACACACCACTTTCGCTTTAGAAATTTGACTGTGCTAGTGAAATTGGTTGCTTCCACCCAGGATGGGTGGGTGGTTGGGTGGTCGGACTGGCTGATATGATGATCCTTATGGCATGCTGTAGGATTATTATGACAAGAGAGTTTGCAGATAACCATTCAACTGGAAAATCATTCGGAACGGTGGTCGAATCGATTACAAGGACATGCTGCTTGGCGTGCTCTATACATTGAGTCTGCTTTGCGAAGGTTAGCTGACAGGGAGTCGCAATGGTACGAGGAGGGTGCAGTTGGGCAGTAAACTGAAGCATTGTCCTCGAGGAATGAGGGAGATTAGCTGAATTCGTTATTGTGTGCATCTTATTGAGACTTCCTTCCGATGAGTCTTTGTTTCGCAAATGTCTCCAAATAGCGAGTACTTTAACCACCGAACATGCAAACCCATGGAAACCTATTGGGGAACAAAAATTTCCCAGTGCGAGGGAAGTTATTTCAACTGAGCTACTGGTCCTTAGAGTGGATTGTATTTCAGAATGAGGGTGGATATCCAACCGATAAGGCAGTGCTGGGTTTATGTAACGGGAAACAAGGACCATAACGCCATGTTTTTTTAGTTTTATGGGAAATAAAAGAAAAAGGAGACTGGGTGCGGATTCTCTTACTTTTCATATCGCGTCTCTTAGGACGAAACAGAATGCTAAAGGAAAAAACTTGAAGGAATTGCCAGGCATACTTGTTTGGAAAGGTAAAATGCGAGTTTTGAAGGACGTCCATTGGCGTTTTTAAGTCAAATAAGGAAAGGAGCGTACGTTGCGGGTATGGGGTCGCGATTTTAAATTTGAAGAACGAGGTCCTGCATCAAAAAATGCGTAAATTGTACCTCTTTTCTGAAACGTTTATAACGTCCTGGAGAGACAACGAAGTAGCGAAAGGTTGTGCACACATGTAGAAGGGGACCTCTAAGGGGGTTAACTGGAGACGCTTGTTGGTTGAGGTCCACGTTCACTTCGAGCTGTGACACAATCTTAAGTCAGGCAGGCACAGTATAAGTAGAAAGGAGCCTCAACCAACTTGAAGCACCAACTGGAGGCTAAAGACCGGACTAAATGGAGAAACTTGACGGCTAAAACCCAAGGTCATCCCGAACTGAAGCGCCATCTATGTAAGTGAGTAAATGTGGATGAGATTTAGAGAAACACACATTATTCTTGCCAAGGCATCAGCAAAAACTTCGAAATATACGATCCGTAGGAAAACAATTTCTAGAGAACTGGTTGTCGTAGGATAACGTCTAGATGCACACTTTCTAATGCAGATACTCTTCCTATAGAGGCACACGAACCAGTTGTGCAGCAATTTGTGTAGAATCGGCGGACATGGTTACAATCAGCTCAGAGCTGTAAGTCTCCAGGCTCTAAGCAATTTATTTTGAGCAGTCCACCGATGTCGCATTTTTCGGACATTCAGCGGGCTGTAAAGAGGCTGTGGATTGCGAGTTAGCTCGAAGAAAGATGTATAAAAACGTAGGAGAGGTGCAATTAAGGGCCAATGTCTCCACGGTTCCCCATAGCTTGCAGGCATTCCCCCCTGTTCTGGGTTCTTGTAGTCAACGATAGATTAAGTGAAGTTGGGCCTATTAAGCTCAGGGTTACACTAACGCTGAGGATTTAGCGCTGCTAGAGCAATGAACGAATTCCTCCCGGCTTTTAAGGTGGAAATAGCAGGAACGGAGTAACTACATGGAAAGAAGACGAAATGGCGTTTAATACCCAGCAAAGGAGGTCCCAAGGCAATAGGCAACCTTACAGAAAAATTAGAATCCATCTGAGGCAGTAGGTCCGGCGTATCTATTGCTACTTAGACGGTATTTTCTGAAACTTAAGGGAAGTCTTTGAAACGAAGAAGTTTGACTTCCTTTTAGAAAGGAAGTGGGATGGGTGCCACCATTTCTGGCTGAAATTTGCGAATCCTTTAGAGATCTTCCAAACAAGCCCTAATGGTTGCCATAAGTAGCCGCTTTAAACTGCCATTCGTCTCTCGCAGAGATGACGGAGCAGTTTAACATTCACTCGTGTTGGGTGCTGACGAGCTCGTCAGAAAGGGTACGACTCTCAGAATTCTGCAAAAATGGCAAAACTTGGATAAGCCTCTCGATACATGTAAATATCTACCTAAGCTGGACCAAGCACACATGGAAAAATGGCTCCACGAGTCCTATGTCTAGACAGATCTGACCTAAGCGGCACCATAGTGCCGAGTTGGTTATGCTAAAGCGATGACAGATCAGCCACGTAATCGGTGTCTTCACGGGACTCTGTCTGATGCTAAAAGGCTCGGCCTCTTTTCAAATGACTTCTACAAGAGTTGCAGGAACGAAGAGAAGAAGACTTCCACCTCCCTTGCTCAGCCTTGTTTCAAAAAAAACCGCTCCATTTAAGGGCTCTTTTCTGCAATGATCTCAGCGAAATGGCGTCCTTAGACGTCACGAGCATTATCTGCTTCATTAAAAAATCGGATAAGGTGTCACAAACGACTTCTTCTGGTCTAAGTATGTCTATATCCTGGTACACACAGCCACCCTAAACTAAGCCTAAACCTATCACTATAAGTAGCTTTCGAAAAGTATAAACTTTTGAAGGAAGCACTCTCGAAAATTGTTCGTAACCCTTTGTAACGTGTCGACCAATTGTACCTAAGAGACGTACCATCTCCCTTAGTAGCAAAGTTCTTCAGCTCCACTGACGGAGGCACTCTAGTGCCGTGCATTCGCAGAGAACGACTTGGGATAGTTCTTCCTCCTCCCGAGCACAGACTTGATTTGCTAAGGGGGTGGTACCTCAGCTCAACTACCTTCTAATACTTTCCTTACCTACGTTAGGGATTTGTTTGTAGGAATAAGCCCGCTTCATCGCTTGGTTTGTTTATACCCCGGGACATTTTTCCCAGCCAACTGACGCCACAGTAAGCTTCTGGTCCTATGAACTCAGTTCCTGAGCCAGCCTTAGCTAGTTCATCTGCAGATTTGCTGCCTGAAATATCCTGGTGACCAAGTACCCAACCGAGTTTTAGCCTTCCCTGTCTGCCCAGGGATTTCAACGCATCGTAGAAGCACTTAACTGTCCAATGGAGCCCACTGAGTTTAACAATTGTTCTTTCAGCGCTGCCTGACTATCTGCGAAGATTGTATGTACTCTGCTGCCCTTAATGCCTTTTCGAAGGTTTAACCTAGCGTAGATTTCAATGACGTGGGTGTCACCCTTGAATACAGTGGTATTCATGGTATAGAGAACTTGGAGTAGGGTACAAAGACGTCGGCTCCAACTCCAGATTCCATCTCTGATCCGTCGATGAAGAAAAGCAGACGTCTGGGGTCTAGTACCGGGATGGCATTCGACCATTTCAGGCGGAACAATATTTCACGTCAAATAACCTTTCGAAACGGTATTCCCTGACCAGTATTCGTGTCACATATGGAAACTTTACTGAGACAAACAACCAAAAGCCTCTATAGGTCACTGCAGTCCGATACGATACCATTGCACTACGAATATCTGACTGTCAAGACAATCCTATACGAGCCTTAAAACCTGCGCTATCCAATGCTACCCTAAGATTTCCCTCATATCAGCTTTTGGGTCCGAGTGCATGAATACAACCCAACTCACCCCATCACATTATACGAGCAGGTCCAGAAGCTTCATCATAAATATCTGTATCCCAGGAATACCATTTTAGCTTTTAGAAAGCTCATCTTCTTCCGCAAAAAGCCCTCATCTCGACCAAAATCCAAACTTAAAGGACACTAGGCAGCATATAAAGATATCAATCAATTCGCCGTACCGGAATATCCCTTAAACCGTTCCAAGGACAATGGACCGAGCTTAGCATTTTAGCAAGTAGGTGTCACTAAAAGCAGTACCGCAGTTCATATGCCAACCAAAACCAGCACGAAAATCTAGTACAATTCAGAGAATGGTGGTGAATTTCATTCCTAGATGACTATGGCATCGGAAAGAATCTCGAATGGAGAATGAAGGTATCTGCATCAAACCACAGGAGAACACTTCCGAGGCAAGCAGCGAGCGGCCGTCAGAAGGCAGAAGAAGGGGTAACAAAAGACAAAGACCCTGCTGGACAGAAAGTAGAACCACTCCAACGAGAAAAAATTAACCTCTCAAGAAGGGAAGACAGAATTAAGAAAGAAACGCCAAAAAGTGTTCAACCAACCAGCTGTCGGTCAAACTGGAGAGCTAGGTGACCCACAGAGAGGGGTGCCTCGGTGGAGCAGGTGTAAATAGTACATACGCACTCTAGCTGAAGGCCTAAATCTGAAGAGACCAGGAAAAAAGTCGAAGAAGGGAAAAAGGAGACAAAAAAAAAACAGCTCCAGAGAGCCAAGAGGCCAAGAGTAGGCAAAAAGAAGAAGGAGAACCAACATCACCCCCCCCCCCTAAAATAAATGAAAAATACCATAAAAAAAGGACCTTAACACCGCCCAAAGCAGTACAACCAGCACCACATGGGAAAGAGGTACAAGCTGAAACCTGGCACCAACTTGCAGGAGCAGTCAAGCACCTAAGACTGGTAGTTTTTCCTTAAAAGTATCTCATGCTAACCATAGATGCTGCTAGCGGACGCCATAATCGAAGAAGAATCGATGAGTGAAACTGAGATTTGAGAACATCTACTTGAGACCATGATTGGCACACTGATAGACTGCAAGAATTAAGCAAGCAACACAATGGCTGCTAACAGTAACACCGCGATACTGTCGGATAGCCAAACCGTCATCAAGGCGGTTAACCTCTCATGAAATTAGATCTACACTGGTGTGGGAGTGCCTTGCCAAGGTTAAGCCGGCATACGACGCGGGAAGTACTAACGAAGGAAGAAGACCCCAAAAGAACACAACTTTCGGAAGAACTCCCTAAGCTAAGACAGGCCAGCAGAGAGATTCTCGAGAATTATGACCGGAAAAGAAGCAAAGGCCTGTACTGACTTAAGGCACATCTCGGGAAACTGGGTATAGAGCAGCGCGGAGATTGCAGATTCTGCGGAGATTTTGAAGAAACCCCAGAGCACCTTCTGAAGGAATTTGGAGCACTAATCAACAAAAGAAGGAAACACCTGGATGCCCATCCACTATCAGAAGAATATTTACCATCATTGGATCCACTCCAATCAGGGTAATCAAAGAAATTGGACAGCAAGAGGTGCCACAAATCGAAAATCTAATCGACTAAAGCTTCAGGTCGGGGAAGGACAATAAATCTTCAAGGTCCACTAAAACGACGAATAACTCCACCACTGCCAACCGCTGTTTCCTTGGATTGAGAAGGCATTTAAGGAGTAAATCCCGAAGAATTAAGGAGATTTTACCCAAGACCCTTATCGTCCCAGGCCTACTTTATGACGCCGAAGCATAGACTCTGTCGAAAGCGGATGAAGATATCCTCTGTCGCCTCGAGAGAAAAATTCTTCGTGAGATATTCGGTCCCGTTTGCGTTGACGGGGTTTGGAAGAGATGATTCAACGACCTATACAGAGGGATCGACTTCATTCAAAAAACTGGCCACCAGTCGCCTAAGATGGCTACGACAAGTAGAGTAAACACACACTAAAGCTCCGGCCCGCAGAGTCTTCGAATCCAACCCGGAGAGTCAACGAAATGGAGGACGACCTCACCTCAGTTGACGCGCACAAGTAGAAGGGGACCTCAACCAACTTGGAGTGCGCAACTGAAGGCAGTTAGCTAAGGACCGGGCTTTTGGAGAAGTGTTGGTTGAGGCCCAGATTCACCCCGAACTATAGCCCCACCTTAGCAAGCTTACAGAGTACATGTGTGAGCTGTGAGCCACAGAATTCATGTCAGTTTCATCGCTGCGTCTGAGAACAGGATCTGTCTCCGAGTACACGAGGGAATAGAAGCCTCTAAATGCGTGAAAATTAGTGGGAATAGCACCTAACTCCTGACTCATGCGGAAATATTCGTTTCGAAGAGTCACCTTCCAAATGGGCTCTCACCCTCTCTCAACTAATTTTACTCAGACTCTGAATTCCAGAGAGCAGTTGACGGCGATATTCGTCGCAAATCTGTTCAGATGACCACGAAATAGGGATTAAAAAAGGAAGGACATGGATTTAATTTTTTGGGTCTACTTTCCCAGACGATTTCTCTGCACATCACTCTCCGTCGCCTCTTTCAACAAGGAAGCACGCCTTCAATCTAAGACCAAAAAAAACAACCACACTACAATCCTTAAAAATAATCAAAGCCACCACAGAGCAGCACAGCTCACGCCCTTTAACAGAGCCCGGCGCTGTCTTTCATCAAACACAGCAAAAACTTCAACTTCAACTTCAAC
Organism: Blera fallax; assembly: GCA_946965025.1. Lineage (NCBI taxonomy): Eukaryota > Metazoa > Arthropoda > Insecta > Diptera > Syrphidae > Blera > Blera fallax. Next base: position 4,849,315 of record OX337247.1, on the reverse strand, counting down.
ATTATCCGAGTAAACTTTGCCGTTGTATTGTAGTCCTTCTAAGCAAATAAATAAACACTCTGCCCAAACAAAGGTCTCTCAGCAGAAAAGTTCCTTTTTATTGGTTTCCTAAACCACACATGTACATATGCACGTCCTTTCAAAAAAACAAAAACTTAAGACTGTCACGCTACCCAAGCGTACACCAAAAAGGAGTTCCTCCGTCTTCCTCTTCCGTCTGACAAGCTCAAGTTAAAGAGACACACACAAGGGCAACAAATAAATAAACTGTGTGCTGCAGATTTTCAAGGACTCACACGAACGTATGTACACAAAAGTTTCACAGTTAAATCTGTGATGGGACTCCCTCGGGAGGGGGGGAGAACTTTCATTTGCACCTTTTTGTCACTGTCGTCCAGTGTGTCCTTTGTGATGTCTTCGAAATGAGAATAGAATTCCTCTGCTGTGCATGCTTTTGAGTGCAAAACATTGCATTCCATGCTGCCGGGAATGTCCTGTGACAGCAGAAATATGGAATTTTTCATTCAAGATAATAGAGTCCCCGACAGGACATAGTAATTGGCACCCCAATTGTCGCCGACGCATGTACATACATGTGTGTATGTCGTACCGTACCTACTCATGAATAATTGAAGAGGTCCTTTTTTTCCCCTCTCTCTCTCTCTTGGGAGGATGCAAGGTTAATTTGACTTGCTACACCCACTCACCTTACCCTGGAGACCTTTGGCAGTAGGAGGGTGAGGACTACATTTTCTTGTGTTGCTTCTGCTTTGAAGGACTTTTGCTGACGAGTGTGGAAAAAACAAAAACAAAAAAAAGTACTCCTTCGGCCATTTATTTGAAATTTCTCCCGAGAACATTATCTACACGAAAAATCCTTCGATTCGGGTCATTTGGGTGGTATCCTCCCATCCATTGCTGCAGAGTGGCCACCTTTACCGTCCTTCGCTGCCAATAATCCTTCCCACGACGATAGATGAATCTGGGAACGTCAACGCCAGCAAAGTAAAGAATTTCCACCGCGCTAATTAGAGAACATCCCAGGAAAAGGCCAGCAATCCCACCAAAGGACACTGTAAAGAAGGAACAAATTCCGTCGTTCTCTTGTGCAAACTTTTCCAATATCACTCCTCCCCCTCTCACCCATTAAATCCACCCAACCAAAGACCAAGCTGGTCCTGTACAGCATAATCGAATCGAAGCGATAATGTACATCCAGGTCCACGTAAGACAAATTGCCAAGGATATTCGTTGGCAGGTAGCTGGGACGCACTTCGGTGATGTAATTCAGCGAGAAGCAATTCCGGAAGCACTTGCATGTCATGCCCTCGTGCTCGTTGAAGACGTACTTCTCCTCGCCCTTGCGTTTTGTATACCGGAAGTCATCTGTTTGAAACGCCAGAATGGAAAAAGGAACAAAGAATAATGACACACACACCAGTGGAGTAGGGGAGGGCAGAGCCTTGACGAAAGGTAAGCAGCTTACAACTTACCACGATGCTTGTAGATGCATTGAAAGTCAGAGGGTTGGCACGGCGGAAAGTCACCTAGATACAGGGAGGGGAAGCAGGGTTGGCAAAATCAATGAATTACGAGTGGACAAGTGGCTTACCTGGAGGATAGAGGAGATCTAAAGTACAATTACAGTAGCGCATCAGGTGCTCCTGATGGCACTGTGAATAACAATTCTCGAGCATGTACACGTAGCCTGGTATGGACTTGAAGTCGGCGCTATTACGTTCGTCCTGGAGGAGGTCATTTGCATGAAACAAAGTACACGAGACGGAGACAATGGCAATTGAGACAAAATCCGGAAATAATTGGGGATTGATGCGGGTATTGAATATGCACAAGGACACGCAGGCAGAAGGTGGTTCGGGGGCTTATTGCCATGGTAATCGAGGAGCAACTTCAATTTGTCTTCAGGAAAATATTGTTTTCAAGGATTATAGGTAGGATGCGAACCGTAATGAAGGTTAAAGGCGAAGTGAATTGGTGGACTGGAAAACATCGATGGATACGACACGTGGCCGTGCGGGGGTGTAAAGGATGTTCAAACAGAAAACGGCGATGATTGAACATGAAGTTTACGATGTAGTCCTGGGAAAGGGAATTCTGCCCGAAAAGATAGGACTCGACAACTGCAATAGCTTCAAGGTCCAACTGCAGTCGGACAGGAAGGCGGAACTACCCGGTAGGAACGCAGTTGGAAGGCACTTTCTGGAGGAATCTCTAGAAGCCTGGTATTCCTGAGGTAGAGACCCATCCAAGGACCGAAAATAAAGCATCCTTGTGCATGGAAATGGCACGGATTGTAGCAAAGCGTTCTGCTTCCACTTTTCCGTGTCCATTCACCCCTCAAGCCTTGGCATTTCGAGACTACAGACAGCGATCCACATTCGAACCTCAGTCTGAGGCTTCGCAATGTCAAGGAAGGCGGAGCTACCCGTCTAATCAACAAAAAAAAAAAAAACCCAGATGGAAAGCACCTTGGCGGAGACCCATCCGAAGTGGACGCACCGTACCCTACCACGCCTTCGAACAAGTCTCCCTTCATACTCACATCAAACACACACTTCCTCAAACTGGACGCCACGCCCCTAGTGTCATTGTCGAAGAAAAATATCACAGGATCAATCTCCACCGAAGTCTCTGTGTTCCACGGGATAAAAAACGCATCCTTCGTCCAGACCGGCGGTTCATGCACCATCACCTACACAACACCAAGTTTAAGTTCCACTTTCAAGCCCCTACCCTACACCCTTCCCACTCACAACGACTCCCTTGTCGAGCTGACTTCCCGGCACATGATCCTCCGGTCTTATGAACACCTTCACCTCCAGTGCACTGTTCGGACCGTAATTCGAGTTGTGATACGGATAAAACTGATCCATCCGCTCCTTCCGCTTGGACTCCTCGTTCTGGACCCCGTTGAACGAGTAGCACAAGCCAAGCTCGCTTTTCTGCTGGTAGAACACCTCGCAACACTTAAACTTCTCATCCCTCCACTTGCAGTCGCCGAACATCTCCTCGCAGGTCCACGTCATGAAGGCGAAGACGTTCGTAAAATTCACATCGTTCAGCATTTTCAACGGCTCCTCGGTCACATTCTCGAACAAGTCGAACTTTCCGAACATAATTCCATCGAAGGCGGCTATAAACCTGGCAAAGAGGTCCAGCTTTTCCTGCCTCTTCTCCATGGGAAGGAACTTGGCTTTTGCTGCCTCCAAGCGCTTCCAATTCAAACGATGGTGGTTGCAAATGGTTATCGTCGGGAATACGATCTCATAGACTGGATACGTCGTGCTGTCCACGACGGTTTGGAACTTCCCCTCGGTGTACCGCTGGGAGAGTATCAAACTCACATAAACCATCCCGATGACAGTCAAGGTCAGGACGAGGAACCAAGTTAGCCTAGGTCGGGACAAATGAGAAATGAGATGGAAACGCCCAGTCGCCGCCCCCTTACCTCTCGTAGACTCCGGTGGACTCCCGGAGGAAGTTATTTATTCCATGGATGCTGTTGCGGGTGTAGAAGGTGTTAATCAGCTGCTGTGTATCACTGGCTTCGGGTTCCTTGGATTTATCGGTTATTAATTGACCGTTGAGGATACTTAGGGCACGCATCTGTGGCGGGTAGTTCATGACTGAGCAGAGCGAAGGATACACGTCTAATGAGCCATGAAATCGACTTAACGAGGCTCATTTAAGCGAGTGGATTTGTGGATTCCCCAGGGAGGCAACACCTGCTGATTAGCGTGTCAATTATTCTGACTGAGATTTGTTCTGTTTGCCGGAGTAATTGTGGGCGGCTTGAAGGTCGCTGGTTTTTTTGGTGGTAAATGGGAGAAAAAGTGACCTTTCACAATGGACACTGGCGTGGGGTAGGGAGTATGGCGAGAAATAGCGGCACATTCGAGAAGGTTATCGATTTTTGAGGGGGTGGAGATCGTACTTCGCAAATTGGGAAGGAAACTCACATTTCCGGAGTATCCTTGAAGGTTTTGTGAGTGTATCTGTGCAGATGCCTGGCTCTGTGAGTCGTTCAAGCTTTGAAACAGTGAGAAAAAAATGTCGAAACGTCTCCAAAAAAACCAGTTGACAGTCTTGAAAAGTGATTTCTCAGAAGGCTGTCCTAAGAAAGCCCACGAATCGCACCAAGCCAAGGGATCATTACGGACAAAGCTCAAAATTCTTCGTGCTCACCGTGAGGCATAAAAACAACCCGGTCGGCGTGTGGCCTTCCCTCAAATGTCTAAAGGAATTCGTGTACAATTTCGAGCCAGAAGCTAGCTGCTGTGGTATGGATTATGATGTGGAGCGTAGGCAGACCTTTGCTTCTTAAGGATGAGTGAAGTACAGAGGTAGCCGTCAACGGAAGAAGGTACCGAGTGATACTTTTCTCCTTTTCTCATACCGTTTGCTTGGTACGGACCTTAACCCCATGGTTTCTCTCCAAAAGGACTATCAGACAACGCGGAAAGCCTTGAGCTCATTGGCATACAAATCCCGAAATTTAATCATTTAGCAAAGCGGAGACATCAAATGGTCGTCGAGAGTTTTAGGTTTAGGGGCTTTGGACTCCCTTTTCTGTGGCTTCTTGCCAACGCCAGTGAACCAAGAGTAATTCGAAACCTTAAGGACAATATCATTCCAGTTGTCGACGAAATAAGGTCGCATTTATGCCAAAATTTTGTCCAAAATTAGACCTCGTCCATATGTATATCCAAGCGCATCGCTTCCTTTGGATAACATTCCACAAAGGTTCAGCAGAACAATCCCAGTACTTTGAGCCTAACTGAACGAGTTCTACAACATGGCTTCCACATCAGTCTATGTACAAAAATTGCGCCCTGATAAAAGCCAAGGAAGGACAATCTCGTAAGAAGGGTCGTTACCCTCTTAACAGGCGTCGAAAATAGTTGAAAAATTTGGCAAAATTGTAGTGGATTTAGGACCTTTTACAGGACTCGGGAAGTATCACTCTAAAGGGGAAAACAAGTCAATAGGCTGTGAGGCATCAGTGTGGCTGACACTTCTAGACTACGATCGATAAAAAAAAGCGGTAGAGTTGCGATTACGTCACGTGATTTACAAGGAGCTTCCAACCCATCCTTGGGTATTCTAACCGAAGTCCAAAAATAACTGCAGGAGTTCCGGAGGCGAAGGGATAACAGAATCGATTGAACCTATACGAGTACTATGCTACTGACCCACTTTATAAGAACTCGCTGTGGACTGCAGATTTTTCAAAAGCCTAGCCTAAGCGGTTGGGTCTACTAGAATTCATAAGGAGCACGACCTCCTTTACGAAATGGTAAGAAACTTGGATAGTTTCCGAACCATGAAGGGATTTACACTGGGCCTCAGGGGTGTCTGAGTGGATATAAATCGTTATCGCTTCTGATATAACCCACACTGGAGTTTTTATAACCTTGCACGACACTTATCCTGCAACCCAAGGCCCATGGATACGTCGTCAATCGAAATGACACGAGGACTACGGCTGTTATCCAGATTTAAAGTCGATTTTGCTTGTGTTCCGGACTAACTCCCTTCAGAATCTAAGCCAGGAGTGGATTGTAATCAAATTTTCATAGATGGCTCCAAAACCAGTGCTGGTGTCTTCCGGGAAGACGATAACATAGTGCTGCATGTCTCATTCACTTCTCAATATGCGCCTGTCCTCCGAGACTCATGCAGTCCTATATTGCAACGAATAGCTCGTAGGGTCGGAGTGTCTACCGGTGAAGTCGAAGTCAAGCTCAGCTTAAGAGCCTTTCTCAATCCCTTAACCACTTCCAGGATAGCTCAAGAACGCATGAACTGTTTCAGTCCGATCGCAGAGTTGAACACTTCGATTCTTATTTGTCCTAGGTTGGGAGAATGAGATCTCCGATGAGGTTGCTACGCAAGAGTTTCTCACAACCGAAACCTGAATTGGGTCTTTCAACGTCCTCCGTAAGGGTTTCCATCCACGACTCGGTTGTGTACGAACACAGTTTTGGGTCTAGCAAGACGTCTGTAAGAAATCCGCGAAATTCTAGAGCTTATTGCCTTCCGCTAGCGACGATTTCTTGAAGACGTCATGCCACACCCAATTTTGTTCCTAAAAAACCCAATCGTCAATGGAAACCCTTACGGACGACTCAGAAAGACTCAACTCAAGTCCAAGTTTTGAGCCTACAATCTGCGATGGTTGTAGATCAATCGAACCCCTTACGGAGGACGCTGGTAGACCCAACTCAGGTTCAGGTGTTAGCCCTACAATCTGCGATGCTTATAGAGAGGAGCCTATCCTGTGACTTTCCTGCTTAATCGGCTTTTAACGAGGGGCTTGGAAATTCTAGCAAAATCAGAAAACAAGGATCGTTTCCGGGTAGCAGAATAGACTGAAATACCCCACTGAAGTCTCCCTACTCTGACAAAACAAAATTAATTCAGACCGGGACCCAAAACTACACTCACATGGCTTACATTCGCAGGCTATTTTGGAAGAGTCTAGAGGGTTAAATAAGACCCTAAGCGCAGCCTACATGAGACAGTGTATTTCGAAATCCAATTTTGGATTCCTTCGGACGAAAGAGTCATATCCGCTACAGTAATTCGCAGCACAACGACCTGTAGTCTCAGCGGTCTATTTCTGCCTCTGGTGTCCGACCAGGCTAGTGAAGACTATAGGTACACCCCATAGGACCCAGGACCCAGGTTCCAGCTGTTAATGTTCAGTTTAAGGCCGTATCTAACAAAAAGAATAACAAACGCTCACATGACAGTTACTACCCTCGGACGTTTGTTAGAAATTCGTGAGAGGTAAGGGAAGGATGTGAAAAGACGTGTTGATGTCTACTGATCCACTAGACGATATACAAGGTAGCGCCTTAGACGGAAACTGACCTCAATATGCCTCTCTGTGCCGCCAAGCTCTAGACCGGACTTTTCAAAGTAGCAGTCCAGAGCTACTGGGAAGAGGACTCTAGGAAAAGACCTACGGAAATCACAACGTCGGACGACATTAAAGTCATCTCTGCCGTCGACACCTAACTCTCTCCGATCGGATGCACAGAAAAACATGCCGGCTTACGGCCGATGTTAAGCAGGTTAAATGACGTCCAGCTTCTGATGATTTCGGTTGGTATTGACTGACTCAAGGCTCAAAAGTCAAACGACACCCAAAGAATGCGCAATCTCATCCTAATGCAACCGTTAACGCTCTTTGGCATCTTTCCAACTCGCCTTACGAAAAAAGAAAGACGTTCCTTGGCATCTACTCCCCTCTCCCCAAACACGGAATAACCTAAGACTTAGGTCCAACCAACCCCTGCCTATTTTACTCCCCCCTGAGTCCGAGTGTTTCATTTTCTCTTCTCTGCTCATTAAGTTTACGAAAGTCATTCCTATGAGTCTTCACAGGATCCCAACCAATGGTTCGCTGGTGACATTCTCCATCTCGCCCCCGTCACCTTTGCAAGGAATCTAAAATCAGGTATCACGTGTCAAATGCTTGCACTGCATTCCTGTGCTTAAGTTGCCCCATCTCCCATCCCCCCTTTATGGACATCCCACCTAATTTAATGGAGCAATTTAAGGCGCAATAAAGTCCTTTTTCTATTGCCTCCTTAAGTCATCCAGTTATCATGCAGCACACCATTAAAAATGGAAAACCTGACTGACTCCCATGCCACACTTGTTTAACATAAATATCCTCCAACAGCTCACGTAGAGTGAAGTCCTTTTCCATAAGCGAAAATCCCTCATCTAAAAGTCCGTCTTACCTAACCTCATTCAGAAAAAAAAAAAAAAAAACACGATAATCCTTTACCACTGGCAGTTTACCTGTCCTTTCTCCTTCACTTCACGTCCAACTCTACGTGTGTGTGTGTGTTGTATCTTTTTTAAGTGATATTTTCGCAAGTAATAAAGGACTCGGAACGGAGTTCCAACTCTCGGGCTCCAGCTCCATCGTGAGGCCGGTGAGCCCGGGGTTAAGGAGGTACAATTGCACCTTATCACGCTTTATGTTGCCCGCTAATTCATTTTCCACACAGAGTACAGCTTTACAGTTTCAGTTCACAATTTAACTGTCACGCCAACTGGCAAAACGTCAGAATTTTCCTCCCGCCCTCCACCGCCCCATCTGCGTGCAAGTCGGAGAGGAACCCCAGTACCACCAGGAGGGGGTGGTTATTACCATATCTTGACGGGTGATTATTTCATAATAACTTGCGCGTATTATCCTTTTGCATGAATGTACTGCATATCCTTTGTTACTATGTTTTTTCACCCACCCGCTCCGTATGCTTTAAGGATCTTTGAGTCATAATCCGAGTCCGGGGTGGGGGTGGTGGAAATTTTTTTGAATTTAACCATTTTTTCTCTCCGTTTGGCAGTTTGTGTTTTCGTTTGTTGCCTGTTGGTCCTTGATACGCTTTTACATGCGAACCGTAAAAAGGGAATTTATTATTATCAAGCTCGCTCGGTTGGAATCTAATGGGAACAACAGGAGAAAAAGGCACGCAGGATACTTTTTTTGTTCTCCTTTTTTTAAGGATTCATGCAATTTTAATGTTTGATAAAAGCGGGCACTTTATGTGTACAAAGATGGTTTACTGGGTGCGTAAGGAGTCCCATTGTGGGTGGGTGGGTGGCATTGTACTCGTAAATCGCGATTGAAGGTATCGATCAGGGAAATGAAATGAGCGAAGGAAGGAAGGATGTGAATCCATTAAGTAGAGCATAAGGATTAGGGGCTTCTTTTTTCTCCTCTCTTTTGCGGAAGCTGTCAACTGGGATAGTCAATCCTGCTTAGATGTCGTCAAGATTTGGGGGCAAAGGGAGGGAAATCCTTTTTCACGTTTGTAGTCTCTACTTAGCTCCTCGCAGAAATTGAGGTCTTATAACCCGGAAAGCATAGACGAACTGTGTATTTGAGTTTTCCAGTGGCGACTTCGCTAGAAGAGGGTCTTATGGATATTCACCGCCGTGGTACTCCCTATTCTTTCCTATGGATCACTAGTTTGCTGGACAGCGCTACGAAGTGACAACAATATCAACAAAGGGCAGGAGACCCTACGAGTTTAGGTACAGCTGGAGCCAGGAGAACATGTCCAACCGAAGCCTTGAATGTAGTATTGCACCTTACACCACTTGACCTTCATATTCTTCAAATCAGCATGCAGTGCGGCGAACCCCACAGGCGGATGAACAGCATGTAGAGCGTTCAGACTAAAAGAAACGATAGACTGGTATTTCAAGCCACATGGTCACAGCAACATCCTGAATAAGCTACCAGAGGATCTGACGGCAACTCTAACCGACAGTACAACACCGAAAGCGAATTTAAGGAACTACGTCGGTATCATTTTCCCTTCCAGAGTGGAATGAGGTAGAAGGAGGACGAAATCACTCCTTACCGACTCGTGTAGGGCCGGAGATTTTCTCTGATGTCCACGACATATGAATTTGATGCTGGCTACCGTATCCGTGCAGCGTTTCCCAGGCGAAAGTACTTGCTGAACGTCAGGCTTACCGTCTATTGAAACATCACTGTAGGTCCCTCAGAACCATCGCCATCCTCATTGATAGCCAGGCTAGTATCATGGCGATTGTATCCGCTACACCATCCTCCAAGCTGGTGGAACAATGCAAAGAGGAACTCGCCTCGGTGGGTCATCGATTCAAGATTAGTCTCCATTCAGTGCCGGGACACAGCAACTCAGAGGGGACTAAGCGAGCTGATGAACACTAGCGAGGCGGGAATCGAACCCTTGACAGATCGCTTACGGAAGCTGTACATGTACAGTTGGGGGCTCTCAAGAATAGTATCTTTGCGAATTTTCTCTCAAATGCCAGTATGAGGTGGAATGCGTTGCGGAACTGGATCATATCCCAGCAGAAGTGACCCACTTACAAGTGGCACAGAACACCAGGTCTACAGAACAGAAACCGTGTAGATGTTGCTAGAATTGTGGTGATTAGTACAGGCGACTGGCCCATTGGGAATCATGCAGCCAGACTAGACATTTAATTCAATGCAACACCCCTTCTTCGGTAAGTGCCTGGCTCTAGGTAGGACCAGACAGCGCACTCTAGACTAACCCTTCTTTGGCATCTGAAGTTGATAGGGGAGAAAAGTGTTGGGGAAGTTATGAGCTTTGTCAATGCCACAGAGTGGATCTAAAGACCTACAGTAGTAGGCAGTGTGTTTGCTTGTGGCCTGCCAGGTGTGGGTTCAAACCCCGCTAGAGGAACAGCCATCACAACAGGCATCACAGCAGAACAGAGAAACGAATAAAATCTGAGATTCCCCGGCTACTACACCAAAAAAGGAGTTGCTGCCTGGTAGTACAGTGGATCCTATAGAGTCGGAGTGCTTCTAGGATTCGATTGCTCTTTTATAGAAGAAAAAAATCCCTTATCTCTAAAGTTGAACTCCTTGTCAGCTTCCCATAGATCCACGTGCATTGTGGCATTAACACGGCGCTAAAGCGCTACTGAGGCTGCAGCTTGGAATGCTGTTTCAGCCACTCCTGCCTACCTACCTATGAGTTTTCAATTAAAAAAGGGAAAAGCGCAAACCCTTTACTAAAGAAAAGGTAGTTGTCTTGGCTAAAATAAAAGATCGGCTTGTCGATGGGTGAAGAAAGGATAAAAAATTATAAAAAGCGGCAGAGGTTCAAAGACCACCTAATGATACCTTTTTGGATACCACAAGTCATGTGACTTGGTTGTAAAGTCTTCTGTTGAAATGAGAGACATACTAAGCCCCAGCCTATCGAGTTTAAGTAGAGGATGAGGGATCCAATCCTTTTCAGGTCGTCGAAGAAGGGTTTACCTAGAGCACGTTGTCTGCTTCTTGCTGTTGTCTGACAATTCACAGAGCTTCAGCTGCGACAGAAGGAGTTATGGAAGAGCCAAGCTTAGCTGCATGAGCTCCATTGACCTGCACTTATGGTCATAATTCTGGCAATATCTGGTCTTAATCTGCTTAGTAGATCATTTGATTTAGGTTTGCTGTAGCTGGGCCACGTCTTTCAGGATATAGCGCAGCTAGAAAACGTGTTCCACTCGAGGTTATGAATGTTTCCCTTAACGCACCTTCTAAAGGACTGTGGAGCAGTGATCCACAAGAGAAGGAAACGCCTAAATGCCCACCAACTATCAGTAGAAGACCTAGTCCAGATGCTCCTATTAATCAACAAGTATCTCATCGAATAGAGCTCCAAGTCGGGGCAGCATAATATAGGTAGATCTGCAAAGCCCGCCCCTATAACCAATCTAAGCTAATCTACCCTCGACGTCTACTAGCGAAAGATTCAGTCTTTCTGCCAGAGGCCCCCCTATGGGTTGACCCCTGCCTGACACAGATCGTCACACTTGCTCATTCCCCTCAAAGCTACCGTGTCCTGGAACCCAGGTGAGGTTCTGGCATAGCTCTACCAGATTTCATGACGTGGAAACTGAGTCAATGCCTTTAAAAGCAGCGTGGCTATCAGTGAAGACAGCAAGATTGCCGTTGGATGGTATGTACCCATATCCCAACAACCCACCACATTTGCCCCCTTCCACGAATCTCCTTCTTCACACACATCATCCGTATCCGTTCTGGCAACGTGAAAATTTTCTTTCAGGACATCCGGGCTAACACCCGCGATTAAATTTCCACCCGCCATTTCGTATAAAATTCCTTAACACCCGCCGATTTATGAATCGATGAAATCGACCAAAAAAAATATACAATGTACGAGCAAGGATATGCTTCCTTGCGACAGGAAAATACAGTGAAAAACCTTGACAAGCACGTTTGCTTTGAACAATTTTCGATAAAAAAAAAGAAAAAAACAGCTCCATCTAGCGACAACGTCTGCAATTCAATTGAACATTAAAAGAAAAATCAACACTCGCGCGCACATACACATCCTTGTGTGCTAGATGAACAGGAAACGAAACGTATAATGTACATCCGCGTAGAACACACGGTCTACGATTTGTGGTGGAATATCCTTTCGATGTGAATTACTTCCTCTTGACTGGAATCAAAGTTGAGGACATGAATAGAGATGAACCAGGACAGACACACAACACAATACACAGGTACCGCTGCGCCGTCATCGTGTCTGATGCTGATTCAGCAGATATTGCCGTGTGTCGATCTCGTGTGACGCTCAGGAGGATACGACACAATGAGGATACGTGATGACACATAATGCATGCATTCTACTTGCTTGTCATTGGTTTTGGATTTCCTCACAGAGAGAGGAGATCCTTGGTAAGGCTTCTTGGGAATGTCTTTATGGCTGCACCACCCCTTGGGTGACATGCTGATGCATGTGAGTGTTATTGGGAACGTCTTCGACGGTATTGAGGCGCTCCTACCTTGGGTTTGTATTGTTTTTCGATTATTTTCGGAGCACCTGAGTGTGTGTGTTCCACTAATGGATGATTGGGCGAGTGAGGTGCATCCTTTCTGTGGTATTTGCAGAGGAATCGGAATCAATTTGTTTTGGAATTCGGGGGGATTGAGATGGCAATGATCAGAAGATTTGGGACGACGGTTTGTTTGGTCCTGATACCTACTTAATGCAGCCACTGATTGGAAGGAGATACTCGTGTGCAATGGGAGGGCGGAGTGGATAATGTGTCTGTTTGAAGGCCTTAAGGAGGATTCTTGTTGCATGTGCACATCTCAGGCGCCAGGAACTAGGTCGACCTCACTCTCATGGGCAGTCACAGAACTTGGATGGAAGCAATACCTCTGGAGTGGCCAATACGATAGCAGACAAGAAATAGCCAATGTCTGCTACATAAGCGAGGAACCATCTCAAAACTAACCAACTTTAGAGCCAATCCCTACTACCAGAGGCTGCGGATACCACAAAATGGCTTCTGCACAAGTTACAGGAGACTACTTCCTGTGCACATACCTTCCACATGCCAATATAAGGAGCTACCTTCGGTAAAAGCCTCTCAACAACGTTTGCTTGGTTAACATTGCAAAATTTACACTAAAAAACCAAACGCTTCAGGGGTAGGCGGTGTGAGCCATCCTTCCTTACCTGAAAGGATAAGCAGGCGACGCTCTAGAGGCGTTAAGTGTCGAATGCAAGTGGAAAACGACTCCAAGGGGCAGCTGGCTACGAAGAATGTATTTCTTGGGACCCTGGACCACTTTAGACTGAGATAACCATTAGACCCCACGCCCTCAGCCCAACAATTACCAAAGCCGACGTCTGGAGACCGATGAAGTGGAGAAAGTTGTAGAAAACGACTTCAAGAGGCAGCTGGGCTAAAAGTAGGTGTTTCTCGTGGTCCACGTCCACGCCGAACTCACTTTTGATTGCATGGACACCAGCCGGAGTCGTCAAGTCCATTCCAAAGGGACGATGCACCAGAGGAAGGTTTAGCTAACAACAACAAGGGGCTCCTGGGCTAAAAGAAGGATCTAGGTCGCGCTCAGGATGTACAGCAACGACTTAAACCCAAGAATACCCAAAGCGACACTGGAGAACGATGAAGTGGAAAAGGCTCTACATTAAGTGTCGCGTTCAAGTGGAAATGTTGAAAGAAGGTGGTGCCAAATGGACTCAAAGACCCTAACGCAGAAAACTACTAAAGCCACAGCGGATACCTCAAGAGCCAATTGGGTGCTCTTGGTGGCCCAGGTCGGCCTAGACTGACTTGGATATGTGGAGACCAGAGCCCTAACTGGAAAATGACTAAATCTACCCCGAAGGTCCAGGTCATCGTCGGACTGTAACGTCACCATCAAGCAAAGTCAGTGTCACATGAGAAACAAGAGATACCGTGTCTACTCGATCAAGGAGAGGTAGATAGACAGAGGTGGGCGCTGTTGTGCGCTGCACTGCAGCCCAATGAGTGCCGTTAGTGCCACAAGTCACGTGAGTTCCTTAAGGCTGTAAAAAATTAGTCAACTTAGAGGTCGATGTCGGGCTCTACTTAAAGCGGGATACCGGCAGGGAAAGCCAGAGAGGTAACTGCGGTAATGTGTGCTGGGAGGGATGCACAGTGTCGACGCATGCCCAGTGTACTGAGCTTAACGCTACAATACCTACAGCGTCTGGCCGAATCCTTTTCTAAAATTCTTGTGCTCTGACCCAGATCTGCCCAGAAATGACCCACTTTTGCAGTCTGTACTACTTTTTGCTCTCCACTGCTGGAAAGTGTGTGAAAAGATTTCGCCCATGACAGGTCCCATCGGAAGGAGGACTACCTCTGCAAAGGATCTGTTAAAGGCACACCCTCTCCTCGCCTTCAAAAATCCAAAAATATTCTAAAGAAATACTTTCCAAACGCTGCCCCATCCTGAGGATCCATTTAATCCTTCTTCCCGGAGTCTTGTCAATCAAATAAATCCCGTTGTGCAGTCTCTTAATCCAACCACTTTAGGTGCCATCTCATCCGTCATAAATGGTGCACCAAGAACCACATTTTCTGTGCAGTTCACTAGTCAACTAAACCATGAAACCCACCCCCAGGCTCCACAATCTCTCGTTTACACCCCCAAGTCGATCAACAACCTCAAGTCAAACACAAAAATTCCTTTTTCCTTCACTCCATCATCTCTGCGTACCGGATATTATAGAGCTTCATCTCCTTCAATCACGGAACCGCTGCGACTCTAAAAAGTGTCCCCCGAGTGATTCCCGGAATTTTTTTTCTCCATTATTGCATTTTCGATGAAAGAAAAGGAAGCAAGTGAACAAGAGAAGAAGAAAAAAAAAACCAACAAAAGACACATCAAAGGCAGAGCAACGCAGTCTCCCAATCCGCCTTAAGCAACAAAACACGCAACACAACAGAAATCTAATATAAAAGTATCGCAGCCTCATGCTCCCCCACCAGGACATCCTCCTGCAAATGTAACTACAAAGGAACAACAACCGTCAAGCGTCGTTTCGAGGCAGGAGTGTGGATGCCAATTGAATTGTTAAAAATCATTTTATTCCTGCCCGGCCCACCAGGCGGTATCCATGTCACTGGCCCCCGGCATAAATTCATTCAAGTGAAAGGCGGTTGTAAGCCGATACTGGACGTGCAGCGAACATATGTCCTCGTGGTGGTTAGTTTATCCCCCCCGGACGGGGATTGTGGTTACCGGTAGCCTTAGCGATAAATCATAATTCCTTCGAGCTGCCTTTGAAGGGTGCCGACTGCCGTGCATATGCACAGGTCCTTGACGTAAGATTTGTGTTCTCTTTGAATGTCGTTCTCGTTTTCGTTTCCGTTTTCCTTTTCAGCTTCACTGGACCGAAATAATTGGAAATTATAGATTTTCGTCACCCCTCCCCGGCGGTGGGGGCAAGAAGGACTTTTTTTTTAATTTAAAACCTACCCCAACCGAGGCACAGCAGCCCCCAAGCCAACTCAAACAAACTGAAGTAAACAAGAAAAAGCCATAAAGTGTGCCCACGGGCTTCGGGCGTTGGGTTCTCTATTGAAACTGTGTGTCCGCCCCGCAGGAACAGGAAACTTTTGCTCCATCCATCCGGCGCGCGTTGGGTCTCAAATTCGATGCTTACCCCTCTCAGGCATGGGTGCTGGTGGGGGAGGACTTCTGCATTCTATGGCCAGTTCCAGTTGAGCGCAAACATCCTGTTGCGGCGGAAACTTGGCCAATTTACCGCAATTCGTTTCTGCATCGTTTTGTATTTTAAGGGCATTTCACTGCTGGCAGTTAAGTGTGTGCGTGGGGGAAGGTTACCTACGGAGTTCTGTTTGCCGCCAGCTGAATAGAATCGACACTGGAGAGCTCAGGTCAGATTGTGCATATTGAGTGGCCGCTGTGGAGGGCTAGGGAGACGAATAACCAATGCGCGTCGTTTACATTATTGTAATTTGCCGGGTTATTAGTCTGGACAATATGGGCGACTTCCTGTTTCCTGGTAATTCTATGAAAGGCCTGCGCGAGCATTGAAATAAATTTTTATTGCGGTCCTGCTATCGATGAGGGAATTTGCATTTTTAATTGTGGTTCACCCAGAGGCGAATGGTATGCGATTGGAGGTGAGCTTATTAGCTGCACGTGTCCTTGAAGGAAGTTTATTGTTAAGTGGATCGCAGAGGGTTTCAGATGCTACGAGTTGGTTGCACGATTGAAATTATGGACGCGGTGAACGATAAGCTCAGGATCAGTGGAACATCGTGTCAAAATTTCGGTGGAAGGATTCAGAATTTTCTTCAAAACAGTAATGGTCCCAGTGCGCAGCCTTGTGGAACGTCACATTGGCTGCAGTAAGCAAAAAATGGTGCTGAAAGAGGTACGATCCACTTCGATCCACTTGAGCTTTTAAACTCGTCTATGAAATAGGCGTGGAAATTGTTGGCTTGATGAATCGTCAGAAAGCCTGTTGGTAGACGAGGGTAAGTGGATTGTAATTCAAGAATTTGGTTCAGATCCTCAAAATAAATGGTAACTGTCACCGTAGAGAGGGCGGTACAGGTAGATAGCTTCGAAGCGCTGTAGATTTACTTCTTGGTTACACGCTAGCGAGCACTGCATCAGAAAACAAGGGCGTCAGGACGAAAAGGGACTCAGAAAGATGCTTTGATCTTTCTTTCTCCAGCATTATCACTGGAAACAGCCTTGACAAAGCACAGTTTAACCCCCAACAATGTGTGCTCGAATGTATTGACGGCACACAAAGGACGATAGGACAACATCTGCCAGTAATTCCATTAATTATAGGTGGCCTGCATCTTTCACAGGGCTGTCATCCTAGATCCGACTGCTGCTTTCCAGATCCGACTGAACACTCACTCGTGGAGTGGTCAGATGGACAGAACTTCTGAGCGCGATACTCATAAAGTGGTTTCAAGAAGCGAATGACTCTGGAGGCCTAAGTCTTAATGACATCTGCGATGGAATGCGCATTTTTCCACAGGCTCTACAGCTTACAGATAAGAAGCCGAGGAACATTCTCACAGACAACGACTGTTCCCCATTACCAATGGGAACAAACTCTAAAAAAAGGAGCCTGAAGCACAGGTAGAAGTGGTAGTATCCACAGGACAGATGCCCCAATCTCGGCTCTTAGGTCTCTTCTTCAGAACCATGTGGATTCCGATATCTGCAGGTCTTGTCTGGGGGATCTGGAGCCAGCACATGCAAGTAGAAGATTAGCTAGATATCCTTAGAGCTAGTACCACTATTCAGTCGAGGAACCAAGATTAAAAAGAACTCCGGAGATGACCAGAGAGTAACTAAAAGTGGCCCAACAAGGTACTTGGATTCTCGATAATTTGTTGAAGCCTTCCATGGAATCCTCACCTTGGAAAAGGAAGGGTGTAAGGTTATAGCTTGCGTAGATGACACAACTATCGCCATTAGTGGAAGATATTTGACAACGATGAGAGAGATCTGATGGAAGCAGCTCTGTCCAAACTGCTTAGCCTGACAAGTGTGGCTTGGGTAACAATCCGTTGAAAACGAAGATAAGTCGCTTCAATTGTAGAGTCTTAACCTACGATGAAGACAGTGGACCCAAAGAGTACAAGATCACCAAAGGAGTGCCACAATCCTTAGGGCTAGGTCCACTACTCTGGAACATCATGTCAGGCGGGGTTTTAGGCGGCAAAAATTATGGGTTTCGCAGACGACATCGCGATTATTGCGATCGGCAACTTCTAGTACGGCAATGACTAGCCTCGGCTATCATCACCCTGGTGGAACACAAAACGGAAGCGGTCCTTATGTGCAGCAGGGTGTCGACTGAAACAGCCAACATCACTGTGGGTGGCCACATAATGCCATCGAAATCCCACAGAAAATATCTCGGAGAATACAGGAGGCCCAGTCGAAGACTACTTTTGGTCAGAATAGAAGCAGCTACAATCTCCTAACCCTGTAGCGTTCAGTTCATTGAGGCTCATACCTGCATAAATTAAAGCCCTTACTGCCCATGATTCGTAGACTGTATGAGTCCACGGATTCGGAGCGAAGCATTGAGGGACAAACTAGACGTGCCACCAACCCCGATTGGTGACGATTGAAGCCTCTTCAGACCCAAGAGGCTTGGGATGCAGTTGTTGAAAATAGAAAGGATATCATGAGCACGTTAGAGCGGTAGAACGTGCGAGAAAAGAGTCCAATCAGACTAACCAGAGAATGAAATGCCGAGAAGGCCAGCAAGGGAGGAATGAGTGGGTAAAAACCCCAGACTGTTTCGTCTTTACAAGATTACCTACCACCTACCAGGAGAGTATTCAACAACAAACACTTCACAAACAGTTGCCTAGCCTGCCCTACATTTGCTGGACCGTCAGTAGATAGTAAGACTCTGAGATTTGAAGTGTTTGAACGAGGCTCAACAGGACGACTCCTTTGAGACTGCGCGAGCCCGCTGCCAAATCCTAATACTTTCAAGCGGAAGCCATTCTCTTGTAACAATTGAGACAATTCCCGAAACCATGAAGCAACGAAAAATCACACGAACGACAAGGATACTCTAAGTGTGCTCCAATAAATCTCATTCGGCAGCAAAATCAGGGTTCATCTTGGCACCCATCACAAGTTAGACGGCCCAACGATGGTTAATTTCAGTGAAAAACGTCAAATCCATCGATGGTAGCCTTCAGTGGAAGCAGACACTCTAGACATCGACTTACCTTAGACGTGAGACCAAAGACACAAAGAAACTGTGTCTTCTCCAAGCTCACTAAAAGCCGACTCCTTCAAAGGCTTAGAAGCACTCATTGCCCACTTATGTAAGCTCATAACTCCTTCAACCTGAATTCACACCCTTAAACCCATCCGTCCAGCTCAAAAGCCAACCAAAGTCTCTTGTAGTTCGTGTATCCCCATGCAATCATCGTAAAACTGCCAAGAAAAGTGCACATCCTAGGCGCTTAAACTAGTTTATCCTCGTCTCTATTATTCACGCAAAGCTAAAATCATCACCCACCCTTAGCAGGTACATTATGCTACCTAATGCTCATGACACACTGGACAGACGGACAACAAAATCATGAGCCATCATAAAAAACCATTTACTGCAAAATATGTTTTCGTCCTTTTAACACCACATCCATCAAATCTCTCCGTCGTCGTCGTCGTGCCCACTCAGTCTCAGATTATCTTCCACATTGTACGACGAGACACACACACACACTCGCCCACGCAACTCCTCCTATACTGCACTCTGTCAATATCCTTTAAAAGCTTTTGCCTTCTCCCCCGCCTCCTGAATTCCTTCCCTAAATCATTCCAGCATCCTTTTGATGTGGTTTCATTTGATGATATCCCATGACAACTAAATTATATTGACTGCTGACTTCTGTGCACCCCCAGGATGGGGAGGGGGCGGGCGGTTCAGCAAAAAGGACGACATTCTTCTATCTCCATTCTGTGTCTAGACAAAGATGATCCATGTGCGAGGAATGATGGAAAATTATTATTAATAACAGGTGCCTCAGTAGGAACCCCAAAAATACAATTCACCACCCAACATCCACTACCATCCACACTTCCCCATCTCTATCCATCCATTTGGAGAGCAAACAAAAGGCGACTGTCCTTGTCCTCGTCTGCATTTCCACTCGATTAATATTTAGATTTTCATATGCGCTGCGCGATGTGTGATGTGCGATTTCCATGACAATCACGGTCGTCTCTTTTGAGGGATTAGTCCTTCGTCTTGATTCCAGCAAAAAAAAGGACGTTTTGACCTTTCGTTGTGTGCGGATTCTCCTTGAAAATGATTAGGAAACCTCTTGGCCCCGGAGATGGAGAGGAGTAACATTTGCATTTTATTGCCAAGTGCAGTTAATCTTTTCCTTTCGAAGCACGAAAAAGGATTTCAAATTGAAAAGGAAAGGAAATGTATCCTGCAATATGCAGGATGTCTCATATTTTTTATATTTCCCATGGCAATGGGAATTTTGGGATTTTTTCTTCGGTTTTTTGGTTTTTTTCTCGTTCGTCTGCTTTGCTTTAAGGAAGATTTACCGTTTACTGATGGTGGAATGCGCTTCTGTTTTGATTTATGAGATGCATTTGGAGTTTGGATGACTGAATGGAGTTCGGATTGGAGAACATTATTCATTTTGGTGGACTTTTATCCTGGTACGGTAAATAAAGTTGCAGGGAAGCGATGGAACTTGAATTTGCATATCTCAATGGAGGGGGAGTCCTGTCAACAAATTTTTTTTTAAAAGAGTCAAACTGGAGGAGTCGGTGAAGATTGATCCTTTAAAGAGGACGTTTTTGAATAATTTTTCAATGGAAAAGGTGTACCGTCTTAACTTCCTTGCAGGATATTTCTATCTTCAGTTCTAGGCAGGCTGCGAGATGTAGGTAATCGACTGCAAGGAAGTGGATTACATACGATCTCAAAGGACTCGGATTAAGTATATCAACTGAATGCAAAGAAAACAGTAACACAGGCGGGAAAAAGGACAGTAATTCTTCGTTTTGTAAACCCTACTCGTCCTTCTATAGTGAAGAATGAGTTCAACTGACCAACGGCGAAAGAGAAATTTCGAGCTGCAAGCGTTGAACTTGACATGGAAGACAGCTCTCGGCAGCATCAAAAGACGGCACCTATCCCGAAAACTATTACCACCGGCATTTATTTAAGAATGACTCTATTTCAAGGACAAATTTGACAGCAACCTCATTTGCCTGCACACCTCCACAGAACTGAGACCATTACGCAAGGAATGAAGGAAAAGTTGTGCTAACCAAACCCATGGGAACCTAAGGCAAATCGACTTTTCAGAGCCACACAAAGTGGCAGTCTGTTGGAGGAAGTTCAAAGGACGCTACTAATGGCTGTAGAGCACTGCAGTTCCAAACGAGGATGGGATAGAAGTGAACACGGATGGACGACACATCGATGGAGAATCGGGGGAGGGAATCTACTGGCGTTCGCCACCTCTCAATCACGGAGTCAATCCGGAACAATTCGTGATTGTCTTTCAGGCAAAGATTTTTGATTGTGTACTTAAGGGCGCGGGGGTACCACTCAGTACCGGGACCCAAGGCGAAGGAATTAACATCTGCTTGGATAGTCAAGCAATCCTAGTAGTGCTGGTAAACCCAAGAAAAAACTCGAAATTGGTGAAGGAATGCAAGCCGCGGATGAACTGGCGAGGAAGGAGCGAGCAACATGGACGCGCCCACGATTACAACCGTAGGAGTAACCTTACAGGTTGTTAAAACCAGACCGCAGCTCCAATGCTGCCAAAGCCATGAATGAGCTATCTTGCTGCCGACAGACAAAGAGGGTGCTCGACCTAATTGGATGGTCCGTCTGTACGCCAGACACATCAACCTGAACAAAACACGCCTACAAGCCGCGACTGGTGACTTCTAACACTCACCCGATATACGAGAAATTCTGGAATTGGTTAGAAGTACAGGATACTTCTCGGAACAGTGAATCCCACCCGACTTTTCATCGAATCAAACCACCCTTCACGTACGTCTCTTCCTTTTCACCTTTCTCTACCAGACCAGTACGCTGAAGTCATTGAAGAAACGACGCCTCAATGGACAGAAGCAAAGGAGATGAAGGATGGTCTCCTCCTCCTCTTCATCCCTGTAGCTTCTGCAGAAGTCATTTGAAAAGAGGAGCCTTTTACTCCGACTACGTTGCTCATCCGGTGAAAAAAGAAAATTCGAGCCACTTTCCCATCAAACCTCCTCTTACATCCTACGATCCTCTTATGCAGCTCAGTTGATGGAAGTTGAACGGTGCAAAACCGCATCACCACCTCCTCGTAGTCGCTGCTGCATAGCTTTCCCATAGGGGAACTAACGAACAGCGTATGCTGAGTCTAACTGCACACATTGAGTACAGAGTACTCCGACCTATGCAAGCATGCCTAGCTTCGTTAGCTTCGGTAGGCGTGTGCTAGGCACGGCATCTCTTGTTGACCTGATTGGCAGCAACGTGCGTCTCAGACGTCAAACAAGAGGTGCTCAGAAGGAGGACAAGAAGCGAAGTAGGTCCCCTGAATGGAATCGATGGTGACGTCCACAGTCAGACTAACAAAATACAACAGCGCAACAGACCGTTTCAGGTCCAGGGCCTACTTCCTCGCGACCATTCGTGCAGTCCGTGTTATAAATTTTGGCCCAAATGGAAGAGAAGAGACCTACAGTAAGACTAAGGCAGGGTCTGGAAAGGGAAATAGTGGCGGGGGAGCCCACCACTTGTGGTGAAATCTATTACGTTGGCTAGCACCGTCCAACTGACCTAAAAAATATCACGATTTGCAATTGAAAGCACGACCAAGGGAACAATGCTCCAAAGCATCCTTACACTCAAGATGATTCACCGGAGTAGTAGGTGAAGCAATACCCGATTACTGGTACCGTGGGCAGGAGTCAGAGTTAGAGGAGTTTAAGCTTAGGTCCAACTTAGCACACGAATCCCTCCCCTTACCAAGAAAAAACTCGAAATAGTAGGTAAACCACCAAGAGAACACCACGTTCTGTTAAGGATAAATCTCCTCCTGGTTCAGAAAAATCAAAGAAGCGCAAAGAACACAACTGACCCACCACACAGGCATTTAATGAGCTCCCTCCTGCTCAACGACTGAAAAACAAGAATTAACCCAAATCAAGGCACTTAGCCGAACCTTTTTATGAACGTCCTTAATGGCTCATCACTTCTGTAATTGCCTCCATTCGCCGCGCCACCCTTCCATTGTGTTTTGTTTACTTTTTCAATTAAACCTTCGACTTAATCTGTGTCACAATAAATTAAAATCTAATTTACCTCCCCCATCCCCTTCCCAGTTCACAGGAAACCCATTTCACACTCGAATCCTTTTTCATAACTCAAACATTTCAAAAAATCTGCCAAAAGTAAGCAGAATTCGGGGCGCGCCAGACGCCCGCACGCCCGTCCGCCCATCAGGACACTTTATTTCCATCTTTTCTTCCTTTTTTCTGTTAATCACGCCATTAATTCAAATTAAAAAAGGACTCCTTTCGTGGTTTACTGTTTTTTTGGTTTCTATTAAACTTTCTTGATCCGGTTTTTAATGGCGGGAAAGTCCTTTCAAAAGCAGGCAGTTTAACATCGGAGAGAAAAAAACTTTAATTAAATCCACAGAGAGAAACAAAGGAGCGCAAAAAAATTAAGGACAACAAGAACCATCTGGAGGAAGTTTTCCAGCGTTTTTAAGTGAGTAGAACCGTCTTGAAGTCTGAAAAGTCCTAGAAACAGCAGCGAATTACAGCAAAGCTGGTTTCTGGTTTCAGTCAAAGCGCACGCATACATCCCAAAGGATATGCCTGCTCCGCTTGATCCTCCTTTGACAGTGCGATGACGGGACGAATTCAACTGATAACATCGCTTTAATGTAATTAAATTGCGATTAAGAAGCAGTAGCAGCAGCATCACTGCCTGTGTCCTTGAGTGTGTGCTCGAGTGCTATCATCAACTTTTCCTGAAATGCTTTCTAATTAAATGAAATTACACACACTCGCACTCACACGTAAGGACGACAATGAGATGAGAAAATGAAGTGCGAGACACATATACTTGTACTGTGCAGGCTTCCACCTGGAGGACGAGCTTTTGCATGCCATAGAAACACGTTGAAGGAAACGTTTTTATTTCTATTTGTATCCTGAGCTTTTATTGGAGTTGCCATGGCAGACAGGAGGAGGCAGTGGCTGCGATGAAATTTCAGTTAATTGGCACAAACACAAAAATAATGACGACTATGATCGGAATGACGGCGGTGATAAGGGAGAGTGGGAGTGAATGCGAATGATAGTAAGGACGACTGTACCTGACACATAATGCCAGCGGGGAGCTTGCCAATTTGTTTGGCGTATCATAAAGCAGCTTAACTTGATCCTTTGAATAATTATGGAGTAATTATTCAGATTGTTGAGTTTGATAGAAATGAGGGGCTTTTCGGCGAGTTTACGTAGGCCTTTGATGGCGGGAATGTGTAATGTGGGTGCTGTCATGCCGTAACAGGGATATTTTATTCGATTAGCGACAGAAATGAATGCGTATGGGGAGGCAGCCACATGGCAGGTGGGAATGCGAACAAATCTCTGCAAAGGTTATGTGGGTGGGGTGTCCGCCTTCCTTTTTACGTAATTATGTTGGGGCCAACGGAGGAGGGATGAGTGGCATATGACTGGTGTATCGTAGGACTAAAATCTCCCGATCGATATCGGTTCTCACCCCCTTTATTCGAGCTTATTCCGAACCCCATTTTCGCAATGACTGTCGGCCAGTAGCCCAGACTAAAAAAGCAGAAAGCAGACGAAAGGGGCTTTCAACAGACGCGGTGCGTAGGTCTTTAGAGAACCACGGTGTACACAACACCCTAATCAATTGGATTGTGAGTGTGCTTGTGGAAAGACGCATCTACACTGAAACAGGCGGACTACATCTAGAAGTTTTTGCCAATAGACGCCCAGCTCAAGGCGGAGTTGTCTCCCCACTATTAGGGATCTGTATTCTAAGTGAGGTGCTCCCAATGAGAGAGAGCTCTAGAGACCAAAGTGGACCAAGAAAAGTGGACAGTAGCAGTCAACCCCCAGAAAACTGAGTTGGCACTCCTTACAAACAAGAGGAGGATACCACGATTCACAGTGCCTTCTGTACGAGTATCACCCCTCAGAATCTCTGACAGAGCCTAATAGCTTGGTCTAGTACTCGGTAAAAGACTGAATTGCAGGCTGAACACTAGAGAAGGAATCAAGAAAGCCACGATAGCCTTCTACTCGTGCAACAGAATATTTCGTGAAACATGAAGACCAGGCCCCAAATCATTCTGTGAATTGTAAGAGCTATACCAACTAAACCACCAACTTAAGTGTAAGACCACCAAATGGAGCCACCAGTGCCATGATAGCGACCCCAAGCAGGACTCCTCAACATACTTATCTTCAAAAATCAGTCCAAAGTGGACATCGATGTCGACTCATTTGCTGAACCACAGTAGCGTCTTCCTAGCAGAGACAATAGCCACCCGTGGGACTACCCTCACTGCATCAGCTTCTTCATTGACAGCCATACAGCGACGAAAGTGCTACCTGCTGTAGAAATAGAGTCAAAGCTTGTGAAGAGCTCAAGGTTCTTAGAACGCAGCACAAGGTAAGACTTTGTTGGGTCCCTGGACAAAAAGACCAATGAACTGGCAAGAAAAACCTCGTCACCAAGCTTAGAACAGACCAACAACTCAGTGAATATCCCGACTTGAACCCTTAGGCATAAAGCAGGGGAAAAATCCATAACACAGGCAAACAGTAGATGGCGACCCTTGAGCACTTGTACTACAACAAGGAAATTATGGCCACTGTTTTACAAAGGGAAACTCATCCCTGCCCCTCATAGGAGTGATGACGATGAACACTCTGCGGCATCATTTCAAGAAGCTACGCCTCATAGAAGAAGACCTTTCTAGAGGTTGCGGCGACGAAGAGATCGACCCAGTTGAAGCTACCGAATGCAGGAGGCTGAACTGAAAATCTGAGATATTAAACGCGTTACAGAGAATATCCTCAGCCATATGAAAGCTGCTCCAAAGCAAAGTTATTAGGCCCGACTAACCCTGGGTACACCAACGGACTGAACAGCAACGCTTCAGCTGAAAGGTTCTTAAAACTAAATTGTATGAGAAGGGTTACTCAACTGAGTGGAAGCAATTTCATGTTCGGAGCCTGATAAATCGATTCCAAATGATCCCTTAAGACATCCCCCACCAAAGAATGGCGACAACGACAAGATTTTCAAATGATGTTGATCCTCATTCCTAAATTTTAAGCCCACCTCATTCGACTTTAAGAATTCTTAATTGTGACCATCTACGCATCAGAACCCTTAAACACCTTCAATTAGATCACAACATATACAGTACATCTTTACTTCGATGAAACGGTCTTGGAGGACAGACACACCGCTGTACATGATAACTGAACTGAACGAACAACTAAGTTTTTTGAAAAATATGTGGTACACATCGGGTCAAAAGCTGTTGGATGTCAAAATAAGGCAGCGAAAAAGACGTTCGATTGGCCATACACTGAAGAATCCAAATAAAACATCTTGAAGCAGTAAATCAAGTAAAATCCTCAAGGTGCACGGCAGGTTGGAAGGTCAAGAACAACGAGAGGCTCAACAGTCTTAGCAAAAGCAGTGTCTCAGCACAAAAGGTAGCCCATACATAGCCCCGATCATTTGGCAGTTGACCCTCTATAAAGCTTTACGCTCCAACCATCTGAGCAAAGTGAACAAAATATATTCAGCGCTAACAGCCCTTATAGGGCCTAGTGCATCGCAGCAATTATGTAGCGTACGTACAGGCTAATTTACGATTGCCAACAATCTGGAGGCAAACATCGTCATAATCCCAACTAGACAAGCAATACACAATCCCTCAGAGCTGCTTTACACGGACATCTTTCAGAAGAACGTAGCGGGTATGTAGCTGCGCTTCTTCATGCCAATCTGGAATGGGATTAAGTGTTATACCACTTAACAGATCGTATAAGACCCAACTGACCCGAGAACTCAAACCAGGACACTGTTATCAGGAAAGAGAATTCGTCAATTGGTTGATGAACCATCCCCTCGGCTAATGAAGGACATTTTGGTAGAGCCCAAGAGTGGGTCAAGGAAAGTCAATGCCTCCATTACGCGCCTCTGTTTGTTACAACTTTGGGGCTGATGGAGGCGGACTTCTTTGGAAATGCGGTTACACAAAATGGTTTACGTTGCAAAATGATGATAACTGAGTTTCTTTTGGCCAGAATTAATTGATTTTGATTTTGAAGACATATGCTGGAACCGCAGGACGGCGCAACATGTCATCCCACACCCGAAGCAAAGTGTACAGGTCGTGAGGATACAAATCAGTCAGCAAATTCGTGTAATTTGAAACCACCCTGTCTTTTTTTAGAGATTTTTTTTAAGTTGCCTGTATGTTGACAATAAGCCAGCATTGTTGTCACTTACAGGCGGCTTCAAAAAACCTCCAAAAAGGGTAGAATGGTTTCAAATTACTCGAACTTGCTGACTGATTCCTATCCTCATTTACCATCTGATCGAGATGAGACCTATTTTCATAGATTTAAAAAAAAGTCTCCAAAAATAAAAGCATTTGAGTTCACTAGAAAAAAGTACCTAAAAACAGAGAATAGGACATAGAATGTACAGTTTAACTAACAAAGCATTTTTTTTAATACAAATCGACGCGCGTACTGAATACATGGCCTGCAACAATAAACGCTGAAAACAAAAATGATACAGGACATACCGCGAAGCTTAAACCCCTTCAACGGAACAGAGAATATCAACAACAAAATCATAAAGCAGGTGTCAGCTACAATTTTTCCCCTGATTTTGCATCTTAAAACCACTGAAACTGACAGATGAGCAAAGAAACCTAAACGACAAAACCTGGCAAAATGGGAACGAACTTAAATCGAAACACAACTCTACCAAATCGAAAGGAAAAATCAAAAGAAACAAGAAAACAAGAAAATAAAGAAAACAAAGAAAAAAAATAAATCATCCACTCACCATGCATGTGTGTGTTGAGATTTTGAATCTGCATTCAAGTTGGGTATCCACATTAAACAATAAAAAAAAAAACACTCCCGAACCGAACACCAAGACTCGACGCTCGACAGTCGACGCAACACTCGACACTCGATGCAAGACCCGGCGCACAACTCAAAGCACGAACCGTACCGAGGGAGAAAACAGGGGCAAAAAGCCCTTTTTTTTACATTTTCTTCATTAACAACGCCAACGGCACGGACAGAGGGGTTAGAAACCCAAAAACACTTCACTGCAACACTTTTTATTTTCATTAAAAAAGGCAGAAGGCCAGCACATTTTATGCACAAACAAGCTTGGGAATTACGACAGACAGACTGCTCGACTGAATACCCGACGCACGACTCGAAGCAAGAAAGGTTAACCGAACCGAGGGAGAAAGGCAGGTGATTCCGGCAAACGGGCAAAACACATTTTTTTTTTTACAAGGACATCACCGAATCTCTTATTTTCGTTAAAAAAAAGGCAAAAAAGGCTTCGGAATTATGGCAAACAGGGATGAAATGAATTTTTTTTATTGGCACAACTCGGCGCAAGACTCGACGCACGACACAACACAAAAACGGTCAACCGTACCGAGGGAGAAATACGAGTAACTTCGATCGACAGGGGCAGAAAGCATTTTTTCACTTTTTTTCATTAGCAGGGGTAGGGGAAGGGGGCAGATGGATTGAAACATTTAAAACACTTCACTGCAGCACTTTTTATTTTCACATTTTCATTAAAAAAGGCAAAGCACGCTTGGGAATTATAGCAGACATGGGTAAAATGCACTTTTTTCTCATTAGCAGGGGCAAGGACAGGGGCAGAACAAGGGCACATGGATGAAAAACTTAAAGCACTCCACTAAAACACTTTTTTTTATATTTTCACTGAAATAGCACAAGGCCAGCACATTTTTTTCACAAGAAAACTCGGCAATTTGCAGCGGCAAAATACATTAAGCACTGCTCGATGCAGGACCCGACGCACGACTCTGCGACCAAAATGACGATGAATTCGACGCAAAACCCCACGCACGACTTGACGCAAGACCCGGCGCACGAAACGACGTAAGAACGGTTAAACGCATCGGGGGAGAAATGCATATCACTTCGGCAGACAGGGACGAAAAGCATTTTTTTTTTTCATTATGAACGGGCAACGGCAAGGGCAGATGGATTAAAAACAAAAACACTTCGCTAGAACACTTCATTTTCACATTTTCGTAAAAAAGGCAGAAGGCCAGCACATTTTATGCACAAACAAGCTTGGGAATTACGACAGACAGACTGCTCGACTGAATACCCGACGCACGACTCGAAGCAAGAAAGGTTAACCGAACCGAGGGAGAAAGGCAGGTGATTCCGGCAAACGGGCAAAACACATTTTTTTTTTTACAAGGACATCACCGAATCACTTATTTTCGTTAAAAAAAAAGGCAAAAAAGGCTTCGGAATTATGGCAAACAGGGATGAAATGAATTTTTTTTATTGGCACAACTCGGCGCAAGACTCGACGCACGACACGACACAAAAACGGTCAACCGTACCGAGGGAGAAATACAAGGAACTTCGATCGACAGGGGCAGAATGCATTTTTTCACTGTTTTTCATTAGCAGGGGTAGGGGAAGGGCGCAGATGGGTTGAAACATTTAAAAAACCTTCACTGCAGCACTTTTTATTTTCACATTTTCATTAAAAAAGGGAAAGCACGCTTGGGAATTATAGCAGGCATGGGTTAAATGCACTTTTTTCTCATGAGCAAGGGCAAGGGCAGGAGAAGAGCAAGGGCACATGGATGAAACACTTAAAACACTCCACTAAAACACTTTTTTTTCATATTTTCACTGAAATAACACAAGGCCAGCACATTTTTTTCACAAGAAAAAATGCATTTAGCACTGCTCGATGCAGGGCCCGACGCTCGACTCTACGAACGAAATAACGCATACAACGACGCACGATTCGACGGAAGACCCGGCGCACGAAACGACGCAAGAACGGTTAAACGAAACGGGGGAGAAATGCATATCACTTCGGCAGACAGGGGTGACATTTTTTTTTTTTTTTATTATGAACGGGCAGCGGCAAGGGCAGATGGATTAAAAACAAAAACACTTCGCTAGAACACTTCATTTTCACATTTTCGTAAAAAAAAGGCAGAAGGCCAGCACATTTCATTTACAGGAAAGCTTTGCAAAAAAAACACTTGAACTGCTTGGAGCAAAAGAGCAATCGGTGATCACTCAATCGGAACACTTTTCCAACAACAGAATGAAACACAATTTAGCAAAAAAGGAAATATTCCCACTGGAATGAGGGGGGAAATGGAACACAAACACATTTTCTTTGCATTTACAACAACACAATTTTGCATGAAAACACTTCACTAGCGATCACTACACACAGGGGCCAGAGGGGGAGACACTACACAAACACTGAACACTGAGCACTTAGAGAGCGCGAGAGACACACAACACAGCACAACACAAACACACGCGGTACCGGAACGATTCACTTCGGAACGCCCGCACTGTTCCGGACACTACCCGAGCCGCGCACTACTTACTAACTAGAGACCACTTACCCGAAACGCGACCGGACACTGAGCCTGCAGCTACGATCGGTCGGCTTTATATAGGGGTCAGGTCAACGGAAGTGCCGCCGTTTGTCTCTTTCTTTCCTGAGGATATGCAATGTGGTGCAGTGTCAGCCAGGTGATTGCACTTTTTGCACATTGTTCAGAGCAAAAGGGGCTAATAGCAATATTCCTGCAAATAAGTGATACCAAATACACACTTTTTTTAGATTTGAAGTCAATGGCCGATGACTGTATTTAAACACGGTAAATTGAGGAAACAGGTGAATTTCGTTGTTTTTACGGTGTAAACGTTAAATTAAACATTATTGGGAGTTTTTGTTACAATTTATCAACGCTTTATAAGGTGTTTCGTCTGAAAAAGAAGGGAAACTGAAATGTTTTCCTTTAGAAGCAGTAAATTCGTATAAAAAATGGGCAAACTAAAGCAATAATTCTGTGCGGTTAAGAAAACTAACTGCAAATAGACCTTTTTAGGACCAACTTTGGTTTGGTTCTATGTGGATTTTAAGACTTGAATAGCAGCCGGACAGAAACAGCTCTTCATTGAAGCTTTTTTCAATCATCTCTTACTAATATTTTCGAAGCAAGTAAAAACAGTCAGAAAAATATTGAGACATACTCCATAAAGTGTTTGTATATATGTTCAACACTCGTTCATTTTCTGTACACAAAGTAATTTTAGTAAATTCATCGAAATCATCAAAGTAGTTCCACATAAACTTGGAAAATTTAGAAATCAATTTCATTTGCGGCGATTTCATCTAAATTGTAGTCCAAATAATAAATTTCCAGATGACATGGAAAAAGTAAAGACAAACGGAAGCCACCTAACACATCCCTTTTGACAGTCAAGTAAATGTTACGCTTCCAAAACGTATATAGAAACTGCATTCTATTTGCAGTATGAAGAAAAGGTCTAGGGATCGCGTAATGAATCCTTCATATCCACTTGTAAAACGGCATAATTCCACTTTTCGTCAGAATTTAGTTTCTGGGGTACATTTTGTGGTATTTGATTACTACTATCTGATGAAATTATGCTTACTTCCGAAACAGCTTACGTTCTTTAAAAAAAAAAACAATGAGATGATACGCCATGCTGCGGAAGAACGACCGCCCAAGTCCAGGAGACTGTGTGGAAGAATGGCACAAGTCCATTCTACAGTGCATTGCTAAGTAAACCACACCAGTTTGAGTGGAGTCGGTTTTTTCGGTGGACCCTTCACATAAGTATGCATTTGCTTTCTGCATCGTATTACTTTAATATGTGTATTCGTTTCATATATGTAAAAACAGATGACAAACCACTTAAAAACAGCAAGACTCTGGTAAAATAAAGCCGTACAAAAATCAAGCATACGCCCACGCACCATTTTTTAAAACAAATCCTCAATTTTTGATTCGGTGTCTTGGCGTGATACTAAAACTTTCGAATGCGCGTAGGAATAAATAAACTAAGTATAGTTAAATACGTTCATTTGTGAATTTATGAGGACCCGTCATGCTTTTTAGTTTTAGGCTTAAATAAAAAATTCTATCAAGTGACCACAGACTTGGCATCACTCTATTGCTTGCAACGAAACTGACTATTTGTTGTTCGCTACCCCTTTGCATCGGTTTCGGACCTAAAACCCACTTGCATCTGTGCGAAAGAAAGAGAAAAATAGCACCTGGCTCTCACACAAAGTTCACCCTTCTGGTGGTTACCGTTAGGTTTTGCGGAAAGTTGAAACAGTCTCAGAAGAAAACATTAATTTTCGGATCCGCAGGTGGTGTGTTTTGCGGAATATTTAAAACAAGTAGGTAGTACAGGGGAAACCAGTAAGAAGGACTGCATATGCAGCACACACAAGGATCGAAGCACTTGCAGGCAGGTAAATGTGCATTCATGGACGCATACATACATATGCGTGTGCAGATGCATTTCCATTAAATAATTTTAAGATTTTTTTCAGATCGGAAATAGAGATCGCGACAGGAAATGCATAAGTGGCTGGTTGGCTTCATTTATTCGGTTTCATGGAGTATTCTGGTTGAAAATTCTTACTCGTCGGTGAAACTGCGCGAATGTACGGCAAAATGGCGGCCCTTCTACGGCATGGAATATGGACGTGCAGCGCAATACGTAAGCGCATGTGCAAGTGAGAACGTTGATAGAAAAAAAAAAGATTGATGAAATAATTTTTATTTATTTAGGGGAACTTGTCAGTGGAATTGGAAATGATATTGGCATCCCCCTTAAAAAATTTACGATCTTTTGAGTTTCATAAAAGAAAAAGTCCGAGAGTCCATTAAAAAGATAAAAAAAATACCGTGTCGCAGGGAAGTTGAAGCGAAAGACAAACTTTTCTTTCGTTTGTAAGGGAAGAAACACAGAACACTCGCAGAAAGAAGCAAGCAGAAATCAAGTCTTTACGAAACAGCAGTAATACACCCAAAGGAGTTGAGCAATAAGGACACATTTTTGAGAGGAAACATTGCGTTCTAGTAGCTATTTCTTCAACACTACCAAATGGGATAGGGTATATGCCACACATTCATTGGAGGCGGGTTGTAACTTTCGTTTGTGTTTTGACTGCAAATTGAATTGAGGTTAGAAAATTGAATTTTAATAAAGAACCAGGATTGTATTGCATTTTATCTCTTCCTAGCTACCCTCGCCTGGCTTCATCTGTTCCACAGAAATGAAATGAAAGTTGTAAAGTCGACATATCATCAAGTTTTACTGGCAGTTAAGTTTCACGGAAGAATCACTGCCAAGTTGTACGTGTGTAGGCACATTTTCAGCCCCATTAAACCGATAAAGGAAGGAAAATACATGTGCGATGTGGTATCCGCTCTAATCATGCTGATTTGGTGACAAAACATTTTTCTAATTTGATATTATCTACTCAGCTTCAGGTTACGAATGCAAAATGATGATCTGCATTTAAAAACAGTCACTATGTCGCGGAATTTTCGCTCTAAATTTATACAAAACGAAGCAGCCAACTGTCCAGATGACCCATAGGCTCACAAAATGTCGGTTGAGCTGCTATGAATTGGTTTCCTCTTGTTTCTGAGGATGAACCAGAATGAATGAATGAACCGCGTAGAAATTCGATTGCAAGTTTCTCTTAATCTGTTGAATACAAGGAAAGGATAAATTATTGAGACAGCTGATGTCTAGAAGGTTCTGAATTTGTCACACATTTACTCGTGTCGGCCCCAACCGAAACCTTAACTATAACAAGGGACCTCTTCTGGCCTATGTACCACCCCACCCCATGCACTCGCAGTTATGGTCTAATGGCTGTGTCCGACATCGCGTTTTTCCCGCCAATTTGGTTCAGTGA
Organism: Blera fallax; assembly: GCA_946965025.1. Taxonomy (NCBI): domain Eukaryota; kingdom Metazoa; phylum Arthropoda; class Insecta; order Diptera; family Syrphidae; genus Blera; species Blera fallax. The sequence continues at coordinate 4,815,839 of OX337247.1, read as the reverse complement.
GTTGGCTGAAAATCATGGACAGATTTAATCCTGCATCGGGACTCTGATTATTTCATCGATTGTTAGAGTGAAAGCCTCCACAAATGAATATGAATTCAAGGCTAAGATCCCCAAAATTCCATTAAAAAAAAAGAACTGTTCGTGGAGAGTTTGTTTTCCCTTTGAAAGAAATCAGAATCGAGAAGCACGTTAAAATCGCTTTACGAGTACCAACAAGCAATCGACAGACAGACTGCCCTCATGCACGATGAGTCTTGTCAGACAGGCACAATTTTGCACAGACTTGTCGTTATGCTCAGTGTGGTACATTCGAACCGAGAGAGCGCCTATGTGGTAGCTGTGGTCATTCATACGTTTTCCTAAAACTTGGAGACTACTCAACAGATTTCGACGTGGATTCCACCCCATGGCTTGAGAGGACACTTGGGCATTCAATTCCTGTGTGAATCTGAAAAATTCGGCAAATGCAAGGTGAGATTTAAGCTGAATGTCTCCATTTTATAGATTCCCCCGCCTATAACTTCAAAACGACTCAAGCGATTCAAATGAAACCTACGTCACCTTCACGGACATTTTCCAACACGGAATTCAACATATGAAACATCCTTGTACACTCTGTCGAACCCGAAAAATATTCAAAATTAGTCCTGCCTGAGCCGTAGAAACACAAAAAAAAAATTACAGTACACGTACACCCCCACAAGTGGAACGAGTGGTGGAGAACGCATTTCACCTCATCACCTCTCATCTTAGGCTGCGCGAGCCGGTGCGCTGAGGTCCAGGCGCAGTGTCAGTTCAACTTTCGTGGTGAGTGGTTTAACTAGTTAGCAGCAGTGCGCGGCTTTAACTCGAATTAAGTGCGGTCATTCGTTACAGTCAGTAGCTTTCGCCGTTCGTCTCCTTCGCGTGCTCTCCTTTGTGTCTCCTTCTCTCTCCCGCTCTTGTGATGTGAAATCAGTGCTTTTTTTATCTCGTTCATTCTATTGAAAAGCTCTCTGAGAAAGAAAGTGTTTTTGGCAAATTCTAAGCTTGTGTTTCATTTTCATTCAATTTTTTGAGAAGTGTGTAAAGTGTTCTAAGTGCCTATGGTGCTGGTGTGTGTGATCATGGCTCCTTCCAATGGAAATCAGCTTTGAGAAGCAAGTGTGTTTTTTTAAATTTCTGTAGCAAAGTGTGTGTAATTGTTATCCATTGCCTGATTCCTAAAAAATGGAAAATATCCTGTTTTTTAGTGCTTTTGGTGTTTTTCCCCCTGCGTTTCAAGAAATCCTTCTGCATTCCCCCTCGGTTCGGTTTTTTTTGCCGGTTTCCGCGCCGCGGTCAGGAGTGTTTTTTCCGTGCACACAGGATCACAGAAGATAGGATTCCAGAAGCATGTAGCTGAGCTTTACTGATCTCTGAAGCAGATAAATCGGTGAGTGAGTCAATTTTCTTTTCTTTTTTTTTTCATATAAATATGCACAAACTTCGTTTTGATTTCATTTCATTCCGATGGGGGTTCTTATTGGCCATTTTCGACAGGGATCGGGCATTTTGTCTTATTCAGGACGTATCCCTACAATAAAAGGCGGCGCGAAAACTTTCTTAGCTAAGATGGTTACTTGGTAGCCATTTTTTTGTTTGATTGGATTCATTATTTTTGTCGAATAAAAACGAAGTTGGAAGCCATTCGCACATGTCCCTATAAACCTATTAAGCTTTAGGAACGTTTTGTTTGTTTTTTAGGTTAAAGTCTTGCTTAGGGATAAGAAAATCCAGTGTGTTCATCCTGTATCTCTGAATTTTTCGGGGACATGGGGATCGTTTGGTAGGACGTCAGTTTGAGAAGTAGAATCCAAAATTTGTTTGATAAAGTTTCCCAGTTCCATGGCCTAAAATAGAGGACTGGACTAGAAAGAATTGTGTATGTACCCATGACGTTCTCAGAACGGGACAATTTAAGGGATGGAAAACTTGCGATAAATTTGAACTCAGTCCTTCTTAAATCCCCCCAATCGGTGTGATATTTCAAAAGAAGGGGACTCCAGTTTGAAAATAAAGAAATATACGTACGTACGAGTACACATTCATACAACAAATTCCATCCTTAATAAGGATTTTCCATTCGACGATCTTTAGCTATCGGTATACATATTTATCAAAACGATGTTGTTGCGCACGAATAACCCTCCCTGATGGGATAGAACCACTAGAATTCACTCCTGACTGATGCCTCGTCTTGAATGGGTGGTAGTCCTTCGTCTCTAATAGATATTCGCACTTGGTACTCCGTCATAGTCTCACTACTCTGCCAGCCATTCGTGGCTATTGCTCCTTGATGAATCGTTAATTATTTTACGCCATTGCCCATTGGTTTTCTGGGATGGTATCTCGTCTGCATGAACCATTCGTGGTTGGTTCTTTGTCATGAACGGTTGGTAGTAATGGTCTGCCATGATTGGTTCGTAGTTGCTGTTGGTCCTCCATTATGAATGGTCAACAGCCGTTAGTCTCTGATAGTCGCTAACACTGGTGGAAGTGGGAATCAGTTCCTTACCGCGTCATGAGTGGTTGACGATCTCTCGTCTCTGATAGTTAGTCGTAGTTAGTACCTAGTCATGAGCGGATGGCGGTGAGAACCAGTCGTGATTGGTTCTGCCGCTCCTGACTCTCATTAGTGGGTAATACCCCGTCATGAACAGTTGGTTGTGATGACTAGTCGGTGGTTGGTTCTTCTCCATGAACAGTTGGTAGCACGAGTCATTCTTGGTTGGTTCTCCGTCATGAGCACGTGGTAGGGATGCTCAGTCGTGGTTGGCTCTTCGTCATGAGCGTCACTTCGCCATGGATCGTTGGTACTCTGTCACAAGTGATTGATCTTTCGTCTCTCATAGTCATGAGTGGTTTGTAATGAGAGTCACTTAGTTTTGGTTGGTGCATTCGTCTAGTTTCTGATAGTCAGTCGTGGTCTGTACTTCGTCATGATCTGTTGGATGTGAGATTCAGTTCTTTATTCTGTCAATGGTCTCTCTTGGTCGGTACTTCGTCATGATCGGGTGCTACTGATGGACAGGTGGTTGGTTCTTTGTCATGAGCATATGCTACTCTATCATGAGTGGTTCGTACTCTGCCATGAGTGCCTGATGGTGTCTTGTCTCCGATAGCCCTTTGTGGCTGATATTTCATCATCATCTGCTGGTATTCACTTGTTCTTGGCACTCTGTTAATAGTATCCCGTCTCTGACAAGGAGGTAAGCGTGATTACACGTCGGCACGGCTTTGCAATCAGCATTTCTAAGTCAGATCCGGCTGTTTCCCCATCGATCGTAAACAATTTAGACGTACGTTTTACAGAAAGCTCGTTAGAAAGTGCAGTCTTACTGGGGATTGCAACCAATTATTCAAAGCCCACTCTGACTTCCCTGTTCAATTTAAAGTTCTTTGCTTGCAACTGCAACACCACCACGCCTTACCAGAACGTGGTCCTTATTAATGAACATGAAAAAGGGAAACGAAACCGTCCTTAAATTGACTATGACAAGCCCCCCATTCTCTGAAAGCTTTACTAATTTTCCACTCATGTCCCTCATCCTGTCCCCTGCGCCCGCACTACAACGATCCTCCCTAAAAATTACAAACTTTTTAACAAATAAATCATCCGTCAACATAATTACGGAGCCAAACAACAACAACAACAGCAACACCGGTACAGCAACACGCTGTAATAAATTCCGTTTTAATATGAATTTTATAAATTACACATCCGGGAGTTGCGTTAGGGAACGCTCTCTCTCTCTGTCTCTCTATTGTATTTCCCAACGAGAAAAATATCCTTTCATCCCTCATCAGTTTGAAAAAACACAAAAACCCCGCCGAACTGTGTAGTACGGAAGTTTTTAGCATACTATTCCCAGTCGAACAATCTTTTGTTCCCTTAGTGCAGCGGCTGCCAGAAATTGCAATTGGAACGGAGGGGGGAGTATAGGAGTCCTGTTGAGGATATGAAGTGTCCCCAAGTAAACCCTCGAAATTTGTAAAAGTTTAGATTTAAAAAATAATTGTTCCGCGGAGGTGGAGGCATGCCCTCTCCGCGGGACCAATTTTCGTTGGCTTTAGTTTTAAATTAATTGAGTTCCTGTGGGAGTGAGAGGCGACGCAACAATGGAGAGAGCCCCCTATATCCTGTGATTGATTTCCTAGCAATTTCCCGACAAGGGAGCGACTTTTTTTTCTCCTACGACTTGTCCTACTACCACTTGGAGTGGAGAAAACACGAAACAACAACACGACAATGAATGAGCGTGATTCAAAAGGACATGCTATCGTGTGCGTGGACGAAACATGAAAACTTGTCCATTAGGATTTTCTCCATCACGAAACGTACCGAGAGGCAACGGAAAATAAACTTTTCCCGACACTTTCTTTGCTCAATGGTAACGTCCTTTCTTTCCTTTGACTCTGTGTGTGTCTCGCTCGCACATAGTGGCTCACAGATGAGCAATTTTCAGGACGATGGTATCCTTAATGATGATCTTATTAAAAAGTTCATAGAAGTTTTGCAATTTCTTAATTCCGTTAATTATTTTATATTTGTTTGGGTGGGCGGGGTGGGCGGGGGGACGCGCAATCGTTATGAGGAATTGAGAAATAATTCCCGGGCCGCTGCTTCCTTTCTTTCCACTGTTTTGTTGAAGTTTCCCCGGGAGTAGAACGTGGAAGATGTGTAGTTGCAGAGGTGATGTGTAATTACATTAAGAGTTGGACGTAAAGTTGAAGGATTGGTGTAGGTTTGATTGGAGGAGGGATTTTTGGTCCGTTTTGATTTATTATTTTTTTTCCTGAACCGTATCCTGATAAAGTTTTCTTTACATTCCCTGCCTCCTTCCTGCCTTCAGTTGGGAGTTTGAAAAGCTACAAGTGAAGGAAGTGAAAAAAGGACGAGAATGGGTATTCATTATGAGGAGTGTAGTCCTTTTGTGGATCTCGCAGTCATTCTCTGAAACTTGTTCCCTTCCTACAATGGCGGAAGTGGGTTTTCATTTAAGGAAAGCAGAGTCTGGATGCTTCTTATCCTTGACCAGCGTAGTTCGTCTGGCATAGTCCCGGCACATTTTACAAAAGTCGAGGTTGGGCTTCCCACCTTCGTTTCTACATACACACACACATATTCAGGCCACGGCGAAGCCCACAGGTGGACCAGTAATGAGGCAGTAAAGTGGGAGGGTTATGATCCCTGATCATTGCCTCGCCGGACAAAAGGAAAAGAAGGAAAAGAATACTCAGGGCAACACCGATTCTGAGAATTTCTGAAGCGCTTCTGAAGGTAGGCGCAGGAAGCCACCTCGTGGGAAAGACTCTGTAGCCGGGCGAAATCGACGAATTTCAATCCCGTCTTTCTCCCTCTTACTCCAGTCCTCTCACTGAAATGTAGGCAGAATGGAGTTACGACACACTGCCTCTAGTATGTTCAAGTCAGACCATTGGTTCGTAGGTATTAACTTCATTCCAGGACTCACGGAATTCTTGCAGTCGTTCAAAATTCGCCACCAGTTGTTCGAACTCGGTGGTGAATTGGTGTCTTTCTTTCCTCGACCCGTATCCCTGTGATCCTTCTACATATCCATGAATTCATTGGTTTCATCCCAGCATGAAGTGAACAGGATCAAAGTGCCATTCGCTGGATATATCAGGCTCTTGATTCTTTGTTCAGATACTTGATAGTGGGTGGGAAAAAAAGCTACGAATACCACTCCGTTCGGGATCAGAAATCGATGGAAAACCTTCTGAAGACGTCTCTCCTTGACTTCTTCGTTGACAAACGCGTATCTTTCCAACAAAAAATCCTTTTTAATGCACAGGAAGGGGTGAAAATCCTTTAAGAATGCAAGAGTTGTGCCCGTTTTCGCGTTGTGCAGTCTTCTTCGCTTCTATATCGATGGGGATTCGACCTAAAATTACACTCAACACATTCGCTGACACAGTTCTAAGGGCACTGTGCACCGAATTCCTCCTTCTAATGTACGACTCATGGTACGTCGCTGATGCTCATATCGGAGCGGCATTGAGGAGTATTGACTTGCTCACGGTCGTTAGTAGGTTTCTAAATGGCTACCTTGGTCCTCTAATATTTAGGACTAGACTGCATAGTGCCGCTACTTCCAAGCAACCACATCCCAGAACCACTCAGACTCTATTGGATCGACTGTACTACCAGGCAGCAACTCCTTTTTTGGTGTAGTAGTTGGAGAAACTCCGGTTTTTTTCGTATCTCTGTTGTGCTTGGTGGCTGTGATTGGGGTTTGAATCTTCACCGGTGAGCTCACAAGCAAACATACCACCTACGACTCCGTAGCCACCTTGCCTGCATACGTTAGGTGGTTTCTGAACCTGAGTCTGTGGTCCTGCAACACTCCCTGAGTTCTTCCTTTACGATTTCAACTCGGTGATGGACTCACCGACCTAGGTCTTCCACAGCTTCTGAGAACCACTTTTGTTCTGTCGTCGGCTAGTTCCAAACCCGACGTCTGTAGCACTAGTTTCACGTTCCAGTTGTGCATCACTTCCTCTACTAGCTGACGAACAGCTCTTCGGTGCCTCTATCAGGATTGATATCAACTGCATTTTGTGTCTTTTAGTGTCAACGTCTCTCCTAGTCGTTTACCATCCTATGCCCCACGAGGGGTCAGAGGACCTAAGTAAGTAAGTAAAGTATGGTCATATAGGATGGTCGTGCTTTTTTAGTTGTCACTTAGGCTAGTTGTCGGCTAAGGTGAGATGCTTTAAAGGATCCCAACATATCGCAGCGTTTCAGTGGAAAGAGTTGAGGAAAGATGAGGCGTTTTGCTTGAAATCGTATCCCCTGCATGGCCTCTGTTGGCGTAGTCCTTCATGGGGAAGAGTGTATTTATCCTCACGCCATTTTTCTAATGATGAACGGTCAATCCTGTTCTAATTTGATGAGTAAGGTGACTGGAAAGGGGCGTAGTGACATATTTCCTCATGGGCCGTAAATTGGACACATTTTCACTGTCAGACACTTCAAGGATTTCTCCTTTAATAGTCTCGGTTTCTGTCTATTATTCGAAAGCCTGCTTTGCCTCTTCTCCGACCTCCAAATAAGCCTGATAATATTTTCGTTAAGGAGCGTAAACGCATACTATGACCTCGACTCGCTATTTCTTCAGATATTGGACGAAAGCATTGTTGATGGCTTGCTCCTTGGATTCAAGTGAGTTTTGCACTGCGTCGATAATCTTATAAGCAAATCCGTGGAACTCCTTGTATTTCTTCCGTGTCATCCGGCCCTCGGAACCCTCGTGGGTCATAGGGCGTCAACAACGCCTGCGCGCCATCGTCTTCGAAGTTCTGCTGCGCGCTTGAGCTCCCCCCTAAGTCATCCCCAATTCCTCCTCGACTGTCCTTCTCCATGTCTGTCTAGGGCGGCCCACCCGCCTGCCTGATTGGGCAAGTGGGTTCCATTGCATGTACTCCATTCGCAATGGAACTGTCCTCTCGCCGCAAGGTGTCACGAATCCACTGCCACTTTCTCCTCCGTATTTTTACGTCTATTGACTCCTGGTCCATTATCGCGTGAATAGTGGTCGTTCGCTATGCTGTTCAGCTAGAAAATCCACGAGATGTTGCGAAGGCATCTATTCATGAAGGTTTGCAGCTTCCTCCTGACGGCGTTGGTCACTTTCCAGGTACTACGCCCATAAAGTAGCCTCAGCTTGATTTTTGTGCTGAAAACATTGCTTTTCTAGATTTTAGACAGCATTCCGAACGGAGCTACCTTGCGAATCCTGCTGTCCACATCCATTTCCAGACCTTGTTGAAGCATGTCCTTAATCCCATTAATTTCCTGAAAATTTCCTCTTAAAGAGGACCGTTTTCGACGTACAAATGGAATGGTAGGCAGCCCCATTCTGCAGTAAATTTATTCATAATCCTTTTCAACTTCATCCCTACACCATTCCAGGGTCCTCCCCGCCGCCAATCACCTTACGTCACCCCACTGAATCCACCTCTCAATTTCCATTCGATTTCATTCACTCAAAAGCAAAAAATTTATAAACTCTCTCCGCGCGAAAATCAGGATAACTATGTACAACGGCACTTAGCTAACGTGTGTATTCTTTCTTAAGGCGGCACGGCGCACTGATATACTCGCGGTGAATAACCGTTTATTTTATTCAAATGACTCGAAAAGTCGGTCGGATCATTCGTCTTTTCCACTGAATTCGAAATGAAGACGGTAAATCGTGCCGTGTGTGTGTGTGTGTGTGTGTGTGTATCCTTCTCTATGTAGAGGAGAACTGTGTCGAATTCCTGAACGAATTTATTGCTTCATTTTGATGATATTCGTATCCTTTTTGGCATTTTGTTCCTCTGTCTGTCTTGCTATGATGATCCCATTGTGTATGAAGAAGCAATTGAATTAAATTCAGGATCGTTCCCGAAAAGCGGTTCCTTTCAGAGCGTCCTTCGAATATAGGGAGTCTTCTATTTTTGCCAAGCACTTGTTTATGGGTCATTTAACTAAGTTGCAGTTATAAGGACGACGATGTAAAGCCCCCCTCTTCCTCTTGATGTAATGAAATTCACATGAATCCCACAGGATGTCTGACTGGTTTGGGTGGGGGAGGACGAGGCTATAAGTAGACTCCTGCTCATGAATGTGTGCTGGCCAATTAGTTGGAGTGGTTTCATTTTAGCGGAAAATAAACACTCTTCCAGTGGAGAGGGCGGGCGCGCGGTAGGACAGAATATAAAACTTCCGCTCGATAGCTATTGAACTTGGTTTGACAATTATTTTCACTGTTCCTTCCTGCCTCAGTTGTCCTGTGTGTGTGCCTGTCTTCGTTTGGTTCTTATTTGTTTTTCAGTTCAACTGTTTGTTGGCATTTTTATTGCTGCAGTGTGTTATGTGTGACATTTCCGGTGTATTAACTTCAAGGGGTGGATGGATGGGATACATTGTGACACTGTTTTACAGGTAAATGGGTTTTATAGTCATGTCGTGGAAGGGGAGGGGGCAATGGGAGGTCCTTGTCTTGTGCGAATGGAAACAAATTTAATTTGGATAATGTGGAGGGAAAGTGTGACACCAGAGGGCGGCTTTTGTAAGTGGTGACGATGAGAAGCAGGCAGTTGCTGCAGCTTTGGGAGAACTTTTCTTTCGTGGTCACGTCTCAAGGAGAGCAGACAATCACGTAGAGATATGTCCACAGTTGAACCTGAAAAGGGAGGAAAGGGATCTACTGCCGAGGGTTTAGTTGTTTGCTTGCATATTGCGATAGAAGACTTGGAACCATCATAGCAAACAAAAATCGTGGTAAAGAGTGCCAGGTGTGTCGGAGATCCTTTGACTATTCTACGTTTCCTTATAAGAATCTAGGCTCTAAATGGATCTAGAACGTAGGAGTATAATTGTCTATAATTCCACGTTAGTCAGGTCGAGAGCTTGCAGTAGTCGTTGGTACAGAATCTCCGCATTCTATCCTGCTTCTCGTTCATGACCTTTGAAGGCAACTTGAACTGTGAATTTGGAAGCAGATTTCCAAGGATTCAATAAGATTTTAGCTGTAGTTTCGAATTGTAGCCGCTTGGCAGGGATTCAGTAGGATTTTTGAAAGCGTACGTCGGTCTTTAACTGTAGCAACATGCTTCCTCCCAACATGCATCGTTTTAGTGGCAAGCGCCTAAGGAAAATGAGGTGCATTCCTTGAAATCGTGTCCCCAACATGGCTAGTGTCGATGAGTAAAATGGCTGGAAATGGGTGGAATAGCGGCACATTCCCTGATGGGCCTCCAATTAGGGCACATCTTAAGGTGTCACCGCATAGAATTTTGGGTTATACTCCGGTCTTGGGTTGTTTCGCTGTCGTCTGACTGTCTAGAGTTGTTCGTCGAATGTTAACCTGGTTTAAGGCTTGAAATCCAACGCTAATCAGCTCCGTGCTTGACGGAATTATGGTCCCTACTTCGGATGCGATTGTGAATGTCTCTACCAACTCATATTTTGTCCAACCCGAAAGGAATCGCTTTGAAAGCCAGCATGCGCCAATGGGCTTTCCTACAGTCGCTAGCTAGGTGAGTCCTGGAAATGTTTATTAAAAATCAATAGTGAGGACCAATCCAGGCTTTATAAACAAGCCAAAGTGGAGAACCATGAAAGACGCACAGCACGGGAAGTCATACAAGGATAAGAAGACAAAACACCACATGAATCACTCAGGATGTCTGATACAGGCTATTGCCCGAAGCCCTGCCTACGGACGGTATAATCGGGTGCTTCTACTGCACCTTACTGCATCCTCTACAGAGTTTTAAAAGCCTTAAGTTCGCAGTGCAATTTCTCTTTTTCCAGAACCAAATCCCCAAGCACCCAGACTCTGTAGGTTCCCTTGGACTTCCAGGCAGCAACTCCTTTCTGGTGTAGTAGTTGGAGAAACTCTGATTTTATTCGTTTCTCTGTTGTGCTGGGCGGGGTTTGAACTTACACCGGCCAGCAGCAAACACGCTACCTACCACTCTGTGGCTACCTCTTGTGGCCACCACAGTGCAATCCTGAGGCGAATGGCCTTTAAAATGAGCCTGATTGCTTGCTATTATGCTTAGGTGGCGCTCCAGTTCGAGGTAAACCTGGGTTTACCTCCAGTTAGCTAAGGGCCGAGCTCCAATTGCGCACTCCAACTTCGCTGACATTCCGTTCTACTTGTGCGTGCCATCTTAAGCGAGGTCGTATAATGCTGCCTTGTCCATCTACAATTAGCCCTGCCCATAGCTAACTGCCTCCAGTTGTAGACTTCAAGTTGGTTGAGGTCCCCTTCTACTTGTGTGGGGACCGTGGTCGTCCTCTATTACGTTGTTTCTCCGGCTTAGGTTCGAAGACTCCGCGGGCTTGATTGACCGAAAATAGTGGAGCTGTCCTAAGTGGACCACAGAAATAAGCCTTTTTCCACCATCCATCGCGAACTACTTTCAGTTTTGAGCTCGTAGTTAGGTTAGTTTAGGTTGGGGAAGGGTGTGCGATGGATAAGGACTCTCAGAATCCATTGTGAATCCGCGTTTTTTTTTTGTGGAAAAAAGAATGAAAATAGCGGGAACCAAACCTACCTTGTGAATGGCCGACAGCCAAGCCATTTGGTACTCTTTATGCAGCGAAGTAGATCCGAGATCTGAGCTCCGGTTATCTAGAACCGAGTAGGTATCGTTCTTGCAAGGACAGATCAGTGGTATAGCAGACGTTGGATTGACTCCACTTCTTCTTCACCTCCGCAGCTTCTGCATAAATCGTTGGACCCTACTGCGGAGCATCGCTCCAATGGCGCAGTTTGAGGATCGATCTAATGCCAGAAGGCTCCTTGTTTTCGTTTTGCTACGAGAGGTGGCACAGTTCTCCCTAGATACCCACGACGGGTTGGCCTCTATCTCTATTATGTCGTCTCTCGGTGGCCGTATGAATCTGTCCGCTTCGCTGATGCTTATTGCTAGCCCCATCCTTACCAAAGCATCCGCTTTTTCGTTCCCTTTAAAGTTTGACCGAATGGTGTCACCTGATGGTCATCAGTGCATCACAACCCTTGATTGCATTGAACTCTATCGATTTTAGGGCTGTTTGACTGGGTAATAGGTCGCTCGGACGTAGAGTTTCGGGGACCATACAAGTGGTCACTTAGTTGGTTGCTGTCTGAGGTTAGCTTACACCACGTTTTGCTACTTCTATCCCAAGTCCTTTATTTCTTATTTACTGCAGTTGGTGTGGAGTAGATGATGACCTCCTCCTTACTGACAGCAGCAAAGTGGAGACTTCAGATTCTACGGAGATGTTGAGGAAACTCGGAAACCTACTGCCAACAGGTTGTTTGTCCTTGTCGTTAAGTTAGGTAAGGTTAGACACTAGATGCAACCTCACTTAGACCGATCAACATCTCCAAAGAGCTACCAACTGAATGAGGAGGGGCTGGTAATGAAGATCTGAATGCTACGGCCAGTTGTTGAAAAAGTGGGCTCCTAAATGCAGTTTCCTTCGAGCTTCATCCTTTACCTACACTACCACACAAGTCCAGCCGAATGTTTACATTATTGACAGAGTGTAACGTGGCATTTTCCGGTCAGAAATGAGCTTCGTTGCCTTATACCAAATACCCGCCTACCTTCTGATATCCTGTTGGCAACATACGAGCATCAGAACAAATGAATGTTCGACAACAACGCTCCGTCTGGACATTAACTGCCTCCCCAAAGGAGGAGACTATTTACGCATCCTTGCTACTCATTCGAACGAGACACGGTTGTGATCCGCTTTTAGAAGTTTGCAATTTAAATCCATGTCCTTTCAATTATTTCCCTATTACTCGCTTTACATATCTTCCAATTAGTCTCCCAGTGTGTGCGAGTATCCTGTGCATGTGTGTGTGTGTGTGGATTAGCAAATTTCAGAAAACACTTGAACCCTAAGGCTCTTGGCGTCTCTGTGTCTTTTGTTCCTGACTGTTAACTGTGAGTTGAACGAACATAAATACATGAACGTGCCCAGGTCCTTAATTACAACATTCAACTTGAGAGTGTGTAGTGTGCGTGGGGTGTGTGGTGTGTGTGGTGTGTGTATTCATCCGAAGGATTGCTTTAATTACGATCTCGAGAAAATCTTCTTCTTAATCGAATAAATTTAAAGCTGGTGGTGGGTGGAATAAGCATCGACACGAGAACATCTCGAAGAAGCTTGATATTTCCACACACCTACATGCGCTCACAGGACGAAAACAGAAGGGGAAAATGGTAAATGTCGATGCAAATGTTGTGTGTGGATTTGAATTTCACTCTACTCTTAGTGGTGTCTTCCAAAATGTAGCTACAGGATTACAATGATTGTTAAGGGAATTTGTTGTGCAATCCTTGTTGTAACTATTAGCATAGAACAATCGAAATTTGATTCCTGAAGGATGTCGGCATTATCAAACTGGTTTCTGTAGATTTGTCAAGGCATGCATGCATCTCTCTCTCTCTCTCTCTGACTACCGTTGGTTTTAAATAACCGACAGCTGATCCCCTGCTGAACTTAAAGTCAATTTTTTCAAAGACACAATTCAATTTCGTTCAGGACACCAGTAGGAGCAGGAGCAGGAGCAGGAGCAAGAAATAAAAGCAAAATTCCATTCGAAGGAATCTAATCAAACGGATAAAGGATGTCAAATTGAAACATTCCCCTAAGCCGAGGCAAATGTCTCCGAAAAAACAAAAGACACAAGACAACACCCCCGAGAGGTTGCACCCACAAGACAAAGGCTAGCTCGCCTGCCTAGGTTTATTAAATTCTATCCAATTACATCCCGAAAATCCTTTTCATCCCGACGGCAAATAAAATCAGAATAAAAATCCCAGCAAAACACAAACAGATACTCGTACCCCACCGGGGCTTTAGTTTCTTTCTTTCGTCCTTTTTTTTTTTTGTTTTACTGTTTTACTGTTCTCCTGTTTGTCGACTACTGTCTAAGTGTGGTACACACCGAGTCCTGTGCAACTGATAAGCTCAGCCAACATCACATCGACGTAGCATGCAAAAAAATTGCGAAAAAAAGGAAAACCAACCACACACACACAGGATACCGTTGAATTTAATAGGATTTTTGAATTTTCTCCTAAGTTCATGTGTCCTGAAATCAGGAAAAGAAAAATTATTTTAACCACCACCACCCCAGTGCCGCACCTTGATCCTTGCAAAATGTTTGTCACCTTAGTCGTGGGTGGTGGGGTGGTTGGATAGAAATCCTTTTGGGCCCCTTTCATGTTCAACCTAAGTGAGGGAGTGTCAACACAATATTAAATAAAATGGAAAACGTTTCATAATTTATTTGTTTGTGGGGTCCCCGCGCCCCCGCGCCCCAGCAAAGTTGAAAAATACGCAGCAGTTGGTGAGTGGAATTTAAATTTATTCACGGTTACAAGTTGGCGCGTTCTAGGATTGTTTTAATGGAGAACCGAACGTGTGTATGACGGTTGGGAAAGAAAAATTTTGAATTTTTCATTTGGTGGTCGGGAAATTGTCGCCGCTGTGATTTATATTTCATGGATTCCGCGCCAGTGAATTTCGTGGTTTCATTGAGGTGCTGCTTTGAGAGGGCGAAGGGAAGGAGGCGTTTTTATCCTGATGGCTTTGGTATTGATTTCATGAATGTCAGTGGGTGTCTTCGGGGATATTTGGTGGTAAAAGTGTTAGTATGTGTCTCTATCTAGAGTGAGGTGATAAATATTGACATTCTTCAGTCTATTTCGAGCTTCGATGGTCCTTTTTGTTCATGTATTCAGCCGCAGATGGGTAAATGGTACTACCTACTTAATCCCACGACAGTTCTGGCCCAAATTGGATCAGAAACTGTCTTCCTAGACAGAAAAGAGAGCTCCTTTCTAGGATAGTAGGTGTCGTTACAAGGAACTGCATCATTTGTAGGCACCAAGCTGGACCTTGTCGCTAACTACTTCTGTGGAAGCTGCATGGATGAAGAAGAGGAAGAACCCATACTGCATCTTCTTTGTACATTCGGAGAGAGCTCCGCTCGTAGGAAACTGTATTTAGAAGCCAACTTCTTCCACAACCTTGGCGAACTAGCTAATGCCCTTAGCAGCCACCATCACTAGCTCCTCCTGGTTCAACGGGTAGCTCTTTGGAGCGTTTCTGCGAGTCTGTGTCGAGACTGTCGTTAGTCAAAGCTGATAGCTTCTAATCTGCGAGCCATTTTTCTTGGTTTGCGCCAGTGGATGTGGAATCTTCATAGATACCAGTACCACGTACATCTGGCATGCACGATTCGCGGGTTATCCTTCTGTTCCTCGCGCCTACGTTCTAAACCACACGTCTGCACTCATCAACCACTCTCCCCGCGGGACTGCCGTTAGGTATTACTATGCTCTTGTCTCCGAGGCCGCCTCTTGGGCTCTTCTTAGGGCTCCTGCTCGTGCACGTTGGGCAATAAGGCTTGTCTTCTTGTCCGAATCTTTGAAACATCCATGACTAGTAAGCATTTGTGAGCCTGTAGACTACTTTCAGTCTTAGCTAAGATTTCTAGTCTGCGAGCTTGATGGTTTACTCAGCCTTCATCTTCTACTTTCTTTCTCAAAGAGCTTCAAAAGAAAGAGCGTGTGATGCATGCTCCGACTCCTTTGCAGCAAGCTCATTACCCCCTTCGTTTCCTTTGATATACAACTGGGGGTCACCCCATTGGCCTTAGGTACATATCTCGTTTAAAAGCGATTTGCAGATCCTTAAAGTCTCGATCTAACTACGGCAGAGTCCAGAGCCTTAGCGGCTGCCTGGCTGGCTATCTATTCTGACAGTAACCGTGCTAATGATACTGCTTCTGTGCCAACGTCCATTTTACAATCGTCGGTATAGAAGGCCAGTTCCTGTTCGTTGATGAATTCTTTGGTTTTTCCAGCAACCTCTGTGGGGAGTCCTTATCGGAAATCTCCTTTCAAATGCTAGCATCGGGTTCCATGTAAATACTTTCCGTCGATGCAATGGCAGCCTCACCTAGGGATAGGATTGAAGCATGCCCATACTCGGCTGTCCCTCAGTCTTAGAGCGTTTTTGGCCGCCAGACTGCTGCAGTACAGATCAAGTGGAATGGCACTAAGCTTCGCTTCTTCCATTGTCGCTGTTGGTGTTGCTTTTATTGTCCCCATGACTCCGATGCACGCTGGCCTTTGGATTTGACTGAGGTCTGAAAGCTGGTATTCCTTCTTGAATACGTTCCACAATGCCAAGAAACCACTCGTTCATAGAAACTATGATCGCGACCGCATGAATCTCTATTGGTAGCTCCGGTCAACAAGTTTTCACGGTTCCACGTCACCAGATTGTCTAAAAATCGCTCGAGAATAACGACTGTCATGAGAAGCTTCTCAATTTCGCCTTCTGAATACGGGACTTAGCTGTAGGTCCCTTCCATTCGTACGGAGCACGCTTTTCTATAATAACACGCTGAGAAATTTTTTGGTTCTCCTATAATTCCTTCTCGAATCGCAACGCCTTGCTAATATCCTTTCGATTTTCCCCTTCAGACCTTAAATGGATTTGCACACTGCTCCAGTTTCCTTGATTTCCATGACGTTCATGCCTCTTGTTCATATACAACATCCCTCCTGTCCGTCGTCCACATGAAAATCTCCAGCTCCACTCTATTTGAATGGTCGAGAAACTGAGATGTTTTCGGTATTTTCGACCTCAGCTCCAGGGATACATTGACCTTCCTTCCATCTCGTCTTAAAATGTAAACTTTTATAGAAAATCGAATTGTATTGTCGTAGACCAAGAATATCCTCAAAAAAGGATATTAATACCAAATAATGGCCCTCAACCCGGAATCCTTTCACAAAAGGGATCCAATTTTATGAGTATGTCGGTCATTCAGTAGAAGGAGACCCCATCCCCCCCCATTGAACAGATGCATGAAATAAACGACAAGGACACTCGACACCCTCCTGTGGTAGGTCTTTGTATCTAAAAATAAAGGATGCGCGCATAAATTTCATATTAGATACACAGCGACAGGACGTAGAGAGGCTGAACCATAAACGTGGTATAAGCACCGCTGTTGTAAGGATAACTAGAGTTTATCGATGGTTAACATTAATCAGATAAGGACCTCATAACTGTCGAAGAAAAATTATTAAAATTCCCGTAATTTTTGGCAGCATTCTGAAGGACAACAGCTACCAGTAAATGTCGCCAAATTGTCTGTCGTCCTTTCTTTCTCTTCGCCGTCAAACAATCGGTTTCTAATTTTCCACACCATTAAATCGTATTAGCCCCCCCCCCCAGGAGCAGACAAATCTTCAGTTTATTTCTACATCACAATCCTTGCGTTGCCGTTGTCGTCCTGGCACACTGCCTAGAATCTATTAAAATGAGTTCAAGCTTTTTTTTCCTTTGCATCTCTTCTTTTCGGGTACACAGAACTCATCGCATTCGAATGATGGGAATGCCAACTTCGATAGAGAGGTCCTTCCACATCCCCTCCGCGCAGGAAGTAATCCTCTGTGTAGTTCTCTGCTGTGATCGGAAAATAATTTATGACTTGAACTTTTCGTTTTGAACCAATTTTCGTCCTTGGCAATGGCAGGGAGAGGTATAGGGGAGGAAATAGCAAGGATAAGAAACTTAATGCTTTAGTTTTGTTACTGGGTTATCGATGCCACTAATCCTCGATGGGATCTGGGAATCCTCGAGAATCAGGCAAATTAAATATTGACACAAACAGTGGTGGGGATTTATTTTCTCCTTCTCTCTCTCTCCATCTCTGTCTCTGTGTCTCTGTCTATCGGAAGGAAGTTGATAATGTGGACAAATATTATTTCCGACAGGATTGGATAACTTTGATTCGAGGGAGGGGGTGAGGCGAAAGGATTTCTGGAGCAAATCGAAATGTGAACAACACATTTTTATCGGGGTTAGATGGGGAATCGATAACACGAAGGATTGTTTACAGGGATTTTGTGGATATAGTGGAAGGGATTTGCAAGGACTAATTACGAAAAATTATAGGCAAAGTTTTGAATTACCAATGTAAACCGGGAACATGACACCAACGAGAGGAGGGGGTGCTATTTGAAAGGATGTGCGCGCATTAAATTTTCCCAGTCGTATAGTTTGATAGATTCATTGGGCTTCCGAGGACCTTTTTTGACGAGGTGATTGGAGGCATTTTATCGCAAGATAGGACCTCATACTCGAGATTAGAAAGGGAAACGCGCATTTAGTCGTCCTCAGTAACTGTACGAGAGCACATTAAAGCGAAAAAGGACTCCACGCGTTCTAATAACACCGTAACCCGCTTACAAATTGAATCAAAAATCCATTACTCGTTGACCAGGATTTTTTTTTTCCTACTTACAATCCCTACTGGCATCCTTGGCAAGCCAGTTGTATCCCCCTGTAAACTGTGAGTAGATACACCGCACCGTTGAGGATAATTGAATGCAGTACACCACCATTGGCCGGAGGTAGCTGCGTTTTTATCCTTTTCTCTATCCAACTCCGTGTTTAAGGAAAAACGCGATCCTTTGTGGTAGAAATCTCTTCTTTTCTTCCATCGTCCCTAAGGAGTCGGAGAAAAGATGGATGACACTCGTTGAGGTAATAGATGAGATAGCAAAGCAAAAACTATGATTCAAGGAAAACGTAAATCCTTAAAGGATTTATCCTTCCCAAGAGTAAGACTCGACTCAGTAAGAGTTGTGCAATTTAATTGGAGGTTTTGTAGTGTGCAAACGTTGTGTAGTTGCACGCTCGGTATGTGATTGATGTAAAAGGATATTCAACCCACCCACACCCACATCGTTAATATTTCAATATAAACGCAACACAATGCACAATTTTGCATAAAGAATGCATAATTCACCCCAGTAATGGCTAACAGCTGAATGGAGCGGAGGGAGAAATCCTTTTACCGGTTACTGTTACTGTTTCCAGCCGGCGGATGCACAGAAAAAGGATAAATGTGTGCCAGGACTGTTGCTGGCGCGAGTATTTGTGCCTTTTTTTATGATATCATAAAAGCGTGTTTAATGCATATGGGGGCTTTCCCACGGTTCGCATAAGGATATGCTCTTAAGATTCCAATCGGAAGGAGGAGGTGGAAATGAGCGTTTTGTTCGTTGGTTATAGTTGGGCTCTGGGGAGGATTTAAAATGGAAATGAGGATGCTTGGCTCAGGAGATGCTGAGACTGATAGGGAATTTCAATTTGCAGTGTATTTTCTTTTCCCGTCGCAAGGACTATTTTGGGCTCCAAAGTGGATGCCTTGTGATATCAGACATCAGCAGATGTGGACGGAGACCAACTGTATCGGATCCAAAGTGAGCTCGGACGGAGACCCCAAAGAGTGGAGGCCCACAGATTGAGATATGAGTCGCCAAACGGTCTATTTTCTTGGGTTGGAGAGGAGTCTTTGTGGATCGAAACGCTTTCTGGGGGGATCTATGTGAGTACACAGCCTCTGGTTCAGAGTGCCGATAGTATAGGTATTCTAGTGGCGTCGCCTTCCTTTATGAGTATGAGAACCCCTACAAGCAAGTAGTAGATGGCGCTACAGTTCGGGGTGAACCTGGGTCTCAACCAATAATCTTCTCTTTGGGTAGCACGGTCTTTTGTTAGCTGTCTCCATTTGCGTCCTTCAAGTTGGTTATTGTTAAGCGAGGTCGTATAATGCTGTGTTGTTTCTCTTCAATTAGCCTGGTCCTTAGTTGATTGCCTCAAGTTGCGTACTCCAAGTTGGTTGAGATCGCCTTCTACTTGTGCGCGCCACCTAAGTCGATGTCGTCCTCTACTGCGTTGTTCCACAAGGTAAAATTGAAAGGCTCTGTGGCCCGAAACATTGATGTTCATTAGCTCTACGTGTCCTACCCATCTTGGGCGACTGATGCGTAGTCTTTTTGACTAAGTCAATGCGCTCTGTATAGCTCATAAGTTTCACCGTCGAATTTTCTCCTTCAAAGCCCAGCACAGCAAACGGGACAAAGAATTTTTCTCTCGAATCGAGCGGGATATCTTCATCTGCTATTGATAGAGTCCATTCTCCTACACCATATAGCAGGACAGGGATGGATTAGGGCCTTGTATAGAATCTCCTTAGTTATTCGGGATAGGGCCTTCATACTTGTTAGCCTTCTCAGCCCAAAGGAGCAGTGATTGGCAGGAATTATTCATCGATTTAGTTCAGCTGTGATTCTGTTGTTAGAATTTATAGCAGAGTCAAGGTAGACAAAGTGCCTTACTACCTCAGAGTTATAGCCGTTGACTGTGACGTTCTGTTCAATCTATCGATGTTGTCTGTTCTTTCTTTCTGACAGCGTATACTTGGAGAATTTTGTGCAGCACTAGTCCAAGGCTCTAGTTATACCCTCTATAAAGCATTATTCAACGGAGCTTCATAGTTCCCCTCTGAATCTCTTCAGCAGATTGCTTAGATTGGATACATTTTGCATCGCTTTCACTAAAGAGCTGGCTGCGGTGCCACTATTTCTTAGCTCCTCCTCCCTCATGATGTTTCAACTAAAAATAATCCTTGCTTTCTACTGTAACAGAGTTCCCGCAGGACTTCATAATACGATTAAAGCTTGTCACAGTATTTACAGATCCAGCGTCACCACTTAGGTTACCCAGAGAGAAGTTGTGGCCGCATTCCCGTGGATAATATGGAAGAGTTCTGCCTTCTCTGATGGTTTACACCCCGTGCTACTACGTCCTTCCTTATTGGCATCGTCTACCAGACATCCCTGACCCTGTTTGATGGACTCTTGGTGGAATAACATTTAGCTCCTTCACAACTGATTTCAGGTCTTTCACGCCTTCAGGACCTCATCGCTAGCAGCCAGTGGTATCTGCAGACAGTGCATCAGCATCCAACTAGTTAGCGTAGTTTGTTGTTTTTGACTTTTAATTAAAAAGTAAGGTATAGGGCCCCAAACAAGGGTAGGATGGTATTTCGAATCCAGCTTTTAAATAGAATTTACTACTTTCTTATACCGGCACTGCAAAAGGATCAAACGTCTTCTGTTTTTACTCGATTCGGTATGAACAGGAGTCACTGATAAGAGCTTTCTTTGAGTCGCAGGATAGACATTGCATGGTACGCTTTGATTCTATTTTGGTTCCGTTTTCCAAGAGTTTCGATTTGATGAGTGGTGGTGCGTTGTCTTAAGTTTGTGCTCCTTACTTGCTTACTTATGTCCTGTCACCCCTTGGGGGGGCACCTTTGGCCGACACAATACTTCCAAGGTAAAGAAAGTTGCTAAAGAATAGTGCATGCCGCTCTTGTTTGACGTGAGGCTGCACGGAGAACAACACTGATCACCAGTAGAAATAGTTATGGTGAAAGAATTCAACCCTGTGGCATGCCACTTCGAAATTCAAAATTACTGAACGCCTGACGTTAGACAAGTGACATTTTGCATCCTCGTAAATTGCCTTTATAATACCTATGAGCTTCTCGGGAATCAATCCCCTGTGCAAGGCACACTAGATGGAATCCCGATTTATAAGTACTCTCGAAAGCCGCCTCGGAGTCAATAAATAGCAGATGAAGTGGAGATCTATTCTCTGCGCATTGCACTATGATGACCCGTAGAGGGTTTATGTAGTCGACGTAGAATGATCCGGAGAGAAAACCTGCTTGTTCGACATCGAGAGTAGAATCCAGGTGTTCCTTGATTCTATCCAGCATCTCTTTTGCTAGTATTTAGAGACCACAGGACGAACGCAAATACCTTTCCAGGTTTGGCACTCTGTTAAATTCCCTTTCTTTAGGAGCTTGACGATCGTTTCTTTCTTCCATTCCTTGAAGAAGCTTTCACTTTCCCAAGCCCTGCGTGAAACTGGTAGGATTATGGCTGCCGATATACTTGGCTCTTCTTAGAAACGCTCTGAGAGGGAGCCTTCTACTACCACCGCTTTCTTTTTCTTGAGTGCTTGGATCGCGGCTTTGATTTCCATCTTAGGCTACACGTACAGTGATGCGTTGCGAGCAGCGCTTGGTTACGATACTGTTCACGTGTATTCTTATGTACGTCCGCCCAGTGAAGCGATATTCGTTGCTGTGCATAAACAGTTTTATCGCAAGATTCTCGCATGACTGTGGGCGTATTCTCCTGTGAGAATCGATGTGGACTCGGGTATTTATTGCCGCAGATAACGCAGGCAACAACATATTCGTCAAAATGCTCCCTCCACCATATTAGCTGAGTCTCATCCGAAATTAGTAGCGGAACCCTTTAACTCTTCTCCGGTTTTGACTTGGAGCTCTCTACTCGTTAGTACGTTGCTTAAACGTGACATGTTCCATCCGAACACTGCATCGCATGCCACCTTCCAAGGTTCAATGACCACTTATCCACGTCGGAATGTATTAACCTCAAAGGTTCAGGATAATTGCTTTTAAATTTTTTATACTAATAGCTGCACAATCCCTACCTAGGGCAAGGCTGCAAAAATTGCGGCCTAGGACATTATACCTCCATTAAAAGCCCCATATGCAACTGGCCAATTTCACACAATTATCCTCCGCATAACCAATATTAACCCATAATTATGTCCTAGACACAAATATCAAAATGCATTATCCTTACCCTCCCTCCCTACCACGCTCGGCTTTAAAGCACCCTCCAGGGAATAAGTAATTTTGTTGTCTACAAAGTTTACTCTCTTCCTGTCGTTTCATACGGCAACGACTTAGCTAAGTGTACACCTGCGTATCGTTGTCATCAATGTGCTGTAAAAAAATAAAAAAAAAAATAAAATAAAGGATCTGGATATGATGGGTATCTAGGGATAAACTTGACAAAATAAACTTTCCATGGCAATGGCACTGTAACCGTGCTTAGTTCCTTGTATCCTGTTGAACATGTACTGCATGTGCTGGGTGTCTTTCATTGCGATTACAGCTTTAATTTACCGACATACATACACTGATACCCAGGGAAAGAAGATACGGTATTTCTCTAATGAAAAATCAATATGGCGACAAATTATCAATATTCTGAGGGCTTCCTTGCCTTGCCTCTCGCCTCTTGACAAGTCCTCCTGTTGTGTCAGTCTTTTGATGATGACAATTCGCTGTGAATTGTCGTTATCTGTGCGGGTGTGTCATTAGAATGAATTTCGCTATCGTCATTTCGACGCTATTTGCATTCAATATAAGCGACAAAGTTCCAGGGTAATGTCACAAAAAAAAGCAGTCCTACAACCAGACGGAAACGGGAATTTGTATATCTGTTTGCAGCCACCCTGCGCTGCTCCTTCTGCTCTATTTTTATCAAAAAGAAAAAAAACGAAAAAAGCAAAGAAATCGAAATTAAATTTGCCTAAAGGAAGAGAGACCGGAGGAGAACTTTCTACATCGAATAAATGATTGAAAATGTGTTTTGTCGTCCTGCATTGGGCGCCAATTTTTCTGGTGGGGGGAGCGATGTTCTTTCTTTTCTGTGTTTTATTATGTACATATCTGTGAGTGTGCGGCTGGAGTTTGTTTTGAGTTCTAAGGAAGTGATATTGACGAACGATTTTTTTTCTTTTCTTTACGGGACCGTAAAAATTGGCGAAGAATGAAGACTAGACGACACACAGTGTCGTTCGTTTGCACTCGAAGATTAGATAAATAGGGAGGGCGGTTTCTTGAGAATGAAATTCTTTTTCTGTTTTGCGTTTTTTTCTTTATTTGTCGAAGTTTTATTGATGTGGGCTGTGTTGATGTTTTGACATGAAGCGGATGTTGTGGGGAGGGGAGGAGAATCTATGGCAATTTGAGGACTTTAAGAAGGTATCTAGTGGAGAATTATGATTTTGTCAAAAGATTTTAGTTGATAGGCTGTCTTGGTGGGCCGGGAAATGTGATGAGTTTATGCTTGAATAGGCGCCATTTTATAGATTCAATATGAAATGGAGCCAGTCAGGTACATTTCATGATTTAATGTCGTCATTCAGGAGATGTGCGTTGGCGTCGTGCATTGGAAGTTTGAATTCCAGGAAACACCAGAGTTTTTTTCGCAATTCCGCTTCCCACGAATGTCCGAGAGCAGTGACTGTCCTCAGAAAGCTTCTCAATTCGCCTCGAGAAACTCGAAAACGAGTTTAAACTGCAGATCCCTTCCATTTCTGCAGAAAATACAACACGCACGACCAGAATGGTCCCGAGAAGCTAGGTCCTGGTCCTTATACCGTCTGTTGTGCCAAATATTTGTATATTTCATTCAAAAGATGTTTTTATCCAGTCAGCTACTGACAGTCACGGTTTTACCAAAGTATGCCAGACCCTTTAGAAAAAGTCGTACTTCAAATTCTTTTGCAGCTAAGGACATTTTATCTACGATCCAGTTGCTAAGATAATAGCCCACGATAGGTCCTTAAGAGTCACGAATTTTCGATTAAAAATATTACTTCTCTCAGTCTATGTTGAGACCTGACGTATGTTAGGTCCTGACCTCAGAAGGCTACATCAGCTTTGTAAATCAAATTGTTGTACGATGCGGTAGCGGAATATTATTTGGAACCTAGAAGTCCATACTCTCTTGAGGTTCTCCCTACACAGCAGTTGTTAAGCTCCTAAGGACACTCAGCCTAGCTTTGCAAATTAGCCGCCCCTGACACTAACTCCTTAAAGTGATCATCGATCAGAACCGTCAAACGCCCTTTAATCCAGAAAAAATGGAAGTTTACAGATGGGCTGTTGTTCAAGGACATCACTGGTATCTTATTTACTTTGAAAGAATACTGTTATTGCTTTCTTTTTCTTGAATTGTTGGTTAAGTGCTTCATAAAAGGTTCATCTAACCCTGTAGACCGTTGTGCAGAAATAGATTCGAACGAGCGAGGGTTCCAGAATTGGCTAAAGGCTAGTATCCGCATAGGTTGTTGTTAATCATTGGCTAGGATGCTATTTGAATGTCAAGGAATTAACGTATGCACCATGCTCAACGAAGGTATAATGCCTGAGAGATTGCAGATTGGTTATAGGGGTGTAGGCTCACTCCGACCTTTATAAATCCATTCTGCTACGCGGACTTGGAGCTCTAGTCAATGAGATACCCGACTTAGAGCACCTCTTCCAGTCCGATTTCCTTGATGAATCGGAGTATCAGGAGTGGATCGAACAATGGTAGATTTTCTACTAATAGTTGGCAGACATCCAGGTGTTTCCTTCTTTTGTGGATCAGTGCTCAACATTCTTTTAGAAGGTGTCCTGGGGTTTCATCAGCATCTCAGCAGAATCTGAAGTCTCCGCTTCGCTCAATAAACAGTTTCCTAAGGTACTCATTAAGTCTACAGTGACCAGTTAGAAAGCCTGCTAGGATTCGCCGCCGGTTCTAGCTGATGATGATGATGCAGACCTTACTTCTTTCTGATTATAGTTCTTGAGAAGTTCCTTGGCCTGCCTTAGTCTAAGAAGTTTCTCCTGAAGTTCCACTCTTTTGCAGTCTTCTTCTTCGGTCGCAGTCAATGTCTGATAAACTGAATTACTGACTATCAGTGCTTGTAGACGGGAGAGACTCCTCTATGCCGCACTCAATATAGACCCAATGGAGAAAAGGTGAACCCCTTAGCTCGTGGAGCATAACCGATCTAAGCACACTACGTTCTGCGTCTGGAATACAAGCCATCCTGTTGATTTAATGCATCTACAGATGTCGTGGAGTGGTTTGTTGGACAGTTCCTCGATGTCGTGGAAGAAATGTCTTCGAAGGAATTTATTTCTTTGGTGGCAAAGGCTTGGGTGGGTAATGTCCTCATGGACCTCCTCATCAGCGCCAGCTATACAGAGGTCCTCGTTGGTTACTTGGAATTTCCCCATATAACACCGCAGAGTGTTATGCCCGTGACCACTCCTATGAGGATAGATAGGGATTTCCTGTCGTTTTGTATAAGTCTGTCGGTTCTTCCTTGAAACAGATGACGCAGCTTTTTGCAGCACATGTGCTCAGAGAACTCTTGCTTTTTTTAGAGCTTTGTTTCCCATTTCGTCCATAAATGTGCACATCGGGATGTTCACTGTGTGGTTGGCTGGTTTTTATCAAGTGCCGAGCCCCTCCTAGCCAGTTCATCAGCCCTCTGGTTCCCTGATATACTTTTATGACCAGTGATCCAGCAGGTCTTACCTTATGCTGATATCGCCTCTGTCGCGAAAAGGAGATATCCTCATGTGGTACTGTCTTCATCGCAGTCTCAGAGGCGTCCTAATTAAGAACGTAAATCGATTGCAATATGTCACGATACGTACGAGATAAGGAATCGCAGTCTGTTAGGAAGGTGCTGAGAGCACAAAGTCATATTTGTCGATCAGCTTCGAGGTCCTACGAGCTGTTGATTATTTCCAGGGTATTTGGACTACCATTCCTCAATAACTGTTATCTAATCACGTAGCTCTGTTATTGGGCTGTGATTGTCTGAGTCTTAAAGCTCTGTGGGTTGCTGTGGGTTCCCTCCCATTTCAACGTCGTTTGCTAAGTACATTTTTCATCGCCTTCACTAAGGAGCTGGCTCTAGTAACAATATTTCTGGACTCCATCTCCCGCACGATGTTTCAACTCTCTCTCTCCAGCTCTCTCCCAGTAATCCACGATTCCTTCTCGACTGTTCTTCCCCATTTTTGCTTAGACAGCCCTACTCATCATCCGGACTCGGTGAGTGGATTCTTCTGCATGACAACCCTGGCGCTGTTGTATTTCTGCTAATTTTGTGCGTAAATTACACAGTTTCATGGACGTTTAGTTGAAATAAGATGAAGCTTTTCAACCTTCTTATTAGAAGCACGTACGATTGACCAGTTTAATGAGCAGCCTCACCGATCTTTCTCTGCAACTCTACTGTCTATGAGCAAAATTCACACTCTTTCCTCGTCAGACCTTAAAACCTGCTACAGATTTTCATCCCAGTGGATGGAGAGAGTAACTAACGAAAGGACTCTCTTGAAGCGTGTTTCTAAAATGAGACAAAAATGTGTCAAATCTTATCTACATGAAGCCCATCTGGTCCCGTAGTTACCTTTAGATACTTCGTCTTACAAGTGAACTGAAAATCAGCTTCTAAAACATCCCGAATACTCAAGTTTCAAAATTACACTCCCTAAGCTCCTCCAAAGTCCTTGACATCTTCAATCGTAATCCCAACCCCCTCCGCCTTCTTACCTCAAAGTCGCGAAAGTTTTCGAAAATCATAAACCATGAACTAACCGTCACCGGGGTGTCTCACTTCTATTACCACAAAATATACAATCACTTGTCATGGGTGAAAAATTACCGTCATTTCGTTCCTCTCATTTTCCGCCAAAAGTGTCAGTCAGTGTGTGTATGCAGATCATATTCGCTAGCACAACTTTAAACACAAAATAGAATCCTTCAACGTGGAGGAGGCATTCCTATCTCCCTCACCTTGCGTAACTCATTCCAGAGGAATAAATGTTGGCAGGTTCCCAACCACGCGTAGGCGGAATGAAAGGAAGTCTTCCCGAAAAATAGGATGAGGATGTGGTAGGATGTTTTAGGGTAAATTGTTTACATGCCTCTCTCTCTCTCTCTCTCTCTCTCTCTGCCTTTAAGGAGTTTATTACAACACGACACAGAGATGGTTTCAGGATGGGTGCTGTTCATGAAGAAACCACTGCTCCTGCTAATTTGTCACCGGAAAGTGATAAAAGAATTCAACATGGTTTTGTAGATTCCGGTGTAGAGCGGTGTCATTAGCAGGTAATTTGTCGGAACAATGCGAAACTAAAATTTGTCGAAAATTCTGATGCTATGACGGGAATTTTTGGGTGATTTGTTGAATTAATTTGAATTCATCAAGGAAGCAAGGATGGTAGGGAAGTCGTTGGAATTCTGTTGGGTCCTTTAAGTCTTTAAAACGATATCGCTTAGCATTTGAATTGTATAGAGTCGTCGCCATTTTATATTAAGACGCCATCTGCACATGACTCCAAACAGTGAAATCAACAAAGTTTTCTTAAATTTAGAGGTTACCCAGCTTTATGTAGGCCCAATCCACCTTGGACCATAGTAGGCCTTTCAATTTGAATGGCAACTTGAACTTCTTGAGCAAAAGCAGACGACTGTTTAGCCTGACATAGGCTCCGAAAACACCGAATGAAACTGAGTTTAAGGCGGACTTGAACCTTTCCTGTATTTTACCAGGGTTTTACACAAAATTCTGGAACCAATTTAGGAAATTTGGGCTTCGTCGTTTAGGGTATATGTACGTGCATAGCGCTGATGGTGAAACTCTTTAAACTTTAGCCCATAACAATGGCTTTTAAGGGGGGGCGTTGAGTCGTAGATGCCTCATCCGATTCCGAACTCGAACGTTGGCTGCAGAAAACTTTTCATACCTTAGGCTAGAAAGCTATAGAAAAAGGCTTAAAGGTCGCAGATTTAATAACAAACCGATATGCCACCAGCGATTCGAGGATTGTCCATCCGTACATTGAGTCACATTCAACCGAATGAAGTTGTATGCAATATCAAAACCCATTAAGCAACCTTTCAGTAGTTTTCTTGTAGATGTCGCTGGTCAGTGGAGTTGAATTTATGTTCAAAAAATCCAAATTTTATGACACAACGCTGGTCTTTAAGCTGAGCACACAAAAAATAAAGTTCGTCACTCCCTTTACAACTCCATCTGGGGGCGACACAAAAATTCACAAAACAAACTCAACTCCCCTTCGGGGAACCCCCCCTGCCAGCATTCTAAGCGCATTTCATCATCATAAAACCCCGTTTCGTGGCAGTACTTATCCCACTACCACCACCACTGACTGCTATCAGCAATTGCATTCGTAGCCATCATAAATCAGTTTAACAACCCCACGGGGGTTGTTGCTGCGTTTCGACGACGACGAGGACGAGGACTTTGTCATGTGTGAGGCGACTAGTATCCGTAGTTTGTTTGGCATATGATACCGCTCCACGTTTGCAAATGATTTCCTCTCCTTTTACATGTAAATGTCGAAGAGGATTGCTCCTTGGAAGCCATTAACATGGAAGTCTAAGTCGAGAAGTGATTAACGCGAGTTCATGTGTTAATTATGTAATTGGCAGTTGGGTGCAGTTGTTTGGGGAGCAGGACTTTTACCCCCCCTCAAGGAAAACACTCATAAATAATATGCAAAAGGGTGGACAATAATTGGGGACATAATTTGTGCAGGAAGCCATTGAGTCAAATAACTTGACCTTCCACTGTGGTGGTGGGTTGGTGTGCAACTAGTGTCTGAATTGCGCCTGGAATTGTATCCTTGTGCAGAAGTGAGGGGTTGGAAATTGGATTTCCCCTTTTGAGTGTGACGTTGTTGTTTGAGGGGTTGGAATGAACAGAGGGATGAAAAGGAGATTTTAGTGGAGACTGGATGTCAGGGTGGAGAAGTGATGTTGGGATAAGGGGAATGCTTGCAGATTTTTTTTCCCCATGAAATTGTTGCATCACATGAAGGACACTTGAACTGTGAGTGAAGCTAATGAATCATTTATTTTCGAGGATTCCTCGAAATCTTTGTTTGCATGACTCAATGGAGAGGAGTGGGTTGTCATAAAAATGCAGTCTAGGATGGAATCGCGTCTCCTGGATTGACTCCAAGGAAATCGTAAATTTAATCTTGGAGATGTTGATGCTATGACTCAAAGCAGAGGATGATCGGTTGGTTGCTTGATGTAACCCTCAATAAGGTACACTTAGGCCAAGGTAGGTCCATTGTGGGCCTTTAAGGGTGCATTTGAACTATGGTGCATTTTTTCAATGGCCTTGTCCAGTACTCTATAAAAAAGATTTCTCTTCAGCTACTGCTTAATATTTTCGATTAAAAACTCTAACTTGCAGTTTGGTACTCTTAAAATGGGCACGGCCTTATTTTTTCACATTTCAACCTTTTTTGAGAGACCAGCTTGGTCTCTAGCTGGCTTAAGTCCCTTCCAACTTCGCACACAATCTCAAGGGTGATCAGTATCCTTCTTCAATAAATTCGATAATTCTGCGAGCTTGAAGGATCCATCTACTGATCGACGGGAAAACTGATTGTCAAACCTAAGTCAAGTTGTTGCAGGAATTTCCTTGAGTTATGCCTTAACAGTGCTCTGCAACAGTCAGTTGTCAATTTTTGTATCTGTCTCGTTACTAAGAAGCCGATATTCATGTAAGTCTTTTGCAAGAGAGGCTTACTGATCCGCCCACTCTTTAGGATGTGTGACAGTTTATTGTAGGTACCTTCCATTCGTGAGCAGAACTCACAACACGCAATAGCCCATTCGGAGTAGGCAGCTACAAGAAGGATTCTCTTCGACTCAAAGTATTGGTCCTCGATGGTTTGAATTCATAGGTCGTTATCTTTTTACTGTAGAGGACTTAGAGCCTCGAATTGATAGGGTCCTTGGCTCTAACGGGCTTACAAAGTCTTGAATTCCTGTATCCGTTTCTATTCTTGGTGGGCTATGAGTTTTGAAGGCTTAAACAGGTTTCTTCTAGAACACTGTAGTTAAATTCTGTCCTCAGAGACATTCGGAGTCTGAAAATCTTTTCCTCAGTGGCTTTCGGAGTCCGGAAATTGTGGACACAGAGACTTTTGGAGTCGTGGAATCAGTTCAAATGGTTGCAGGCGCGCAGAAGTATTACTGACTTAAAGTTGCGCTAAAGTCCTGAGGGAATCTCGGCCCCAACCAACAAACGTGTTCGGCCAGCTCAGTCTTTAGCTAGCTGCCGCCAGTTTCGCACGCTATATTGGGTAAGGTTCCCTTCACTTGCGTGTGCGACTTGAGTGGCGGTCTTTCTCTACTGCACCGTCTCTTGGGGGGTGAATTCGAAGGTTTTCTAATCCGAAGCATTAGTGTCCATGCGCTCCACCTCAGTCGTTGAAGTCGATGTCGCTCTACAGTCCGCAGAGTTCCACTCACCGCCCGGTCTGTGCAGACGGGACCGAAAATCACCCGATGAATTTTCCCCTTGAAACAGCCAAGAGCAACCACATCCACTTTTGACAAAGTTCATGCCTCTGTGCCCTAGAGCAGGGCTAAGATGATTAAGGTCTTATACGGGATCAATTTAGTTGTTCGAGAGGGGCCTCTGCCTCTGAATCACTTTCTTAAAGCAGGGAAACAGCGGTTTCTCAGGAGTTATTCTTCGTTTAGGTGGCGCTGGTGTTGTTTTCTGAAGCGGACCCAAGGTAGACAAACTCCTCAAAGTTATGCCTGTCTACGGTGACGTTCTGTCCGAGACGTCGCTCTTTGCTGTCCTTTCTTACTACTTACTTACCTAAGTCCTGTCACCCCTCGAGGAGCATAGGGCATCAACAACGCCTGCGCCATTGTGTTCGGACTTCTGCAACGGGCTTCAACTCTCTCCAACTCATTCCCAGAGCTCCAGACTTCTTTTCAACCGTTCTGCGCCACGTATGTATGTATGTCTAGGGCGCATACTTCTGCCAGGGTGTATTTGGCAACGGAATTGTCTTCGCGCCGCATGGTGTGACCAATCCATTGCCATTTCCTTCGTCGAATTGTGATGAAAATAGGTTCCTGACCCGTTCTCGAGACGAATCTTTGTTGAGAGCATGTACATGGTCTTGCCCTCCCATTCCATCTTCGTTACACCCACCTTCGCCTTACACCCACTGAAATCACGCTGCTATAACCAACTCTTAAGGGCTGTAAGGAATTTTAAGCTCTTATTGGAAATATACACGTGAAACAGGAGCTTAAACCACATCCCTGTTGGCTCGGTCTAATACTTTTAATGCACACTAAATGACGTTGCAACTCCTTTCACAGGCAAACTAGCTGAAAGCAGCTTATTCCCAATTAGCAACTTGTCGAAGGAGCATTCAAATATTTTACTTAAAATGCTCTACCCTTCTACTCCTGTCTATCTAATAGACAGACACTCCTCGTATCCGTCCAGTCAATATTTACCCACACACACACAACACCTTCCCGCCATTAAAGGTCCTCGCTATCCACCCACTACAATGTAATGCAAACAAAATTGACTCGCCATCCGCGCTATTGAACTAAACCCCTCCACTCGAACATCTCCGATCCACATCCTAACTGAACGCAAAATTTAAAGCTTCTTCCTGCAGCACATCCTGTTCGAGTTAAGTGCATCTCCGACCTGAAGTTTACATAACGTTACCCTTGGCTAGGCCAAAAATAATCTCCATCCGCTGACTATAGTCCCTCGATGCTCTGCTCTGACCGTGAGAGAGAATGGTAATCAATCCAGTGACGCCACCTTTTATCCACAGCACGTACACAATAAATACTTTAGCTCTGATTAAAGGTAGTCCTGTGGACAACAACGCCAACCCATCGGGAGGGTATGTGTGTGTATCCAAAAAAATGAAAAACAAAGTAGGACTACACCACTCTAGGTTCATCCTGTACGTGGTGGAAAAGCGCGAAAGGACATCACTATCTCCAGTAATCTATCAATGACAAGCAACGTACAGGACTGTCCAGCCGTATTGTCACCCTCGATTGCACATAAAGTCATGCGATGTCCTCGTAAAATGTGATTTCTGCTACCATGGTACGGGGGGGTACTGGTGCATGTTAGGATATTTTATGCTTATACAGTGAGGATTGGTTGCCACGGGTAACTGCCACTCTGCAATTAGTACCTATTGCCAGGTGTAGGTGGCAGTAGATTGACAATTTTTTGTGCAAATAAAAATGATTTGAATGCGATTTTCGAGAATTAAAGGTTCAATTTAATTTTTTTTTTTTTTTTTGAGAAATTTGATTAAAAATGGAGTCCCGCAGGGGTGGGGTAGTATTGCTGCCTTGTTTTTTTTGTAAAATGTTCAAATTACACCACAGCGGCTGAGTCCTGTCAAAGTCTCACATCTGTTGCATTAATTTCGAGCATGATGCAATTAAATTAACCGACTCCATACCCTCACCTTGCCACATGTGGTATTGAACACATACACACAGAGCCCCGGTGTGTCAATGAGTTTGATTGATGTCCTGTGTTCAATGGAAATTTTTTTCGCCGAGGTTCATATTCATAGCGAGAGGACGTGCTATGCCCCAGGTGCGTTCGCAGATTTTCAACGTATTTTGCGAGCAATTTGCGAGCCTCTGATTTATTTGGGGGTATTTTATGAAAGGTGAAGGTTCGGGATGTTATGACTCTGAATG
Source organism: Blera fallax (assembly GCA_946965025.1). Taxonomy (NCBI): domain Eukaryota; kingdom Metazoa; phylum Arthropoda; class Insecta; order Diptera; family Syrphidae; genus Blera; species Blera fallax. The sequence goes on along the minus strand of OX337247.1, from coordinate 4,783,193 downwards.
GGGCTGTAATTCGATATACAGAGCTTGGAAAAGGGTGGAGCACACGAATCAAAAGGTATTATGACGAACAGTGCAGTCGTTTTCGCACGGACCAGTTTAGTAGCTCGATGAAGAGTTTTCCATTTTGAAAAGTTGATCGGCTTACTTCAGACGAACAGGGTCCATGGTACTTGTATCTGGGATGGAAAATAGGAGTCTACTGCAGTCCTTTCCAATAGATTTGAATATTTATGATGGCTACGACTTCATTCTCTTTCAATTGTTCTTTGTGGATTCTAAGTTTTCGGTTTTGTTTAGGTTGAGTTAGGTTCTCATGGCAGGCTTCAGTATGCCCCTTCACTTCAACCAGTAAGATCCGTTGTGGTACCACAGGATCAGCATCTCCAAAGAGCTACCGCGTGAACCAGGAGGATCTAGTAATGTAGTGCTGGAGGTTGCTAACGGCGTTAGCTAGTTCGCTAGTTCGCCAAGGTGCAGAATGCAGTTTTCTATAAGCAGAGAGAGCTTCGCATGTACAAAGAGTGCGTAGTATGGTTTCTTCCTTTTCTTCATCCATGCAGCTTCTGCAGAAGTCGTTAGCAAAAAGGTCCAGCGGCCTTCCGATATTGCAGTGTCCTGTAACGACACCTACTATGTTGGAGATGGGCTCCATTTTCTGAGTAGCGAGTTAACTGTAGCGATAGGCCGAGATTGGCCTTATCCCTGGCTGACGTCAGCCATGTAATTCCCTGAAATGTCCCTGCGAGCCGACACCCAAATGAGGTGTATATTGAATTATTCAGCCACCTCATTAAGAGACAGGCGACAATTTAGGGCAGTTCGTGAGTTAAGGCTGACAGATTCCAAAGATCTAATCGCGGTTTAGTTGGTTAGATATCACATTGTACTTAATCCACGACGAGCTTACTTTAACGCTATGATCTCCGCCTGAAAGACGCTTCAGTGGTTTGGGAGATGGAAGATGGAAGGAGATTCTTAGGTTGCATAGAATCTGTCGAAGGCGAATGAAGATATCCTCGAACCTTGAAGGAAAAGATGACGAAGTTTACGAGCTGTACAGCTACATCAACGTAGTCACTGCGTATCAGTCGCTTAAGATGGCAAGGACGTGCTCGCAGAGTCTTCAAATGTAACCCGGAGGAACAACGCAGTAGAGGACGTCCTCGCTTTAGATGGTGCGCACAAGAAGAATGAGACTTCATCCAACTTGGAGTGCCCAACTGGAGGCACCTACTAACTAAGAAACGAGCTGGCTTGAGAGATTTGTTGGTTGAGGCCCAGGTCCATCCTGGACTATAGCGCCAACGATCAGGTTTTATCTTATATTTACGAATTTTCCTTCTTCTACATCACCACGGGTTCAGGATATAAGTTATCATTTCTCGTTCGTCCTTGAAATGATAGTTTCGCAGGGGTACCTGCCTGTGAAGCAGTAGATGTACTCATTTTCTTTGAGTCCCGTTCTGGCCAATCTACCTCGAAGACGGGAAGTTACTAATGTTTCCAACCTTCTGTGTATCATTCTTTAAGTTTACATGATTCAAGGAGACGTCCTCATTTTCAGTGGGGTCCCAGCCTGAACGTACTTTACCCAACTCATTTATTCTACACTTGCTTGGATCATTTGACACACAGATACGTCGCATTTGCGTCTTAGTCTCATTGGGCATTGGTTAGCAGGTGTCTTTGAATATTATCTAGAGCAACATGCACAGACAAATCCATCTCCAAAGCAAGTGAAAATCAGTTTGTTGGTCTTGCCCGTTAAATAGGGGGTCCCTACTTATCATTCGTCCAGCCTGGGGTTACTCTAAGTAGATGCCAAGCCAGTCAATCAAGATCTGTGAAGCCACCAAACATGGAACTGGCTTTCAGTTCAGAATACTGGACATCTAGTACTCTTGGTCACAGATTTCCAAAATCCATGGCAATGAGCTCTTAAAATCCGTCCTGTTATTGTCAGTTGGACAATGTTCATTGATGCATCATGGGAATCCTTGATTTGTTTTAATCAATGACACGTTGCATTGCCAACGTCGAAGGATTGCTCCCATTTAATTGCTACTTCGCTGCGAAATTCCAAAAGTACCTGAAGCCCTACATAGATTCCTGCCAGTATTCGCTTACTTCACCCACTTAGTGTACCTGGTGTAAAAAAAAAAAATGTCAAAGGCCCTCGGTGGAAGGGAAATAGCCTCGCTCCACCTTAACTTACGATTAATTTCCCTAAGGAATACGCTGCTACCTCCACTTTCAGCGAAACCTTCTCCCCATGATCCTTTGGCTTTTTTTTACTAAAGAAAGTGCGATTACCTTGGAATCAATAAGACTTTTAATTAAAAGCAGGAAAAAAAAGCAGAAAAGAAATACAACCAAGAATCATGCAACAAAAGAGCACAAGACGAACCAATCAATAATCTGTAATAAGGATTAAATAGATGAGAGAACGTGGAGCAGGAAATAATAAGGAGTCGGGTGGAAATTGGAAACCCTTCAGTTGCATCTTGCAGCTTTTCAAATCGATATTCATCATCAGCGGAATTGGTGTTGCATAATCTTTCTTGCAAGGACCGTGGAAGGAGGGATAATTTGCAAAATTTGCAGGAGTTCAACCCAAAACATAACCTCACCTCTTAACCTGTCCTTAGTCCGGTTCAATCCGATTACGTCATGTGTTTGTGTATTTTGTATAATTTTGTGTTGACAGGGTGATTGGCAGGTCAGACAGACAGACACTGAATGGCCCCTGTCACCAGCAAGGGTAGGTAGGTGTAGTGTGCGAGTCCTTTGAACGTGAACATTGAATTGTTTCGGGTTAAGGGTATGCGATTGAGTTGATGGGAGGGAGATTGGAGAATGCCCCGTCACGTGGATACGGGGATACGGTTGAAAGGTCCATTTTGTTTGGTTTTGTGGTAGGATTTGCCGCAGTGGTAGACGGATGGATGCTTGAATGGAAATACGAGTAATTTTTAGAAAAAGGTTCTTCTAATAGAAATCAACACAGGTACACAGCTCATTGGGGTAGAACGGGAAATTGAGGCAAAGAGAGAACAGGCTCGTTGGTGTATTGTTTGAGTGATGTGGATTCCAAGTGAGAATAACTGGTGAACAGGACAGGGTTTCACGGGCCAAAGACATGCTGCGGCATCCTTTTCCAAAGAGTGACACCATGTACCTCGAGTGGATTTGTATATAAGATGGCAGAGTTTCATCGATGTGGGTTAAATCAAGACTGTTTCCAACGTTCTTCTCCGCATGGGACTACACTTTCGTAAATTCTGTGCCGCCTTATGGGTTTTAGGGCATCAACCACGCCTACGCGCCATCGTGTTGGGTTCATGACGATGAGTTTCAACTTCAACCAGCTCTTGCCCAGTTTCCGGGATTCCTTTTCGACTGTTCTGAGCTTCGTCATGCGAGGACCTCCCTGTATTCGCGGGTTCGATCGCATGGCTTGTCGGGCAATACGATTTTTGTCCTTGCAAAGGGTGGGACTAATGCACTGCCACTTTCGCTTTTGTATAATCACATCTATACATTCCAGGCCCGTTCTCTCATATCAAATGCAGCCTCAGCCTTAGAAATGCGGCTAGAAACCTCTAATCCACTGTCAATCGAGGGAAGGGAAGTTTGCTACTCTCTCAACCTACTGGAATTCTTGGAATTCTGATATGAGTTGTTGAGGAGTTCGAAGGAAAACTTAAGAATTTTGTTTTGACGGTACTGCTGGTCCATAATTCCGAGCGATAGTAAGCGAACATCGTCAGCAGAGTCGAGGTGTTTGAGGTACGTCGTTAGGCTCCATAGGATTTCGCCATTTCTTTTTTACAGGGCATTCCTTCATATATAAAGCACTACTTACCTACGTCGATCAATAAATATTTTAGGGCTGCAGTCGGTACGAGTTGTTAACCTTTCGACAAGATAGGCGCCAGAGTCGCTAATTTACCCCTTTAGGCTCGTCTTAGACAACTACCCGCCTTCTATCTAGCTATTGATAGTTTAAACCTCTCTACACAGTGCAGCGAAGGTTCATCGATCCACGAATCACTCTACTACCTTCCCACTGCTCACCCACACGGTGATTACACAGTATAGCTACACGGCAAACATACGTCTTTCACCAAAATGGTAGGATACTCTTAGACCATCTTGGGTCCATTGTGAGCCGTTACTTGTGAAACCATTTTGATTTTTGGGTGGATTTCCATACATCTTCATTCCTAAGATCTTGAAGGTTTTTTAAGAAGAATTCTAGTGTTAAGGAGGAGAGGGCTGGGTAGTCACATAGCCGATGGAAGGATGTTTCCTCCTCCGGCAAAAGACATCGACCGAAGTACCGACCCTTGTGGTATGTCTTTCCATTGCACTATGGCTCATGAGTAGTCCTAGTCCTATTAGGGCACAGATATGTGCTCTGCTGATTTTAGGAGGCTTTGCGTCGACATGGTAGGGTCACTAGGGTACTCCATCTCTAATTAACCTGTTTCAGTGCTAGTGTAGAGGTTTCTATTGGCATATGGGGGTCCACTTCTGCACTAGGAATCCACTCTTTCGTGCCTTTTTTGACTAGCTCATCGGATCACATTCACCCCGAAAGTTTTTATCAGTTTACCCACCGAGTAATAGATAAAACATTTTCCTCTACTACCACCTGACCTGGTACCCAGTAGAGGGTGACTCTGTTGTTCTCACTTAGTCGGTTCATAGGAGCTTAAAGCCTTGATTGTGGCTTGGCTATCCGACAATATCGCGATGTCTTGCCCCCGATACTTTCTATTGAGGTTAAACTGTGCGTAGATTTCCGCTTGGAAGATCCTGGGGTATATTCCCATGGCTTCCGAATATTTGATTCTGGGCCTGTATACTCGTACACCTGCTGCGGTTCCTATGGATGTTTTCGATACGTCTGTGTACCATGATTATGGTATTTTGCCGACCTTACTGCTCCAATCTCTTTTGCTACTCAGCTATTAAGTGCATACAGGTGTACATATGTGCAGATAGTCGAGTGGATTTAATGCAGACATCTAGAGGTGAACTGCCATGGTACTTACGGGTTTGCCTTTAGCAGAAACATTGAAAAGCCACAAGCCATTGCGTAGAAATCGATGGCAAGTATGTACGAAGTCCTTTTATAGGGCATGCCACCCTCAATACTTTCAATACATGGAATAACATAAAATCACTCCCTCTACACCCACCCACATGTAATTATCTACTTAACACAGCGCAATCATGTCAAGCTCACATTCCGATTCGACATTAACACCCTTATCCTGGCGTTGCACACTTCACTGTGCTGGAAGTTCACGACTTGCACTGCACACACGTGCAACCTATTACACCCTGTAAATGATCATCCCGTGTTAATGCCACCAGAGGCGGGAAGGAGCATCCGCACCAACGGTAATAAACCTGATTTATTGCACTTTTAAATGAAATTCGTGCTTGCAATGCAACTCCGTCAGTGTGAGGTGTGACAAGGTGGCACGCCACCTCAAGTCTGATGACTTCATTCTGTGTCACATCCTGCAAAACATGAATTCCCTTTCAAACACCTTTTTCTTCTCCTTCTTATTCTTCTTCAAACTCCAAGCGAGTTTTCCAAAAAACACTTCTTTTTATGGAAATTGTCAAAGTTGCCTAATAGAGTCAAAATAGCTAACTTTTCGACACCCATCAACGCCCACTTTTGAAGAGCCTTTTGTAGAGTTTCTGGCATTTAAAATCAAAGCTAAAGGACTTGAAGTTAAATACATATTCATACGTCGGTGTGTGTGTGTGACTGAATGTGCGTAGATGTGCATTTTGGGTGAAGTTTTTCAAAAGAAAAAAAGGACATTCTCTAACCCTCTCAAAGTTTATGGAAGAAAACTTTCATTCGATACGATATCTGTGAACGAAAAAAGTCAGACAGTGAGTCGTCCTTTCACGGGGTATCCTTGGTTGACTTATCTTTTCTGTTTTATTTTTTTTATTTTTGTTTTGTCAATTTGAGAAAAAGGGGCGAAAGGGCGGAGCTAAAGAAACAGAAACATCAACCTGAGGAGAATAAAAGTTTTTTATTTAAACTTTCGAAACATCTTTTATTGAACTTTTAGAATTGTATTAAGGATGTTTCTTTTGTAGCCTTTTAATTTGTTTTTCTGTTCTTTTGTTCCGAAGGTATGAAGTCCTTAAGTGTGATTGTTTGATAGCTACACATACTCGTAGGAATCTGGTTTCTAATTTTCGGTTGAAGGTTTGAGTGCAACTGGGATAGAAGGAGAGGGATATAATATTTATGAGACAGTTGCTTGGGAGGTTTGAAATAGTTTAACTTCAAGTGATGTTGCCACTGAATACGTTTAAAGTTCTCAATCCTTGTTTCTTTGCTTGGTGACCACTATTGTTTCGGCGAAGTTAGGTTAGGTAATTGAGTGCCTAGAGACATCACTCACTTAGACCAGCAGTTTGGGTTCATTATACCCATTTATTTAACACTAGTTCCGAGAAGAAGTAACTACCAAAGGTCCTCATTCTTTTGGCAGATACAGCGGGATAATCTCGCATCAGGTGGCGAACAAATTCAGTTTCTTTCTCGTCCCTTCAGCTCTCAGGAGGCCCATCAACTCAACATTACTTAAGTCTCCCAGTTCCAAGAAGAGGTAACGACCATCTCTCATTTTTCCGACAGATAGGGTGGGACAGTTATAAGTAGGTGGCAAACAGATTCAATTTCTCCCCCGTCCCTGCAGATTCTCAGAGGGTCTTTCAGCTCAATATTACTTAAGTCATCCAGTTCCCAGAAGAAATGATTACCAAGAGTCTCCAATTTCTCAATTTCTTTCTCATCGCTTCTGCAATAGTCATTGTGGAGTACAGCGAGGCGTTCCGCATGGATACTAATGGCGCAATGCCCCGTAATTATACCGCAAATGGCTATGATGCCCAAGTTTCACCAGAGTAATAGATCTCTTCTTGCTAGAGCCCGACCATGGCGTCCTGTCTGTGCCAAATCTCTAGATGAACCCAGCGTTGTCTTCTATTTTCTTTCTTAATGAGCCTGTAATGCATGCTTTCTTGCAAGCTCATTAGCCCTTTTGTTTCCTGTAATATCCACATGTCCTGGTACCCAGCAGTGGCTCTAGATTTCTCGTTTAAAAGCTATTTGCAGATCTTCACAAACCTCGACTGAAGTACAACGGAGTCCAGAGTTTGAGTCGGCTGCCTTGCTATCTATAGAGACAGTCATCGGCATTCTGTAGAATGGTCCTGATTTCGTCTTGAAGGGCACTGGAATCGTCTTTTATTCTGATGATGGTTCGCTGATGATTCCTTGGTTTCTCCAGCAGCCTTTGTCAGAATCCATACCGGGAATCTCCTTTCAAGTACTAGCGTCGGGTTCACGGAATAGTTTTCCGTCGAACCGTTGCGTTGGCAGTCTCCCATATCCTACGTCCTCTTCCAGTTATTTTCCCGAATCTTATTATGCTTTGATGTTTTATTTTTGAAATATTTTCATCTTAAATGTTTGCCTTTTCTCTTTTCAGCACGAGATCTTCTTGCAGATACAACAAATTTCGAAATATCCGCTTCGTTTCGTTTTGAAAAACTAAAGCCCCTGTCCTTGCCCATTAAAGCTTTAAAAAATACATTTTTGTAAATTTCTCGAAACGCCCATTTTTTGAGTGAAAAGAAAGCAAGTTTCCTGCTATAATTTTTTGTTTCAAAGTCTGTCGGTTAAGTGCTGTTTTCAGTCTTAAAAATGCGGTCCCCTAGTACCATAGTTTCTCAGTGAAATAAGCGCGAGTTTTTGAAACCAGAAAATATTTCTGAAGTGCGTTATAAAAAATGCCGCGTTGTCCTTGCGTTGATATCTGAAAAAATATCCGTGTTTTTAAATCCCCGTAATTGCTATAAAAAAAGTGTTTTTCAGTGAGTGCGCGGGTTTTCGAATTCATCCATAAAAAATCTCCTTTTGCTATAAAATTTATTTTAAAATGTGTTCGCCTTAATTCAGTGTGTAAGATACAGATTTTTAAAATCTGTCTTTTGTTAGCTGAGAATGTCCTTGAAATGCCCTTAGGCTGCTCGTAAAGTGAAGTAAAGAAATCTATTCCGCTGCTGTAAAGTCACAAGAAAATGAAATTCGCGAGTGGTACGAGATCTCAAGATTCATTCATTAATCTACACAAGCACACAGGATATGTACAACGGCTGCAACAGGACAATGGTGAGTGAATCAATATTTTTTTTCCTTTTTTTATATTTTTATATCGTATTTGCGTACCAAGATCCTTTTCGTTGATGATTCTTTCGTTTTTCCAATAAACTCTGTCAGGCATTCTTGTAGGGACTCTGCCTGTAAATGCTAGCATCGGGTTCATGTGATCAGTTTCTGTCGATCCCTTGGCAGCCTTCCATCGGGATGGTATGAAGGCATCGGTCTTCCATCAGCCTTTCAGCGGTTTCGGCCGCCAGACTACTGCAGTCTAGATCAAGCGGAGTGAAACTAAGCGCGGTTTTAGGTGTTATTGTTCTTATTGATCCCGTAACTCCGATGCACGACATCCTTTGGATTTTAGTGAGGTCTGAAATATGGTATTGCTTCTCATGTGCCTTCCACGACTCAGTGAACCACATGAAAAAATCGTTCTAACCGTAGTGTATACCCACGTATTACTGAGCGCCTTTTTGCAAGAGTAGAAGGCTACACTTACTTTTTTGATGCGCCCATCAATGTTATCCTTCCCCTTTAGTTTGGAATCCTAAGTTACCCTCAGGTATCGTGCTGAATCTGAGATACTGAGTTCCTTCTTTCGATCCACTTAAGTTTATAACTATAGCTGTACGCTTCAACAACTCCTTGTCGACGTATTATTTTCAAAACAAAAAACAAGGACTTCCGCTTAACCTTCTTCTCTCGTGCACAGTGCATGTACGTAGCTTCTATAAAAATGAAAATTTTACTTTAGTGAAATGCAATAATTTTTTTTTTATTAAGGAATTAATGGAGTTGTCGACACATCCTCGTTCTCACAGCGTTGTAATCATTGAATAAAATCTTTGATTTATGGAAGTCGTTAAAGTGTAATAACATCGTCTTCTTTTTTCTGATTTATGGGGAAATGTGTTCAGAGAGGGAGAGAGAGAGTGGAAAAAAGGGTTTAAACGATGTAGACCCTTTGTCAGTTGGAAAACTGTGCTTAATATCGTCCCTAATGCATAATCTATCGAGAGAAATCTTTCCATATAAAGCTGTTGTAAGAAAGTCTTTTGTTGAGCTTAAGAATAATAGTGATCCTTTGTTGAACTAAGCTACAATCAATGCATATTGAAGGAGGATGATGATGTCGACGTTATAATTCTAGAAGACTTTAATTTGTCTTAGCTTTAGAGCTGTGTACTAACTTTCACAGAATAGAACTATAGAACTATGTGCACGAGAAAGCCTGCGAAGAAGAATAAAGGGACAGTCAAGCAGTAGTAATAGCCCTTGAAACCTTCACGGCAGGGTCGTAAATTGTCTGGGACTGACTTAAGTTCTTCAAAAATCTTGCATCCAGGAACAAGGTTAACGCAACACTGGTTTCTAGATCGAGGGTAACAAATGCACTGACTGTTTGCCGAGAAGACGTGCTCGTCACCCATTCGTTGTTCCCGAGCCCTATTTTAAGGCACAACCTAACAGTTCCCACTCCAAGATAACACTATGGGAGATCGACAGACACGCTGACTATCAATTCCAACCGAGGTAAGGCTAGGACTTTTCGCAATCTTAACAAAGACGTTTTGAGAACCTTAACGAGCTATCCAATGGGGCATTGTCGACTTAGATACCATCTGCAAGAAATAAAATTTTCAGATACTGATGTATGCTCGGGTCTGAGGATTACATATATGTATATATGGGCCAGTATAACAGACCTTATAGGTCGCAGTATGCTTTAAGGGCCCTTCTTATCTTGTCCTTTGGTAAATCTATTGTACTAGCACTCTGGTGTACGTATTTTGTATCGCGCTGAGCCTTATCACCTTCTAGCCACAGCCAAGACTCCTATTACTGCCAACCTTTTTGTTTTCAAAAACCAGTCATATTTTCGCTTTGGGTAAGTCGGTTCCCACCAATTTTTCGTCCCTCGCTTTGCACGGTGTCGCTTCTTGGCAGTAACTTATAATTTCAACTCAGAAGCCTTTAAAAAGGTCGAAACCAGTCGCGGTTTCCGACTGCTCTACGCATCTGTCGTTAATTTTGTTTTTTTTTTTAAGATTGAGATCCAGTTTAAAATCTAAATCTGCTTGTAAATTTCTCAATAAGTTTTTCAAATGGTCCTTAGGGCGATCATAAACTATTTTCGATTCAGTTCATCTACTCTATTAAGCTGGCTTTATTTGGATGCTTCCTTCGTTCATCAAGGATTGAGGGCAGTTCCTACGTTGTTACGATATCTCTCTGTAAGCCTGCTTTGTTTTGTACAATAGAGGAACTGAAACATTTTGCTTCCATCTCCTTAAGAAATGCAAATGGCGAGACATCAAAAAAGTGGTTTTCAACATGGCTGTGAGTGCATCTGTCTGTTAGCTGTTAAAATTCTTGCGCGTCTTTTACAAAATCAAAATCCAATTGTGTGGGTGCCCACATTAACGAACGTAAGCTGGAATTAGTTGAAACTCAAGTCTAGATTTGTGATGTTTCTGAAAGCATTGAAGTCTTCTTTATTTATTGCAAAACTCGCAGTCAACAGACGTCTTTGTTTCTTAAAATTCCTTCAAGTAAGACGTTGGGGAATTCCCTTAAACAATGAGCTCTATAAGGCTGCTAACAACTACTATCAGGTTCTTATTAATTTTGAAGGTGCTGCTGTTTTTTCGGCTTAAAAATTTCGATTTGAACGATTCAGCACTTATTGAAAAATTTTATAAATTCAAAATGAAAACTCACAGAAGAAAAATGTGACATCTAAAAGGACATCTGTGGAATACGATGACGGAAAGAGCTTGCTCGAAGGTTTGACCAGGGACAAGACTCCTCAACAAGGGGAAGGATCCCAAAGAAAATGTTGTTTAACTATACTTGGCGATGGAGCGATGGAGCAAGGAATTGCAGTGGACCCTTTATGGAGCTGGATGGTGATAATGATATTGGCGATGATGGCCTCAAAACTCTACTTAACCTAACCTAAGTGACTTCAAATGTCATCAGTATTATCGATACCTTGATGACAAAGCTACGATGGACGCATCTTCGATTTGAATTCCAATCTTTAATGATAATTTATGCACGACTTTCTACTCAAGTATTACTAAGTCGACCTAATGCAGTATGTTTTCGTCATATGTAGAGTAATACCTCTTCCTGCAATCTTCCTAACTTCACTAAGCCGCAGGTTGAAGAACACGTTTTAATCTATTTAAGGTAGGGGGTTCCACAAGCTCTTAATTTTAGAGTCAACATAACCATTATTTTGTCAAAGTTCGAGTTTCTTCTTTTTTTTCGCCCGCATCCTCTGTCATTTGTTTACATTTGACCCCCTCCCCAAGGTCTCATCAGGCCATAAATTGTCGGCTCAAAAGCCTCCCGCCACAACAGGCAGAGAGGCAACAAAGATAATGGAGAATATATCCTCCCTTGTTTCCTCATTTTTGGTTTCCTATTTTGGGTTTCCTGAGGACGAAAATAATCCGTTTTTTTTTTTTTAGGTCCACAATAAAACAGTTCACAATCGAATTCGCCACTTCAATCACATAAATACAAATTTTTCAATCATCCTGTTTACATATGTGTACTTGTCAGATAGGAAGTCTGGGATGGGATTGGAGATGGGGAAGGAAGCACTCTTTTGTTTTGAAGAGAACATCCTTGTCGCAAGGACACAATAGGTAAAATTGAACTAATTAAAAAGGAGTTCCGATTTACGTACACAATTTTGTGGAACGCAATCGAAAGCAATTGAACTGTCAAAAGCAGTTCGCCAGAGTAGTGTGGGCCTTACAGTTGTGCCCTCTGGCACCGCACATACGCACAGTGTCACTTGAAAAATGTGAGATGTCCTTTCGCAATCGGCATCATTTCCCTGGGCGCTCTTTGCATTGTAGTTTAATTAAGGACTCTTTTTCGCATTCGTCCTCCTTCTGTCTAGTTCGGTCGATTCGAACGTGCTAGAGAGTCAATTGAATGGGACGCGCCCAATGTGTTGTCGAGTTGGATGTGTGCATACCGTCATGGTTCAAGAGAACGTCCTTATGTTGATGCACGAAATTTTGACACAAAATGGGGGGTGTGCAGGACGAGGAGTAGTTGCACTTTAGTTCACTTCTTGTCCCTATTATCGCAACAATTATAATTAGAAACTCTCGGCAATTTATCATCATCATCGCAGTCGCTAGACGGGGAAAATCTGTGTGCATTACGTACACACGTGTGTGCGTTGTGGTTATCATCGAGGAAGTGCATTCCATTGGGTATTTTGGAGGCATTCCGGCATAGATTGGTTGGGAAAGCACAATGCAAGTTCACACTTTGCCACTGCACTGCACAGCAAACATTTGCGAATTTGATTTGATTGAGGTCCTGAGTATAGGTTGAGTGACAGGCAGACAGACAGACCCGGGCACGGCGTAATAATGTGCGAGTGATGAGTTCATTAGCATTCATGGCTTGAATAATTCAGTTTCTGGAACAGACGGAAGGAACGTGTGATGTGCTGCATCCTACGGTATTTACCAAAATAAATCGAATGGAATTAACGTAGATTTAGTTGGATAATTGCAAGTTTACTCAACTGCATCGTGGATGATTGTGCGTGTGTGTTCCGCCGGGTATTTGTCTAGCCTTTAGTTGTTTTAGTCCTTGAATCAGTTACAATTTTAAGTAAGGACGTCTATATTTTTACAACTCATAAACCTCGCCTTAAGTGCGGCATCGTTTACCCTAAGGACATCACTTTGTTGTACTCCTTGCGGCTTCCCTTTCTGCACAATTTCAAGCAAACTTTGTTATAATTTATTCATACAATGCAATTTAAGTACGTCTCCAGTAACTCCTCGCAATTATCCTGTTAATCTCATCCTTCTTGGGCATTGCAAATCCTTCTATTTAAACAAAAAGATATCACCTCATTAATTTACGGAGAAAGTTCATTTAAATAGTAAAAATGGTTATCGTACTCCAGCGTTGAGAAGATTTGGGGTTTTCGCTTCGTTTCGGATGGTGTGGGGTGGGGATAGTCGCGGCAAAAGGATTCTGGTTAGTGAGGGAAATTTATTGGAATGCAAACTTTTTAAATGAAATTTACTTTGCGCGCATCCTTTTTGCCAGTTGCATGGGGGAGTTGCGTGCGTAAGAGATGTTCGTTCTTTGAATCACTTTCAAGTGCAGGAGGAGAAAAAGACGAAGGACTTCCTCACAAATTCACAGGAATACGAGTAATTTTACTTATTTGCATGAATCCGTTTTTGGGAAAGCTGGCTTCAGCTTCATCTTCAGCTTCAGCTTCGGTTGTTGATGTTGTTTTCCTCCTCCTTGCGCGAGTTGGAAAAACTTTGCCTGCAGGCGGCAATTTTAGTTCACTTTTAAAAGTGAAATGAAAGAAATCCTTTTTGCTGGTGCAGACATTGTAAGTTGTGTAATTTTTTTTTTTTTTTTTTGTACCTCCATCTAAGGATTCCCTTTGAGGAAATAAAATTTTGTGCACCACAATCGTGACATAAATTTTTGATGTAATTAGAAGGAGGGAAGCAGAGTGAGATTGAGTTCCTTTTGCTGTGACAATGAAGGAAAGTAGTTTTTTTTTCGAAGGAGCAAGGATGTTGTCTTTGTAATGCATTTTCAAATTTCCATAGAACGAACCAATTAGGATGGAGTCAGTGGACGTTTGCCTTTGTCTGAGAGTAGTGACTTGAGTAAGTGCGTTACTGAAAAACGTGGTTTTAAAGAAATTTTTTTGAAAAATTCCTAAAGCACAGACCGCCTAACGTTTTTATTTATTGAAGAAGGTGTTCTACTTTAAGCTGTTCTGGGTTTTTCCTCTTTGTAGTTGGATTCTTGGTTTCAGCTTCCTTAACTGCGATCTGCTTAAGTTGACAGCTTGAAATAATAAATGTGGTCACTCTGCCCATTGCTACATCTAATTAGGATTTCTGTTACGAATCCTTCTATTTTGATAACTTTGAATAGGTTTTCATCCCCCATATCCAGTTGCTTGTTTTGCAAATTAGCCAGAAGGAGGGCGAAGGAAATTTGTCCCTTCCCTGTCATGAAACAAACATTTTCTTGGGGTTGGCATAAATTTTTCAGACGAGCTTAGTATGTTTGGTATGTTGAGCGAGTGCCATTCTTCCAGTGTTCGACATAATTCCGTGATATAGGCTACTGAGGACCCTATCGTCGTGGCTCTAATCTGACATACACAATACTCAGTCCAGACTCAATTTTTCAGTTGATTTGGAGAGTAGTTTGCTAAGTACCGGAATAACGCTTCTCTCTACAGCCCCGATTCCACTAATATGTTCGAGCATCAATACGGGCTTTGTCTCTTATGACAGGAGTTCTAAAATTTTTTTTTTTTCAAAAGCATTGATAGGGTTTTTAGTACATTAACTAAGGCTACCATTGATGTTAATAATGCTTGCAATCCAGTGACTTTTAAGCAGGCTATTCGTTGAGTGGCTGAATAGCCTTTCTCTTGCACACTGTCTACTGCCGGCCACCAATAGGATCGCAGTCAGATATATTAACTTTCTTTCATAGTGTTCCAAGAACACTTCATTTTTAATTTTTAAGTCCAGCATAAAAAGTCCTGAATTGACTTGAATTTAAAAAAAAAATCTTTTCATTGTGAATTCTCTTCGGAGTAATTTTCGGACTCCAGTATTGTATCAAACCAAAACCTTTCGAATATATCTACCTTTTCTGAACACCGTTGCTTCGAAATTATGCATTACTTTCGATTGAATTATTTCGAATATAATTCTTAGTTGCTCAGTTTCGGATTGAATATAAATCGAACTCGAATTTTCGGTATTTTTGTAATCTGTTATCATATTTTTACTTCGCACTATGCACGCTAGATGTCACCAGTGTTACTATTATAAGCAACAACCATTGGTATCAACACACAAAACCATGTCGAGATGGCGTCAGAACAGTTAGGCAGGCTTGTTCGAAAGGAATGGAATGAGGTTTGTGGAGGCCGTCTAAACTTTTAGAATGTGCTTCTAAGTATGGAATTAATCTGTCTCAACAAATACTGTGAGCTGTTACCGTACATAGGATACAAAAGAAAACCGCAAAAGGCTTTTGTCAGCTAGTTTCTTGTTTACTATTTCCGTTGCTGTGACACCCGATAGCCAGGAGAATTGATATCATAGATGTTTCGCTCTTATAACATGGCTTACATTTTGTCCTGAAAGCCAAACATTTTGCAGAAAAACATTGCAATCACGCTTTTAGCAGTCAAATTCCATTGCGATATCTGATAATTCATTTCTATTGCCGACATTTTTATGCGTTTTATTTAGTTTAGTTTGGCCATTCGGCTAGATTAGATTAGATTGAGGGTGGATGTGGAAACGCGTTACCTTATCATTTATTGATTTCCTCCAATTAAAGCTCGTTCATGATACCTGAATTCGTGATAAATCCAAGAATGTCGTTGGACAAGCTGGCCACCTAAGTGGACGATGATGTGCTCTGATTATACTGTTACAGTTACACTAAATCTGTTCTGCTGATTCTTCGTCCTCGCCATATCAATGCCTATGCGCGCTCCCTAATGAGATTTACTCTGTGCTGGCTAATGATATGAGTAGTAGTCCTTGAGTAGTCACCTCATCAACTTGCTTTATAGCCTACCACACACGTTAACAGCTCTGTGGTAGCCAGTGAGTTTTTGTGCTCTGTTGCTTATTTATTGTGATTCTTCAGTCAAACAGATAACGAGGCTTCGTGAAAAAACGATTTGCTAGAGAAAGTGGCAAGTCTGATAGCCCTCTATTAATTAATTCTAAATTAATTTATATCTATATTAGTCTTTTCGAGTGAATCACCTTCTTTGTTGATATTATTTATGTCAGACCTACGAATATCGACGTGTCCGAAACCACATAGTCATCGGTGCCTAATTTACGTAAGGTACTCTACATATGCAGATAAACCCTATCGTGATTGATTAATAGACTTCGTTATCGATTAATCAACAGCCTGTTCAATTAAATACCGTAAACAACTACTAAATGGAGCTAGAGGAGCAAAACGGACAACTACAAATCGGCAAGACAAAAAGATCGTCGATATTTTCAAGCAGAATCGTTCTCTGAAGCTGAGGCAAGCCAGAAAATACTCTCGACCCGAGATATCAATGCACAAGTATAAGGTAGTGTATCTTTAAAGGTGTTCTATAAATAAGCCCTTTCTTGGTGAGAAACCCATGAAAAAACTACTTCTGCAGACTCAGTTAAATGTTTATCTTGATTGGAGCAAGATTACCTTCACAGATCTTATGGATGCTTCTCGCGCATAAGAATTTGGGCATTTGATCTGCCTTCCAAATGGTTTCTAAAAGCATAACGGATGTTGAAATTATACAAATTCGGTTTATATCTGCAGTCTTTGGGTCAAACAATAGGAATCTGGAGCTCCAGACAATAATGACTCGTTTTATTTGACTTACAACCGCCTACCGTTGTAAGATTCCACATTTCATTCCAGAATGTGATACCTCGCTCCCTCCTTTTCTTTCTAGCTTTCAAGGATTTATTACATACACAGACACGTTTCTATGTGGAATAGCTAACCGCCGATCTGTTGCTTTCCCTACCAACTTACTTTTGCTTCTTTATTCGTTGCTAGAAAGGGTATGTTTGGAAGCTCATCTTTAAAGTCCTTGGTATTATACCATTTAGTTCATTTTTTGTTCCTTAATATAATAACGGTCCAGGACTGGTCTAAAAAATCCCGTGCAATTATTTGAAATTCAGATGTGTTAGCTTTGAAACTTGCGTTAGAGATGCAAGAAAGAAAACATTTTTTTGAAAGAAAACAATAAAATTTTATTCAATTCACAGTTTAAAAGATACATTTGAATGGATAACTCCACGGGTATCGTACGACTGCACAACTCCACCTTAAATTACTAATCGATTATATTATAGACATACATACAATATTATATACGGTTAAGGGTTAAATGGGTACTACTACAATAAAACACAGTTCTTCTCTGCTCTCCGCTTTAATTGCGCTGCGCAGCTGACATCAAGTCCAATGCTAGGGGAATGCTGCCATTAACAGATTCCAACAATTGTGTCAACATGGCGCCCTCATTGCTGAAGCCCATTGCCATCATTGCGTGGACGGCATTGTTGATGCGAGCATCTAGTAAGGAAGACAATAATGGATAAGCAAATCAATGTTCGACTAAGCCTAGTGCATATTTACCTGGATGAAAGACAGCAACCGCACGCCTTTCAGTGGTATCGGGTACTGTTGGAGCAGCAACTGGAACTGGAACTGCAACTGGAACTGGAACTGGAACTGCAACTGGAGTTTGGACTGGAGCTGGAGCTGGAGTTAGAGTTGGAGTCGGATCATCAAGTGGAATTGCAATGGGATTTGGAGAAGGGATGCTTGGAATAATCGGAGATGCAATTGTAATCGGGGTAACTGGAGCAGCGATAGTTTGGGTTTGTTCCTTCATTTCGTTTTCAATGTGTGATTGTAGTTGCTGGCTAAGCTTTGCAAAATCCAGTGGTGGAGATGTAGCAGCAACAGCAGCAGCAGCAGCAGCTGCGGCAGCAGTAGTAGCCTCGGTTGTTGTGGCTACATTGTTGTCAATCATAGTCCAATCGTTTTCATCACTTTGTGAGTTGCGTGAGCGTGGTAATGCCTCCGGGGCAATTGTAGATGTACATGGTGGAGAAACTTCAGTTTCCATTGGGGTCAAAATTCCTGACCCAGCTGCAGAAGTTTCCTTTGATCGAGCTGCTGCGCATGGAGTTCCAGTAGCTGTTGGTGGTGGCGTAGCCGAAGCACGATTTTCACCAGTCAAATCAATAACTACCGAACCAGGTGAAGAAGTAGGACGACTTCCTTCTGTGGTGGCTACGGGATCCAAGATCTTGCCGAACATTTCACTGAAATTATTCAAAATCTGAATGCCTGCTTTCATGAAGTGTGGATCTATGAAGTTTTGTAAGTTTTCGAAAGATGGTGGAGCAGATGTGCTATTGCGGGGAGGAATCTGTTCCCCTGCAGTTGAAGTTGATGCACGATCAGGAGATGTGTTGGTCTCCTTCGATTGGCTGTTCGCAGCTGCGGCGGCAACACCAGCAGCAGTTGTAGTCGCTTCTGTTTGTGTTGGAGCTGATGCTTCCTGCTGTTGTTGCTTCTGTGGAGTCTCAGTTGCTGCCGAGTCCTGTGGTACGACACCACCACCTTCAGCTAAATCTTGCATCATATCGTAGAAATTAGACCATATTCCAGCGCCACCGCCGCCGCAATGACGACGATGATGACGATGGTGGCGAGATTTTCCCTCAGCTTGTGTGCCCTCACCGCATGTTACTCCGACTCCTGCGCCAGAAGAAGCTGCGGCAGCGGCAGCGGCAGCGGTTGCAGCATATTTCCTTTGACGACGCTTGTTACCAAAAATTGAGCTTAAAGGGTAAATACATTCCATAACTGGCGAATCAGAGCTTGGAATTCGAATCATTAAATGCTCTGGATGCTTCATTTGTGCCTCACACTTCATGCACAAATCAAAATTGGGACATTGCAAGCACTTATAACGGAAACCAACTACGGGAACCACGTTGCAATTGTCACAAGATACAGTGCTATGAACACTAAGATTTTGCTGGCCATT
Source organism: Blera fallax (assembly GCA_946965025.1). Lineage (NCBI taxonomy): Eukaryota > Metazoa > Arthropoda > Insecta > Diptera > Syrphidae > Blera > Blera fallax. The sequence goes on along the minus strand of OX337247.1, from coordinate 4,764,342 downwards.
TAGTGGCGAAGAAGTACTTGATTGCGCTTCTTGTTGTTGTACCTCTGGATAGCGAGCCTCAAAGTAGATTTTTGGTGTTCTATGTGAGCCCGCACGCTTGAGGAAGAAATCATAGTCGATGTCGTTTATAATTTCAACTCGATCACCTTCTTCATCTAGAATTCGAAAAGAAAGAACAATTTTACACATTACCAATGAAATTAATTTAATCGTAGTCGAACTCTAGCATATGCCAGTAGGCAACGCCGTCGTTTCTAATGTTGTACTGTGGGAAAAATTGTATGAACAGAGCATACGGAGTAAGGGTTTAGAATGTGCACTAGTTATAGTTACCTCCATGTACTTTCATTGCGGTGTTGGAACATTAATAAGGAAAAAAGGGAAATGTTTTAAACATTCAGGAAGCGCTTCATTTTAAAAATACGTGAAATATCTCTAGCATCGCGAGTGTACTGGAATCCAGTGGAGAAATTATATATTTATACTCCACGGAAACGCCTACACAATGGTTCGACCGACTTTAAAAAAAGAGGATCAGACCTGGTCAATCAAATTGTGCAATTGATGTTCACGCGGAGCGACTCGGTGTACTGCATAACGACTTTTGCAGAAATTTCAGGGACGTAGAAGAAATTGAATCTGTTCGTCGCCTGCTGAGTCATTGTCCTGCCCTAACGTTATAATAATGAGGACTCTCGGAAGTTACTTCTTCCCGAAATTGGAGGACTTAGGTAATGTAGAGCTGACGGACATCCTGAGATTCATATCACTATCTGTATGATTCTAACGGCGGACTTTACGTTTCCAGGGCTAAATGATTGGGCACAATGGACCCGAACTGTTGGTCTAAGTGAGCAGTGACTATTTGTCACAATGCACCCATATACCTAACCTAACCTTATCAAATTCTAAGCAGCCATAAACAAAAGCCTGACCTCTGTCATCATTTGTCTTAAATGACGTTATTGATTGAAATTCAAAAGAATTGCTTTCAGAAAAGTTGAGAACTGACACACATACATATATATCCATACATATACTTTAGCTTGAGCGGTGTAAACAAGAAAGCCAAGCCAAAAATAATATGCAAATGCAAGTATGCTTTGCGAAAATTTAAATTCAAAAAATTGGGGTTATCTCCAGATTCCCCGAAACTTCTGTTTCAAATTTAATATGTACACGTATATCCTATCCTTTCATTAAAAAGACAATGTGTGTTTGTATACTTATGTATATATGGATGTAATTACATATGTATGAACATAAATTGGTGACATTGGAGACAATTTTCTTAGATAGTTCGATTTTTCAAAGGTTCATCGTCAACTCGTACCGTGTACATATAAAATGTGGGTAAAAGAAATGCATTTTGCTAAAGTTTACCATTGAACTGTGAACAAAAAAAAAGTCTCGGTGTTTCTTGAGACTAGAGTCTTTGGTTAGTAGTACCACCCTCTGAACCACGAAGCCCCCAAAAGCAACAAGTTACTCGCTCCAGCACATCTCTAAGAGTCTGTAAATTGATTTCCATTTTCGACCAGCATTAGCAGAAGTATTAAATATCGCATATGTACACACTCCACCCATACCCCCATTGGAAAATATTCAGCCTCCATTGTTGTGAAATGGAAACAGAATAAGAAATATGCATTTTCCGCTGTAGTAACTTGATATTTGACAACGCCGCAAAACTTCTGTGTACCGACATACCACATATATACACAAAAACATTGCAAAGTGCGCAGAAAGAAAATGGTGGATTCCTCCCCTTGCGTCAGCTGATACCGAACAAAATGCCCTGACACTGATTAGTGATAACAGGGATCAAAATAATAACAAATTCGCACACAAAAACACTTATCACAGGCTATCAATTGCGTGACTCATTTAGGTATATCGAGATATCAATTATTTGATTACTCACCAATCCAATATTTTCGGAACTGAGCTGTGTCCAGTTTCAGACGTTCTTCCTTGCCGAGGCGCTCCAATACATGGGATTCCACTTGCCACATTTGCTTCATACCCTGGCCATAGAGGACGATTTGTCTATCGCCAGCTATGAATACTATTTTCAATGCAGCCATTTTTTTATTTTCGTTTTTTTCTTCTCTTTTTTAATTTTTCACTGTTTTAATGTTTTTTTTCTTTGTTGAAACACTTGCACAACCAGTCGGTGAAGGGATTTGTAAACTTATGTTGGTTTTGGGATTGCGGTGGACTTTTTATATCAAACGATGGTGCTTCTTTGGAGTTCGGGAACCTTCTGGGCTGGTTCAATTTTTGCAATTCACTGAGAATAGAGTCCAAGTAGTTTTGGTTTTTAATGATGAAATAGAAGACGCAGAACAGCTTCACTAAACTTCTGAGTCAACGCAAGTTTCGCACCAGAGGTGGCACAACAAAAACAAAAATATTCACTTTGGAGTGTGTTCTGAAAATTTATTATGCGATTGATAATTCGTGGACAGGTGGCGTGATTGCTTCTAAGGGGAAAACTATATTTCTGAATAAAATTTGTTTTTTTTAATCCGATTATGTAGTTTTGATAACAAATTGGGAAATAATACTAAAATGTGAAATTAAATTGTTATGAACAGGAAGAGATATGACATTGAAGCTCTCCAGTTTATGTTTGGAAGCTGGTTTGGAATAAGTTGATAAGGTGTCTGCAACATACTTGGGTTTGATTAGGAAGAGAAAATACTTAACCTCATCACAGGACCTTGTGGAGTCATTGTGAAATCCTCAAAAACCTGGAAATATTGCTCTCCAGGATAGTTTTATATATCCTGGAAATAATAAATTCTGTTTCTGAAGTGACAGAGACCTGGGCAATGGAAGAAAAAGTGAAGTGCGCCCTTGAGTGCCCTTTCATCACTGCAGCCTCTGCATACATACATATTTTGTCGAGATTGAGTTTAAGTTTCATTGTATCATCATCCATCAGCCCTTTGTGCACTGCTGAACATAGGCCTCCTCTAAATGCTTCCATCGGCTTCGATCTTGGACCATATTTTCATTGTGTAGTTTCGTAGAAAGTTTGGCAAGTTTCTGGCTTTGTCGTATCTTGGCCAGAGTTTCCTTGGTAAGTGACTTCCACCTACTGTTGGCTGTCATAAGGACCTAATGCTCCAGTCGTTGCTAAAGGTCGCAGACAAGAGGATTGATCTATTATTCCGTCCAGGTTCTACTTCCTAATATTTCACCTTTCGCGTCATAAAGCTGGGGTCGAGCGAGAAAGATAAGTGTACAGAAATGTGTTAAGAATTGGATAGAACAGGCATAAGAGTAAGCTGAGGATAGTGCGCGTTAGTTTTAAATACCTTATAGTTATACTTCTGTGGAAAAATAAGGCAGGAAGTTCCCTTGATCAGTTGCAAATTTCACATGTAAATCAGTGAAAAAGCAGCCAACTAGTAACCAACACGTCAGTAACATCTAAATAAACGCCAAGATCGAATCGTACCTATATTATTTCTACAAACAAAATTTTAACAAAAATGAATATGTAGCTGTAGATTACACATATTCTTATATCCATCCGGTTCAATAAATCCATTAGTTCCGAAAATTGCTCAGAAATACATACTTATACTGCACCCATATAGAGCTGTAATTATTGATCACAGTCGTTTCCTCATTTCTAAACAAGCTGTTTACTGTCACACGTGTGGTTAACATTTGTAAACAAACCTCAAAAATATTATTAATTGAAGGAAAAATAAGTTTTTTCTAAATGGAGGCCAAACAAAGGTCTGGAGAACTGACAGTGAAATTGCTATGGGATCTGGCAAATGCTCTATCGCCCGAAAGTCATACAAACAAACTATTGCAGTCCTACTATTTGTGAGTTTTCTTTAGACGAATCACCGAACATTTCAGCAATTTTCTTAAATTCCACAGAACAGCATGCAAAAAGATAGCCCGACGTGAGGTAAAACTTCCTGCGGTGAAATTTGCTCCCTCTGTTATGTGTCCAAAGTGTTCATCCATTTGGTCGCAAAGTAAATTTTCCCTGAAACTAAAGCCGCAACGCATTCACAGTCAAAAGGCTCGAAAACTAGTCGATTCTTTTAATAGTGATCCGAAAAGTCTGACCAAAAAGCAAAGAGCACGAGCCAAGTGGTTAAAGAAGACAATATCCAGCAATGTGGTATGTTTTGTACGGTGTGCGGTCTTTAACATTTCACCAGAATATGTAAATTTCCTTACAGGAGATAAAATGTGAATTTTGTCAAAAGAAAACTCTGCAACCTCTTATAAAACCAAAGAAGACTAAAATAGAAGAAAAAACACAGGAGACAGTGGTCGAGGTTCTCATTAAAAAGAAGAAAAAAAAGAAGACAAAGGATAAGTCAGCTGGATTGAAGCTGGAAAAAGTAAATCCGCAGAAGACTAAACCTGTATTGAAGCTGGAAAAAGTTAATCCGCAGAAGACTAAACCTGTATTGAAGCTGGAAAAAGTTAATCAGCAGAAGACTAAACCATGCCCACAGAAGAAAGCAAACAAGTCAAAGGGTCAACCTCAAAAAGGAAAGGTTGAGAAAATAATTTCAAAGACACAGAAACAAAATTCGCTGTTGCAACTCGCTAATATGTTGAAAAATCGTGGCCCAGCATTAAGTTCCAAGTCTAATAATCAGTTGGATAAATTTTTGAGGTGATGACGGTAATTTGAATTCTACTAGCTTTAGTCGTTTTTGTTTGTAATAAAGATTAGTTAAGTACCTACATTTTCACGTTATTTTACTTGAGTAATGGCGAATATTCGAGTGAGTTCTGCATAACTACGTTTCTACCGAAAATAATTCTGCGTTGGTGGGTTCAAATTGATGACTACTTGGACTGGTGAGTTTCCTCCAAGCCATTCACAACAATTTTGTCAATCTGGTTGGCCGTTTGTTAAGAAATAAATAATTTTGCGACAAGTTGTTTGCCCAAAGTGGTATGAGCGTGAGCTTCATGCTCGAATCGCAGAAAATATCAAGGATTTCTTTCACTGTCCTACCTCCGAAAGTTAAAACTGTCTTTATAAGCTTCTTAATTCTGGCGTTCTGATCTAAATTTTCCTTTGCATTCGGTCGAAAAGTGTTAACCCACTCAATGTGGGTGCCAGAAACTACACCCTAGACATTTTATAGACTGTTTGCTCCAAATACGCAGTTTTCTGTTTTTTATGCTTAACCGGCATTATTGACTTTGAAATCCTCCTTACGGCGATGGTGCCCCCATTAGGGTTGAGTTGTTGACGGCATAAAATTGATCATATCAAAGCAATATGAAGGTGTGCCCGGTATAACATCGATAGGAATTGTCATAGGAAAGGCATTGCAATCACACCAAAAAGCTAATCTGTCATCAATTGAGTTGATATCATGGGAAGTAACCTCAAACCATGGTATGGGAGTGCATGAATAAACTCAAATAGCTTCGCAAGATGAGCATGTAACATTGGAGAAGACGGCAACGAGAAGAACCAGCTGGCGGGAGAAGGGTGGACAAATCATAGGAGAAAAGGTCCAAACCAAACCAAACGCTCCAAAATCTTTTTGAAACTCTCTAATTGTACAGGAGGCATTTAATTTAATTTAATCCTAGCAAACTATAATCGCAAAATATAGAGGTAGCCACAGCGTATTAGGTAGCGTGTTTGTTATAGATGTCTTAGAATTTAAATCAAACTACAAAGTCTTTGTATGCTCAAAGTTATTTGTTGAATTAGTATTCTTTTTTTTGTCTTTTTTATTGAATTATTAAAATTCATTGCATTGATTCTAGTCTACTATTTTTTTTTTGTTATGTTTATGGTCTTCAACTTGCGTCTACATCACTTGTAGTCGACTTGCTCTCGTTATCATGTGGAACGTTTTTCTCCTTAATGCCCAGCCAGGGGACTCGTTTTTCCAGTTCTAAGCGATACTTCGGATGACTCGCTGCATATATCCACGGATCAATGCACGAGACAATTTTAGCCGCCATTGCAGGGAGCATTGAAGTGAAGGGTGTGATAAGATTCCTTAAAAAAAAATACGATTTTGATTGTTTTTATGGGTACTTCGATTTACCTGTTTCCATAGGCTGCAATAAGAGCAACCAGTGCATATGGAGTCCAGGCGCAAACAAACAGAAAGTAAATGGTAAATGCTGCCTTGGCAATCCGTAACTCAACACTTGTTGCCGCTGGATTGGCAGACAAAGATTTCACATTCATTTTCTTTGCCTGCTCTTGCAGCATTTTCTCGTGAGCCCGAACCTGTTATACTCGGCTTACTCGTCACATTTTCATAAAAGTTAGAAGTAGACTTACATGAAAGAACAGCTTTCCGTAGAAGGTTATTATAATTGACATGGGAATGCAATAGGCCCAAACGAATATCATCCACACGAAGTTCTTTGTCTCATCGTCTTCCGTTAGATAATCAAAGGAGCATGTAGTGAGGTAGCCCTCTGAAATGACGACATTATTCAAGCATACTTTTGTTCGACAAAAAATGCTTTCAAGTTTTAAGATTATAGATGTTTGTGGATATTCTTACTGAATGTTGACCAAAACTCAACTTACCTGGTATGAAGCGTCCCCAAATTTTAAAAAATGGCATCACATTGAAAGGTATTGCCCAAAACCATGTGAAGGCGACTAGCGCTCCAACTTGAAAAAAATTCAACCGACCATCAATCGGACTTGAAATTGTTCTAAGGAAATATATTTTTAAAAATTAATTTTGAATGTATCACTCTTGAGATCCATTTCACTTGTATCTGTCAAATGCAATCATTGCATTCGTTATAGATGCTCCAACACCGGAAAGTCCACCCAAAACTGCATAAATGTTACACGCTATTTCATCGCCAAGGATGCGTCCGGCCACTGAGTTTCCTAAGAACATTATTGAATCCCCTGCCATGCATAAATCGAATATGGCTAGGTTCACTATGAAAACATTTGATGGGGTACGAAGAACTTTCGATCTAAAAATCGTTTAGGGAAATCAGATGAAACTTCTAATGTTTTAAACTTTACTAACGTTGAAAAGATCCAAATGACCATGCCATTTCCAAACAACGAAGACGTCAACAAAGCCATATAACAAATAAAAAACAGTGCATGATGAAAAGCAGCTGGAGCTTGAAAACCACGCCAATGCGGATGGACCATATACAGTGATTCAATGGGGATGTTCCATCCGAGATATTTGATATCATTTCCCGTGCTTACCGGAAAAAAATATGAGGTTTCACTTATGTTTAGCACTAAAATTTGTTTAATTTACTTATTAAAGAAGTCGGAAAAGGGAAGAGGCCGAATGAGCAGTCTGGTATTGTTGTCCAATTCGAGGCCCATTATTGTAACCGTTTTTTATTTTTAAACATTGTTTATTTTTAATACGAGCAAAGAAAATTATATCCACCTATCACTCTCTGGAAGATACTAAGACTGAATGGGCGAATGGTTGTGCTTTTATTTACTTTCTTACGAAGGCATCTTGAGAAAATTGCTAAGACGATTTAAATTCCTTTCTGTGGGGGTTAAGCCAGATTAACAAGTCGCAAAAGCATTTGCCTTGTCAGCAGAATGCAGTTTACGATGTCAAAAATGAGTGGTGGATGGACATTCTTTAACTTGATGGATTTATTGATAGTATTTCGTCAGTGGAGGTGTAGGGTCAAGTAATGGGTGTATTTTTGCAGAAGGGCTGCTGAAAACGTTTAAAGAACAGTTTAATCGCTAAAACGCTTCCCGTCGAAATCATATTTTTTTTTTAATACTGTGTTTGTTGTAGACTAACAAACCAGTCAGTATTTTCACTAAATTTTTATGTGCTGTATATCGTTCATAGTTGTGTTTAATTACTTATGTCCGATAGGGCCATTCTAATGCCACTATTAAGGGCAGTGGACCTATTTTGTCTTCTTCATAAACCTATTTTTCCAATTGAGATTTGTCTAGATTGTATATAGGACGATTTGGTACCTACACACGTACATATTTGACTATCAATAAAGTTTTGTTTGGCAAGCTTAAATATATTTCAGTACAAGATGTGTGCTCTGGGTCTGAATTCGTAGCAGGTTGATTTTCGATTGAACTATCGGGATAAAGTGTAGTAGGAATTCGGGGGTTCTTGGATATTTGGCCGACACGCACACGTCCTGCGGATGCCAACATTTTTCGCTTCAAGTTATTTACTAAACCTTAGAAGATGGGCCATTATATAACACAAAGTTTTGTGGAATTTAAATTTACATATTGGATGTTTGACATTGTTCCTGCTAAATTGTTCTTTGCTAAATGCATCCTTTTCATGTAGCGATAAATAATGGATGGAGCGTTTTATAGTTAAAGAACTAGGAGGCAGATGGACCGAATATAGGAAGGAGACACGAGCGAGTGAGCCGAATAGATTCTATACTTTATTTACAGAAGCCTGGAAGCGATAACATGGTGAATTCATTGAGCTTTGAATTAGTACTTTTACACTAAGTTGTCGAGGTGCCTCCCTTTTTTTCTTGAAAAATCTTGATATATGCTTAGGCGAATGCCAGCTTTCCTCAACTTTTTTCGACAGTAGGTTTCTATTTGATCTTGGGTAGGTACCTTTTGTTTTTTTTTTCTTCTGGTCTTGGTTTTAAAATTTTCTTCACTTGCTGGTTCTCTTTCATACGCCGTAAGTGTCCAAACTATCACAGGTTTTTGTCCTTTTTGCAGTTCCTTTATAATGAATTTTCTTGTTGATTCTCTGAACTCTCCTGAGGTATTTCACCTCAATTCTTCCTCGTCATGCTTGCGGTCTGTCCTTGCCTCAAGAAGCGGGATGTGGCAATAGTTCCATCGGCAACTATAACTCAATTTTACGCCGGAACGACTTCACTTTCATAGTTTTGGCTGTGTAAACACATTCCTGACCCGTTATCAAATCATCAAAGATGTAACCACACTGAAAAGCCGCCGTTGACTGTACATCGGTGCTCCATGATTTGGAATGATGCGTGTGAGTGAGACTAGCTGCTAGACTATGCCACTAGCATATTGCAGATGTTCATTAAACGAGAACCGTGCCTGCTTTGATGTAATCTGCTGCTTCCTGTCGTAAAAGTTATTGTTTCCCTCACCTTTTTGCAACTGATTAGAATAATTTCTGTCTTATGTTCGGCTAGTTTTAAGCCCATAGATTCAACGATTGTGTTGTTAGTTAGTCGAAGCATTTCTTCTCTACTGTCCCACATCTCGAGACAAACATTCGAAAGTAATGACTGTCATGAGAATTATGCCTTTTAGATATGGCATGAATCCATAGTTCGTGCAAAAAATATAACACGCACAGCACGAAGGCCTTAGCTGTTTGCGACAAATTTGTAAACTTTTATCGAGTTCCTCTTCAATGGCCGTAGTTAATATTTATAGATGCATTCGTTGTATATTTTTGCGATAACAATAAAACTCCAATGGGAGTGGCTCAAGTGGTTAGTGCGTTACATCGCTGAGCAGAAGGTTCGACGTTCGAATGTCTGACAAACGTCCGAGAGTGAAACTGTAATGAGAAAGCTTCTCAATATGCCTTTCAAATGTGGCTCTAAACTGTAGGTCCTTTCCATTTGTGTGAGAAAATATAACACCTACAACGTGAATGGTCGCAAGAAGCTAGGCCCTGGACCACATACGGTCCGTTGCGCCAAGTATTTGTATTTTTAATAAAAGTCCAATTGATTATTTTCTTTTTTATATATTTTTTCATTTTTTGTTATTTTAAATTAAAATATTTAATCACCATTACAATATTATTCTTCTTACACAAAACTAAAACTAAATTAAAAAATTAATTTTATAATGTAATCTTATTTGTTTCATTAAATATCTTACACGCCTAGAAACTAAGTTCATTATAATTTTATTTTTGTTTTTTGTTTTCTCTTTTTATTATAATTATTCATTATTTACGTGCAACTTTTCTTAAAATATATATTTTTATATGCAACTAAATACTCCTAGTTTTTATTTATTTGTTTTTATATAGTATATATATGTATGTATGTACTTTATATGTTAATTCTATATTTATCCTTCTTTTAGTTTTACATGATTTTGTTTTATGAATTTTTTAACTTATATTTTTTTTATCCAATTGATTAGAATATTTTTCTCCTATATCTACACTTTTTTTTTATAATTAGTTGTTTCATCTAGGATTTGTGAATTTTTTTTTTTGCATCCAATTTGGTATGAAGTTGGAGAATTTGTTTTACTAATTTTTTTACTTTGTTTTTCATTTTATAAAGCTTTCTATCGAGTGTATAATATAAATTTTAGTTGTGTTTTTTTTTTGTATAGTGTAATGCCTAAGATAAGGGTTGTTTAACGATTTTTTTTAGTTTTTTATTTGTAAGCGCGGTTATAATTTACAATTTATTATCGGTCAACTACGATAGTTTTTTTTTATAATTTTTATTTTTATAGAAGAAGTATAAAAATGTTCTTTACACTAAATAAAATGATTAGTTTTCTTTGTATTGGGTTTAGAAATTTATTTTGTAGGTTTTGTAAATTACGAGAGGCAAACATTCGCTAGCTGTTAGGTTGTTTTATTGATTTTGTAAGAATGGATTAGTTTTGACTATTAACACTCGATTGCAAAGAATACTGTAAGCAACAAAGTTTTGGTTTGGGAATTTTTCCTTTGCTAGACCAGGCTTGCTGGGAGGGAAGTTTAGACTTCTTGTACAGATTGACATGTGGTTGAAATTGTCATGAAAACTAAAACGGCAATTGGGGTGTATTCTTACATAGAACAAATACCGATTATATGTACTAGAGGGTTCGCCTAGCACCGAAAGTTAAATGATATATAAATGTGGGCGTCATTTTTCTTGCAGCTGGGACTATTCCGCAGCCGATTTTTTCTTACGTTTTAATGTCGTATGTAAGACCATTCATCAATGTTCTATTCATTGATGCAAAATATCGATCGCAACAATCCGTGTCCGACCATTAGGGTCGATAGAACATAGCATTTTTTAGTGAATTGTATTCTGAAACAAGAAATGCCTTCAACAAGACATTTCCCTCTCGGCAAATTTAAATCAAGTGTTCTAAAAATGCATAAAAACTGCCAATGATTTATTTAAAAAAGTTAACAACACTTTTTCACTTACAATTCCTGCCGATACCGGTTAAGTTGACTGCAAAATTTCTTATGGTAAGCTCGCACGTTTTCCGCTAAAATTTTCAATAATAGCTCTACTTGATAGGGTAATATTTCTTTTCATGTAATTCTCTTTCCTTTTTCATCCTACAACTGTAAAAAAAGTCTTTTTTGTTTTTAATATTACTTATTTAAAATGCATTTATAAAAAAACTTTTTAAAATGATATGATAATTCGTTGTAGGCTAAAAAAATAAATAAAAATAAAAGAAAACAAAAATTTAAATATAATGGCATCTTTATTGGTAATAATTTCATTATTACAATAAAAAATCGAAATTCTGTATAAACTAAAACTGTGAAAAGGGAAAATTTGCGCACATTAAACAAAAACTTGCTCTAACACTTAAAAATGCTTAAAAATTAACACTTATGTATATTTTTATTGTTGTGTGTTTTAATCAACTATTGCATGCTTCAACTTATGATAGAAAATTGGAGTTTACAGTCCATAAGACAAGACAGATGATCTGAAAGACGACTAAATTCTCTAGATGTTTGTAGGTTTTATAAGACCAAACTCAAGGAATGGTTGGTTTTTACTAAACGAAGACATCTGGTACGTTTAAAATGGCTTTGTATAGATTTTATAAGTCGAAGTGGAAAAAGAAAGAAGATGCAGATGAAGTATTGCAAAAAAAAATTACAATTATTTATAATCTCCGCCCAATAGCTGGCTGCGCTGTTAGTACCTAAATATAGCGTTATTTTTTTTTTTGGGTACTATTTACTTAAATTTTACTTTAGATAAACCTTGTTTCATGCTTAAAACTTATAGTACCTGAACATTCATTCACATCCTAAGCAATATTTCATCGGTTTATAAATGCAAATATTTGGCGCAACAGACCGTATGTAGTCCAGGGCCTAGCGTGTTATTTTTTTTTACACAAATGGGAGAGACCCCATTGTCATATCTGAAAGGCAACTTGAGAAGCTTTCTCTTGACAGTTATTACTCTCGGACGTTGGGCAGACATTCGCGGGAGGTGGGACAGTGAAAAAACTTTTTGGTGTTTTCTGGGATTTGAACGTTCGCTGCAGTTTTGTGGCAACTTATGGACATTCGGCCTCCAAGAATATTTACATCATTATTGAGGGGATGTTTAGTATTTAGGAGAAAATTCGTAGCGGATGCCACCTTCCAATTCCCTATCACTTTAAATTCTTTGTCCACCCGTTAAGTAGTAATTTATTCTAAGCATTGAAAACTACAGTACTTTGTCAAAAGTCTTCTCTTAAAGAATATAGGCGCTAAGTGGAGGCACGATGTACCCAGTACTGTCAATCCCACTCTTCCATCTCTGTATTCTCTCATGGATTGCAACTCATTTTTCTACCACAATTCTGTATAAAAATTAATATCTAGTAAATGCTTCTTTAATATATATATCATTTTAACAACATAGCTTTTTACAGAGTTTATATATCTTTTTTTTTACAGCATTGGTGTATTTTTACAGTTTTTCTATTTTCATTTTACACTTTTTTATTCTTTTACTATTTAGTTTAGATTAAGTTTAAAGTATTCTGTCAATAAACAAAGTGTTAGGCGAAAACAAAACTAAGTACAAAAAAAATGGTTTCCACTTAGCAAAAAAAAACCATACAAGTGCATGGTTTGTCACAAAATATTGTATAAATCAATAAAAAAAATTTAAGAAAAGTAACTCCGTAATTGCCCATTTTTTCAACCTATTCACAATCATTTTCTTAAAGTTTTGGATAATTTAGTTGAAATTTATTTAAAAAAAGGCTACAAAAATAAAATAAAGATTTCTATCCTAAGTTTACAAAATAAAATGGAATGATTTAAATTACTAAGCGACAATTGACAATGTTAATTAATTTTTCTTTCACATAAAAACTAATATTGCTCTTCTAGAAAAAAAACATACAAACTCAATTCATTGATATGTATTTACTTTTGAGTTAAGAAAAATGCGGCATCGATTGCCTTTTAGAAGCTTATTTCTTATTAGACCATTAGGACCCCCATACACAAATGTTTAGAGATGCAAAAAACCGAGGCGTACGAATACCAAGGTAAATTATCTCTTGCGGGGGTTTCTAGAATGTTTTGCTTTATAATGGTCCATTGGTTTGAGAGCACATACACCTCTAAACCTCTAGGGAATAGCCAATAAGCTGCCTGGAAAATTACTTCTGCCTTTAAAACAGTCAATCTTTGATCCTTTCAATTGTTTTTGATCCTTTCTTTGAAACATTATATACAATCTCAGGGATTTTATATTTCTATCGAAAATCGAAAGCATTTGTAAAGCATTTATGTAGCTTGCCATTGAATTGTTAAATATTAGTTGCCAATGTACATATACTTTTACTTACATACATATAAAGCTAAAACAGAATTAAACGATACAATATGAACGGAAATCAAAGTCATAAAAAAAAACAGACCAAACACATCACATCGCCTTTCATTCAACTAAATTATCCCTCTAATCTAAAATTCCTATAAAATCAACTTTAACAACTAATCACTAAGACTTAAGTTTAATTTCTTTTAATTTGTTCTCTAATAGACCTTAAATTAATGTATAACAGTCTTTTAGTACATTAAAACATAAAAGACATTCCTACATGTTACTAAGTGTGTTTATGTGGGTGTTATTCAAGAGCACAAAAAGGATATCATCATCCCAAATTTTTCACTTAAATATTAAAGAGGCTGCCTAGGTTTCTGAGATTCCGAATATTCTAATTTGTTCTTTTTGAAAAAAGGCTTTAAAACTTAAAAAATAATATCAATGTCACCGGCAGTTTATTATTTTTGATGTCCAATTTAAATTCCCCCGGGAAGAAGCACAGAAGCATTAACTAACAACAAAACCGGAGCACACGTTAAATTATTTAATTTGTGTAGTTGTCAAATGAACCCAAATACTCTAGAGCAGCACGATAACAGAAGTGATACTGGTCCTAAAAAGAAAGCAATCAGATTATAAACAGCATTTATAATTGCGAGACTATCTTAGCTTACCTCTGTTTGCACCATTGCAGGCCGTTGCGCTCTCAAAATACGCACAGTTTGGAAAACATCTAACACACCTTCATATTGCATGCGTTCCAATACAATACTTAAGGTTATGAATACACCTGTTCGGCCGACACCGGCACTACAGTGCACCGTAATCGGACCATCCTGACCGAATTGCTCCTTGGTTTTGTGCACTTGGCCGATGAAGTCTATAAAGCCTTCACCAGACTTTGGTACTCCTTGTTCAGGCCAATCGATGAACTGAAATTGGCGAACGGTGCGCGAAGAACCATCACGAGCGTCAGTTACCTGAAAGGATGTTCAAAAAGTATTTTAAAAATTGTATCTATTACGTATTTTAAAAACAAAACGAGCTGACTTTTATAGTCCAAAGTGGTCATTCTTAAATTTAATCTCTTTTTAAACAGGAATAAATTGTTTCTTAATCACTCCTCGAGGAAGAGGCGATGTTAGCCCAGTTAATGACCCATACATACTTTGTTACAGATTCACTTTCAAGTTATAAAATTCAGGACCTTAAGAGGTTAACAAAGTTCTCCCCTTTCACCACTACTACTTTTACGCATTCGAAAGTCTTGATATATACCAACTAACTAACTGAAATCGACCCTAATACCTTACCTTAAATTCACGCAACTTATACTGTGGCATATTGTATTCGGCAATAGGATCCACAACGTAATACTGATATCGTACTGATCTTTCATGCGGCCAATACTGGAAGCATTTCTCCTGCAACGACAAAAAAAAATTAAAAAACTACTTCCTTACGCAAGACAAAGTCTAATACTAACCCTTCCCATTTCTTTGAGCTTGGTCAACATCACAACGATTGTCGAATTATGTTCCCATAGCATTCGCCAAAAATCTTCCGCCGTGTCCTGCAACGGTCCTTGAGCGGCAATATACGCAGATCTATATCGATAGCCGTCGATAAAGCTTGCATTGATATAATCACTTCCCTCTATACCATGTATCGGGGTTAGGTACACCCGACTGGACTCGTATGGAAGAATATGCACCAAACGATTCTTATGTTTATTGCACGGCAGATTAGCTGTAACGAATTTCGACGAGTCAACCTTAACGTTGGAGAGTTTCTTGAATTCGATTTCCATTCCCGTAATATTTTCACCAGGTTCGGTTAGAACCAACTTCTGCAAGTGGGTGTGTAAGTTTCTAGCCGGTACTTCGGTATTGCCGCAGATTATGGCTTCGAGGATAGCATCATGAATGAATATGTACTGATCCTCAGTCTGTACCATGTAGTTACGTTGAGCGCGAAGACAAGTCACATGACCATAGATGTCAATGATCTTCTCGTGCTTCATCCGTTCCAACATGGAATCAATGACGATGTAGCAGCCAGTTCGGCCAACTCCAGCCGAGCAGTGAACTACAACGGGACCGGAATCGGGAGGTGTGAGCGAGCGGCATCGGCGTAGGAACTGTAGGAATGGAGCCGGATGATCGGGAACTCCATGATCTGGCCAAGCGGTGAACTGCAGCTGTTTGATCTCTCGGCGTTCGTTAAAGCCCTGTCGGCAGATTTGGAACGTTCGAATGCTGTAAGTTGCCAGTTCCTGAGTCTCTGTGATTGTAACAAACATCTGTCCGTAGGTTTCGGTACCACGCGACGGCCAGTACTGATCGCATTTAATGCGAGTGCGTTCTTCGAGTCGCGTCATCATGACGATTGTTGTCGTTTTAAGTTCCCAACACATGCGCCAAAAGTCTGCAAAAGTTTCCTGCAGGGGACCCTGAGTAGCTACATACGCATTGTGCTTCCGATAGCCATCACAGTAGTTCGCATTAATGTAGTCCGCTCCGAGGACTCCATCGAGAAGGGGCAATTGCACTCGGCTGTGGTCGTAGGCGGTTACATTGGCGTAACGATTTTTACTCTTATTATACTCGTAGTTGGAATTATCCCAGGTGAACTGTTGGCCCGGCTCGATGCTTTCGTATTCCTGAGAGAATTTTTGATTGTCATTGGCTTTGAGGCGTTCAATGTGATTGGCGAACTCCGAAATTGGAATTGGCGGATGGCTAATCATGCCAGGTGTTTGGAAGTTTAAGCGTCGCATGTCTACTGGATCGCTGGGTGCTGGACCGGCGCCAAGATCGGCAGCCATGAGAGGTCTGGTTACGGCAGCTTGATCTGGTGTCTTACATGGTTGTCGGCGGCGTTTAATTATATACACAACAACGAAGGACATTGACAGAAATAGGGCTGCTAGGACAGGTAACACTACCCACAGCATTCCTGGTTCATCGTTGTTTCGGTTGACTGAGACCTCTGGTTCCGAGGGCCAATTGGGATCAGGCCTATGAGGTCGTTCGCCAGGCGGCGCTTCTCGCATGTCCAACGAGAGGAATTCCGAGAACGGGCTTGAGGTATACAAATGCTTCTGAGGGGTATCAACGACAGCCCGGACAAAGATCCTGTATCGCTTGTCCCGTTCCAGCTTGCGATTGGTGAAGTTGTGGTAATCATCACCGGAGCCGAGGTGGAAAGTAAAGGGAATCGAACGTTGAGGGAATTTAGCGGCTATATATGGAGAATTTGGGCGCTCGGGCTTATTTCTACCAGGCAGAAGGTCCTCCGTAAGGAACTGATCGGGGTTTTTATGCAGGTTAGATTTGTCCTCAGGTACTACCACCAGATAATAGTGAGAAATTGGCCCGTATTCCTCGGAAGCTTGGGGTAAAATCACCAAAATTTCCTCTCCATTTACAACGCCGTAGAAGTCAGGCTTCACCATGGGCTGCGGTGCGGCCATTTGCGTCGTAACAGTGATTTTGGTAGGAGGCTTGTAAGAATAATCTGCAGGCATGGCACTGACGTTCACATTATACGTGGTAAACGGCGACAGTTCGTTGATGGTGTACGTACGGATGCTTTGTTTGAGCATAAACTCCCTCTTTGTAACAATTTGTGTCTGTGAGAAGCCCTGAGAGTCTACAAATACCTTCATGGCGTCAAACGAGACCTTGTAGTTTACCGGATTCAATCGAATTGGCGGGGACCAACTTAGTGTCATTGAATGAGTGCTCACGTCATGGGCTCTCAGGTTTAGTGGTACGTCTTCAGGCTTTATTTTAACTGTCACCTTCTCGCTTAGCCTTCCCAAACCGGTTTTAAAACGTGCAGCGATAGCCACAGCATATTGAGCAAATTTCTCCAAATTTACCAGATCAGCGGATTCTGTCAAACCCACTGTTTTGGTTTGCCACTCGTCCAAGTCCTCTACAGCAGTCATTGTGTAGAAAATTTTGTATCCCAAGAGTTTACCTCGTGATGGGACTGGTTCCCACCAGATTTCTGCTGTTTGTTCTGAAGTGGCAACCGCTTGCACTGACATTGGTGCACGACCCATGTCTCTTTCGGTCTCCACGAGAATTTTTTCACTAAATGGTCCGGCTCCCTGCTTAGTATATGCTCGCACTCGGAATATGTACTCTGTGTTTTCTTCTAAGTTCGTAAAAACTGCCTTCCGAACCGTCATATTCCTTTCAGATCCAAGGCCGTGATCGATTTTCTTATGGAATTGAACGTCGAACCTGGTTATCTGGCCATTTCGGTGTTCTCTTGTTGGTGGCTCCCATGTAATACACACGACATCGGGAGTTTGAAATCGCACCGAAATATTTGAAGGTGGTCCTGATGGTATACCCTCGGGGGTCTGAAGAATTTTCACAGTTTCCTGTCCGATTCCGATGTGATTACTACCCGCCACTCTGAATTCATATTCAACTCCACGTTCAAGATCGGTAAATTTCTTCCTTGTTATTCCAGGACCTTGAAGGATATCTTCCCTCAGTGGTTGATCTTTGATACCCCATCGTAATCGGTAACCACGCAATTCGCCATATGTCTGCGCCGGCCGCTCCCATTCGAGTTCTATCGAAACGGTCGGATCACGTTCGAGAATTTTTAAGCTAACCGTTGGTCTAACCGGTACTCCGCCGGGAGTCTTAACTATCACTGCAGTACTACGATCGCCATCACCTTTTCGAGTGAGGGCAGCAACTTGTATGGAGTACTTAGTGTCCGGCTGCAGACCGGTCACATTGTATTCTAAGGCATCGACGACATCGAATTTCAACGGTTCGTTTAAGAAGCCCTTGCCCTAGAAAAAAAATGAGAAAACAGAGTTAAAAGGCCCCTAGAAGAACAGATATTTTACCTCTTCTCTCAGTTCTTGAACGTGTATATGATAACCACGAATGATACCATTGCGGTCCTTCTCCAATGGGGGCTTCCAACTAACATGAATCGATGTTGAATTTAACGGAGTCGCTTGAACTTCTTGAGGATCTCCAGGCACTAATTATTTTCATCAGAAAAAGAGACATACTTTAGTAAATTGAATGGACAAGTCGACTCGATAGATAAAAGCTCTACACATAGAAAATTACACTAAGCTTAGAATTCGAATTTATAAGTTATCTAGCATTAAAATTAAATGTAAACGACTTAAATTCGACCTCGTATGTTTGTTGTTCTTGTTCCATAATTTGAATACTAACACATTAGTAGGCACTTAATATCGGTTTCTAACTTAGGAATACATTTTAGCGTATTTTACGACAGGTTGTATAGTTTAGGAAGACTTACAAGAAGAAGGGAGCTAACGTTTGTTTTTTTTGGGGGAAGTTTAAGATACCTATACTCTATCATACTTACTATAAATACATTCAACATAAATATTTATATCGTTCTAAAGAGATATTCATTAAAAGTAAGATTAACTATTCAAAACAACATCACCACATCTCAAAACGATGCAAAACGAATGAAATGATTTTATTTAAAAGATTCTTATACGATTTTCCTGTTTCTTGATTTTTTTTAGAACCCCTCTGCTATCAATTTTAAAAAAAACGGCAGAGAACATACCTGTCTCCTTTAACTTGAAAGAATAGGAAATACACAACAAAAATAAAATTGAATAAATATGGAGGGAAGAAAGATACAAAAAAATCCACGTCCATATATTGTTTGGTTTTTTTTTTTATTCAAAAATGGAATGCATTCAAAAAAGTTTTGTTTTTTTTTCGTTTTGTTTAGTCAAAAACGATTCCAAAAAAATAATCCATAGATGCAAAAATTGGTTAGAGATTAGTTATATATTCAAAAGAAACGAAAAAAAAAATCCATTTTCCGGGTCGCATTTCAGAAATACAAATATATAATGGAAACAAATTTCCAGACAAAAAAACATTTGTATTATGGTTCAAAATTCAAAAAGACTCAAAAATATGAATATTCGGTTTTTTAAAAAAGGTTTCCCTTTCATAAGTTTGAAGCGAACTACGAAATTGGTTTCAAAAAACACAATTTGGAACTTATTTTAATAGTGTGGCTCAAAATAAATGAAAATTTGGAAAAATGGAGTCAGTCAGTTAACTGCGGTTCTGCCAAAAATGCTAAATGTTCAGCCTTAGAATAAACTAGAATGTATATCGGATCAGAATAGTCAAATTAATTCAAATGGAGAGTCAGTCAACTGTCTTTTTGCCAAAAAATGCTTAACGTTTAGCTTTTGAATAAACCAGAATGTGTACAAAATGTATCAGAATATTCAAAATTTTGAAAACATTAGTCAGACTCTGACCCACTATTGTTCGAAAATTGTTAATTAACGTGGTTTCTCCAATTGTTTTGTCGGAATATTAAATAATACTGTTTTCCAAATATCGAGCCAAAATTAATAGTCAGATAGGTACCATATCTTTTTGGCGGAAGCATGCAATTCATTCTTTTCCATGAAGAAACCAAGAAAAACTAAATTTTCCATCATCATATGCAACTTGCTTATTTTAATTTAATTAAGTTTACGAGTATTGGCCGATTTCTATCAAAATGAGTTCCAAATAAACTACAAATCAATCCAAAAAAGGTCCTTTGACTTAAACATTGCTGTTCCAAAAATTACATTGTAAAGTCAAAACGCTTTTTTGTGAACTTAATAACTAGAAAAACTTGCACGCACACCACAACAAAAATTCCAAAAAAATGTAGGTACACACAAAAATTTCCTTTTTTTTAAGATGCATGATTAGTCATATGTTTTATGCATTATATGAGTTTTTTTCTTTTGGTTTATGAGTAAAAATAATAAACCAAAATGTATGAAAAAAATTATGATACAAAATACAAAAAAGGTAAAGAAATACAATTCACACAAAAATTAATTGTATTTGTTGTTAATTTTTTTCATCTAAGGTACTCACTCTTTTTTTCTATATCGAAGGTTACATTCCCCGTTCAAGTTTCAAGTGTCAAAAATTGTTTAATTGTTACGCAAAAGTCAAAAAGGTATTTTTTTTTCGTTAAAAAATCAGATAGGAGACAGATTATGATTTTTCAGTTTATTTTTCGAGAATATTGAGTGGCCATTAACCCGAATCAATTTATACCGAGAATAAAATATAGAAAAAAGAGAAAAATTTTCTATATAGAGTTTTGTTTCTAACATAGATTCCTTATAAGGTTTTTAAACTTTATCATATAATGGCCCACTCGCAGTTGTTGGTATTTAATTTAATAAATTAAGGAAATAATAGAGAATTTATCGGGTGAAAATTTGAAAATTTGGCACGTTTTTGATTTCGTTCTATTCACTCATGGAATGTTAATAGAAAGCAGACACTGCGAGGGCTTTTCAAGTAGGTTCTGGCGTTTATTTGAAACCATAGTAGAAACAGATACAGTAGGCAATTGGAAGGTATCGTTTAAAAATTTCAGAAATACTTAATACGCATGCAAATTGTTGTGGAAGTAATCAATTGATGACCAAGCGGTAGTGGATAGTAGCTTGTGGTTCCAGAGTATAGCACTTATGAAGGTTCTCCCTTTTTTTTAAACAGAACATTATTTGAAGTTTGGTACTAACACTAACACTAACAGAAGGGTAAGTTCCCCTAACTTACACTACCAGGGTTAGGGGAATGAAAAGTCTCGCGCAAAGCGAGGGACGAGTGTATTTGGAAGGTGAGATGAGTCCTTTAACGTATTAAAAAAGATGGAAGCGTTTGAAATACGTTAATTAGTTGACGCTGCGGGTTTTCTATGGTGCTCAAAACCTTGTAAATATTTAACATGACTGCAGCTACTTTAGAGTTGTTTTTTTTTTTCATTGTTCTAGGTCGTGGAAGGCCCCGATTGTTTCCTAGCCAGTTTTCCTGTGTAAAGAAAAAAAAAATATGAATAATTTTCGATCTCAAACAGACCACTGAGTTGTGATTTTTTAAAGATTTCCCAAGGGTGGCAGTCTAGTCTAGAAGGCTCTTTATATAAATTATTATACATGGCTGGTATTTGAACTTGCAATCGTCTGTACAAGAATCATCGCACTATCCCCTGAATTAACACTGCATTTTGTTGGCCTAGGCTACCTACACGCAAATTTCTAGTTTGCAAAGATTCACTCACCCAGAGATTTTTTAGTCTCTTCGTCGGTTGGAATGCTCAGCCTCTAAGTATCCTACTACAAATCAACGTAATGATGAAACGCTACATCTTTTCGATACTGGTAGAAAACCCTTATTATTTCAAGGGCTTGACAAAAAAAAATTAAACTAGCCATCAGGTTAGTCGTCAGTCTAAGGTTTTTTTTTTGGGACTGTAAGACTTGAGGTCTTAAGTAAGCAGAGTTTCAATAGCTGAAACACACAATGCTTTTGCAGAACACGATTCAAATCTTGCTCTTAAAATGTTTCCTTCCTATTTAAATAGAAATCTGATTTTAAAATTGTCTTTGTAAGGGTTAGAGGAGAAGTTTGAAGTTTTTTATTACATGTGTTGAAATAAAAAGACTTATTATTGACATTATTATATCCCATTCACAGACGTAGCGGAGGTGGCTAAAATGTTGCGTTTACTCTTAATGATTGTGAGTTGCAATATTAAATTTCGAAACTGAAACTCTAACTTGATTAAAGTGAATGCTTAAATCTCGGAAAAGATGTAGGGAATCATAATAACGTTGGAAAACGTATTTTTTATCGGACAAGTTCTTTAGCTCACCCCAATTTCTTCTAGAAATTGTGCAAATTTTTGCAAATCTTTGTTAGAAGTTCGGATTAAAAAAAAAAAAAACACAACAGAAAAAGAACTTACAGAGATAAACCTCTCGCAGTGCCAGCTCTATTTTAAGTCTTTATTAAAACATTGCTTTTAAATCAGTGGTAGATTGCAAGATTAGTCGAGAGGAATTTGGAAAAAAAAAAGAAATTCAAGCATCTTGAATTTAAAATTAAATAAAAACAAATCAAAATTGAAAAAGAAAAGAAAATTAATGTCGAGTAAAATGGTTTGTGTTTCTTTTTTTTAGAATTATATTTTGTTGTTGTTATTTTTGTTTGGTTTATTCAAAGAGCACCTTTCAATGACGTCTGCTTATCAAATTACTTACTCACTTAATGCAAAATTCCACACAGAGGTAAAAATTCATCATCCCAAACATACCAATTATACAAGTCACCAAGAAATTCTGTACCTCTACTCTCAATAACGTTGTCCTTTTTTAAGTCTCTAACCCTCAAAATAGTTGGTATTCCACACAAGGTGACAGCAACCTCCAAAGTTGTTTAAAAAGGTTAAAAAGTCAAACATACCTCACAACAGTCACTTCATTCATTCACAACAGAAAATATACAAAAAAAAAAAGAAAAATCTTATCAAAATGCAAAAAATTTGCATCTACCCTTGTAAAATTCTCTCAACCCCCGAGGTTGCCATACACAAAAAGAACTCAGAACTACCTTTGCATACGACGGTATAACACGATCAAAACCTTGTTAGTTATGTCGAAATAACAAAAAAACAGCGGAAAAAAAACGCGATGATGACAACTGATGACAGTGTGGTGCATCCAATACAACTGAAAGGAGCGGACAGGGAACACATACCTATCCTGCAATTAAGAGTGTCTTGTCTGTGAGGGTTTTTTCAAAATTTAATGACGATGGAATTATCTTCCACAAGCAGACAGACAGACAGAATGAGAGATAGAATTAGAGTACAACAACCTTAGACATTTATTGTAGCAAGGAGCTCAGGCATGTGTCCGAAAACTTTTCTCTTCGATTGTTAACATGTGCACCACACAGTCAGTAAAGAATTCTTTTGTGGAGGATGTGCAGCTCATAACCTCTATGATTGCACTTGCGGGTTGTGTGTGAAGACAGTCCTCTTAAAAACAAGCCTTAATTGCGATGCGGTACACACATAGTTCCTTTTTTTTTGCTGTATAATGGTGACTCCCCAAAGTCATTATCTGCATACACACAATTCATACAATTCCTTCGTCCTTTTTATTCCTTGTTTAGGTTTTTTTTTTATACATTCTATACATGACTACATACTTGTGCAAGTAATAAGTGCGCAATATATATAAATATAAATGTGAATGCAATTGCAAGAGCATAAAATGTGTGCACGTGGAAAGGAGAGTTATGGAGAGTTCATGTTCATGTGTGCTTGATCCTTATAATTTAAATAACAAAATTGTACAAGTTATGCACTTGGGAGCGAGAGAAAAAGATGACTTTATGAGCAGGATGATGGTGTGGTAAAGAATAGAATTCTCAAGTTAACAAAAGAAAATAAAAATAAAACAAGATGTACACAGTCGAGGAAGAAAAAAATGCACATAAATATAAATGCAGATATGTTTCTTTCTTTTTCTTTTATTTTTTTCTCTCACTTTTTATGTATCCTTCCTGCGAATGCAATTATATTTTAAAATGAAGGGGGCTGAGAAATGGTGCGATTAAGAAAAAAAACAATATGTGTATGTATACATATGTAGGTATGTATATGTATATTAGGACTAAAACAACAAAAGAATGGCAAAGGGTTATTCAAGTGAGGAGTCTTTCTATACATATGTGCGCAGTTTATGAAAAAAATTTGTTTATATATTTATATTTAAGGACATATACATACAAGGTGCTCTTTTTAGTTGCAATTTGCTATTTATATAGAGATATATAAGTAATGGTGCTATTGACAGTGGTTTTATTTGAGTACAAAATATGTGCAACAGTGTGCTAGTGAAAAAAAAAAACAAAAACAAAATTTTCTGTTAATGTTTTATAAAAACTAAAAAATAACAGTAAACAAAAAAACAAATTAAAACGTGCTTATTCGATTCCGGTGCAGATACAGCAATTTTTGTGGATACTTTAGCAAACTTAAAAAGGTGTAGAGGGTGCCGCTGCTGTGATACTGATGCTACTTAAAGTTTCATTTTATATAACCTTAAAAATAATCTATTTCGATAAACATTAGGTACATTTTTAGAAAAAAATATTTTTTTTTTTTAAATAAGTAACGTTGGGCGCCAATTTATTTGTTCATCTTTGTTTCTTTTGGTGGTGTCCTTTTTTGAACTACGCGAACTAAGCTTGAGATTTGGTCCAAATGTTGGGGGTTCTATTGCATAAAAATTTAAATATTAGACTCATTTTTGTTTTCGAAAATTCATTCAAAGTATTAGAAAAAAGTTAAAATTCCGTTTACCAATGCAGTTAAAAAAATAAATTTAAAATTAGGCTATGAAAAAAGCGAAAGACAGAAACTGGTATGACTAGAAAGTACTCTCAAGATGTATATTATCGTCTCTGGAAATGCGCATTTCTTCTAATTTTTGTGTCCTTACGAATGAACTTTAACATAACAGCAGCAAGGCCAATACGTTATTAAAAAAAGTACCATAAAACAGCAAAGAGTTCCTTCCGTTTTCTCTTTTACATTTCGAAAACGACATTGGATTTGAATTTATTAAAAGGGGCTCTACCGTTTACAGCCACATTTATTTTTATTTCCATTGTACCTAATGTTCATGGCTTTCATTTTTAAATTAATATTTTTAGTCTTTTTTTTTTAAATGTGCCTAGTGCTACATATACATATAAACTCTGTGTTATATAAGCTTTCACAATAAAAATTGACTTTTTTTTTGTTTCTTGTTTGTTCACTTTCACATTTCAAAATTAAAAATGTGTGCGAAACATACGAGCTGTGCTTACAACTAGAAAACATATATTTTCCAACAAAGAAAAATTGACAAACAAAATTAAATATTTTTGTGCATAGAAAATGAAAACTACATTCATAGCTCCATTTAAAACAAAAGTAAGTAAAATAGAAACATAAAAAATAAAATATTCAATAAATATCTAAAAATAAATAAAATTAAATAAAACGAGCAAAAAACTTTTTCTTGCTGAATTCTTAAAAAAAATAAATTCAAAAAATTTTCTACAAAATCTTTTAATTTTTCTTTATAACCAAAAAGAAAACAATCAAAAAACACATCATTATTGGCGGTTCAAAAACAATTCTCAAAAAATGTGTCGAGATAAAAATGTAACATTTTCTGTTTTTTCGTTCACTTCACTTTTTTTTTGTAACGAAGTAAAAATATCAATTGGTTGTAATTTTCTTACAAAAAAATAAAAAAAATTCTTTAAGTAGAATCAATTACACAAAAATAGATTTGGCATGCAAATATTAGTGTTGGGAGTACAGATTAAGATTAGTTATCACATTAAAATGTTAAATAAAAAATAAAAAAAAAATCATTCTGCAATATTTATTAAAAACTAATTCGAAAAAAAACATATGTATACGGATGGGTTTTTCATTTCGGGCAAATCGCACAGCTTTACGAAAAAAATTGAGTGCTCCAAAAATTAAGATTATATATTTTTATAAATATAGTGTGCAATAGTGATTTAAAAAAAACAAAAAATAAATCAAAAATTAAATCTAAACATATCCATGTATATTGTTATGTGCTCTCTTTACAAAATACCACAAAAATAGTGCATTTCAAAAATTTATTATATTTATATTAATTTTAATTGTTTTTTTGATATATAGAAATACATTAAACATTTTTAAAATATCAAATTGTTTTATTTTTTTTTCTCTGATTTTTAAGTGCATATTGTGCCAATTTTCGTGAGGGTGAGGAGGAAGAAAATTAAAATATTGGTTTAAATATACAAGTTGCGGTTGAAACAAAGAAAACTTTTATTTTTCTTCCACAAAAATCAAAAAAAAGAGAGGATAAACAAAGAATGCAATTTTATATATTTAAAGAAAAATAAGTGCGAGTGGTTTTTATTTGCCCAAACATTAAACATTCAAAAATATTTAAATATTTTGTTTGCATATATCAAAAAGATTATTTGTATAAGAACATATATGTATAAAGAATGAAATTAAAGGAACACATAAGGCGATAAAATAAGGATAGATGTAACCAAAAAATATTTCTCAAAACTAACATTTCTACTTTTTTTTAATTATTTGCTGATGGAGCAAATTTTATGTATTAGTACTCTGAAGGATATAACTTCTTGGTTGTGCCCGAAAAAAAGGAAGAACTGGCAGGATTTGTTGCAAGAGTTTTGATACGTATACGCTCTAGTGCATGTACTCAGTATCCTTTAAAGAAAATAAAACCCTTCAGGTAATAAAATATGCCCGTAAGCGCAACATATTGCGAAATTTTTTATAAAGGGTTTTTTTCTTTGAAGTGATCAAGTTCTAGTTAGAATTTAGTCATATGACATTTATGTTCAGTATGCAAATCATCACGGAAACACTCAAGTCTCAGGAATGCTTACGTGCAATGGAAATTTATTTACGAGATTCGTGTTTTGTTCGCCGAACTTATAGAGCAAACAATTATTCGCTACTGGATAAGATATTAAGACGATTTTTCAAAAATAAGGCTGGAGCTCGCGTTATGGCCAATGGAGATCGTTACTGGACCATGGTCAACGAAAATTTATTTAAAAATATGGAGACATTGATTCGGATGAGACGTGGTTTCAGCAGGCTGGTGTTAGGTGCCATTCAACAACTCAAATCATCCATTTATTGAAGCAACAATTTGGCGAGAAGGTAATTTCGCGCAATGGACCAGTCAATTGGCTGACTTTGAGATCATGGGACTTGGCATCTCTCGACCATTTTCTTTAAGCCACCCAAAGGCTTTAGTTCATGTGGATAAAACAGCTAACCACTCGGAAGCCAATATTGTGATTGCTATTGACGATGTATAGGTACATGTGTATATTTACTCGAAAAAGCGGTCAAAAATTTAACAGTTTTGATAAACCTAATCCACGTTTGCATTGCATTATGCTCCGCCATCATCTATGAGAGATCGTCAGTCTAGAGCAGCTCCGGGGAAACCAGAAATTTCGATAGTATATGCATTTAGTAGTCTGTCGTATTCAAAACAGAATACTAGACCGCAAACTTCCATTTACAAATTCAATCAGATTTGATGAAATTGAAGAATAAATTGGTTGGGAATCCATGAACGGGGCGCTTTGTTCTGTGATTCAGTTTTCTTCATTAGCAGTGAATCCTTTGCGAGCTACAAAGAAAATGAAGTTGTTTTTAGTCAATTCAGAAAGCATAACAGAAAGTTGATTTGTTTTTTTACTTTGGAAAATCCTCAATTGAAAAGGAAAAAGTAAAGAAACGCCATTGGGTTTCTTGTCAGGAAATTACATTTGTCCGGGTTAATGTCATCGCAGTAGTTCATTATTTTTGGCTGTTTCTTGCTGGACAATTTTTCTGTGAGCATCTGAAGTACAGTGTGCTAATACCAAAGAACGTGACAAGACTCGTTATCTTGTGATTTATGAGTTTCAATTTCAACCATCGCTTTATCTCCAAGGCATTATCTCTACTGCACTCTTGCAAAGAGTCAAGGAGCGCCTGATCATTCCGGTCTTGCTATATAAGTGCAGAAGCATTGACTCTGACAGAGTCAGCAGATGAAAATTCCCCGGTAGCTTTGAAAGGAAAATTCTCTGATATTCGGTCCAGTTTGTATCAATGGAGAGAAGTGGAGAAGATTCAACGACGAATTTCACGGGTTATGCAGCGACGCCGAACTGGTCAAAAAGCTGCAAGTGCAGTGGCTAAGATGGCTGAGACTTCAGCACGTAGGCTGAATCCAGCACAGAGAGACAACGCATAGAAGAAAATTCTACCTTAGGTGGCGCATCCAATTTGAGACTGACCCCAATCAGGTCGGTGTGCGAAACTGGAGGCAGCTCGAAAAGTGCGAGCTTATTGGAGAGGCATGTTGGTTGAGGCCATAGTCCACCCAGGATTGTAAACGTCATCTGAAGTAAATTAAAGTAAGCATTCTCTTTACTTAGCGAGTATTTACTTATACTGCAAGCAGATAGAAATTTTAAACATTCATTTTATAGCAAGTGAAAATTAACATTTTCTTGCTCTACTTGAGGTTATTATTATTCGTATTTTTATACATAAACAGAGCTTGAAATGATTTAAGCTAAGCAGGATGAAAGTTATGAACGTAGTGGCTTGAGAGCCTAAGCAAATTCCAACCTCAAATTCGTTAATTGGTGGCAATCAATCATGTTCACCAAAAATCCTCTTAAAATAGAAACGTTGCTAAGAGAAAATGATTAAATTAAAATAAATTTCTTTTATTGAAAATATGACATAAAAATCGTTCCAAAATACTTAAAAATTCAACCGAAAACAAGAAAAATAAAATTATGCAAATAATACACGTCTGTGAAGGCCAGCTGACTTCAAAAATCTCTTGTCTTGGCATAGGTTAATCTAAATAAAATATTTTTTTATATTATTTCTAAAAAAATAGTTCCTTTTCCAAAAACAGAGGCATCCAGCAGCCTGTTTAGGAGAATTTTGCAAAATCCAAAAACAAATATAGTTTTTTTTTGTTCAGCAATGAAAAAAATATTATTTTAAAGAAATAAACATAAAAATGAACATCACTATAAAATAACAATATAAGAAAAAAAATAATGATATTGTTAGTAGTCATTGATTAAAAAGTTTTCTTTTATTTTATATAACAAATTTACAAAATACATACCATCTTCATGTGTTCGTATAACAATGGGATGTGATCTTGGCCCATCACCGACCGATGTACCAGCAAGAACCCAAATCTTGTATTCCGTCCATCGTTTCAATTCGTCCAATATTATGCTAGTAGCGTTAAGGGTAGTTATCGTTGCCTCACTATCGGAACGACCAACTTCGACAAAGAATACTTTATAATAAACAATCCGACCGTTGGAACGTTCTATGGGCGGTGGTAGCCAAGATACAGCGATTGTCGTTGGACTGGTCGCTTCTGCGGTAATATTTCGTGGTGGAGCACCTGGCACTACAATATTCGAATTTTTGTTTTGTTTTTTTGGTTGATTTTTTCGGAATAGTATTTTTGTTTGGTTTTTTTTTTGGGTTCCGAAAATTAGTTTTTGTTTTTTTTATATAAATATTTTTTTTGTGTAAAAAATATTTTTATTTTTTTATAACCAAAAAAGGTTTGGGGAGTAACCGAAAATGAAATGAAATGAAAATGAAAAAAAAAATGTTTTAATTAAAATGGAAGAAATTTAAAGTAAATAAAATAATTAATAATAATTTACCAATGGTTTATGCAAGAATTTTGTTAAAAACTAATTAAAAAATAAAAAAAATAAACTAAATGAATTTCTTTTGCTTATTGTGTGCCTTTTCGTGAACGAAAAAACAGAAATTGTTTATATTTTATGGTGGAATAAAATGTTTTCTTTGTATGAAAAGAGAAGTTTTAAAATTTATAGAAAACATGCAGTTTTATGCAGAAACATATAGAAAATAAATACTGGTGGTTATCACAACGATGTAGTAATATTTGAACAAAATTTTAAGAAGATGAAACTAAATGGTAAACATACAAAATAATACCGATACATACATATATTGTTCTATGTACATTTTTAACAAATTTATAGTCCTTGCATAAACCATTTTTTTTCTTAAAAATAACTTAAAAAAATACTTAACTACAAATGAATATAAATATTTTATAATAAAAGAAAAATGAATAAATAAGGAAATCGGACGTCGTAGTCATCTGAATTGTTTCATAGGTTCATTCAGAGTATATAACTGAAGCCGACAGGATAATCAAATTTGAGCGATCAGTTTATTCAATGAATTTCTCGATAATTAGTGGTTCATAGTTCCTTCCTTTAATGTCCTACCCCAAGAAAGACTATGTCTTCGACTTTTACATTTTTAAGAGCAGTAGTGCGAGAATGGAAGTGTTTCCTCTAACAGGCTTAATCTTAACCTTTCTTTCCATCTTCCAATTTAATGTAGCGCGTTTCACACGAAAAAAATAGTGATTAAAGGAGCCTTTTCTTGGCTAAAGACAAACTAGATTTTCGCTAGAATATTTGCATATTTTTAGATAACCAAGCAGGAATCAAATCCTTGGAGTCGGTCTCCCGAAATTCAGTAACAGCTCTAGACTGCCGATCGTCTCTCCAAGAAATGGCGGAGACAAGAAGAAGGGGATCTCAACTAGCAGATAGCGGAGGACTGGAGAGGTTTTCTGGCTCGAGGCCCAGGTTCGCCCCGAACTGTAGAGTCACCTATGTAAGTCAACAAGTAAGTTTGCCTGGCTTGGCTCATATTATTTTATTTTTATATATTTTTGTACGAATTGAAGGGACTTCTCATTATGGTTACGGTTCTCCAAAGAATGTCAGATATACCTGAAAGGTTGGACCGTAATTTTTGCATTTTTTTGGGAGTAGGAGCTGGAACCTCGAATCAAGAATCTTTCGCAATTAACATTAACCCCACCAGGAAGGTGAATTTTGAAGTGCAGTTGTTCTTTAAAAAAAATGAGTTGTATCAGTTTATGAGTTGTATCGGCTACAAGTTTAAAATTTTTTCTTGCTGTGGGTTACTTGTCTGAGTACATATATCATTTATTATCCAGCTTTACATAGTTCAGCTTGAATCAATTCAGATGAACGGACAAAACGAAAAACAAGTACCAAACCAAAAACTCAATATAGCCAGCCCCCTGGTAAAATAAAAAAGGAATCCTTTTAAAAGAACATCTATCACCACAAAAATCCCTCTCGACTTACAAACAAAATTTATGAATTAAAAATAAATTTCCACACCAATCTCAGTGGTTTGAGTGAAATAAAAAAGGAAAAAAAACTCTCCCCAATGTAAAAACAAAAATCATCTCTAAAGACTCAAAGGATATCCCCGAAAATCGATTAACTACAGCAAACCAAAACAAAATGCTATCAAAAGATCGAAAATTGGTTATTAAATCGGGAGGGCATTCAACAAAGTAGGTATGTCACACACTCAAATATTAAAAAAAAAAAGAAAAAACAAATAAACAAACTTGTTTAAAATACGAAAATAAAAAAATGATTGAAAACCATTTTCCACTCTCCCCCTCTCTTAAGGAGAAACTTTTCATTAACTACATAGGGAGGAAAAGTCCTTTTTAAAATAATCCTCTTCGAAAAAAAAAAAAACAATACATAAGTGCTACACCATGACAAGCAATAGGCCACTACAACAACTGAAATTGACATTTCTGAAAATGCAATTTTAATTAAAATATACATTCGAAAAAAAAAAATAACCAAAGATACATATAGAATTTAACGAGAAACCATTCACAGAAATATGAACACAAGCATCCTTGCAGAATGTTTTACATCTTTTATCGGATAAAAGATAAAATAATGTTAAAAAAAAAACATAAATTTACCACTGTATGCCATGCAACAAATAAGACGAAATAGTAACAAAAGATAGCAACAAAAAAAAAGAATATAGAGAGAGAGGTTCATCATTATAGTTGTCGTCCTTTGCTCGAGCATGCAATTATTAATTAATTAAATCTCATTCAATGGGTTTTTAAATTTTTCTTTTTTTGTTTCGTTTTCATGCCCCATTTTAAATTTAATTACATGTTCTGATAGAGGTGCATAAAAAAAATTTACAGAAAAAAAGCGAACGAAATAATAAAATAATTATAAAAGAAGATAACCGAAAGAAGACGTAACAGTGCAGGTGTGTGCATGGTGCAAGGTGCAAAGTGCAGAATTATTTTTTAATTGAAAATCTCTCTGTGAAATCGACAGGCATGCAATTCAACAAGGTAGATCGAAAGGAAAACGAGGACAAACAATCTTTTTTTTCTTGTTTTTACCTCAGGCGTACGTGGTATTATGAAAATTTATTTAAATTATGATTCACGTTGGGCGCCAATTATATTTTTTTAAAAGTTTTTTCCAAATCTATCTGAAATTCGAAGAAAAAAAAAATTGCTTCTCCTCTAGTACTACTGGTTAATATATTTTAAATCCTATTTTACCCTTTTTATTGATAGAATAAAGGATAAACGCAGTTAATTATTTTCACACATAAAAAATAGTCGGAATAAACAAACACACGCCAAGCACACTTTCGATAAATTCGATTTGACACTCAACAGATTATAAATTTAATATGAAAAATATTTTTTTTTTCTCCATTATTTTTCATATTAAGTTTCGGAGACATTTATCATCCTTTTACCACACAGAATAAATTATATCCTTTTTTTTTTTAAAAAAAACTCTCACTCTTGCGTGTAATTTGCAAAACGTGTGCCAATCATTTTCATTCTGCTTGATTATTACAAATATTTAAAAAAAAAAAAAAAAAACATAAATTAAATTGTATATCGACAAGTAGAGTCCTGCCTGATATCCTGTGTTAATTGTTAACCCCATAATGGAATGCTGGTTTGTTATTCTTAAATTAATCATCGTAATGATCATAATCGAATGTGTTTGTTTGTTTTCGTCATGTTTCGCTTTTAAGTGTGCGTGGGTGGTGAGTGGGTGGAAGAGGAGAAAACAAAACCAACAAAATTAATATTACTAACGTACTAACGTAATATGTTGTACGTATACTGCCAAAAGGGTTTGAAAATTCGTGGAATTTTGATGAATTCATTTTTGTATTGCTTTGTCTCGTTAAGGGCATTGTTTTTGAATTTATGTTGCTTAACGTGTTCTCTTGGGTAAATGGAGAGGTATATTCGAGGTGAGTGATTGAGTGAGGGAGTAGTTGTTTTTTTTTGGCTGCCTTAATACGAGTACTTGTATGTGTACCCCTAGGACGAACGCGGCTAAAATGAATTGTTTCAATGTTTCAAGTGAATAACAAGTATTATTGTTTGTTTGCTTGAGTGATGACAGAGATCGTTGTTTTACTTAATGTAATCGTATGTGAGTGTTGTGAAGGATTATTTTTCAGGAAAAATGTTTACATATAGTTTTTTTTATATTTTTTTTTTTAAATATTTTTTTTTAAATATTTTTTCTTGGTTTGTTGATGTTGTTCTTTCAATTTGTGGGTGAATTTTAAGTAATGTGATGTGGTGGTGTTGTTTTTTTTAATATTATTATTTGCTAATTAAAAATTGTTTATCGGGATATGGTAAATAAGTGAACGTTTAAAAAATGCTTTTCCAGAAAAATGTATAAATCCTACTACATATTAACGTTCTTTCATTAATTATAAATTTATTATTTCAAAAATTACAATATAGTGTTGACTTGACTGACAATAAGGGATTAATTGCAGTTGATACATTAACATACATATGTAGCTTCGGTAAAAACGGATTGGAATGGTATGGATCTGTGAATTGAGGGCTGCTATGGAATATTTAAAGAAACCATCTTACAAGGCTGCAGTTATCTAGAAAAATGTTCGCACAGAATATTTTGAAATCTGTAACACAGTTCAAGAATCTAAAACCACGGCGACCACTCAACTCTATTGCTATTGTATAAAAATCTAAAGCTAATCAAGCTGTAGATGGAGACCTTAATACATATATTGCTATGGCTGAAGTGTATATGAGTTCCAGAATAAATAGAAGTGAAAGGATGGCATGGCAGATCGACTGGAGACAAACTCAAACTTCAGAACTCAAACTTATCTACAGAAAATTTCAGTGATGAAAATCGAAGGACAAGCTTTAAATGTGATGGAAAAGAGCAACAGGATTTATAAAACAAAATAAATATTCTATTAATTTTGCTTAGCAAATTTGTTTAATCGTCTTTGTAGATCGCCTAATCGAAAAGGAAGAGAATAATTCAAATTGGATAGAGATGGGGCATTATGTTGAGTGAATCATTACTATTTTTTTGTGAAACTTGAATTCTCTAAGTTAAACGGTTTGTAAATTGCGAGGAGTGACTTACTGGTACAAACGGACTGACAGACACGGTGCTAAATCCTTATCCCTCTTCCATGATGCAGTTTAGATATGGACCACTAACAATATTGTTTGGTACCATTAGCCATTAACGTTACTGAATTGTCCTGACTCATAATAAGAATCATAATACAGACTGTTTAAGCCAAAAAGGAAGTCACTTAATCCTCTATACTTGATTAAATACTATTCTTATATCATCACGCAAAATTAAATAAAATGAAGAATGCCCAGATTGCACTTGTGATTCTAGAATGGTACACGATGTGCGGACAACATCACCAAGTTTCCTTTTTTCCCTATTAGCTCTCTTCTCTACTAACCTTCTTCGAGGTAAGATGCTTTTGCATCTCAACCCAGATTTCAGCTTCAAAAAACTAAAGTTGTATGTCAGTTCCATCATCACGTCCAAATCGCCTAAAGCAATTTGGTTAAATTCTGCACAAACATTTCTAGAAATGACACCTTTTCTTTTAAAGGTGCTTCATAACTATTTAAGCCTTTTCCATAGCCCACAGGTAGTTATTTCTGGATTAAAAAGAAACCGAGATAAATTTGATTAAAAATTTCAACCAGAATTATTTCCTTCCCTCAGTTTTAGAACTACAATATCCATTCATTTCCATTTCTGGACAGATTATAAAATAACTAAACTACATTCCTCCGATTTTTTAAAGCAAGATTCCATAAGAGTGGCAGCCCAACAATCCTGCCAAGCCAAGCTAAATTCAGTATTTAAAACATAAAAATATCCTTCTGTTGCTGTTGGTTAATATCGTCCTTTTTTCCTACTCTATTCTCAATCGAAACTATTGCTAGCTATAACAAAACTAAAAAAAATGCAATGTGTATCCCTATAAAATCGCTTTTGATAAAGGATTATACCGAAACTTTCTCTGCAATTTTTAATTCCAACTCAGTCCAGTCCATCATTCTACTCTGTAACTAGAAACAGCTATGTAGAGAGGTATAATACTATGACTTTTCTACTAAAGAGGATGAAAAATGCAATTTAATGCAATTATGATTCATTTTTAATTTTTTTTTTGCAGTTTTATTTCCATTGGAATAATTTATACGAAATTTTTGGAAATGCATTTTAAATGTAAATGTGAGAAAAAAATGTATCCCTGCTAGTTGTGTCTGACAGGATTTTTCCTCGCATTAAATAAAGTAAAGAAACAAAAGAAAACTGAAAGCAGAAAAAAAAATGAAATCATAAAACGCTGGCTGGACAGGACACATCATTTCATTACACGACAAACAAAAATAACTTTTGATTTTAACGCCGTGAAAAATACGTACTAAAAAACACCTTTAGTCCTTTTGAAAACGGACTCCCTTTAACCTACCGGACATGATTTTTTTTATTAGTTTCACACCGAACGGAAGTTTCTCTTTTTTGTTCGTCTTTATTCAACTTATTTTGGGTGCTTTTGTGAGTTTTTTTTTTTTTTTTAATAAGTGGCAGGAGTCAAAAGGATTAAAAAGGGTGATTTTTGATTACCTGTTTCCACGCAGCTTGTATAATTTTTTTTTCTTATTCAGTGGGATATTCGTAGGGGACAAAGGACATAAAAGCACACCAATTGAATGGACATGGTTGAAGGAATATATATATGTATAAATTGTAACAAATCTACACATCTACTTTAATTCTATATTTGATAAGCTATAGTAATGGTAAAGGTATATAGATTTGTGTTATATTCTTAATTTATAACTAAGTACTAAGCGAAAGGATATTTGATGAAAGGATAAAAAAATATGTAAATCTTACCATATTGTTTTGTTCGGACGGGTATTGGGGGTGTGGTAGCTCCTTCTCCACGTTGAGAACGTGCCGCCAGCCAAATATAATACAATGTGTCAGGATATAAACCATCAAGTGTATACGATTCGGTGTTAGATATACGTCTGCAAAACAAATTTAAATTAGCAACATAGTGTTGAAGAGTATGTGTAGAGAGAGAGAAAGTTCGATATAGTGACGTTTCTGCTGTGGGCCATGATCGAGTATTTAATAGCCATGGTCATGGCTTGCAGAAAAAATAGGTAGACAAGTTCACCAAACAGGAACAAAGGAAAAAAAATTAAAATAGCAAAAGGTCTCTAAGTGTTGAATTGTTTCTATTGAATTGATGATATATAACACAGCCGGATGCAGATCAAGATTCGGAAGCCGATTGATGAGACGCAGATAAGATCCATTTTGTTATACAATTCATGTCGTTTGTCGCTGTTTTACTCGACTCTGGCTTTCCTGCCGACTTGTTCTCCATCTACAACAGAGGCTTTCTTTATGAGTAGGTACGTAGCAGTGCTTTATAATGTACGTTTGTCTTCTATAGCAGACATCATTTTCACTGAATGGTGGTTGCCAATTTGTGCATTTGTGTATCGTAGAACCATCAGTACGTGTTTACTACTAATCTAGTTTTCATTCTTGAAATAAGTTGGAGACTGTATTTGTGAAGTTCAGCTAGTATGTTTATAGCCTACGATTACTTATTGGCCTAGGTTGTTATTTATTTGCTTAGGAAGAATAGTCAATCTTTGCTTCCAACTTCCCACAGGCTTTTTTTAGACGTAACTCTTTGCATAGAAATATGTACATATCTAGTTTAAGATATGAGAATGATCTCAACTATTCATTGCATTAATTGCTTCAATTGACGTTCAAATCACTCTGATTGGTAGCAGTTCAGCCTTCCATGTAGTTTGCGAGGAGTGAATTTAAGGCAACCCACAGCAGGTCGCTATCGTTGGAATGTCAGTTGGCAAGGGTTATCAGTATTGTATCGACGTTTGCATCTTTTCTGTGAAATTTCGTATTGAAGTGGTCTGAAAAAACAATTTGTAGCCTTTTTAACGGAGAGGAAGCTTCATTTGAAGTTGCATACTTCCAGTGGAGTTTTTAATCAAATCACACCATTGGTTATAACTTGATTTCGGTTTGTTCTTTACACTCGTGTGTGGCGCAAAATTGTTTTAAGCTAGGTAGACCCCAATCGACATATTGGGTGCAAGAGTGATGATGACAATATTGCTCTAATCTGTGAATCTCTCCATCTTTTCTTTAATCGAAGATGCCCATTATTAAATTTTAATAAGGGATTCCAAGCTGGATCAGAACACACTACGTTGTTAACCCTCAGATCATAGGGCAGTGCATAGAACAAGAAGATTCCAGAAAACTCCTCAATAGACCATTGCTTTGATACAACTTACTAAAAGAAAAAAAAGGATTAAAGCAATTCTCTTCATAATCAAGAGATAAAACACATATGTATATACCATATTCGTATAGATTCCCATTGTAGCACTGCAAGAAATAACTCACAATCCAACTCGATAACATCTATTTTCACTTTCTCTCTCTCCACCCACCTCAAATGTATGTATATCAAAAACACTTACTTATGATGATCCTGATTTGCATATGTATCATTCCAGTATAGCTCATAATGGACAATATTTTCACTGGAATGTGTCGGTTTCGACCATTGCAGCGTGACTGCGGTCTCACCGATATCGGTTGCCCGGAAATTACTGGGCTGCGATGGGACACCTGCGAATTCCATCGTGTGCATTTTCAAAGTGATGATTACATGTTGATGTTACATTGATTACGATGTCCATTTCATTCATGTGCCGATGATGATGATGATTATTGCGGAAATTGAATAGAAACCGAAGAAAAAGTAAAAAAAAGACAAAAAGAGAAAAAAAAACACATAAATTCAATTCAGCCAACATGCATAAATCGGAAATGAAATCATTTTCACTTAAATGCAATACAATTTAAATATATACCATAACGGGGCATGACTGCTCCTTTTATCTTTTCGTATACAGATTTCCCTGAAACACACGCACCGCGTTTACACAAATTTAATCAATAATTTCCATACTATAAATTTTGCATTGGAGGCTTCTCGCATGCACTTTTCACACGGTTTGCAGCTTAACGTGAGATAAAAAAAAATCCCTCGCAGATTTATAGCTGTGAATCAACCTTAATTAATGTAATTTACTTCCTTTCAAAAAAAGGACCTGTTTCCCGGTTACAATGGAACATAATCATCGCCCAGGCGTAGCCTCCCGGCACAAGCAAGGATGCAAGTAAGGCGAAATTTTTTAATTGTGTCACTTAAACGCAACATCGAATGATTATCTCGCGCGTAAGGTGGAGGCTTTATTCTGTTTTTTTTTTTTTCGGTTGTAAAACAGAAATAAAATTCCCAAAAAGTAATTAATGTTACGAGGAGAATTCTGAAGTTGAAATTCTCTTGAATGAATACTCATATTGGAAACACGTTCTCGTATTTATACATTTCTTTATTTATTTAATTTTTATATCCTCTCAAATAGAGAACAATGTATTGTAATGCCAGCAACTTGTGTTTGGTCGGGGCGTGATAACGATGAACTGTTTGTGAGATTTCATTAAATTTCAATACTGTAAAGGATATTCGGGAGAGTTAATTTTTACCGGAGTTTTATTTAGCACTTTAGGACATATGGTGTATGCTATAATAATGTGTTGAATTTTTGTAGTTTGTATTCGTTTATACAGTGACGTATTTGTATTTCCATACTCACATAAGAGTCTGCCAGTGACATTTCATAAATTTCGCAGTGACTGAATGTGAGAGCAAATGTCATCATTTTCGACACTTGCTCTTTTGTTTGCCGATGCGAATTTCCATGTAAATAGGAAATATGCATGCGATTGCATTTCCATGATTTTATTGATGGGATAGATAATCAGTTAGTGCGTTGAACTTCTTTTCGCAAGGTTTGAGGTTCGAATCTAAGAGTATACACAGTATACTCAGTATACAGTATACGCAGTTCAAAATAATATCTGCCATGGATGACACGGTTTTAAAATGTAGATCGTTTTTAAATGTTTAAAGCATACATAACAAGATAGGTTAAAATAGAAATTTGCAAATGTTGCAAATGAAATAAGGGTTGGTTCTCGTTTGTGGTTTTACAAAGAGTGACATTTTGTCACTTCAACTATGTGGATAACGTGCAGCATCATTCTCATTTTAACAATGTATATTATGTTATTTTTATGAAATAACCTTATTTATTTATATATTTGCAGGTATTACTAATTATCACTAGATGAAACAGCAAGCACAATGTGTAGGGTGAGTTTATACATTATTTTTCCTAGTTTTATTAATTTATATGAAAACCACTGAGTCTATTTGAATCAAATCTTCTAATTTATAAGGCTATTAACTCGAGAGACACTGTAACTTTCTAGTCTAGGCGGTAAAAAGATACTTCTTTGACTGTTGACTGCATGTATTTGGTTTGATAGTCGTCTGCAGTATTTCTTTCAGCACGAAACAATATATTTGCGGCTCGAAATCCGGTACGCGTTTGTAAAAGTTCGAAGGAAATTCTTTCAAATTGTACAGATAGACTGTTCCACTTAGTTTTATTTTTTTTTCCACAGTGGATCATTAGATCTCCGAACGTGATGAGTCCTTATTCATAAGTCACTATTCCACTGCTGAAAATTCAGACAATACCCAAAATTGGATTTTGTATGCGCAATTAGAGTGGGAAGGCTTAGGTTGTTCTTATAAGACGAATCATATGCATGATTTTGTCCAGCCAGCTTTGTTATTTTTCAAGTTCTATTTTTTTTATCTGTTCTAGGCGTTTTTGTATTAGGTAACCATTTTTTCTTTATTGATTGGAATTGAATTGAATTTTTTGCCCACTTAGGCAAAGTCAGCAGCTGGAAGTGCTGCTGTACAAATACTTCTACTATTCCCAGTACATCGGCGACAAGCTTTGTTCCTTTATCTCTGAGTTCTAGGCTGAAAGCTAACCATCTTTGTTTTCAATTCGCAGATCTTTAAATAAATTATGGTGAGTTATAAGTATGTAATTCTCTGTAATGGTATAAACGACGGCCTTCTTTTTCAGTCTGAGAACACGACATCATGGTGTGTGTTGTGCCAACTTTTTTTGTGGTACACCCACACTTCCAAAGTGTTGGGGACTTTCTCTTGTTTGAATATTCTTAATTGCATATACCATTCTGTGGGGAATTGTGTTTGACGTCTGTTTCCGAGGACTTGCACCTTTTTCCTTGTTCATACAAACACCGGCACAAAATATAATTCGGGACGAAGGAGCATTGAATAAAAAATACATCAAAGCCAATGTGGCGTGTAATTTCTTTAAGTATTTCACGAATGTTTCTTATGTAGCATCCTCTGAACAGTCTTATACTTAAAAGTGGTTCTGTTTATATCTAGCGAAATCACTCTGAGTTTCTGCTGCTCTTCAGTGTTAGTCCATTCCCACCACATGTACTTTCTGTCAGCTAGTTGCTCTCTAAGGTAGTCCCAAAGAGAAATTGTCCATGCAATCCAGTGCAGAGCGTGGCATAAATCGACAATGAAGACTGCAGAAACTGTTGATTAGTTTGAATCCTAAAGTAGAGGCGCTTTTGCATTTTCTGTGCCAACTGCCTGAAAGTATTTCAAAAAAGATGCCGAATTGAATATACAGCTGATAATATAAATTCAATTGCTTACCATTAGTCGTAAATTTCAACATTAACCGATTTGTTCGTCGTTTGTAGAAAATCTGAGCTTTAAAACATCGTTGTCTCAAATTTAGTGTTGATGAGAAACGCTTGTAGATATAGGAGTGGTTTACTTCTCCTGAAATCATTTGGTCGTCTAATCTTGCCCACATTTGTTTTTCCTTCCACTGGTATCCTCATTTATATGAGTTATGTAAAATTTTATCTAAATTATCAAACTAAACGTTTCCCTAAAGCTTAAACGTGATCAAAGTTTCGCAATAGCCAACTAAACTGACCGTCTTATCATAATAAAGTTTGCAATACAAGTACACTACTTCTGCCTGGATTATGCAATAAATTTACTTATTTACCCACAGAGAGTACCTATATTTAAAAATCCTCCTGCATTTTGTTCTTTTTGGCTAGAATCCTTGTCAAAAAAAAAAAAAATAAACTCCCATTCTTTAGTTTATTTAAGGATTTCAGTGCTTCGAAATCTGCATACGAAATAGATAAATGTACCTCCACCTCCAATGTATTTTGTGCCAAATTTAAAATTCAAACTTATCCTTCGTCCTTACCTTGTTGTGTTTTCACCTGTACCGGAGTGGACATCGGACCGGCACCCATAGACGTAAACGCTTGTACACGTACCGTGTAAATAGCGTGCGGTGTCAATTCGGATATTGTTGTTAACTCACTATTGTCAACCATCTGCGAGTCCCAAGATGCCTCGGGTTGATTAGAATTTGTCGTGTAATATACTTTGTAGCCCTGTTCATAGAGAGGAGGACAAATTGAGAGAGAGGGAAGCATTAGTAAATTATTCACAGTACAAGATGGAGAATAGATTAGGTTATGTAGGAGATAGTAGTTGAGGTTTTTAGCTTCAATCTCGTGTACGGTAACTGTCAATGTTCATATTGATTTCGAAGGAATGTTCGAAACACGAATTATGCGAATAATGATGTGACCTCGATAGGGAAGACGGAAAGAAAGGCGGGATGAGTGAGAGAGGAGTACGATGATGTTGACATGTAATGAAATTGACATATTGATTGAAAACTAAGATGTCTGGCGTGACAAATTCCATGAGGGATTGCGGACAGATATCTGGCTTATTTGAGGGTGGCTGTTGGTGATGAATTCTGTAGAAAGGAAATGGAATAAGTTGAAGTGGAAGTGTGACAAACAGCAATGTTGATGAGTTTAGACAGGAATTTTGTGCCATTTCAATGGAAATATTTTTGACAAGGAAATAAGGAGCGGAAATTCCGCGCTATTACCGCGGCATTAAAGTCGACATGATGGTCATTAAAATTATTAATAGAGTTGGTGAAGTGCTTCCAAGCTGCAAAAGTCATTAGAAAATAATTGCGTTCAACAATTTTTGCTGAAAATAAATTCCAATTTACTTGCATATAGAATTCGAATTCGAATAAATTGTGTCTTATTGCGGTGTATTAAACCTAATTTTTCTATTGGAGCAGCTTAGATTTTCGATATTCCAGTGCTTGAGTGGACAATTTGTCAATTAGTTTAGAAATACTGTAGATCTATGTAGGTTAGGGACGCAGTGGATTTTTGTAGTTGATTGGCTTTAAAAAGAAGATTTTGCCATTCCAACATTAGTATTGAGTATTGACATAAGTAGGTAAATAATTAGTAAGCCAGTATAGATCGTATCCTAAATCTTGCAGACTTTGGTTATCGAATTCTTACGGTTACGCATTTGTTCTGCTTTGTTGTGGGGCTTGATCAAGTCGTTATTGAGGTCTACCTATCAAACCCTGGCCAATCGATTAGTGACATCTAGGACGTCGATAAAAATGTTGTCTACGAAACCCCTGTGTTCTTAAAATCATGAAAATTGTCAGAAGCAGCTCTTTTCTATGTACATACATACGTTGACAGTAAAGCATCCGGTCGAGATGCTAAGATTCAGAATTTTTTCTGCTCTTCCTTCTGTAAGAAAAACAATAAAAACAGACAAATTGATGAAGATGAAGAAAGCATGCAGTGGGGCACATCCCCAGCCGTGAAAGAGTATTCGATAAAAAAGAGATTCCTTTTACTAGTTAGGCAGCTTAAGGGATTCATACAGCCCGCAATGTCTACATATTTCAAGAGGCACGAATATTGGTTCGTTTAAAGAATGCCCTGCTATCGAAGACCTTTGGTAGTTACTTTTTTCCTTGCACGTTGCACGAGTAATTTACTTTCAGATTGCTGTTCTGTTTACCTATTTCTAAAATTAACCTACGTAACAGGTTTTGAAACCTTTGTGAGCCTTGTAGCTTTATTATTCAATTCCTGTCTGAGCCAGAGAGAAGTTTTACACTTAATGTGTCTCGTTATCAAGAGTAAATTTAAAGCCTTTTCTGAGTGTATTTCCCATAAAATTTATTTAACCACCAGTACTCCTTCAAACTACAAAGAACAGATTACATCGCCTAATTGAACCTTTGACCACTTCCTGTCTAAGGACATCAAATCATTAGTTTAGTTATTTCGACTGTTATCACATTATGCACAAACAACACAATGTCGCATTCGGTGTCAATCTCTACTTTGATTATTTCATTCTTTTCGTACAAAACATGGAAAAAATAAAATAAAATTTTGGGATTGTATTCCCATCCATTGCCCATCACATTCATTGGAAATTCAATAATACACTTGGAATACAATAGGAAGGCGGGTGGATGACAACAAATTGAGAATAAAAAGGAATCCTTACATCCACACAACCAACAGCCAAACAGACAGACAAGACAGACAGACCGACAGACACAAATCTCGAATTTTATCGAACTCTATTGCTTCACAATTGAAACTCAATTCACCTTTAGATTCGGGAGGACATAGAAAGTTCAAAAGGAGCACACACAGGACAATTGTATAATCATTTGGAAAAGGAAGGCATCTCACACACACAAAGAATGGAAATAAGGTTACCTTAACAATAACAATATGAATAGAAATTTAACGGTATCATCGTATAGATTTCCATTGAAATTTCTCCTTAAGTAGAGTACAGTAGAGATTGTCATAGGTCTAAGAGGATATAGAGACATGGAGAAATTGGGATTCTATTTTCGTTTTCTTTTTTTGCACTACACCCACTCATGGTCGATACTCACAGTCACTTGTCCATTCGGTGTCTCAGGTGGTTCCCATGTAATGACCATTGTCGATGAGCTTAATGGTCTGACTTGTACATTCCTAGGTGCGCTTTCCATTTCTGAAAAAAAAAAATAAGAAGACAAAATATGAGTACACCTATGTATATGTCTGTATATATAGTAGAAGAGGATGTAAGGAGCAAGTAGACAGGAATATCGAACAATCACAATTCAATTGTGTACAAGGATAGGTACTGGTATTCCGTTCCAGGCCAAGAACTTCAATGAATTTAGTTAAAAATGAAGATGGAGAATTAATTGAGAAGACTGTAGAAGTCGAGATATGTCGGCATACTCGTACAAGTTCGAAGTACGATTTGTGGGTATTTCCAATATTCAATTGAAAATTAATAATTTGCTTTCTGTAAATTTTGCACATTCAGTTCTGAAATTAAGTTTAAGGGGATATTTGGATTAGGAATTTTAGGAGTAGATGCAAGCAGCAAGGAACGACCTTGTTACATGTGATATACGTAT
The DNA here is from genome assembly GCA_946965025.1 of Blera fallax. Taxonomy (NCBI): domain Eukaryota; kingdom Metazoa; phylum Arthropoda; class Insecta; order Diptera; family Syrphidae; genus Blera; species Blera fallax. The sequence continues at coordinate 4,719,749 of OX337247.1, read as the reverse complement.
AATTGAATCATAGCTATAAATGTGCACGTAATTCTGGACTTTTCTCCCTGCAGACAAGAGGAAACGACAAAATGTTAAATGATTGTATATAGAATGACAGAAATACATACCGGTATAATTCTACAAATTTAGCTGTATTACCATAAAGATTTTAGTTTGCAAACAGAAGTGACTACCAAGGTTTTCAAAAGCTTCGTTGTCATGGTTCATTTAGATATACATTTTCTGTGGGTTTTATTCCTAATTCAGTGCTCTCGGTAAGTCGAACATATTTATGTATAAATAGAAGACTTTCTCAGTCCCACGAGAAAACCTCTGGTAATCGAAGAAAACCATTGTCCCTTTTGTTAATTCGAATTTACTGTTGTACAAAATAACCTGAAAGCCTCCTTAAATCGGCTTTTTTACCTCTTTAATTCGAAGTCTACTTGTTTTTCATCTTTCACTTTCATGGAACGTTTTTCAGGAGAGATTCACTGCTGGTTAAATATCCCCTTTCGTTCGTAGAAGCTGAGGAATCACCACAAATTTACGCTGCAAGGAAATCTTACAAAATGCACTCAACACGCTGCAATACATTCTTAGGATTCCAAATCCTGGTATTGACTGTTGGTATTTCACTTAATTTTCTGACTGTTGCCACCTCCAGAGCCTTTAAGGTTGCAAACAACATCGACGTCCTTGTTCTTTCCTTGATTCGTCAGTGTAGATTGCCAGCAGTTTTTTTCTGCCTAAAAGTTGAATTATACGAGTGCATATTTTGCCAAAGACTTGTAAATGTTCGAGTCAGTCAGGCGTTTTGAACAGAGCCGTCCAATGTGAGAGAACAGAGGCGTATCCGAAAGTTGTTAACAACACTAGTTCCACTTCCTTATATGTATAATAGTGCAATTTCAGGCGTCTCGTTATTATAATAGAGTCTGTTTTGGTAAGAAACTGAGCAGTGCTATGGGTCTCGTTCATGTGGATCCCATTATAGCCATTCACGTTGCTTCCAAGTAACCGATATGTGGTGCTCATTATTGCTTGACTAAACTTTGTCACCTAATTGGTTGTATTTTCTGAAAACATGTTATGTTGTCACTTTAAAATTATAATGAATCTCTTTAATCGACAGTGAAACTATTTAACTTAACTTAGCGGTTTACATTTTTCCTTGTCGAAATGTCTTTAAAAAAAAGTCAATTGAGTAGCCTGAAAAGCTTTACCTCAACGCATCGTATTTAATTTTTATAAGGTCTTATGTTTAAAAGGTCTCAGTTATGTTCAGTTCTACACCCATCTGATAGTCTTCCAAACCACTTATCGTACCACCCAAAAATACCTAGTTCTCCACTTCCTTCCTATAAAGTTAAATTTCCCATAACTCATTAGCAAAAGACAAGTCCAACCACAGCATTTCCACGGTATTTAAATTGAGGTCCCGATTTCCTTGTAAACTCAAGCCTAATTGAGCTTAGTTTACCAACACCCCTTCAAAGTTCTGCCATCCAAAACTATTCGCATGTAATCGCTCGTCCAAATTAAACTCTAGTTTCACCAACTATTGCGATAAAGCTGCATCATTATGGTCGGTAAGCCTTAAAAATTTTCAGCGACGGGTTGGTCCGTCGTTCTACTGCATCTTTCTCATCATAATCATCATCCACTTGAATTGATTGGCAATTAAATTCGCAAAAACACAACTTGGCGTGGAAATTTTCCGTCATCGAAACTTTTCCTGCTTTTCATCATTAGAAGGCAAATCCTCCTGCTTCCTCTGTCTTTCTCTTACTCACTTCCATAATAGCATTGCAATCAAGAAGTTGGCTTTTGGCAAGAGTTTGACACAACTTAACTTAAACATTTCCACAGCGTAAATTGAAAGCGCACTTCAGTTCTACCGCCCAAGAACATCATCATCATCATCATTGCCAGTATCAGGATATACGGTATCCTGGTGTAATAATTTTGCCTTAAAGGCAAAAGCGAATAATCCTTTCCTCTTATTATACCGGATATGCAAGGATTCCATTACTTTTACTGGATTTCCACCGTCTCTACCAGAACCTGAATTGCAAAAACAAAAAACGGCAACGTTGTGGTTTATCAGGAATCGGCAATCACAGGATGTGGCACAGCTCGGGTTGAAGTAGATTACGAGTCTTCTAACGATGTGTTATGTTTATTCGTTAATCGAATACTTCAGCGCATCGAACGTAAAGTCGAGAAAGACCCCTTGATGTTGAATTTAATTTCGTTGGTTTTCAGTACATCCAGAATCCTTTCTTCAACCACCCACCCGCCACCACTCCCACAGGTATTCAAGTGTTTTAATAAGCAATTAATTTAATGAAGCTGGGACGAAGTTTGGTGTGGGAGTTACTCGTACATTACTTCATCGTTAGATTTGGAGTGTGTGCGTGACGAAGTCCTTCTATAATGAAATATGAGAACGATAATATCGCATTAAATTTCGTACAAAAAAAAAAAAAAAAATGCTCAGCAACAAATGGGTGTTATTCTACTCTTGTCACTGGTTTCCGTTCGCTCGAATTGAATGTGTTTTTGTTGATTCAGCAACAAAAGGAAGTTTTAGTCTACGGAGATATTTACTTAAGCATTAGCAATTGCACATGTTATGCTCGAGGGAGACGCTAACTTTTGCGGTTGTAGTTGAGTTATCCTGCGTCAAGTACACAGAGAGAAGGGAAGTATTCTATTTAATTGAATAAAAGTGGAAAGCGTCATTTAAAACTGAAGGTTTGATAGTTTGAGTTATAAAACGTTACAGTAATTCGTACGACAATGTTGTATGAACCCGGGCGTGAAGTTTCTCACACTGTTTCTGTTTTTGCGTAAAAAATTTAAAGACTCTTTCGACTTCAATCGATTGATAGGAGTGACTTCGTTATGCCATTATACAATACTCGTTTTGTAGTCATCTACCCCTTTCGCGATAAATGCTGGTGAAGCCTTATCATTCGACCTTTTTCCTGATTTTTATCAATGACTTTCTCTCAATTGCGCACAATCTAAGCGAACGAAAGTACATAACCCCGATCAGAAAACAATTCTTTTGCACATCTTGAGTACAATTAGCTTGTTGACGCTATCACCATACTTCCATTTCTTAAGAACATAAAATCCTTTATTGCGACCTATACCTTCGTTTGCAGTAGATCAATAAAAAGTTTGGCACCAGACGTGCAGGCTGACGGAATAATCTATTGACAATCACAACTTTTATTTGCTTGTCTACCCTTGAAAAACTCAGCAGTTCATATCTTGACCCTTTTTAATGGATATTTGTGCTTATTATCACACGATGCTTTCAATAAACAATTCGCTTGTGTCTGATTTTATTAAGTCACTATGTGAACATTTTTAAAGGACGTTTCTGATTTTATGCAAAATCATACCTTATCACTTCTGTTCACCTCCAATCTTTATTGGAACGTCTCTTCCATTGTTTGCACTTCCTGATGTGAATATTTAAAATGATCGACCAGAGATACGAACACGAGTACACCTACGTATGTGTCGAAAATCCCCTCGGCATCAATACCTAACAATCAATTCGTTCAATACGAGACCACAATTCGTCGATTTCAGTCAATTTCATCCGAAATGCGTGACAATGCATTCTGGAATCTCCCCATCAGAGATATTTTTGTGTATCTCAGAGACCGAAACCCCATATTAAATGAGGATTTGAGAAACATAGCCATATGTGCACTTGCTGCGTTTTCTGTTCTCTTATTTATATTTCATCACGTAAGTGCCTGCTGGCCAGAAATATACATCAAACCTTTTGATACACACCCATCAGAACTAGAACTCATTGCGGCTACCTACGAGCATTAAATAAACAACAAATCCAAAACTACTGCAAAACATTTGCCATGTAAGCAACACTGGTATCGTGCTACGCATCTATGCATGAAACGAAATAAATTCTAGGTGCAAAATTTAAACAACTGATAGTACTCATAGGGTGGTGGATAATAATCTGAATATTTTCCTGAAATTGGTCCAGCAGCAGAGTGAAACAACAAATGCCGACGGGCCATAATTGTAATAATGCTGGAAATTAAAAATGCTCAGGTTCTTTGCCATTAACAAGAGTAGATGCATATGGATAGCTGAAGCGATAGATTCTCAATCGACCTTTGTTTTCGTATTTTTTTTTTTTTTTTTTGAAAGCACTGGCACTGCAGCTTTGTGCCCAGAGGACAACATTTGCATCTATAATGTATTTAATTGATTTCGTTACTATCAATAGAGTTATTTTGCAGTCAGGCAGTAGCAAAGGCTTATATGGTGTTGTTAGACAAATTTATTTGCTCAATGCTTCGTTGAAACTTTGTTTATTTGGATGGGGAAGAGCGCTACAGTATTATTTCCCGAGGGTGTACATACATATGTATGTATGCCTGAACAGATAGTGGATCGCTGCAACTCTCTGCATATCTCACTCGTTGTTTAAATAGAATTTAGAGAAATTTGCGTGGAAAATTTTGTGAAGCAAAAAATTTATAAACACACCAATTTCGGGCAGATTTTGTTGTCGACTTCACTAGCAATGTTGCGTATATTTGAACATAATTAGGTAATTGTTTCGTAGAAGCGAATAACAATTTATGTGCATGCATTTGGAACACGTTAAAACTAAAATGTTTATTCAAATGATGATGCTACGTCAACCAGGAATTAAGCAAATGTTTAACTAAAATGTTTTTTTCTAATTATAATTATTCCACACTAATTGCTTTTGATATCAACGAAAGGCCATCTATTGCAATTTTCACAAACACGACTACCTCAGGGTAGCATAATAAGACTAATATTGGTTTTTCTGAGTGAAACAAGTGTTATAACATGGATTAAAATAATTGAATCTCCTATTTCATTATAGAAAATGTCTATCCTTACATACTCATTCGAATAAATATGGTGTATGCTATTTGTTTAAGTGCTTTATGAACTCTTAACCACCCAAACTAAGGTTAAAATGGGTCGCTTTACATCAAGAACCTGTGAATGTTTAAGGATTAATAGGTCAGTTACGATACAGCTCAATTTAGTAATTGTTACCTATTTACACTATATTATATACGTTCTATATGTCCCTAATGTGACACGGTTGGATGTCTAGCGCAACTTTTTCTTTTAAAAACGTAGTTGTGCTGAGATCGGATTCTGAATTCGGAGCGTTTCTCACAGTTCATAGCTTCACATTTTATGTTTACTAGTGTTGCGAGTGTTTTGTGTTTAAAGCCCGATTAGCTATGTATATAAAATTCCAATTTAAGAACTGTTTTTAGTGTACAATAGGTAACTGAGTGACGTTAGTCACTGCTGAACTAGATCATCAGAAGGGTCCATTGCGGAGATTTTCCACTAGCCCGGGAATCTGCGAAGAAAAAACTGGTGAGTTAAAACTACCCAGATAAAGATATGCATTGTAGTAAGCCTTTCGGCGAAATTTTACTTAAGTCTTCAAGTTCCAAGGACATTGCCGCCAAGATTATTTATTTTTCTATTCTTTAGAGCAGGTTTTTCGCTGAATAGATGCCAGGCAGAATCACTTTTTATCTTGTGTCTGCAGCTCCTACAGAGTCTTCTTGGGTTATCTTGAGGCGCTTTCCATGAATACCAATTGCACAATGTTCTTGATTTGCCACAGCGCATTTGTCCAATCGTATCCAGCGCGTATTTGCTTCACTTGTAGCTTCTTTGTCAATTTATCTGTTTACAGTACGAGCATAAAATAGATACCACTCTGATAATTTTCTTGTAAGTTCTTTCGCTTTCCACTTTCCATTTTTGACGATGTGCGTCACTTGCGGAGCCTTACTAGTCTTGCTTTTGGTATCACTAACTCAAGGGCCTTGATTTTAAATGATCTATGATAACACTGATCAATTCTCCATAAAATTAATCATTTCCTGGGGAAAAGTTATGGATAAAAAATTAATGTGTTACAATCCGCCTGGAATAGATCTGCACATTTCTCATTTTTACCCTATCTTCTAAAGTAGGCGTGGTGCTGTTGAATGCTATTAAATTTAAAGAAAAGAGGGCGTGTTTCTTGGGTTCTGATACAATCTTTTTTTGGCATGAATCTCAATCATTGACGTAAATAGCTTTAAAAACGCAAAATCTGCTATTTTTTTTTTTTTAGAAAATACGTGAAAGTGGCCCTATAAAATGTATAGAAGTGTACGAAGGCGAAAAATATTGGAAAGTACTGCACTTACATATTTACACAAGTACTGTTCTTAATGCTTCTGGTCCCAGCCCAAGGCTTCAAAAAAGGTAAAGAATTACACAGCTGTAGGAGAAGAATCGTACACTCAGTTGTGGAGTATGGTAATCCACTTTTATGTAAAACAAGCATGACTTTGTTCTTTTTGTACTGACTGAGATTTCCGCGGAATACATACATATGTATATGTATAAATGCACGCATAAGATACGCTTGTATTACTTGAATTGTTGATGTCCTACCTCCTTGCAAGTACAGTGAGATAACCAGGCTTTCAATCGTACTCACCTCGAACACATTTCACCCCTGGTATACATCCATCCACGCCGCTAGGCGAAAGAAACACATTAACTTGACCTGATTGTCAACCCTTTCTTTCGTTCAACTCACCCTTTTTTATTCACCCCTACATCAATTAACTATTGAAAGTACACAAAAAAAAAAATAAAAATAAACAAAAAAACATTGCAACAATGATTTCCGAAAAAACTTAACCTATAAAAATGCGTTCAACCAAGCACTGCCAGAGAACCGAAAATCGGGTTAAATTACAACTTCTCTAATCCCAGCAGAGAGAGAGAGAGGTTTATGGGCTACTTCACGACGATGCCATTTCACTCGGCAACTACTCGAATGGCGGAGAAACTATACCATAAAGCGAAGAGGGGGCATCCAACCCCCTATATATGGATACATAACCAGCAGTAAAGTGTGCCATGTGTGTCCGTGCATGCGAATACACTCCTTCCAACCACATCCCGTATAAGAAGAAAGTTCTTGGTTTATGCATGTACGTTCCATTCTCACACACTTGTCCTTAATGGCCAATCGATAATTGCATTTCGTTTAAATACGAAGGATAGTCACAGATCGGCAGTAAACTATCCTTGGTCTTTTCTTCGTGTAACAAGAAATCCTGAATCGAATTAAATGGTAACTTTCGGGTAAAAGATACGTAGAAAGGGGGATTATACGAAGCTCTATCTGTGCATGCTCTCGGGTATGAAATTTCTGATGCAGTTTTATGGTAGATTTTAAGCACTAAACAAAGTACTAGTGGCAGCGACAATCGCTTACTCCTTGGACATGAATCGAAATCGAAACTTTTAGTTGGGAAGGAAACTTCATTTGGAATTATTGGCTACCCGTTCGTGATGCGAATAATTTTATGTACATTGTGTGGAGGAGAACTGCTGATTTTGAGTAGCTACATACGTATATGTATGTACCTAAAATCTGAATAGAAGGTCGACAATAAAAGGGAGAGGAATCCAAATTTTCCGATTCTTAATAGCGAAATATTTGGGTTTTCGTTGGCTCTGCTTAATGTTATGTTTTCTGCATGGTTATGATTAATTTTCTCTCTGAATTACTTTCGCGTACCTAAAGTTTCTACTGCTTACAATAAACTGTCTCATTACAAGAATATTGTTGAGGTTTCAGACGTTGTACATACAAGTGAATTTGCCAGAAAATGCAGGTTCATTTCCTTTATTTCGTTGCTTGGTGGAATTGCACGGATGTCAGTGTCAGTGGTTAATACTAGATGTGGTGGTTGCCTACGGAAAAAACTTCTTCCTGATCTACCTGCTTCTTCTAACAATAAAGTTTTACGTTAACCAACAAACCAATAGATGACGCAATCATCTCTTCAACTTAAATACTTTTAAAAGGCATAACAATAACAACATATGACTTTAAATGTCTTTCACTTCCTTTTACTATATTACCGCCACTTATTTGAACGTTTTATTCAGGCTTTCTCATTGCCACTCCGAATATTGAATTTTCCTATTTTCCCAGTCTCCTGTGCGCTCCCAATTACTAAAAAAAAAATCGTACTCAAACGAAACGAAACGTGCTCAAAACTCCAATCGCCATTCGCAACCAGCAGCAAGCAGCATAGTAGCATTTCGAAAATTCCAAATAATGTTGCCATATTAAGGATACCACAAAAGGCATCTCAAAAACGGATACCGTATTAATATGATGGCCCCATATCTAACCATTCCAAGAATCGTTTTACCATTGTTTTCTCCAGCAATTTGATTTGATTCGCATGGTTTCAGTTTTCAAGGAGCACCAACAGTACCAACAGCAGCAAAAACAGGAATTCTTGTAGCTTTGATGCAAAAGCTAGGCACGAAGAGGTGACCTGCATTCTGACAGCAACCACAGCCACGTTTGTGAAAGAATGGAAGCATACACTTTCACAAATGGAGGTACCTAGCGATGCAGCTTCTTTTTGTGAACCATCGGTAGATATTCTCGAATTGTTATGCGTAATGTTTGCTTGAAAACTTTTAGTGAGCCAATTATCCTTATCGCTTTCGATTTTACAAACACGCAAACCGAAGGAATAGGAAGTACGATGAAGGTGAACATTGCTTAAACACAGTCCTGTCACATGGTGGCACATACATGGTTTTGTGAATATCTGAAGATATCACGTAGGAACAAAATCGAACCAAGATACGTGGAAAAAAGGTATGGATTCAATGTTGAAATTTTTGTCAGACTTTTTTTTGTTACTTACTTGCACCTCCAAATGTAAAGTCACCTAGAGGATATGCATGGAATAAGAGAAGAAAAAAAAAGAAGAAAACATATATAGAGGTGGTGGAAAAATTCAAATGAAAGACAAAATTCCGATAAAGGATCATAAATCGTGATTGAATGGGGTCAAAGGCTATGATGTAAATGACTGAATTGCACAAGCGATTCTTCTTTTTGGCAAAATGGCTTTAACAATGACCACTTTGCCACAATTTAAAGGAATTTAGAGCGAACTTAGTTTTAGAACACCAAAGCTAAGCTCGAAGGACGACATTTCTACACAATCAAGATAGTGTAAACATTATATGCCAATAGTTTGGCCAAGTTCACGCCTTGTCATATAATTTCACGGTCGCACCTCCCACGAATGTTTGGCAATAGTTCGAGAGCTATAACTGAGAAGAAGATTTCTCAATTCACGTTTCGGTTTGAAACATAAGATAATCAGTTCCACTTTAAAAAATTCAGGGCAAAACAGATTCTTAAACTTTGGCCCTTCTGGCATAAACATCACTTTTGCCCCCACGATCACGATTTATAACTCATCAACGCTTTAAAAACAATTCAAAGTGAAAGCAAAAAACAAAAGAAATTTAAAAATTCCTGTTTTCGTTACCAGACCGAATCCACAAAAGAGAAAGCGTGAAAGGATAATACAAAAAAATGCTTGTAAATTTCCATCTAGACAGAAGTCTCTTTAATAAAATTCCAAAACTTACCAGTCTCACCGGTGGTACAAGTCGCTGGGACCGATGGTGGTCCCCGACCAATATTATTCACAGCAATCACATAAAATTCATATTCAGTGTAAGGACTAAGCGCTCGAACAACATAAAACATTGTTATAATGCCGCTGATTTCACTGAATGCCTATAAGAAAAATGACAAAAAAAAAGAATAATTTAAAAAAAAAAGAATACTAGACAACACAAATAAAAAAATGGTCTACGTTCTTGACTCTTGCACATTTAATTTATTCATTCTGATAGTCCTCATCGTCGTCCTCCATGTTGCTTTTTTTTTTCGTCGGATTAGGAGGACGGCAAAGAGAAACTAATTAAAAATCTTTTATAGTTCTTTTTCTATATATTTTTGAAAAGTCCTTTTGTTGGAGATTTTTAATAACAAAATTTTTGCTTCCATCTCTGTCTGGGTATCCTTACCTGATTAGCATTTTTGGGTTTGTACTGTATAACATAATATTGTAGATCCTCTGGACCCTTATACGACCACTCTAGCCGAACAGATGTCGCCGTAACTTCAGAGATTTGAACATCTGTCGGTGCGGTTGGAAGAGCTATACAACGAAAAAAATTAAATCATTAATTTGTTATGGAAAATATTTTTTTTTTTTCCTTAAACTCACATTGCACTTTAACAACGGCTACAGCTTCAATTTGTCCCAAGGACGATGCAGCTATACATGTGTAGTTTGAACTCTGTTGAATGTTACTCAGTTGGAGGACATTGCGACCGATTGGAATTTCGTTTTCCGGTGTTAAATCTTGAGCACCTAGTTAAATAGAAACACGAATTTAGCTTGGGATAAGAGAAAATTATTTCTGTAGAGTTTTACCTTTCATCCACTTGACATGAGGCATTGGTGATCCTACCGCTATACAAGATAAATTTAAATTGGCACCTAGCATGACTTCATTAATTTGCTCTGGTGGTCGTGAGAATGTGGGTGGAACTCTTCGAACTTTCACATAGAGGTTGGTGGCTTTAGAGTGTTCAGTGCCAACAGAATTCTCTGCGACACATTCATATTTACCTTGATCTTCTTCTCGGCTGTTTTCGATTTGGAGACCTCCTGAAAAGAAATTTACTCAAATTATTTCGTTGTTTCCTTATTTTTATTTTTTGGTTCATGTAACATATTGTATTGCATTTATTAGATCAGAGATAGTTAATAATTGTAAGGGAACACATAAAAGAGCTTTTCATAATCTATCTACTACTCGATAAATAAACATTTTAATACAATTTTTGAGATTTAAATTTATTTTAAGGGTTTTAACCTTAAAACGAGTAATACGAGCCACCCAACCCAACACATTACTACGCTTCTTTTAAGAAGTATGTGTTGGATAGGCGCCTTTATAAAGTTTTACCATAAATTCTTATTAGTTTAAAAAAAAATTTACTTTTCCTTTCTAATAGAGAAATAAGTCAACATAACAAGTCTATTTTACAAAGAAGCGCATGAAATTGTGATATTTTATAATTCCTAGCAGAATATAAATTTACAACATAAAATCCAAAACTGATTGCCAACTGAATTCGATAAAATAATTTTGGTAAAAGTAAGTAAAAGCAACATTCCTTTTTTATTTAACTTAAAAAGATATCCAATTTCAATTTTCCAATTGGGAAGCACTCATTTGCAATAGAAAAATAGTAAAGATCTCAACTAATGTCTTTTAATCGTTTAGCGCGACCTCTTTGTATGAAATGTTTGTTCTTCTATACTGTCATTCAAAGAACGATAAGAACATTCAAGTACAAGTACATTCCCGTGGTGAATTCTATTTTTTGTGATAAAATCAGTTTGCGAAAAATTTAAGCAACACAATAAGTGATTTAAGTGTCTAAATATAAAGTAATTTTATTCAAGAAGTTCCATCTGAGGAATTACTCAGTTATTACCCAACTGTACTGTTTAGAGGAAACAATATCTGACAAAAGTCATCCATTAAGGCGAGTACTTTTGAATTTTTGGATTAAAATTGCGTTTCTAATGTTCTGTTGAATTTGAAATGAGTAATTGCACATTTCTCCGCTGATAATGCATTCTCTTGTGATATTGTGTGTGTTAGGTTGGGAAATATCGCAAGTGAAATCGCGGAGTCGGGCGTATTGTATTTTTGTTTTCCAATTTGTGATGGTGATACAATATTTTTCGTAGAAATTTCTTTCTTTTGTCCTCTATATGTTCTATGACAATCTTATCAACATATATGTACATACATATGTATGTATGTGTGAACATATGACTTCTGCTGTTTCTCGCAGTTACGACTCTACCCAAGTAATTTTCGTGGGCACGTTACAACAGATTCTTATTGGATATTCTGCAGGTCGGTTGTTTGATAGCACTGATAGCATTTGTCAGATGGTGTTAGATGGCGGTATTATCTATCTTTAAGTTCTACCAAATGCATATAGGAACTGACAAGCTTAGGTGCTAAGTTAGGTCGTAGGTATGTAACATTTGCTTTATTCTGGTCTTGCAGATATTCAATGCATGATATACATATATGTATGCAATACAGCTCTACATTACCTAGATAGAAATCCTATGCTTTAGGTAATGTAGCTTTTGGGGATTGGAGGAGCCGAATTTGTCGTTTAACAACTCTGCGAGAATTTGTCGGTTTTATATTTTACTTTAGGTTGGCATCCAGTAATGATGCTTTTCGTCATTTCGCCTTTTTTTTGCAATGTTTGCATGTGTTACTAAAAGATCTTGGCATCATGAAGTACTTGTTGGAGAGCAGCGTAATAAAGAAGGCATAGTGTATGTATGGGCAGTGTACGCATGTACGTATTTGAGTTTAGCAATCAAGATCTAACTAGCTGAGCTATCAGTAAAGGTTTTCCTTTCGAGATAGATTAATTTGCTGTGGTATGAGTCCCTAAAGCGATGTAAAAATCAATATTTCTCCGAAGTATTCATTGAATGAACTTGTTCTGTGATTTAGCTTAGTGAGCAACATTCCGAGAAATATTTTGTAAGGTAGTTCCGCAATCACTTCAAGCGAGCTGTGCGTTGGTTACTAGGCGCTAAATGGTTAGGTCGTACAACTACTTAGTGGGAAATTTAGGCTCGGACATAGGAACCATCAAAACGTTCTCCATGGTCTCATCTTTGTCCGACAAACTGCTCTTTTGAGAGCATATGTGTTCTCCAACATGGTGGTTTAACCTATTGAGGCTTCTGTGAAAGGCAATACATATGTGAAGAAACAGATCAAGTCCTTTCATTGTAGCATTAATTTTTCAGTACTTAACGGGGGGCTCAAGTTCCAATCACAGAAAACACAAAAACGTTTTTGCACAATCTCACCTCTTGTAAATGAATGTCATGAAAAGTTTCTCAATTCCGCTCTCAGGTAAAGCATTGAACTGTAGGTACAGTTCATTCGAATGAATAATATAACACGTGCGGAAAGTGTTACGTACTTATTGCGTTCATTTGCACTTTGCCAACTTTCCGATTCAGTAACGTTAACTCTAGTTGAATACCTGTCTGTGTATACCTTTATTTTCCATTTTTTCAAAAGTGCAGCCCACGAACTTAAGCTTATTATGGGCGAATGTGTGCATGTATTTCGAAAACTCTTGTTTTACATCAACGAGGAACGCAGAACGATGAAAGTCTTATCAGAGGAGATATCCTGATTTTATAGGAATCAATTACCATCGGATTGTTCTCAGATATTTCAAATTTATTACTTTTAAAGCATCTCTGTTCGAGTTTTTCCTATAATAAGTCAGTTAAATTTATTACACTAAAAGGTGTTCAAGGCAGAACTCTAATGCATTCCATCCCTCCGCCGTACTCATCATAAAGATAAGATGTCCGTTTATTTCTGCATCAAAACGTGGACTTCATATCAATAAACTCCTGCGCCACCCATAACAATGCATTTTATCCATTCACCACTGTTCTTCTATACACATTTGACGGTACTAAAAAATCTATTGATCCAACGTCTGGTCCCTTGGAATGGTATAATTTACCAAATCCTTCACCTTCCCAACGACGACTTAATTTCCCATTTAAATTGTACTTATCGTAAAAGTATATAGATTCCACAAAGAATATAGGAACCTTTGTTTATAAACGGGTCCAAAATAATCCTTAAAAGCATTGACTCATAAACTGTTATGAACTTTTGGCAGACTCCTTAAAAAAAAAAAAAAAAAAAACATATTATTTCGCTCACAAAAGTCAAAGGTAATGGGATCATCAATGCACTGCGACAGTGAATGGTAATCCTTACACCCTGTGAATAACACATTTTTCGGGGGGGCCCAAAGCACACAATATATGTTATAAAAATGAGAAGGAGATCCTCCTCCTTTCTCAATCATAAATTTAATGCTTGTGGCCATAAAACCAAACAGCAACAGCAGGAGGAACATATAAAAATCCTGCACCGGCAGGTGGGGAGAATCCTTTAGTGACACCAATAATAAAAGTAATGAAGCGTCAGGTTCGCGCGCTCGTTCCCACAAATAATGAGCGACCGGGAAACTTATTAAAAAGGACACATATGTGTGTCCTCCTGCATTGTTGTCGTATCCGTTTGACCAGTTTTGTACCATAATTATTGTCGGCTGTTTTTTCCGGTAACCTTTCTGGCTGAGCCGATAAATGATGGCGAGGCGAAAGTGGACTTGTGCTCCTCGATATCGACCCGAGCGAATGCTAGCGCCATCTCTAGTGGTGAGAGTGGAAAAGTATGATAACAAAAATGAATGAGAACGAACCAATAAATTATCCGTGGTTAAGGATATTTCACACCCCACTGTCGGGACTATAGTGTTACTGGTATCACCTTTCATAGTCACTGAAAAAAATGGACTACATCCTGTGTAAATGGCGTGTCCTAGGGCCGATGTTGGAGAAAGGATAGTTTCCAAGGCTAGAAAATAAAAACTTTTGCAAACCGCGCTCTTGTGACCTTTATATTCTCATTGTGCCGGTGAAAAACATATTTGGTATGAGTACAATATTGCGTCCTTATTTCTTCCCATATGAATATCGAATGAGAGAAACAACAGGCAGACAGAGAGAGGTAGCGGAAAAAAAAGAAAAAAAACAAATTAAATACCAACGGACACAAAAATAAAGAAGGATAAATGGCCCACCATAAAAAATTAATAGTCCATCGACAGTGCTAAATCATTTTAATGGCGAATCCTTGTATATGTATGGTGATTTTATTTTTCTCTCCATTTCGTTTCCGCTTTGCTTGGTGGAGGTTGGTCACCCCTTTAGGTCAGGCTACGGTTACAGTTGATGGTGTTGTGTGGTTCTTTTTTTTTTTTTTTTGTGAATGGACAATGGTGGTTCCAAATTCAGACGATCCAATGTTTTAGTATTCATTTCTGTTGAATTTTAAAAGAGCGTTGTTTAGTGAAATTGGGACGAAGTGGGGAAGAGAATATGCAGGTGTTGATGAGGATTTAATGAAACTATACTCGGAGCAGTGCTGGCATTGCGCGGCCTCTAAGTGTGTTTCTGTAGGCTGGGGTGGCCCTGGAATAGGGCCTTTTATCGATTTTTGATTTTAAAGCAACATTTCAGGAACTTGTGGGTTCTAAACACATATACCTCCGTCGTAAGTTAGTCTTATAGGCGTGCTATTTCTGCTTAAATCCTAACTCTGATCGAATCAGTTCTACTCTTTGAATAGGCTCCCACTGTTGTACCGAAGTAACTCCTTTCTTAATGCCATCTGCTTCGTACTCTTGATTTGGCTAACTTCATTGAGTTTATGAACTTTTTTTTTTGTCGCGGTCCAGACTGCCTTGCCTGTGGCATAATGACTTTGACCCAACAGACCGAATGTGATCCAGGACCATTCAAGTTGTGCGCGTTATATATTTTCGCACAAATGGAAGGGAGCTACATTTAAAGCCATGTTCGAAAGGCAAGGCTTGACGCTTTCTTCCGACAGTTATTACTCTCGGACTTTGTCAACCAATTACAAGAGGTGGGGCCGTAAAGAACCTGTTGGTGTTTTCTGGGACTCGAACTTTCAATCTCTCACTTAGTAGTCCAACGCATTAACCACTGATTCACCGCACTCATATACATACATATCTCGTTATGAATGAAAATGTTGCCGCTTGCAGGTATATGAGTAGATCGATGTTGTACAAAATGCTCATAAAGTTGATTTGCAATGCTGTTAAATAGGTTAGATCACTAGCTATAATGCAAAATCGTTTTTCTGTACCTCTCTTCTTGTAGACTAGTCCTGGAATGTACATAGAATTAGCTTGCAATAATGTCTTCAGTTTATTAGTGCATACATAAACATACATACATACAATACAAGAGATATTTAAAACGAGAGCTCATCAGATCGTACTCATCGCCTATCAGATACAGCTTTTATGACAAAGCAGGCTCCCTGAGAGTGCTTTTAGAAAATAGTTCAATTCTTTCAATGTGCTTAGACGGGAGGCCTGCACCGACACTGTTCTACATTCTGTTTCCATTCGTCGGTCGGTTATTTTATTTACCTAGGACCTAGCCCAGGGTTGTTTCGCATCTAATTGCTTTGTGCGTTTTACTGTGCCAAGGTGCAACTTTATTTCATTTTACTTCTCGACTTAGAATAGGTGAGCCTTTGCATAACGGGGGACGTCTTCGAACCTTTGGGTACGTGGATTTAAGTGTTACTTCCTCAGGAGTTTGAAACTTTTCAAAATATAGCCGACAAATCTTCAAATTCCTATGGCTCTGAAGGACTCGTTTAATCCTTCAAACCACCGTTTTCTGAAAATAAAAATTTAAAAAGATTGACTTCATCAAGCTGTGGATGGCGTTACAACCGCACATCCTACCTCTACTTCATTCACGTTGAACAAATATTTAAATAGAACCGCTCTTAAATTTCATCCTCTTTGGCTCAAAAGACTGAACCTTAAGTTAACAGCAAATAACGATATTTAATGAACTTCCAACCAGATAATCTCCTCCCCAACCCACTTCAATGCAGTTGGTTTTCCAAAAACCACATCTATTCGCTTATTCCAGCGACAGATGCACGGCTATAATTACAGATACCATCCTTCTCCACTTCATAAGCTACTTACCAAGGAAATACCCAACTTTATTATTAATTTTAATGTTTACTCAGTTTGCATCATAGGAAGTAACATCCTCCAACGAAATGAACTGGAATGTTTTCTATTTATTTTCAAGAGCTCAGAGTTGCAAAGCGTATGTCGTATGTCAATCTGAGGACTAATTAGGATTTCCAAATTTGAGTGACAACTTGTTCAGAACAAAAAAGAAAGGAAGAAAAAAAAAATCAAAGTCAAAGAATTCAACAGCACTGTCCTGTTTGCAAGCCCATGAAAGCAAAAAGGAGGACAAAAGTGATGTTGTGAAAGGCTATCGTCAAAGTTAATTCCACTAATGGTTGTCAACAACACAATTTATTAGATAGACACCATTCAGAGAACTAACACCAAACAAACACCATACACAAGGATATATGGTGAATATTTACGTCATTAGCAGACCATATAATGACATCCTTTTTTTTATGTTCTCTTTTTTTTTTTCTTTTGCCTTTGGTTGACTCCTTCGTGTATGTGGGATTGTATCGTATCTATATCCTATCTACTGAGAGTGTCTATATAACAAATTGCCCTAATTATCCGCATTAATTACATTCTCTGGCCGTTTTACCATCCAAGTCAAATAGCGGAAAGGTGACAAACAAACGAAGGATAAGAAAGAAGATATAGCAATTCTGCCACTGACAGCCGATGAATGCCAACCTTCGGCAGGTGTATTTCAAGTCGCACATAGGTGGGCGCAACGACATTCAATCCATTTAAGTGGTAAACTATCAAAGCCAGGACACCCATAATAGAACACAAACAGTCATTTCATGCTGTTTAATACATCGCAGTAAACCGGGTATAAGTGATGATGTTGCAAGTGGCAATTAAGGGATTAACTAGCGAAATTTAATTCCCCCATGCAAGTGCAGGATATAGCGATGCATTTAACTCGCAGCAAACAATAAAAAAAAAACATCCTTAATATCCTGATGCTAAAATTACAAATTGTAAAATCATTTGCCGAGAGACGGAGTGCTGACATTAATCTCCATGCGAGTGGAAAAATGGAACAACTCCACTTCAGAAAAAAAAAATAAAATTTAGTTCCTCTGCTCATAAAAAAGAAACACAAAAATGGGAAGCACTGACAGATGGATTTAAAGGATGCAAGTTACTGCTGGCTAGGGGAAAGCGCTTTGGGTTGACCTAATTTTTACTCCAGATTTGAAATATTTTCCCGGGAAAGGGGCTAAAAGGGGCAGAATATATGCTTCACTTTTGGAAAATGATATTTGTACGAATCTGCTTTTTATTTCGATTGCAAAACAAAAATAAATATTTGGCGGAACAGAATTCGGTCCAGGGCCTAGCTTTTCGTGACCATTCGTGTTGGGCGTGTTATATTTTTTAGGGACCTTCAGTTCACAGTCAAATGCGAAAGGCTTTTTTTTTACATTGTGAAGGTTTCTCATGAGGGTTATTTCGCTCGGATGTTTGTCAGGCATTCGCGAGAGGTGGGACTGTGAACAATTTTTTCGTGTTTTCTGGGATTTGAACCTTGAACTTTTCGCATAATTCTGGTCTTTTCTGGTCTTTTGTTCAGCATATTTTGAATGCTTTAGCGTTGGCTTCATAGGATTGAGTTGAGAGTTGTTGTAGGTGTAATCAATCCTAATCGGAAAGTTTTTTTTTTTGCCTAGGGTCCTGTTTCCGACTCCGTGAATGAGGTTTTTGGAGCTTGGCATCCCGGCTGCTTCCACCTTCGGAACTGATTTGATCGTTTACTCAAAATTGAATGCTATTTAAAATTTGTTTACTTATCTTCGTTTCTGTAACTAATATGTGTACATTCACTGCCAGTGAAATGGGTTCACAGGCAGCTAGCATTCTTATACATTATTCTACTGTGACATTTATTTGCTCCTTCGCTGTCTCAGCCTTTGTAGCACTTCTTTCATTTCCAGGCAGGACGAATATTCTAGCTCAACTTTCTGTTCTCCCAAAGAAGCTACTACATTTCAAGTCATATTTGGCGCATTGGCTCACATGCGCCTAGCCTAGCTTCTCACAAATAATCCGTATTCGTATTGTGGGTGCTATATTTTTTCGAATTAACGGAAAAGACATGTGCTGTTACCGCTTGTTTTAGGTTTCATGCAAGAACAAGGTGCTATCTGCAAAAGTCTGTAAGTTACAAAAGCCAATGAAGACTTAAATCGTTTATACTTACGTTTTTACTGAAGAAGCTGTCAGTATATCTTTGCTTAGGCTAATGTTAGCTTCAGTTTCATTCCGTTTAAAGCGCCTGAAAGCTATTTTTGTCTTCCTTTTTGTGAATGTTTTTTGGAGTTCTGTTGATTTTTTAATTTTTCTGAAATTTTATCTCTTTTAAACTCCATCTCGTCGAAAAGCTGGTCTGAAGCTGTCAATGCTGTAGTTGGTAGGGTAGTAGTTAGTTGCATTGAAGGTTGTAGATTCGAGGGCGCAAACGCGCTTCTTTTACATAGCAAAAAGCTTGATGACTGCGATTAGACTGGGTCATGCTTAATTGCTTAAGGTGGCGTTACAGTCCTTACAACCCGTCTCGTTGTTTAGTATACATAAACTATTGTGCCTGCCTATTCTCCGTTTCTTTCCAATTTACGTCGTGCATTTGCATTTACTGCCAGTAAAATGGTTTCACAGGGAGCTGGTATAATTCTACCCATTAATACAGGACCAATTTCATTGATCTTATCGATTGCCAGCTTCGTCATTACATTCTACTCTCTTAGTTTCAGGCGTTGATTTTATACCAAAAGAGTTTAAGGAACATTTCTCCCAATAATCGACAAAAGTCTTGTAACGCATCCATATAGTCTCATATTTTTTATTCTGAGCATTAAGCTGCTAAGCTCTTTTACATAGATTTTGTGATTTTTGTTTAATTTGTATACAAAGGGGAATTGCTGGTCGAGAACCAACTCGAAACTTACCCTGTTATACAGCCAAGAGAATTTGCTTTTCACGATTTCTGGAGAAATGTTCATATTATGCAACATCGAGTGACGATTTGCTATCGGGTCCATATGAATAGGCTGCAGTAGCTTCATTTGCTCAACTAACACCTATCGGTGTAGTATTTATTAGACATTTACCATTTAATGTAATTTCCAAGCCCGCAAAATTCTTCAAATCCTCGTTCTAAAGTGATGTACCTCTCTCATTTCCGACTCATTATTCTTCACAATCCGTCAATTAGTTGAGTCCAGCACATTTAAATTTTTCAAACCTCTTCTATTAAATAAAGGGTCAACTGAAAATGAAGAAAAAAACTTTAAAATTGCATCTTCAAGCGCAATTCTCCGCCCATCTCACTTGAATATTTCCATCATTAATAAGGAAACCTCCGTTTCATCTTACTTCCTACATGTATAAGTAGAGTGCATCCTTTTATCATTCTCCTCTCTACACTTCAATCTTTCTATTCAGCTCTGAACTATACCGGAACTTATGGCATTTTTATAGGTTTCTCTCTGGTCCATCTCAACGTTTCATCCGCCAGACTCTCGGTTGCCAGCGATCATGTCTTCAAATGCAGCAACGGCAACGAGGACTACGAATAGAGATACCTACCTTACTAGGACGTGATGGCTGCTGAAGGAGTAGAAAAAAAAAAGAAATTCACAAAGCCCCCATTTCCGTAGTCTGATTTACTGTGAGACGAGTAGAAATAGAAAAAAAAAATCTTTCCAACTGGTGAAGGGCTGGGCAAAAGACATCTCAATATCCTTGATTTTTATGGCTGCATCAGAAAGTTTAATTTTATGTGCTTTGGTTTTTTTTTTCTTATTTTTTTATGATGTTTACAATGCCATATATGGAAGTTTGGCAGAAGGGTTATAACTTCATCTCCTTCGCGTTTTACCTTTCAATGCCAAAAAAAAAGTCCTGAGTAAACCTCTTGGAACCATAACGTGGATATTTAGTGCCAAGGATACGATGCATTTACAATTTTTTATTTCTTATTTAAAAGAAACTTCTTGAGAAACGCCTTCTCATTGAGTTCGTCTTTCATTCTCTTCATCCGCCTTCTCTCGCTCTCTCTCTTTGTGAATATTTTTATTGTCTCTAGTGAGAAGTTCACAAACTCCTTAGAACGATGAGAAATGAAATAAAAATTTAAAATGAGTACCGGGGATTTCGTTGATTTTCTTCGTATTTTTCTTAAATTTTTCTTCACGGTTCTTCCGGAAGTGAAAGTGGGAGAGGGAGTAATAGCAAACTTACTCCTTTCCGCCGGTGGTGTGTACATTAAACATTTAACATTCTGACTTATTGCAAGAATTTTTAATTGAAAATCCTTACCACCACTAGCAACAGAAAAAGCGGAAAGGAGCACGAAATACGATAAAAGAATTTAACAAGTGGTTTTTTGGTTATAGTATGCTGCTGCTGCTGTTGGTGGTGGTGGTGGTGGTAGTGGTCATGGGTTGCGGTACCCCGAGAAATATAATCACCCAACGACTCTCTGTGCCGCCTTTGTTGGTGTGATAGTGATAAAGTTTACTTACTTTGTAGGAACCGAAGAATTATTGGAAGTCTCCTGGGATATAATAAAAAGTTTTAATTGAAAATTTAAAGAAAAGAAAAAATAAAAAAAAAATAAAAACGCCAGCAAATCCGTGACAAACTCAAGAGAATTTTTCTCCTGTACAAATATTATTTTGATTTAACACAATTTCCAAAGCTAGAGGAGGATGGCAAAATAGTTTTAAGGGACTGACATTTGGGAATTGTCGAAATGAAATTAAAAAGTTCCAGGAAATATTATTTTTGCCATAAGTTTAAGTGATGAAGTTAATGAGGGTGTGGCCGTGTGTGACGGTTTTTATTTTTATAGCATTTTATGATATCCTTGATAATTTTCTTAGGATTATCTCGATTTTCGTTCGAATTGTAAACCCCCAGGGGGTATGTAGATGTGTGTAGCAAATGTACGCCAACCTGTTCCCTTTGAAGACTGTTTGAAACAAAGCTACTTTATACATACATAAGTACATACATATGTCTTCTATTAGATATTTATGTAGCGTGCGAAATAGATTCTCCTCTCCCTTTTCATGGATCCCCTCAAGAATGGTTCTTCGATTACAAGTCTCAAGGATGTTAAATTGCTTCTGTTAGATTTTTATTCCTGCTACTCGTAAGGACCTACATATGTAAGTATGTACTAACACGTCAGGATGGTTTTTTTTTTTATTAGTTTTATTTTCAGGAATACTGTGCGATGGAAGTTTTCGAAATCACTCATTTCTTTCAATAATTGGCCACCATCTTGTTTCCGCCATATTGGATTGGATTTCATATACCATATTATTCTACAAAAAAAATCCTTTAATTTGATACCTAATTCATTAAAATCCGTTCAGAAATAAGGAAGATAGAGCAAAAACAAGTTCACTGCAGAATCGGTAAGTAGCGGCGTATCATTCAGCTGAGTGCCGCTGGAGAGGGTCTGTTTACCTCCTGTTTTCTGACGATTTCTGGTGGCCTGGTGTTTTACAAAAATTTTCGGGGGAATTTCAGTGG
This sequence comes from Blera fallax, assembly GCA_946965025.1. Classification (NCBI taxonomy): domain Eukaryota; kingdom Metazoa; phylum Arthropoda; class Insecta; order Diptera; family Syrphidae; genus Blera; species Blera fallax. The sequence goes on along the minus strand of OX337247.1, from coordinate 4,697,554 downwards.
ATATTTTCGGCTATATCTCCAGTTCTAGAAGGGCTAGCGGCTTGAAACAAAGACTTACATGTGGGGCACAGGGTGTAGTTTACTGTGAGTGATTTGTTTGAGTACAGGGTGGTTCGCAGTTTTCAGAGGGTGGGAAGTAGATTTGTGTAAATTTTCAGTTCTGGACGAAGTAACAGCACCAGAAACAACTCGAAGTTCAGGTGCAAGTGGAAAGGACCTTAACCGACTTGGGCTGTGCAACTGGAGGCAGTTAGCTAAGGTCTGGGCTAATTGGAGAGGTTTGTCGGTTGAGGCCAAGGTTCACGCGGGACTGCAGCGTCAGCTATGTAAGTAAGTATCACAGCATGAAAAGAGTGTGTGCCAACTCATGCAAGCTCCGCTCCTTGAAGATTCTGAACACTGCGCTAAAGAAGGTCTGCCTGTCGTCGTGTGTATGGTGAAACTTGGGATCTATTCCCAAAGGTCTCTTACTGGTTATACATCACCGTGGTTAAGACCATATCCTGATTTACGCATTCGTCGTCTGGTCGACGAAAGTCAAGGAAGTCACAAGCATCAGTAAGCTTAAATGACTTCAAAGACTAGTGCCTTGGCATCACAAAAGCATAGCATGCCTGCCATATCGAGGTTATTATCGGGCTCACCCCGTGTATAGTGGCGATTCAAAGCGCGGTAAGTATCCAAAAGTCTCTTGTCTCTGCGACATGTGGTACGTCCCAAATATATAATTCGACTAATAAAAAAAAATTCTTTCGATGTTTTGACCACCATCTTGTTTCCGCCATATTGGATTTCATATGTCATATTATTCTACAGAAAATATCCTTTAATTTGATACCTGAATGATTAAAATCCGTCCAGAAATAAGGAAGTTAGAGCAAAAACAAGTTCACTCCAGAATCGGTAAGTAGCGGCGTATCATACAGCAGTTTGAGTGCCCCTGGAGAGGGTCGGTTTGCCACCTGTTTTCTGTCGATTTCTGGGCGCCTGGTGTTTCAGAAAAATTTATTGCGGAAATTCAGTGGAGATTTTCGGTGATATCTCCGGTTCTAGAAGGGCTAGCGGCTTGAAACAAAGACCAGACTGCAGGGCACAGGGTGTAGAGTTTAATTATCTGTGTGAGTACAGGGTGGTTCATGGTTTTCAGAGGGTGGGAAGTAGGTTTATGTAAATTTTCAGTTCTAGACGAAGTAACAGCGCCAGAAGGTTGTTGGCTGAGAGCCATGTTCACCCCGGGCTGTAGCGCCACCTAAGTAAGTATAATAACGTACATACATACATATGTATATAGAGATGAGCTATATGGATCCACGTCAAATCCCGGCATCTCGTTGCTCCTTTAAGAAAAGGAGAACCTATAGCTCGAAGCTTCAGTCTACCTCATCCACGCCATCGGGAGATTTGAAGTTAATCTCTCCACAAACCACACGTTGGCACCCAAGACACCTACCTTGACGTAATCCGCACCTTGTTTCATCATTTTTTTTTACCAACACCCTTAATACAAACCTTTAGTCTTTGTTTAATTTTAGCAAAGCGCCTAGAAGAATGCACCTTGTATTCGACTTAACACCATCTAACCTGTGTGGTTGGTGTTTATACTTCGTCTAAAACTGAAAATTAGCACAAATCTGCTTCCCACCCTATAAAAACTATGAACCTCCCTGTACTCAAACCAAACACTTCACACGTAATAAACTGCACCCTGTGCCTTACATTTTGGTCTTTGTTTCAAGGCGCTAGCGCTTCTAGATCGGGAGATATCGCCGAAAATATTCCACGAATTCCGCAGTAAATTTTTGTGAAACACCAGGCGCCCAGAAATCATCAGAAAACAGGAGGTAAACCGACCCTCTCCAGCGGCACTCAAACTGCTGTATGATACGCCGCTACTTACCGATTCTGGAGTGAACTTGTTTTTGCTCTAACTTCCTTATTTCTGGACGGATTTTAATCATTCAGGTATCAAATTAAAGGATATTTTCTGTAGAATAATATGACATATGAAATCCAATATGGCGGAAACAAGATGGTGGTCAAAACATCGAAAGAATTTTTTTTTTTATTAGTCGAATTATATATTTGGGACGTACCACATGTCGCAGAGACAAGAGACTTTTGGATACTTACCGCGCTTTGAATCGCCACTATACAGGGGGTGAGCCCGATAATAACCTCGTAGGGCAGACATGCTCTGCTTTTGTGATGCCAAGGCACTATAGTCTTTGAAGTCATTTAAGCTTACTGATGCTTGTGACTTCCTTGGCTTTCGTCGACCAGACGAAGGATGCGTAAATCAGGATATGGTCTTAACCACGGTGATGTATAACCAGTAAGAGACCTTTGGGAATAGATCCCAAGTTTCACCATACACACGACGACAGGCAGACCTTCTTTAGCGCAGTGTTCAGAATCTTCAAGGAGCGGAGCTTGCATGAGTTGGCACACACTCTTTTCATGCTGTGATACTTACTTACATAGCTGATGCTGCAGTCCCGCGTGAACCTTGGCCTCAACCGACAAACCTCTCCAATTAGCCCAGACCTTAGCTAACTGCCTCCAGTTGCACAGCCCAAGTCGGTTAAGGTCCTTTCCACTTGCACCTGAACTTCGAGTTGTTTCTGGTGCTGTTACTTCGTCCAGAACTGAAAATTTACACAAATCTACTTCCCACCCTCTGAAAACTGCGAACCACCCTGTACTCAAACAAATCTTTCACAGCAAACTACACCCTGTGCCCCACATGTGGGTCTTTGTTTCAAGCCGCTAGCCCTTCTAGAACTGGAGATATAGCCGAAAATATCCACTGAAATTCCCCCGAAAATTTTTGTAAAACACCAGGCCACCAGAAATCGTCAGAAAACAGGAGGTAAACCGACCCTCTCCAGCGGCACTCTGCTGAATGATACGCCGCTACTTACCGATTCTGGAGTGAACTTGTTTTTGCTCTAACTTCCTTATTTCTGGACGGATTTTAATCATTCAGGTATCAAATTAAAGGATATTTTCTGTAGAATAATATGACATATGAAATCCAATATGGCGGAAACAAGATGGTGGTCAAAACATCGAAAGAATTTTTTTTTATTAGTCGAATTATATATTTGGGACGTACCACATGTCGCAGAGACAAGAGACTTTTGGATACTTACCGCGCTTTGAATCGCCACTATACAGGGGGTGAGCCCGATAATAACCTCGATAGGGCAGACATGCTCTGCTTTTGTGATGCCAAGGCACTATAGTCTTTGAAGTCATTTAAGCTTACTGATGCTTGTGACTTCCTTGACTTTCGTCGACCAGACGACGGATGCGTAAATCAGGATATGGTCTTAACCACGGTGATGTATAACCAGTAAGAGACCTTTGGGAATAGATCCCAAGTTTCACCATACACACGACGACAGGCAGACCTTCCTTAGCGCAGCAGTCAGAATCTTCAAGGAGCGGAGCTTGCATGAGTTGGCACACACTCTTTTCATGCTGTGATACTTACATAGCTGACGCTGCAGTCCCGCGTGAACCTTGGCCTCAACCGACAAACCTCTCCAATTAGCCCAGACCTTAGCTAACTGCCTCCAGTTGCACAGCCCTAGTCGGTTAAGGTCCTTTCCACTTGCACCTGAACTTCGAGTTGTTTCTGGTGCTGTTACTTCGTCCAGAACTGAAAATTTACACAAATCTAATTCCCACCCTCTGAAAACTGCGAACCACCCTGTACTCAAACAAATCACTCACAGTAAACTACACCCTGTGCCCCACATGTAAGTCTTTGTTTCAAGCCGCTAGCCCTTCTAGAACTGGAGATATAGCCGAAAATATCCACTGAAATTCCCCCGAAAATTTTTGTAAAACACCAGGCCACCAGAAATCGTCAGAAAGCAGGAGGTAAACCGACCCTCTCCAGCGGCACTCTGCTGAATGATACGCCGCTACTTACCGATTCTGGAGTGAAATTGTTTTTGCTCCATCTTCCTTATTTCTGAACGGATTTTAATGATTCAAGTGTCAAATTAAAGGATATTCTCTGTAGAATAATGTGACATGAAAATCCAATCCAAAGTGATATCAATCTCCTCCCGTCCAATTGGAAAAAAATGCTCTAAGTGACCGTGTGAGCATTTCGTCATTTTCGACGTAACAAAATGGAGTAAATGTATGCTAATGATGATGATGAACTGAAGGCAAATAAATTTATGAGGCTCGTACATCGCATATGAACGGCTTTAATGGAAAACCATTTAGATTGAATTCACTTTCACGTTCTCTTGATAAAAAGCTTTATTTTTGACCACATCACGCACAGGACTACCACTCCTTAAAATTGCTTAACCAGCAATTGAAAAGCTACCCAATTGTCTTACAACTCGAACATGGTCATTACTATCAAAAACGGAACTGACTCAGTGAAATTTCTACAGACCGCAAAAGGACGAAAAAGATAAAAAAAAAAAAAACTATGACGGAAATCCGGATAAAGGAAAAAAATATTCATACACACTTCGTGCATCCTCGAGTCTATAGAAACTCATAGACCAACCAATAAAATGTAGACTTTCCATTTCCTCTCATGCACAGTTCGTCCTTCCACAGGGAAAAATAAAATAGAATTGAAAAAATTTAAGATAGAAAATTCCTGGCACGCAGAGCAGGACCAAAGGAAGAAAACCTATTCCAAAAGAGAAGAGAATACCACACTTTGCTTTACCTTACAAGGAAGGAATGCGAAACTGGTAAAAACGATAGTCAATGATAATTGCTCCCTTGATGTGTGTGCAAGATCTCAATCTTGATGTTTGGTATTGGAACTTCGCATTCCTTCAAAACGGAGACTAGTCCAGATTTACTCGTGCTTTACTTGGTTGAGTTCGTTTCCAAATTCCTTTTTGCATCTCTTTCGAAACCATAACCGAAGAGGCGCACCATTTTAACATCGGTAGACGGTATGTCTAATACCGCAATTTGAGCCCGTTGACATGCAGATTTATTCCTAAGTCCTTACGTGATTTTTTCCTGTTGGACCTAGTGTATGTTTCCAAGAAATAATAGGATGACGACGAGCGAAAGATATATCATTGGCATCGGCCATAGTTTGCACTTTGCGATGCAGCACAGCACCATCACCACGTTATCTATGGCAGGATATCTGCGGCGAATAAATTGCTACCTAAATTCTCACTGGTGTCTCCTGGTGTGTCCTTATTTCTAACAATTCTACGAGCCACATTTTTCTTTTTTAACGCCTTTCCGCTTTCAACGCAAGCTGTGCGAACAGGAAACGTGACTTTGGGATCAGGTTCTCCTTGTATTTTATTCATTTTTTCCCATGACCAACCCATAATTCCTAATATAGGAGACCTAGATACATACGTATCTGGAATCCTTTCCCAGTAACATATTACAGGAATGTGTGAAGTTAATAAAAATGCTTGCCTACCCTACTACCACCAGCTTTGGGAACCATTAATCACAATCACTTATTGTTGTGTCTGTATGTAGCCTAGGCTATTTTTAATTTGCGTAATCTCGGAGATCTCCTTTCTCTCGACAACTTCGTCCATGAGAAACAAAAAAAAAAAAAAAAAACTTTTGCTAACACCGGTAGAAAAGTTCGGTGGGCTTCTCTCCCCTCCTGGCACTCACTCTACCTCCTGTGATCTTTGTTCCGAACAACTTTTGTAGTAGTTAGGTTATCTATTCTGTAGGCTATATGTTGTGAGGGGTGAGTTGGTGAAATTTGCTGTTTATTTAACAAACAGTAATCCTTTGTTCGATGAATTTTGGCCTCACACCTTGTTTGTCTTGTGGCAGGAGTTTTTTATTGGTGGAGAGGACTTAAAGTTTTTTAAGTTTAGCTCTTGGTCTTCTTCTTGAGGTTTCGTTTTCTTTTTATTTTCATGCCGCTGTCTTTACACAACTTATTGTTTCAAGTGGGTGATGGTGGTAAGTAATTGATGTAGACAGGGGCTGGTGGAGATTAAGAGGTGTTTGAAAAAGTTTTAAAAGCCCTTAAAATGTGTTTATTGACGTGTGAAATTGGTAATACACTTTGGGGCATGAGAGGCGGGTTGGCAAGATTCATTGATCTGTTATCGTTGCCTCTGCGAAAGTACGAGTATATGTGTTGGAAAAGTTTTCAGAAAACGTCGGGTATTAAAACTGTTGAACGGACAAAATTAAACCTGTCACAAGGAGTTTCTGCGAGGATGATGTGCATTTAATATGAACAACTTTGTTTTCTCTTAAAGGCTGTCTATTCGAAATTTTAAATTTACTCACCTACCAGGTGTGAGACGGATTGGCTGCTACGTATTCGAACGTCATGAGCGTCGACAATGGGGAGGTCTACCACCCGAAGCTGAAGGCAAAGGGATTATATAGTGTATGGACACCTTAATCCTGAGAATCAAAACAAGAGTGAAGGCTCTTTCATGTCAGCTAGAATTGACTAAAACTTATTTCGCCAACAAAGCCTCATAGTGTGCCGCCTCTGTAACAATAAAGGAACAAGCGCTACTATTGACCTAAATACAAAACAGAAGTACCAAACACTCCCGCATATCCAGTTTAGATTCACTTTACTGACAAACATCTGAAGTAAAAAGCAAAACAAAAACAAAAGGTCCACAATCAAGAGAAGTTATTTAATGAACGAAGGTTACTGCCAATGAAATCCAGACTCCAGTCGATTGGGAAAACATTTTCTCTGCTTCTGAATATCTAACTATTGCATGCATGTACATTGTTAAAGCGCACTATTTTTAATTAATTGGTTTGGTGTTTGCCCTGGGATTGACGTCCAAGGAAGATTAGGAACTTCATTCCGAAACAATGAGCGCAATTTGACTAAGGACTGTGCACGAGTTGACCAGCAACATTTAGCACGATCCCAACAACTGCATTCAAAGGATCAACAAAATCCTAACTAAAGCACGTTGCGACCTTCACCTAGTAAATACTTTGATTTAAACCTCCCCAATTTAAATGTAACAACTTTTTGCACGAGTAGCCTTTCGTCCACCATGCAAAGATAAAGATCTGTTCTCCGCATTCATAATTCATACAACGAGTTAAACACACCCGCCTCGAGGTGGAAATCGACCTGCATAACAAACAAGCCAGAAAGGGTGTAGTAACTGAAGGGGTAAAGACAAAGGAACGACTAAACCCGGAAAACCATTCAGTTAGAAAAATAAAATCTCCTGTTTATTTAATTTAACCCTTGCACTACGTCACACACAAACTCATGTGAACGGATGGCAACCCCAAGCACTGGGTATTCATTTGGCATTTAACCTTTTCACCCTTATAATTTCATTTAACCACTACCACCGCCAGTAGCTCTTCTCCGGATTAGCTCAGCAGATACACATGTCCCAACGCCATACGCAGACAATGATTACCTCTCTTCCGCCTATATCCCTACATCCACCTCAGGCATCCGTGAAATGAACAATCGCCGTAAGTGGATCATAATGGATTATTTCCGACAATTTTACTTCGTCCTTTTTTCTACCGTCGCCGACCATTCCACTTGGCCCTCGAACCAATGGTCAATTGTATACCCACTGCCTGTCCTGCCCCCTTTCTTTATATAGAAAAAAAGCCTGAATGCAAAATGTATCTGTAAATGCACTGACTGTACCCTTCTAGGGGAATCCTTTTTTTTTAGCATTGTAGTATCCTTTTTGTTTTACGTACGATTGCTATATACCATGCCTTGAGCGTAATGAAAACATTTTTATTATTAAATTAATAATCCCGTTGAAAGTGAACAGGACAGGCAAAGAGCTAGAGAGTGTGAGAGACAATCCCAATACGTGAAATGAATTTTAATCACAAGATAATTAAGAGTCTTCTTCCTTTAAGCTCACGATATATACATATTTATAGGTATAGAGGTTAAGGTAACGAGCTGAATACAACAATCCTTAATTCGATTTCAGTTTCGAAATTGTCAATTCAGGAATATTCATTAAACAAATGTTCTTGCAGTGCTCTTCGATGACAATTTACTGAAATAAAATGTATCAAAATGGGTTTTATACATATAGCCACGTAGCTGGTAAGAAAAAGTGAGGTGGTGATGTACCACAGGAAGGCACTTTGCCTACCGAGTGTTTAACCCCCGCCATTTTCACATCGAATCGAGTTAAAGGCGATGAAAATTGAATTTCACTACACTGAAAGCTTTGAATCGTAGACTAGTCTCTCTTGCGTAAGCAAGAATTCTCGCTTTGAAGGCTGAGTGTAATATAAAATTCCCACTTAAAGGCTGAAAGAATGTTTTCAAGTAGCGCCTGGCATGTTTTGAACACATTTGGTATCTAAAAACACGAATACTGTGTCAGTTGAAACATAATTCACACCACCTCCTACTCTTATTTTTGCAGGTCACCTGCTACAAGGAAATATAATATCCCCTCAGGAAACCGTCCTTCGTAAATGATGAACAAACGTCCCCTCCACCTCGGGTCAATTACCACTGCAACCATAAAAAGGGATAAAACTTCCCTGATCCCAACACGAAAGGAATCCGAATATAACTTAGTGCGAAAAGGGTCATAAAATATGTACAACAACCAGGTTATGCCTACCCTGCTGCAGTCCCCGCCTAAGGCGGTCAAATAAAATGAACATAACTGACCAAAACGTGAACTTAACTATTGCTAAGGAGTCCTTCGAGAGTAAAAATATGCCCCGAACACATTGAAATTCACGTCAGTTCGTCGGATTCAATTAGACTTTATATTTATTGTATTCGTCTTAATCAACTGGTCACCAATCAATATTCTACAGGCTTCTGGAATCCATTTCAATATTTTGTCACTTCGCGGTTAAACCGAAATTATTTTTCCTGTTTTTTTTTTGTTATTATCCTACGTTCACATGTAGCATCCTGAATGGATGTAGTAAATTAATATCACGAGCGGATAATACCAGTATAGACAAACGTAGTATATATGTACATATGTACGCTACGTACATATTTTTATAATTTCTTCATTTTATGGGAATCACGAAATCCTTTTTATGGATCCTGCTGCTGCTCATTAAGGAGCAAATAGAAATGAATAGCTAGTGGGGGGTTGGTTTAAGGGCGCTGGAAGATGAATGGATCCTTTGTTTATGCGTTTTTATTGCGAAAGGTGAGCTCATAAAATTCATATAAAGATGTTGCAGGAATTAAATTTTCGTTTCCTTTTCTTTGCCGAAGGCAGGCACCCAACCAACGACGACGGGTGAAATGGAGCGAAAGTAGTAAATAATTTTAGGCCCAAGCATTTCATCAAGTTCATTCAACCGTAGTAGTTCGGCTTTTGTTGTGTGGATTATAAAACGGGCAGAGGAGGTGTTTCTCGGAAATTGTTGTTTTGCCTGGCCCCCGCTGTAAAATGGTTTTTGTGTATTTTATGACCATCGTTTTAAACGGTTCTCTTCGAAACAAGCAATTAATTTGGAATTTCAATAAAAAAATCTATTTTATAGATGGGACAACTGAACGACCGGTTTTTGCGCTTTACTTTTGTAGTTTGCCATTAAAATTAAATTTTATTTTTTGTTCTTCCGATCAAGTGATTTTTCATGCTCAATAAAATTTGTATTCCTCTTAAAAGAGTACTTAAAAAAGTATCAGTGCATCGTTCTCACTTATCTGTCTTCGATGTGCAGTATTTGTGAATCAACAATCAAAATTAGATCCAGGCAAAGACAGTAGTCATAGGCCATGATAAGGTCATAAGAAACGTTATTACAATGTCAATGTGCTATAGAAACAAAACTGACTGATATGCATACCTCAGGTAGGCACCCAAATGTAAAAGCATTGAGCTTAAAGAAAATTAAGAAATATATAAATCGTAGGTGGATTCAGCTTTAACATGCACTTGACTTGCTGGAAACAAACGTCCAAATGTAAAACACGAAGTAAACATTTTTTTTACTTAGAAATGCAAAAGGAAAAGTTGTGATGTCAAATGACACTGAAGTGTGATAACCGTTCATTTTAAATATTTGCAAATAACAGAAGGTTTCTAGGATTAATATTTCTCTTCTTTCTTTCTTTTCAGATTTCGTCTCCATTAACAGACATTGCAATGGTTTCATCAAAACGGTGCTATCATCTCAACAATCACCTAAGTAATGCAGATGAGGTAACCAAGAGTGGTCAACCATAATAATCAGAAAACTAAGCAGCGTTCGGTTACCACTTTTCGGATAACGTGATGTCATTAGTACACTACCAAGACTGCCTTTTGTAGAAATTTTAGCTATAAAGTAAGATATTACAACTCGATGATACGTATTAAAAATATTGTTAGTTGGATTCACTAAGACAACATTCGATTAATTAATAATGCTATGTTCTGGCAAAGTTGAGCGTTTCTTTCTGCAGACCCTGACAGAAACCTAAACAAAATGATACACAACTATATCACGACCTTTAGAAAAAGTAAGTATCTCTACGCATGAGATGACAGGACTTTCTTTGAAATGCAGTACACCAACAGAGTCCGAATAACAATTTGCAGAACGAAATTCAAATTGCTTATATGTATGCCGATCGAAGGATACACATCTACTACATCTCTAACGAACGCTGCACGTCCCTCTAATGCTTGTAAAACAAATTGCTTACCACATTACAATGGGCAAACAGTGACAGCGCGTTTTGGGAACTGATTTTCGTTTGATGAAAATCATAGTTTAAAACACAAGAGCAGTGGTCCATCTGCGCTTGGTACTTTCACTTTTCCTCCGACAGGTTTGAATCAAACATAAAACCCTCCATCTTATCTTTTTGACTTTGGAAACGTTCCATTTATCATTGGCAAATCACTTAATGGGCAAAATAAATGGGCAGCGTCGTGGAATCCATTCGAAAATCAAAAAACCGATCTTGCTCTCTGTACGATCACAAATATTGTGATAACTGGCCCTTATTCTGCCGAAAAATAAGCAAATATGTATCTGCGACACTGTAAGATGAATTGGAAAATAAAATCAAATAAATGAAAAATGCATTAGAAGGGTACGTACTCCGCGTCATGGCGAAGTGGTTAACGTGCGGAACTACTGAGAGCGAGATTCAATCGAATTTTGCACTGTCTCACATTCCCTCCCGAGAGTAATCGATTCCGCCTTTCCGATTACTATTGCAATTTGATTCGTATGAAAAATTTAACACAAGGAACATGAAAGACTGTGAGAATGTTTATTTTTGGAAACTGAACGTCATAAAGAGCAACTCCTCTAAACGAAACTGTTCACTTAAATAATCTTCTACTGCAGAAACTATTTTCAATCTACTATCACTAGATGCCTCATAAGCGATAAACCAATGATTATCTCCAGCGATATGGCACACAAAACAAACCAAAATTATATGGCGAACTAAAACTGACATTGCGCACCAAAGCGACATGGCATGACATATACACAGGAATAATGCAAAGCTCAATGTACCAATCTCACACAAACGATTATGATCCACAAAGAAACTAATTCTCAACAGATGAAGACACACCATTCAATTCTTTTAACATTGAATCTCCTTGGAATTCCTCTTTTCGAAGAAGAAACTAAGGTAAGAGTGGAAAAATTCCTATTCGATACAGTAACAAACCCAGGTTGCACTCAAAGTTAATGCTAACACGAAACCATATGCTTTGCAGTGATTTGGTTTTACAGAATGCATGCCGATGAAAAATGCCGGCTGAAATATGCTATCACATCAGTATAATTCCTTCAACAAAATCGTGTTTTTTTTCTAGAAATTGAGTAAATCAGTTCCGATTGCATTTAAAACATTGTTTTGCAGTACAACAATGTAAAACTAAAACGAGCGTGTAGACTAGATTACCCTTGAGATCAATAGTAGATGCTGGAACGATTCTGGAGTGGCCACCAGTTCATTTAAAACACTAACTGAGTCAAAGGAAGGTGAACACCTACTAAGCTCCTTTGTGCGGGGAAAGCAAAAGTAATGGAGAAAAGTTCGAAAAGCACTCCAATTTGGTATCCACCAGGATCACAACATCATCCTTGTAGGGTTTTATACATTTCTACCGGCACAAACGCCCTAAACTATTTAATTATAATTAACAAGCAAAAAACACCGCTTAATTCAGAAATCAAACGCATTCTGTTAGACAGAGACATTCACAGATTCTCCTATTGGATTCTACAACAACTTCATCAAGGATTGCTGCATATCATATTGTTTCACAAGAAATACAGCATCTCATCGAATAGTTACAAATTGGAAGAAAAATATGCAAATCAAAACAAACAATGGAGGTCCAGGGACAGGTTTCGCTGGCCAATTTTTTAAAATTCTTCAATCAACTATACAACGCCGTATGTGAATGCATTTCAATGCGGCAATTATTTGTTTAAAATACAAGAGAATATTTAAAATACAACTTAAAATGCTAATTTCTATGAAAAATAAAATAAATTACATAAATTGGTCACCAATGGTGGATGACATTTGTCACAATTCATTCGTACACGAACTAACCTGCACAATATATTCGTTGGTATCAGCTTCAATTTTCCAAATGAAATCTCTTGAATGATGTCGTTTTACTCTTGAGTTTGTAATGCACATTTTGCACTGATTTATTATTGTTTAAACATTACGCAGAGATCAAATTTATTAAAAAAAAAGATTTTCACCACAGAAAATACGTATCTAGCACAGCTTTTAAACGTTCGAGGATTGACAGTGAGAAAAACGCATAATCTGAAGTGAAGAGGTCGCGCTATACGATCAAGAGGCAACTATGGTTTGGAACTTTGCTATCGATATTAGTTTGGGCGCAGAATGGGTACTTTTGGTTTGAAAATAATAAAATTTTTAGATTTTGCACAAAACATGAAATATTTAATTTATGTTTAATTATACTGGTTCATAAATCACTAACTATCGCAAATAATGAACTTAAAGTAACGGAGTGATTTGGACTGAATAAGTAATTAACGACATAAGTCCACACATCCTACAAACACTCTAAAGATTGTTTAATGAAAGTTTAGGACAAGAGAAAAAGGACAACAAGACATACAAATTTGTGTTCCATATAAAGAAGATGGTACCTGTAGGAGATATTTGTAAATTATATCAGGAAGTTGTTATCCATCAAAGAAAAGTTTCTAACAAACTATAGTCAGACAGGTACTGCATAGGAATAAAAGGACAAGACTATATTTTATAGCCACTATTAATTTCGTTGTTGATCAGTAATGTGTTTACAAAATCTGTTATACCCGTACCTGCAGAATTAGAATTTTATTTCTATTTTTCTAAAATGATGAGCATTACTTTGCCGTGGTTTTAAAATGAAATTTATTATTTCGTAAATTGCTAGAAATTTAAGACAGAAGGAAAACGAGGTTCCTTCTTAATGCTCTTCAAACTTAAAAGATTGCTGTGAATCTAAAATACACATGAACCACAAAAAAAAGATAACTATTTAGCGCATTTCCTGGGAGACCGCAATGAATCTGCTTAACAATCTCAAGCGATGAAGTACTAAAAAAACATCGCTTTTCCACCTAAATATCTTCCTTTCATTCATAGCCATTGCACGTCTAGGACATTATTATTTCATTTGCTGTGTATCCATAAATAAAAAGAAGTCCGGACCGGCTATAATGGGTCCCAACTAACAAATCAAGTGGTAACCTCAACCTAGAGAAACCCCAAAGTAAATTATCGGTAAAAAATGATTCTCTTTCCACAATATCCTTTCTCAATTGCCCTTACCTATGTAATCTACCCACAAGCCACCAGGCTGGCCATCAGCTTATCCTCTCTCTTTTTGTTATTTTTTTTTTTTTTTTATAGAAGAGGAATGACAGAAAAAAACCCCAACACAAAACAGGAAATACAAACGAAAAGGTATACATTGCGGAGGACAATTCCACAAATGCCCAACGGTGCAATATAGAAAACGATAATTTCCAACTTGAGGGGTTTGTTTACGATGGAACATAATCCACGGAGATTACCGGGAGTTAAAACAAAAAAATGGATAGAAACTGGTAAACAGAAAAGAAGCAAAGGATAACTGCCTAAGGAGGAGAATTTGCCTTTTTTGCTCTGCCATCATCATCTCCTTCAGTTCACTCTTCGATGATCCTTTGAAGCAATTTTCCAATTGGGAATTAAAAAGGATTAAGTAGGTTCTAACACAAAACACACAAACATACAGACGAGTATATGTAGGTAGAGAAGCTCATCCTCTGAACCGCAATCGAATGCGCAGTTCATTTTTTATTGAGTGGACATTGGATGACAAGTTAATCAGGAATCGCATATCCTTTATCCTTTATAAATTAACAGTACTCTGGGGGATAATGATCGAAGGGATATATTTTATTGTTTTATCTCTTTTTTTTGCATTTCTTAGAAACTCATTTTAATTGGATTCGACTATGGGATGCAAGTTATTATCTATCCTTGGGCCCTTATTGATAGCCTGCAAGAGAGGATATGCTGATGACTTTATTGAACAATTAATTATTATCCTGATTCTTTGTTCTTTGCCTGCGGAGATAAGTTCTGAGGTAGAAGTTTTTTAATTGAAATCAAAGATAAAAATAGAACAACCAGAAAAAAAGGAGAAAAGTTCCTTGGAGGACGCAAAGTCTGTTTCATATTTTTTAATAACTTATCAAAATAAAGAAAGAACTGCACAGTAGGTGGGATGTAGACAATCCATGAAATGCAAGAGAAGAAAATGAATTCACGAAACAACAATAGGAAGGACTGCGCCTGATTGTGGCACGAGTAGATAAAGTTTTCCTGCTCCTTTTGCGAATCAGTTTGAGATTTTTCTATTAAGTTCCATGTAAACGGAGGGGCGGTGGCATGAAATGAAGGCAATATGAGAGGAAGGAGAATTCAATTTAAAAAAACACATCTTGTCTTCTTTAAGACGACGAGTGTCTATAGTATTTTTTTTTGCCACAGTCTGAAATAGGATGAAGTGGATGCGACACACGTTTATAAGCATCAAAGCATGAAATAGAGCCCGACACTCACATTTATTATCGTATCCAGTAATCAACTTAAAAAGATCTCGAATTGATTTTAATTCAAAATACTTGACCACTATTCCACTGCTCAAACCGACTTGGATGCCTCTCAAATAGGGGAGAGATCCTTTACCTCCACCCACAAAACCAGTAACTGGCAGAACCATTTGCACTAATTGAAACCCCAAAAAGCATTTGATTCATTAGCAATACAGTGGCTGCGTACTGTTCCATCAATATTGGTTAGTCATTACACCATTTTACGTCCTGGTTTACAGGACCCTCAATTTCCTAGTTTCCCATAACCCTGCCACATACTCTAAAACCTTTGACACCGGAAATGTGAGTCGAATCAAAAGGAAATATCTACACAATCACACACCGCACTGAATCATATTTGGGTCAGAGTGTGAGTCTAGCTGCCATCACCTACACCTACATACATCCTCTCCAGGCGTTACTTTTGTTTGTGTGTGTGTGTCAGAGTAAGTGCTACAGAGTTCAATTTGTTTGAAATTTTCAGATTCTTTTTCCGCGATGTTCTTTATTGAATTTTCAAATCACATCAGAGTATCTGTTCTGTTCTGTTCTTTTCAGCGGATATTTGTAAATTGAATATCCTGCGAAATAGAATTCGGGGAATTTTCAATGCATATGCATATCCCTTGACGCGATTTTTCCCATTCATCTATGGTAAGCTCCGGGCGGAGAGGTCCTCTGTCTCAATCATGCTTGTTCACAGTAAATCTTAAGAATTTACGCTATTCAAGGAGTGAGTATGTACGAATAGTGGTAGGAAACGAACCAGGACGACAGCCAAGAATATCAAGGAGAAATAAATTCCAATTCACACGATGTTGTTGCCCTGTTCGGTTGGTGGCTGGTAGTGGTGGATTGTGGCCAGGAGTGTACTATATTTCACTTTCTGTCATGAAGTGAACAACCAAGGACCACAAAGGCGGTGTGACGGCAGCCAGTGGGCGGTTAAAAGTGAGTGAATGAGTGAGTGAGTGGCTTAAGTGGTGGGAGGATGTTTTATATGTTGGTGGTTATATGAATTGTTTATTTTATTGCAGATTGGGAAGGACTATAGAGGAGCGTGAATGAGGAGATTAGAGACACAACAGTGGTATTCGCGGAATTTGACAATAGATCAACCCTTTTTTGTCTTTTCACAGAGTCAGTTGATTATTTGCTGACTTACAAGGAACAAGTAAATTTTTCTGGCATACTTTCCCTTGTTGAATGGAATACCGCAGAGATGTGTATTCTCGCCTACACTTTTCCATCGAAACGACATCTTTTTAATGAATAATTTGAGACCCTTGTAAAACGGATTACGGCATGTATTCGGGAAGACCCGATATTATCCATCTGTTAGGGTACTTAAAGCAGGTTTACAAAATACCACTTCAATCAGAGAAGGACACAGCAAAGAGAAATGCGACTGCCTTGAAAGTAGAAAGAACAAAATTTGATTATTATTGAACTAAGGCTATTCTAGGTAGACTATGCTTGGCATGAGTACTATATCCAATATAGGACCAATGGGTTCAACATTAAGACCAACGTAAGGAGCACCTATGGGCGCATTATCGTAGCATCAAATGAGCCGGTACTTACACCTAAAGCAGAAAGTGCCTGTCAACCACATAAAGATGACG
Organism: Blera fallax; assembly: GCA_946965025.1. Classification (NCBI taxonomy): domain Eukaryota; kingdom Metazoa; phylum Arthropoda; class Insecta; order Diptera; family Syrphidae; genus Blera; species Blera fallax. Next base: position 4,680,845 of record OX337247.1, on the reverse strand, counting down.
TTGCAAGGCCCGAGATAAATGATAGAAAAGTATCCAAGAAGACACACCTGACTCTGACCTTCTAAGAATAGAAGGTACCACGTAAAATTACAACCTTGTTAGAAAGCTGAAACCAGGCTTCAAAGAATCTGAAATCTACTAGAGCTGATAACCAAAGAAGAGATGGTAATTTCGGCAAGTGTCCTGCCAAATCTCCTTTATTTGAAATGCGGACAAATCCTTGTACAGCTCAAACCCTGCCCATAAAGCATGCATGTACGTATACATTTCAAACAGAAATTTAAAGTAAGATAATGACACAAGATCGTTCATCACGCTGTAAGTATCTTTTACAAAATGTTGCTGCCTCAAGATTCCAACCACAAGATACTCTGAATACCAATTAATGTCATCTAAATATTTTTACGGTAAGTTTCCACCAATGAGTCTCCATTTCCATTATTCCAGGAAGTCTCATCCATAAATTGCAAATATTTATAGCCCAAAACGTACCCCTCCCCCCCCTGACTCATTGCATATAAAACAAAAATGCAAAGTACCGTGGGAACACGGACATCCTTTTACAGCGCGACGTAATTTCAATTTGAAAATCCTCCCCCAAAAAACAGCTTATAACCTCCGAAAATGCTTCCATCATTCATGATGGTTATGATGGCGCGAAAATTCCGCTCGTTGACAAAGTTGACTAAAAAGTGGAAAATCGCCAGGATTATCCTTCGTTAGCCCGTCGCGCCATCCGCACAAAATGTAAATGCCAATATCTCTGTCTCTCCCTTGGACACGGGTATATGACTCGCCATTACTTGGCCATTTTTGAATTATAACCCGCGTTGATGTGCTTGTGCACAGAGGAGCGCAACAGGACACGCTTAAGGCCCCCCCAAAAAATTCCATTAAACTTTATTCCACCACCACCCACCTCATTCTACATTACTAACGGTAAAGTGACTCGATTAATAATTAAACAAGTGACGACAACGACAACGATGGATGGGTCTTTTTAAGAGATATCCTATCGCATAATTACCACAAATTCAAAAAGGATATACGTACACTGGCAAAAGGAAAATGTTTTTCTTTTTTTGGAAAAATTTCTCGACTTACCATCTTTAATGGAGTATCGAGGATTCGACATATCGACTTTTGTTTGATTCTTTATCCAGTATATCGTCGGTTGTGGATTACCAATCGCCTTGCACTGCATCACTGCTGTATGGCCAACTTCAATTACTCGGGTGCTGGGTCCTTGTGTAATCACTGGGAAGCCCGGAGGTGTCTTGTCGCCTGTAAAAAGAAAAAAAAAAACACAAAAATTGACATAAGAAAAGGAAACAATATTTAATTATATTTCCTGAAATGTTTGAAGCACAGGAAGAGTGTCTTTAGTAAGGATACTCTACTCGGGGGCATAAGAACTAGAAGAGGACCCTCACAGAGAGACTCTCAAAAAATGTGATAATTTCGCATAAGGAAATGTATTATCCTTTCATTTGTTTTAACGACGACACAGTGATGATAATAAAGAGGAAAACGAATGAGAAAGCGAAAAAGGATGGAAATTGCACTGTTAATGGGACACTTTTCATTGTGAAACGAAACAGAGGAAGCACCGCAGCACATAGGACAGGAGACAAAAAAAACAGACACACACACAACAGGCGAGGGAAAACAATGGGCCACTTTAAGCACGAATATCCTCGAGGATATTCACTTGACTCGTTCTCCCAATAGAGGATCCCCGTCCTGGCAGTGAAGGAAGAGCGATAAATCAGGAAGTTTTTTTTTTTTTTTTTTTTTTAATTCCGCTCTTTTGGGCTTTTTTTTTTCTTTTGTGGAACTCGATGTCGATGGCTCTTTTGGGGTTATTGTTGTCACTTAAAAGGGCAATTTCCCAAAGTGTATCAAATGGGGATTTACAACTGTGTTTATTTGACTGGACAGAGGATAGAAAATGGCGGGTGGTACATTGGGAAATTGCTCCTAAGTGGTGAATTTTGGGGATTGGTAATTGGGTGGTAATTTGTTAGGGATGACTTTTTTTTTTTTGTTGGAGAAAGTTTCTTTGGATAGCCCACGAGTGGAAGAAGACAGCAGGGACCGTTGTCTGCTTACTGGTACTTTGGGGAATTGTGCGGGCTAAGAGGAAACGAATGACACTGTATATGGGGGGCTTTTATAGTTGTAATGATTGTAATGTGTATGGAAAATGATGGTCCCCCAACAGAGAAACAGTGACTTTTCAGAGAGAATGACAGTAAAACGAACTGACGCTATGATGCCTACAGGTATCTCGTTTGACCACGTTTGGGTCGGGGATCAGCTAGTCAAAAGGTAATATCCAAACAACTAAACTTCTAAGGACAGGTTTCGTAAGAGTGATGGTGGCATATCATGCATAGATTCACAAACAAATTATAGCACTAGGCTTCGAAAGAGAGTAGCGACCTGCAAACAAAGCGTGCTGGGTTCTTGAGCGGAACACTATAGATCAAATTCCAGCTAGTAACAGTAAGTAATCGTTGTCTGAAGTAATAAGGGAGCCTAGGTAGACAAAGTCCTTAACTACCTCAAAGCTATATCTGTCTAGCATGACGTTAGGTCGAAGTGTCGGTGTTGGGAATTCAGACGACGATATCAGCGCTGAGATCAAATGAGGAATAAGCTTTGCAACTATTATTTAATTGCTTTTATGGATACAGCACTCGACTATAGCGCAAAACGCTCCTTATGAAAGGCTGTAAGTGGCTAGTTCATTGACTCTATACCATCCCTTTGCTACAAATATTTTGCACTTTTTCTGTAAAACACAGATAGACAATTGCCCTCGACAATTTTTGAACAACTTAGACATCATCCTGTTTAAGATGCAGAAAGCACTGGACCTTTCCCGAGCAAAAAGCAGTCCCAATATGAAATGCAGTCGTACAAGTAACATTGGATGTTGAATGGTCCTCTGCAGGTTTCGAGACAGGACTAGGTAAGGAGATAGCGCGAGAATTTGTCCATCCCTTAGTGACACATAGTCGTTTACCTTAATATCAGAATGAAAAGACTGAAGAACTGGCAAGAAAATCTTCTGCGGTGAACCTAGTTCAAGGTGATAACTCAGTAAAAGTCTTGCCTGTAAACTCAAGCATGGATCAGGCAATAAATCTCTCACAGAAGTTGCCACCAGATTGTGCTTGCTGGACACCTGTGGTGCAGGCATTTTTTAATGCAGTCAGAACCGACAGATTAGTGCAGAAACACAGGAAATTCTGGTAGAAGTGATTAAGGGATATAATATTCTGAGATGTCACATGAAAAAGTCAAAATGGTGTAGAAATGACCTCTGCATCGGGTACGAGGAAGTCCATAAATCCACACTAAGTGTACGCCATTCTAAACCTCTCCCACATAACCCACACATTTCTTCGAAGACATTTACTTCAGGGTTTGGAAACACCCATAAAAGCTGGGAATCTACACATAATCCGAAAGCTATGGTGAACAAGACACCCTACTCTATGGCGCTTCACATTTGACCTGAGCCTGAGAGTGGCGTAGAGGAGTCGAACTTCCCTTCCATAAACTCATCTATCTACCTAACCTAAATCTAGACTCTTTAGGGAAATGGGAATCGTACAAATTCAAGGGAAGTCCTGTTTAAGCGTGTGGGTTTGCTGGTACTTTACATCATTCTACCAGCATTCTTCCTATTCAATAAAAAAGAAGAGGGCCTTCCCTTACGGTCGATATGTGGAAGGGATTTCCAAGCAAGAATCTCCTCAAGTTAAACTTTCTCACGATAAAAGCAGAAGCAGATCCTAACAACCCCTGGCGCATCCAAGCCCATAATCTGTCACCAAAAAGTTCCCTCGATAGAAGGAAAGAAGCAAATGAATTCTAACACTTTCAAGCTATAGACAATAGCATATGAGCACCTGCTGCGATTGATAATTCAGTTAACCCTTGTCCAACGCATCCCATCTCCTTTTCAATTTTCAACAATATTCATAAATCACTGTTCGTAGTCCGACTGAAATACACCCCCTGTCCATCTCCAGGAGCCCCATGTGCCAAAAGTAAAAATCATCAAAAAACTAAAATTTGCTTATTCTGGCTAAAATCATAGATCTCCGTCTGTGTACACATCATGCTTCGAGGACCGCAAAATTCGTTCATTGTGAACGAAAAAAACCCCAAAAACCAAATCAACTTGCACTTCTCGACGACCTCCAACCCCACCCCCTCCCTCCGACACCTATCACATCTGTCTGCTGTCTCGTTTGTTTGGGGGGTGAAAAATGAACAGTTTGTCCGTCTGTACTTATTCGTTTATTTTTCTGACCTTATTTCTGCCTCTCGTGCTTAGCCTTTGATAGGCCATAACAAATGTTCTGTGGCGGAGGGCCCGCCAAACTCTGCTTTGAGTGTGTAAAGGAAAAATAACTCATCATCATTGGCTAGCGGTTGAAGTTGACATGTTTTTTCATTCACTTGGGGGGTGTTAAACCAACCACCACCGCCGCCACCTTGGAGGGGATGACGACGACTGGTTCAAGTCCTACGTATCGCTGTTATTTGTTTTGAAAAATTTCACTTTGACTGGACGTGCATATTTCATGGAATGCCATACTTTTTGGTTGATTTGTGTTGTTTTTTCCCCCCTTGCTGGATGGGGGGAGTTTCGGTTTGGCAGGATAACAACGCCTAACAGCAAATGTCAATATTTCTCTAGGACCTTTTCGATTTCCGGTTTAATAAATGACCTACGTAAAAAAATTATATTTTGTTTCGTTTGTTAGGCTATTTTTTTTTTGTATCCTGGACTCTCACCCCTGCGCCAAACAAAGCGAAATATATTCATGGAACAAGGATCTGTTTTTTTCTAAAAGTTAACCAGTTAGTGTCTCCCTCGGTTGCCTTGGCGTTCTTTTTTATAGTCCCAGCCAATCCACGGAAAAGAGAAATATATCAATAACGAGCATAGGAAGGAAAAATGATTTATGACTAACAATGGCCAAAACTGACCAAAAGTTGTTATTTGTTGTGCGGATTTGAAATATATTGGTTGGCAGGCAGCTGTTTTTTTTCCTGTTGATAGTAATTGCTACTGCCCACCACATCCCCCCATGTGGTGTTTGTTTTGGGAAATTGGAATATGCGAGGAGAACAATGAATTAGAGAGGAAATTCTGAACGATTCTGGGATTTCATTTATTGAAATTCATTGCGTTTGTCACAGCAGAACCATCTGTCCTTGGGGAAAGTATGATTAATTGGTTTGTAGCATCTTAATTGAGCTGGAAAATTTAAAGGAATTTGGAGGTTTTAGGGAAATAAATAAATGTGGTCCTTCAGTGGAACCTTGAAGTACACCAGTGTTCTCGGCTGCTTTCGATGTTCAGCAAAGGTTTCTTTCGAAATATTGACATGTTTCCTGTCTTATGATGTTTACGAGTAGAGTTTGCTTCAAAATTGGTTTAGAAAAATGCAATAAAATACAATTTAGAAGGAGCTGCTTTCGAGGCTTGAGAATTGTCCAACTAAATCCTCTCAGACAATCAAAAAAATCCGTGAAATCACCCAAAACCGCAGGTTATGCCACAACAATTTAACGAACTAATAGAAAAGTGAAGTGTTGTATTGTATTTGTAGGGGGCTATCCATAGTTGAACAGCAGCATGTACTCTCTGAGGGACCATTGTAATTCGGCCGCCCAATGCAAGAGAGTAGCGAAACCCCTTACGTGGCCTGTATTGTCCGCTCTCCAAGCCTGCCATTGCACTTTGAAGAACGCAGCAGATCAACAAGGTTGAGCGTAGCCAGATCCTCATACTTGAGGATGAAGTTGCCTTGGTAAAGTGCCTGATTTGTACAAAAGCAGGACAGTCACACAGGGAGGAGCATACGGCTTTAGAGGAACGATGAGAGATTCTACATTTATTAAGAGTTTTAGAGACTCGCCCAACCATGTGGGGATGCAGTTAAGATGGTTTTATCGGGATGCAACGGACGGCATTAAACCACACTTCGGGACAGATTCAAAAATCGTACTTTCGTAGATCAACTTCAACGTGCGTCGTCATCATTTCACACGTTTGTTGCAAATCGAGTTGCAAAAATTCAGGAAGGTTACTTGGCAATCCAATGGCGTCACGTCTCATCCAAGGAGAACCCAGCAAACTTACTATCTCGAGGTATATCATCGGCTAGCTTTATGTTTGTAGTATGTGGCTTCATGGACCATTCCTTCTTCATGCAAATGCATTACCATCAATCACAAAGGAGCTAGGCATACCTCCAAAGAAAACACATCGTTTCCAAACAAATGATTTACAATGCAAAACATCGCAAATAATTTACATGTCTACAACGTTCAATTGGCGGTTCTTCGGTTCATTCGCCAGGAGAATCGATACAAGGCCATCGTTACAAACACCATTATCACCCCAGGACATCAGAGAAGTTCTAAGAGGAGGAGTCACAAGGGCTTATGCAGATCTAGCTCACTGACTGCTTTAACAACATTTTTAAACGAAAGAAACATTCTGTGAATCGGAGGACGACGTTCGCGTGTCTGTCTAAATGTCACCAACTTGTAGACCTTAAATTCCAGTCTTGCAAGAGGGAATTTGTTAGAATCGTTCACTTTTAAAATTATTTTCAAGACTTCCGTAAATAAGCCTGTCTGTAGGGCTTTCCTACTTTCCTAAGAAAAACGCCGACAAAATTTTTCAAATAAAACCGTCATTTTGGAGGAGGCTACAGTACATGCCTTAGACTAGGTTCAGGACCTAGTTCCTCGCGACCATTTTTGTTCGCAGGAATGGAAGGACCATCGGTTTGAAACAGTATCCCAAGGGATTTTGTCTTTTCCGTGCTTTCTGGGATTCGAAACCCCCTCAGTAGTCCAACACGGTACAAGCAAGCAAGGTCTGTTTCAACCAAAAAAGGAATGTGAAACGTGGTTAAAAAACGAAAGAACGGAGTACAGTACTCGTATCATCAGAATTTCTAAATTTCGGATAAAAATAGTGGCAGCCACGCCTACTTTGTTCTCCAGAAAAGTCGTACAAGTAGTTTTCCTGAAAATTTTTTGGTTGAAAATGGAGGAAATATCCTTTCTGGGGAAAAATATTATTCCAATCCACAACTTATGGGGCTTCCCTTCTTTTCCCCTCAAGCCAACTGTAATTTCTCTAAAATCTGAATAAATTCAGACCATTTGCCAATCCATTGAATGTCAGATGTAAGTTTTCCTTCAAATTCTGTGTAAGCTCGTAGCCCCCATCATTTTACAAAGTTCCACAAATGCAAATTCCCAAATTTAATTCCATCCTACACCCTCCGTTAAGCATTCGCTTCCATCACTTTGTGCACTTAAATCCCATTCCAACCGGACCCAGCTAGTTGACTAGCTTCCATCTAGCTATACACTCGTTTGGGAGTATTCCCGCCATAGTCGCAGCCACTGACAACCAATGTTAAGGGTAAAACGGAAGTGTATTACATTACTTTTCAATAGGGGCCACAAAAATAATAAAAAAAATAACGCCAGCCTTTGGTACATTCAACGAGGGTCTACTAGACTAGGGTGTCTATAAGCGAACGAAAAGCCAGTACCCACGCAAACTGTTGTCAGTTAAATTGACTGGTTTCAGTGGGCGAGGAAACGAGAGTGAGCAGGACTAAGTGAAAATGGGTCACACACGCATTCTATACCATCATCACAACCCCCAGCCCCCACGCCACTTTCACCCTTCACTACCAGGCTCACGGAAAGGTCCTGCATACTCGTATGCTTGCATACGGAATGGAATTTTCGCGTCAAAATGACTCTGCTCGTAGGAAGGTGGGGCCTTGGCGGAGGCGAAATACTATTTAAGTAGCACTGTACAACATATTTTGCATTATTACATGTTTTCTCGTTGCGTTTACGGCAGGACTCCATACCCCCTTCACAAGAGCGGCACGAGAAGAATTCCTGGGATGAGCCATGGTGAACAACAACAAAACAAAAAAAATGTTATTGTATCGCATAACACGAAGTAAAACAACTCTGGCTACATGCGGTTTTTATGGCAAGCTGTGGTTTTTTCGCAGGGCTCTACGAGGGACTGGATGGTTAGAGGCACACTCGGCATGAAAGGATATACATATGCAAATTTGCAATATAATGTCGGTTCAAAGGAAATCGGCTTGTGTGTTTTTTTGTGAATTTTCCGAAAATCAAGAAACAACCTGGTAAGCGGTTGGGAATGTCTGCGTCGAACAGATGCTGCTAATCTCATCAAGGATATGTGTGTAAAGTTTTATTTTCTGCTGTTGTCCTGTTTCAATGTGAAGTGTGTGGAAAAGGGATATTTAAGTGAACGTTACGGAGATAAGTGAAACTTAAAAATTAATGGTTTCGTGTTAAAAGGATTTTGCTTGTGCTTGCACGTGTCTTACATTTTAATTGTTTGATGGCGGTCTAGATTGTGGATGGTTGAAGGACAGATGTCACTTACAGAAATAGATTTAATGGCGGATTCAATGGAAGTGAAGTAAACTTTGACTTGAGTTTTCCTTTGACACCATGGAAAGGATTCATCTGAAGCTAGTTTCAAGGACGAGTTCGATGAACTGTTTCAGTTGAATCGGCGTGTGATATCTGAATCTGAATAATGGATTTGAATTTAATAAGCCGTGCAAAATGCTGTCCATTATTAACGAAACTGAAGCTAGCAGACCAGCCATCAAACCAGAAGAATGAAAGAACTCCGAAAGGACTAACTAAATTTGAGAATAGTCACAGGACTATGGGAATAGCCCCAGCTAACACATGGAGAATGTGCAATGAGGACGAAAAATCAGCGGAACACAGTTTGTGTTCGTTACTCACATATGTAGGTAGATTCTACCCTTCCAGCTCGCCCAAGGACATTTATGGATTTTTCTTGAATTCAGGAATCATGAGCGAGCTCTAATTGGAGGAAATCAAAATAGGCCCATCTATGGACCTCTACCCTCAATCTAACCTAGTAGTAGCATTGCTTCAATCAGAATCTAAAAAAAGAACAGTGAAAATGAACGGTGATTTCACTCAGCAACCTTGAGCTGATGGACCTCCTGAGATTCATATCACTATCTGGAAGATTTTAACAAAGCGGTTATATCTTTTACAGTGCTCCTGGGTTAAATAAATGGGCACAGTGGACCGAGAGTTTTGGTCTAAGTGAGCGGTGACTCTATTAGTCACAAGGCTCTCATTTCCCTAACTTAACCGAGCTTCGAAACTTAAATATTTGAAATCAAATGAAGTCATTACTTACACATGTACATAGATACGCAGATAAAAAACAAAGATTGTCTGTATCTCTATGAATCTTATAGGGGAACAAAAAGGATCAACGGTTAAAATGCTCGCTTATGTAGACAGTGATTATTAACAGTGAGTCATAAGAACAGTGACTCATTCTCGAAACATAAAAATCTAAAATTTACTGAAACAGCTATTCGTTACAACTCAGGTGGCGCTTGCAAATGGAAGGGGCCCCAACCAACTTAGAGATTGAAGCTGGGGATACTTGCTGGTTTAGACCCAGGTCCACCCTGGACTGTAGCCCAGTTGCATATAAAGAGAGTTCGAAATCACATAAAAGGTCAGAAGATATAAGTGAGTTACTTAAGCTACAAAAGGAACTAGGTTCAAGCGAAAGACATGATGAACAACTTTATTAAAACTAAGCCACCAAGCTACTCGTGATGAGGAAAATTACTTCTCCGGATTGGCGAGAGTCAATTGATAAAGGATGAGGACTAACGTACAAGTACTCGTTGAGAAGGATGACTTGTCTACTGGTGTGGCTTTATTTATCCACGCATTTGCTATTTATCTTAAAAATATTCACAGTAACGTCAAAGCTAACAAATTACAAATACTAGTCTACAGTTGCACTTATTTACAAATAACATCGCACCACGTTAAAGGATAACAACCGAAATTAATTCGAAAGTTTCCTTACAGCCTTTTCCTCCTTCATTTAGTGCTGGCGGAATCGCGTCTTTCTACAAATTCTGGTTAATCAAATATTTTCCTTTCTTCACCTCCCTAGTCCCTAAGCAATTTCGTCGCCAAACACCACATTTGGGAACAATGCACGAACAATATATCTACGCTTGAAGACACACCCTTTCTACTTAAAATCCTTATGTGTGCAGCAATAAGCTCAACATTCCTGGTGACATCTTACAACAACTTCCTTCAGTTGGCATACACATAACAATACCAAAAATACGTCACACAAACATGCACAAAATAGAATGCACGAAACCATATGTGTTCTCATTGTTCCCTCGTATTGGGTCATGATAAATGAGTTTTATTGAAAATCGCTAAGGCGAATTGATGCGGAATAGTAAAGCCACCTTCTAGCCCTCCCGCACCACCCGTCTAGTAGTGTACACAGATCGGTTGGGGTTTAGTTTATGGCTTTTCGGGTCTTGAAGTTCTATTCTTGTTTTTTTTCCTGTACATGTATGCATTGTACGTACATACATGGTTGACTAAATTGTCGTCAGAGAAGTGCATCGTAGAAAGGAAGGTAGTAGTAGTGTGGTGGGTAGGAGCAGTTAGAAGCCTTCATATGTCAAGTGTAGAGTACCGGGCCATGAAAGTGCATTTGTTATAGCAACGACATCTATCTTGTTTTTGTTTTTGACATTTCAAAGGAATTTCTGCACGCCACGATGAATAGGTGAAGAAGTGCTAGGTGATTTATTATTTTCACTTCAATTCAGTATTTAAGAATTTTGACTCCTTTTTCGATGCTTAATTTTGTAGTAAATGCTGCTGATATGACTCTAATGGAGAAGGGAAGGATGCAGTGCGCGAGATGTGGATAGATTCTTTAAAAATGAAAATGAAGACTTATGGAGGTTGCTTAAGAACGAAAGATAAAATAATTTGAGAAAGCAATGAAATAAAATAGTCAATGAAAGTAGCAGTAGACTCTTTAGCCGTGTTCAATGAAAGTAGCAGAAATATAGACTCTTTAGCCGACGTCTTTAGAGGACTGTCTGGTTTTACGAGTTTGTCAAGGAAGTCAAAAGGTCGCAATAAACTGATTCTAAACTGTCGAGTTAACGTTTTTAAAGAGTGATGACATATCGTAGAATTGCCGCAAAATAGTTCTGCAAAATAACAGTGACTGACTATTCAAGACCTCATCACAATTCGACTTTGAGAAAAAGCGATTTGAGGAATACTAGATACGTACCACAGAATAGACAAACAGAAATTTATAAAAGAACGGAAGCAAAACATTAGTGGACTGAGGAAAGTAGAAACCTCGATCAAAGAGAACGGGTAAAAGGATATACAACATAAACAGTGCTAATGAGTGTGTAAAAAACAGTAAAGGAAATGCTTGAATTTTAAACTAGAATCAGTAAACAGCGTGAAAATTATGAAGGGTCATAGTAACTTTTTTTTTAAGGAACAATGGTTCAAAATAACGGTGATTTAAACGAGTAGTGGTTTTAAAGAACGATGATTCAAAAGAGCATTGATTTAGTTTACCAACATAAGGACACAACATCTACCGGACTAACGACTTAGATGGATAGAGAGAAATCTTATGAATTATATTAAAGAAAATAAAGTATCAACAGGGGGCCGTGGAACGTTTTTAAAGACTAGTAGTTTCAACGGACAGTGATTTAGTTAAGTTCTTTAACTTACGTTAACCGAATAATATGTATATGAAACGTGAAACGGAAACAGAAATATTTGAGATCAACCAAAACAAATACTAGTGCGCAGAGCTTATTTAAGGTTTTGATATTTATTCGTAAGAAATAGCTCTGGCTGAGAAAATGATTCAAAGAACTGTTCTAAAATGATTAAAAAAAAAAAAAAAAAAAACAATAAATTTACGACAAATGAGTGAAAATTTCAGCACAACAGACCAGTGATTGTCTATTGTTGAAAATGCAATTTTCTAATTGGAATTCCAATTGAAATTTTGTTGAATGTAAAATAAGGATAGAAAGTTGAATTGCTGGCGAAGTATGATGATACTTCCTAAGAACCGAGCACCTACGAGCGTCTATCTAGATAAAGAAAAATCATTTAAATTCTATTTAGACCCATATACGAAAGGCTTTTCTATTTAAATTGAGAAGCTTCTAGTGACAGTAATTACTCTTGGAAGTAGATATTCGCGACGGATGGGAAAACTAGTTTGGTGTGTTCTGGGATTCAAACCCCGAACCTCCCGCTCAGTAGACCAACGTACTAACAACTGGCGCCCTCGTTGAAAGAAAAAAATTGTTGAGTTCGTTGCCTAAATAAAGATCGGAATAAAGTTGAAAAAAACGCAGCAGAAAAAAACACTTGCGTTGGTAAAACGATTTCAAAAACTGTTGCAATTTTAACACTCATCTTGGACAAAAGTCACTAAAGTAAGTTAAACTATCGACGGCTAAGATTCTTCCACGAAAGTATAGATAGGATTAGGATGCAGTACTAGGTCACCTGCTTTCTACCAAGGGGAAACCATAAGCCGTATGTCGCAACCGTTAATTTCCTATAACAATTTTTGATGTTCATATGAATGACTCTAGAAAGCATCTAAAAGAACAAACGTTCGTGCCCTGAATAGACCCCTGGTTGCATATTAAAGAAGTTCTTATGTCCCACAACCAATTTTCAGAAAATAGGATGGCAAAGTCAGGCTTGCGAAAATTGGAGACCTACGACATTTACTACAAGAGATTGCTAGACTGAAAAATACCAGTGTTTACTTCGGCAGAATTCATGAACTTGACTATACTTTAGATAGTATCTATCACCTCCTTGACGCCATGGTACAGATTCCTGTTTGAAAATGGGAAAGCAGACCATCTCTCGTATGGCTAAGTCCATGAACTGGACTGTTGTGAAGCTTGAGATGTATGGGACGTGCATTCTTATATTCGATTCTGTGGGCTGAAATTTCACTTAGTTACCTATGTACAAGTATATCTGTCGTATAAAAAGAAAAGGAAAACGTCAATAGAGTGGACACTCAAGAAGAACAGTGACAACATCTTCTGCTGAAGTTAATGAACATAAATTTAATCCACAGATCTGCTTGGTGAACAAACAGCAGCTGAGTCGTCCCTTTCAAAGAAACCATTGAAGAGAGTTAGCAAAAGCTAAGGATCTTCTTTCAACACCTCCGCTAACTGCGTTCACAAGTTCCATTACAACCTTGTTGTCATCAAGTGAAACTGCACAATGCGCAGATAATCGGAAAGTGTGATGCATTTTTTAACAGGAACATCCATGACAGAGACGCTCTTGATGATGATGATGCTGTTCGAGTGTCTTCATCCGAGCTTCTGTCTCTGATTAAATTTCACAGTTTGAATATTGTATTTGATGAAGAAGGAGGAGGAAGGGAGGGATCAGTTTTTCTCATTCCGGCAATTCCATTTTCTTAACTTCGCATATTTCATTCAAAATCTCATTCTCTCCTTCAAATTGATTTCAATTTAACACATAAAATGGATATCGCATGAAAGCTGAAGGATGCAGTACTACATACATATGCAGCACTTCATTTTCCTTGTTTGTATTTGGTTTGGTATCCTTTTTTTGGGATGACGACAATGAGAGTGAGGAAGGAGCAGGCAGCAACAAAGTTGCAGACAACAACTAGAGGCTTCATTTCGTTATCATTTCGTTTAATGCTTCTTTAAGTGATGTTGTGAGTTGTCCTCCTCCTTCTCTCCCTCGTCTTGTTTTTTCTGTCTGTGTGTCTCGGAAGTGCACACAGAAAATTTTTATCCTTAAAAAAAGAAGTAAGCAATAGAAGAACTTATTTTATATTACTGCAGGCGATGAGAGTTTGTTTGCTCTGGTCGTCCTGCTCATTCAGCACCTCCTAATAATCAGTGGAACGCATTTGTAGCGCATTTTGTTGAAATTCGCTTCCGTCGACGAGTTGTTTTTTTTTTATAGAATTTTATTAGTTGGATAGAATCTTGCAGCAAGGATAACAGATAAAACCATAAAAATACATGAAAACTGGATTACATTGGCAGCAGAGAAAATGTAGAATGAGAGAGAGAGAGAAACAGAGATGGATACTTTTAGTCCGTAAATCCTTTACTAAAATGGAAAGAATACGTTGCTGTTTGTCCTTTTTCTTTATTTTTACGTCGACGACGTCCTTTTTTTTTTTGCTGTACACTGTCTTGTATTCCTATTCATTGTGCGGTGCGCTGCAGTAGAGGAGTGGAAGAGTGCATTATTTTTTCTTTTTTTTTTTTTACTGTTTTGCCAGAGGAATGACATTCGTTTGGCATATGGCAAGAGTGCTGATATGGACAACACGGCACGGAGCTGGTTGCGCCTCAGGGATATACTCGTACACTTACACAAACTACACTGGGGAGGGTAATGAAATTTTACTATGAACCTGATTCGAATGTGCAGTGGACTTGAGGTACTGTGTGGGGTTGGGGTGGGCGAAGGAGGGTGGAGGACGAAAGAGAAAGGATATGAAATTCTTTCAAATGGTTGGATATTGTTTTGAATGGGATCATTCGGGCGTTTTTACTTCCTTTTTTTGTTCATTCCAAGAGGTGGTGGTTCCGGAGGATACTCTTTTAGGTATGCTACCGCAATATTTGCCAACTGGTTTAATCGTTGTGTTTTAAGTGTGGATTTAAGGACTGCAGTGGCAGTAGTTTTATTTGTTCCCCCCCTCTCTCTATATGAACACTGCTTTTCGATTAAGTTTTATTTTTATGACTTGTATGGAAGTGGCGGGATTGGAGGTTTATTTTTTTAAGGGACTTGAATTTTTATGATGACCTTCTAAAAGGACTTAAAATTTGGATGGAATTTGCATGGGATTTGTAGATAATTGGCCGTACAAACTGAAGGGGTTTCATACGAATGATAACCCATGATTTGCGGTCATAAACGCGATGATTCCATTAAGGGAACTATCATCAGAAAGCAGTGAATTTAAGTATCCAAAATGTGAAGGGAAATTCACGTAAAAAGTGGGAAATTAGCACTAAGCAGTCCACAATGATATGATGTCCTCCCTACTACTTCATAGCTGCCATCAAAGACTAGTAATGTAAAATGAAAATGAGAAGTGAGGACAGTTTTCAATGATCCTGACGCAACGTCGAAAGCGATAACACCGGCATAGCGGTGTGCGGTTCTGAGAGCCCTACGTTCAAATTTTTCAAATTTTTTTAGGTAAAATATAAAACTTTTGGGCCACCAGTCCTTTTTTACGTCCACTTAGTCGTATTTAAGGCAAAACCAACGAATTTCTATCTCCGATATTTCATGCAAATGTCCCTTTTCAATTTTGTATTCCTTTTCGCATATAAACCACACAATTAACAGCATGATATTCCTTCAAAGGACATTCCACACACAACCACATACAAATAATTTACTAAAACCATCGCTCTACTCTCAAATGGAGCATCACACATGAGGTATACACTTCCTGACCAATTCGACAATTTCGTCCTCACAAATTCACCGGTATTTAAGTGGCACACACTCAGCTACCTCACTCATAAATTGGCAACATAAATGGCTAAACAAGATTCCCATCTTAAGCAGCTGTAAGAGCGTACAGGATTACTAACAAATAAGGATATACTGCCACTGTTACCACATATTACACTCACTGTCTCTCTCTCCCCCATTTTCAGGCGAAGCTAATTAAAAATTCGAATAAATAATGCAGAAGAGATTTGCCATATCCTTCGGACGTCTAATATTCAAACTAACATGCGGGATGCTTCACATCCTATTCACACACGGAGCTAGTTCAAACCTGGTTAGGACTTCGGAAAACCTGAAAACCGAACAGCCCTGGTTAGGGTACAAGGACATCTCGTCGTAGAATATTATGTTGGAATTATTATTATGTGCAGTCCCATTAGGCGATCTACACACTACCAGAAGGGATATGGAATGAGAGTGAGGCGGGGGTGCGGCAAGTGAGCACAGCACGTAGCATCGACATCCTGCGACTAGGACCAGCAAGGTAAATAGTACCATTAGCCTTGTACGGATGGTTGAGTTTTTGGCATACGTCGTACAAAACTCGTACGTGTGTGTCTATATCCTTAAATCGATCCTGACATACTCATCCGAGTAGGTGGTGGTGCATGGTAGGAGACACATCTGCGTTGGAGGACGATGCTAGGGAGACTGCATTTATATGCGTAAAGAAGTTAATAGGATAAAACCTTTTATACTTGTCGGTCTGTCGGTTTCTAAGGTTCTGCTGCTGCTTGAGATATGTATGTACCCACCTACCTACATACATGCAAGTCATATGTCGATTTGTGATGTACGTACGTATGTATGTGCGAATGTATTCCGGATGGCGATACCTAACTGGTGAGAGCTGTTTTCTAGACTTACGCGCTGTAGAGGATGTGTACAAGCGAATCAGAATTTAATGGTATGGATGAAGGAGGCCACATATTGTCGACATGTTGAGAAATGGTGAATTCTTCATAATGGAGATGTGCAAATATCATGGTGAGCACATTTAGTATACGTGTGTGTATGTGTTGATGTGCGAAGAAGGATTTATTGAGGTGATTTGAATTTTTGAGAGCACCAGAGGAGATGTGAAATTTATGCCAGCTAAGCTACTTATGAACACTTTGAATGCTATTGCACGTTTAGCTATTGTTGATTGATAGCTGAAATCACTAGTGAGAGCAATACCGTTGAGTTTAACGTTGTTTTGGTGAGGATTTAGCTTGACAGGCACACCAGTGCACAGTGTAAAGGCTGTGAATAATTGAATTGGGATAGGTTCGGTTTTTAAATTTAAATTAAATTCCGGTAACTTTTTGTCGGACGTTGTACAGGTAGATCCTGATTACTCCTGCCAGTACAACAACAGGTTGTGGATGCTATCGTTCATAAGAGTAACCTTTGCCGATCATGTTGTAGTTTCCAAAACAGAGTTAAGGTACCTCGACGCTACCATAAATACAAGGGTAACTTTTAAGTAACGTCTGTAGCATGCAGTTGAAAAGGCAGCTCTGGCAAGGATCATGCCAAATATCGGCGGATCAAAACACAAGAGAAGATTGCTCTCAGCAAGGGTTTCGGCATCGATAATGCTCTACTGCCCCCAAATATGGGCTGGCGCCTCTAAGACGAAGTCATACAAGCAGAAGGCAGAGGCAGCTTACAGAAACAATGCGTTGAAAGCATGTAGCGCATTCTGAAGGGGGCCAAGGAAGTCAAATAATAAAAAAAACTATTTTGCAATACCAACCCCCACTAACACGTGGAGCACATCTGCATGCATGCACAATATGTCTAGATACAAGCATGGGGCAGATCAAACCACTTCAAGAGACAATCTAAACAGCTCAAGGGCAGTATGATTCACTTCGAATTCGCTATAAAACCAAGTCAGTGAAGCAATATGATGAACTTAAACGCAGAACTGATAAAAGAGCTCATAGGAAAAGAGCGAACAAGGCTGAGAGGGAACGAACCTAAACCAGACAGTATGAAGATGACGCATGATCCTAGCTATCGTCTTAGCAATCATAGAGAGTTCACTGAAAAATATGACAAAGAAAAATTTCAAGAGCGTCCTCCTTCACTATTCATTATTCATTTCATTCATTTGTTATTATTCATCAGTTGCTAGACATGAATAATTATGAATAATCGCATATAATCATGAATAATTCTGATTATTCACGACTAATTGTCATTAGTCATCTATAATCGAAGTAATCAGCAATAATTTGAATTAGTGCAATATGATTATTCATTTTTATTCATCGCTAATGACTAATAAATAATGACAAATGAATGCCGAAAAAAATTAATAAAGGAATGAATAATGGATACTTAAGGGGTACGCTCAGCCTTTTTCGCTCAAGGAAGCGATGAAAAGCAGGTTGCCAACATGAGTGATCCGAACATCAAAGGCTTAAGTCCCAGCGCGCGATGAAATGCTTAGTGGATAGAAATCCCTGAAACCTGGCAAAGTTGTAGGTCATTGATTTGGGACCCAAGGCATCAAATAAAATATAAAGTCCTTTTAGACAGTTCTTCGAAGGAGTGGATACATCTTTTTGCGACCTCCTCAGACAGGAGCAACAAGGAAGCGAAGAAAAGCAGGTTGCCACCATGAGTGAGCCGAACATCAAAGGCTTAAATCCCAGCGCGCGATGAAATGCTTAGTGGATAGAAATCTCTGAAACCTGGCAAAGTTGTAGGTCATTGATTTGGGACCCAAGGCATCAAATAAAATGGTGGTTGTAGCTCCAGGAGCACCAACAGCACACCAATACGAGTACACACCATCGGCAGTAGCATCAGCAGAGCGTCAGCTAAAAGAAATAATAATTAAGTTGCTTATCTCCGTCGAAAGAGGGTAAAAAAAAAAGCAGAGAAACAATGCACAATGGCTTCCTCTTATGCTCTGATGGCATAGAACAATGGGAGAGTCCTGCCCATTTTACACACAAGCAAAAAAAGGCGAAAAAAATGAGTAAAGAAATAATAACAACATATTTCCCACAAGGCACACAGTAGTGTACTATATCCTGGCCGCCTCTCCGGGTTCATCTCATCTGTGTGGCAATTAACCAAAATGGGATTCCATTAAAATTGCCCGCAGTGAGTTTTCGCGTTACGTACTACGCGAATATCCCTTTCGCCCAACCATATGACACCTCCACCCCCACCCACACAAATACAGATTCAGTCACACCCACGCCATAGTCAGTCTTCCTGAGCTTAATGAAATTATGAACATGTAAAAGTGGCACTTTAAGACTGAGTGATGATGATGCTTAGCGGTTGAGCACATATGTTCGTGTGGGAGCACCAAGAAGGTGGATAATGGTACAGGACACCGCTCGGCATAGGAAAAGTGTGAGAGAGAAAGAGAGAGAGAGAGTTAAAATCAAATGGAGGAAGCAGAAAAAAAGGACACACTCAAGTGGAAAAAGAAATCCTTTAATAATTCATTTGAAGTGTACTCATATGTAAGCCAAAGTGGAAAACGGAAAATGACACAACGATGATGACAGCCAGACAACTCCGAAGACAACGACGACATGACGATGATAATAGCTGAGGTTTCCAAGAGAGAGAGACAGATAAAGGCTTCCTCAAGAAGGAAGCTAATTAAATATTTATCCTTCTCATTTTGCGGTAATTAATCAGATTTATAATTTTAAAATTGCTTCTTCAGTATGTGTGTGGAGTGAAATCCTTGGTTGATGCTTAATTTTCTCCTTTTTTTTTGGGTTTCTTTTGCTGTGGGTGCTTGTCACATCTCTGGGTAATTACATTATAGAGGCTTGTCTTTCTTCTTGGTGCCCTAATGGATTAAAAGTAGATTAATGTTGTTTTATAACGATGAGATGAAAGGCTCGCTTTTAATTGGTTTGAAAAGGAAGGATGTGGTTCCAGCTGAATATGTCAAACTTGGTGTTTTTTCTCATTTTCTCTATCTGTCTGATAAGGATGAAATTACAGTCGAAGAAACGAGAAAATGAAAAAAAGGATAACGAGCTTCAGTCACATCACCTGCAGTTTAATAACTAGCGGAGGTCCTGGACTGCTATAAGGCATACATCACTGACAACCCAGAAGTGCGATGGGATGGGCCGGGTAAAAGATTCATGAAAACCCGTGACATTTACTCGGTGTTTGTAGGCAGGTTTGTCATCTTAGACAGGCTTGGACAAAAGCATCAACTTAAGGGTCCTCGGCATGACTTATGATCAATGTCTACGATTGGGGATTTTAAGGCAACCACACTGCAACACTTCTAGAAACAGATTCAAGCTAATCAATAGGGTAAAGTACCAAGTTGGCTAGAAGCAGTTTCGAAAACCTTAATATTCTTCGAGGTCTTCTCATCAAGGCTGGCCGCATTGCGATTGGCAGAAGGCATTCTATCAGAACACTTCAACATAAAAGAAGGACTCTGAGCTAGCGCAACATCTAACGACTATAATCGCAAAGGACTGCCTGGGTCTTCGTCGTTTAAGTGCTGAATTTTACGCGCTGATGATAAATGCCATAAATACCACTGTACTATAATGAACGCCATCTTTGTTTTGGTGGATGAAGAGTGCCTCCATGCCCAGGTTCACCCAGGGGTGGCAATGGTGTAGTGGTAGCGTCATCGTTTGTCGAGCTGATGGTTCACAGTTCAATCCCTGATGTCAGCAAGTATTATATGATAAGAGGCAGTCCGATCAATTGCGAAAGTTTGTGACAACACTACTGCGAAGGCATAACACTGGCAGTAGGTTTGTCATATGGCTGGAGAAATTGATCGCTCTGTTGATAATTGATATGCTCATGACATCAGGTGGATCGGGAAAAAATACTGTGAATCATAAGCGAAGGCAAAAAATACATGACAGCAACAAATCTCCCCAGTTATTCTGGACACCACCCCTGGAGCTAATGTGAAACCTAATACAGCTGAGTTTCAAACCACTACACCAATCTCTTTCTCTCTCTGTCTATCTTTCCAACGCCCGCACCATGTGAAAACATGTAAAAGGGTATTCATAACCCCTTGAGTGCGGGTAAATTATAAAAAAAAAAAAAAAAAAAAAAAAAAAAACTGTAGCACCACCTAAGTAAGTAAGTAAGTAAGCCTCCATGCACATTCTACGAAGTAAGGCTTCAAAGAAGGACGAACACAGCTTTCAACTCCTATGAAAGAAAAATCAGCACGACATGCTTTCAACTGAGATAAGAGAGAGGTAAAAAATGGCGCAAGAGTCGTCACCCTATCGGAAGATGCTCTGATTTTTGCAAATGGCGTCTTATGTCATCGCGAAACAGAATACAAGTAGACAATTCACAATTAAGGAGCGCTACAGAAACATGATCAATGACTTTTTCTTGCCGAATTGGGTTTGGAGAACATGTGGTTCTACACACATAGCGGCAGAGGACATTCTGCAGTAAGAGTTTTCTACTTGCTTGATCTCTCTTTTTGGCGATTTGCACTGACACCCAAGATAGACCGGTTTGACCATCTATCTATCCAGACCACTTTCTTTCTTTGGGGTTTTTCGAAGTCACGGGTCTAAAGGACAACATCCGACAAGAAGTGGAGAATTTACCGTCAGAATTTTCGAGAAAAGTCATGGAAAATGCTTTGGAACGAACCCAGAAGCTTTCAGACTCTATACGGTTCATTGTAGTTCTAGATAGCAACTCCTTTTTCGTGTAGTAGTTGGAGAAACTTAGATGCGCTTGGTGGCTCCGATTGCTCCGATTGGCACCAACTACTCTCAGCAGCACGTAACAGATCTTTCTTGTCAACTTGAACACTAGGTGGCTATCAATCGGTAGAGGGAATTATTCTTAAGAAAACAGGAATAAATGAATGTTTTTACTCAAAACTACGAGAAGGTATTTATAAAGTGCTTCAATGGAGCTAACTGCTTGCGAGAAAAAGTCTATTCCATTCACTATCCAATCACAATTAACTGAACTTCCTTGGCAAGCCCCAATGGAAATGGTCATTATGTGAAAGTGTTTTGTCGAGCGGGTTTAGGCTAGGTCTACGAGCTTTTCTAGAAGTTGAATTCCTGGAAAATATAATCAAAACGATATTTTTGAACAGTGGGCGTCGTGGCTCAGTGATTAATTTGTTGGACTACTGAGTGGGAGGTTCGAACTTAAAAATCCTAGAAAATACGAGAGATTTTCCACGGCCCCATCCCTCGCCAATGTCACACGCCCGACAGTAATAAGTGCCATGAGAAAGCCCTCAACTTGCCTCTCGGATGTGGCTTTCAACTGCAGGTCGCTTCCATTTGTGCAAAAAATATGTCACGCACAAGACGAATGGTCACGAGAAGCTATGCCCTGGATTACACACAGGCTGTTGCGCCAGATATTTGAATTTTTTTTCGATTTTAGATATTCGGTGACAGAAGTGATATTTGGACCCGAAAACAAGGTACGAAAACGGTCTGCCTCTGGAAAAGAGCCTCGCTTAAGGTGAATCAAGTCAAATTCCATTTGCATTCCACACATGAACCACACTCTAAAAACAAAGACTATCAGTGACTGCCTTCATCCATTGTCCACTGTAAAAATCGACAAAGGAAACTACTTCACAGAAACCCCATACAAGCAACTTCTTTTATCCTTTAAGTCCATTTTCCCTCATGCAGGATGAAAATAATGAAACCAAAACACTGAATACATTTCGCCATGCAATCATAATTAAAATAATTTGAATATATTTTAATGCAGTTCTCATTTGCCTGTCAAAGATCGCATTAAATACTCTAGACCGACTGCATTGTTCTAAAAGAAATGCGCAAAGGCAAGGAAAAATTAAAAAAAAAAAAAGGAGAAATCTTAACCGCCGCCATGCGTTCCATAAGTCACCACCAATATCCCCATTATCCGGCGCCCTACCATGCATGTGTGTATAAGTTTTATTTTTTTTTTTTTTTTATGAATAGAACTATACGACAACGCCCTTGCTGCACGCAAATTCCATTTATAGTCCGCGGTTCAAAATTTGAATTCGCCCAACGATGGAGTTGGAGCGGAAAAAAAAGGCAAAAACTCAACAACATCACAGAAAAACCATGCGAACAATGAAAAGGACATCATTTGAATTGGGGAGGCCTACATAAGGCCATTATGTATGTCATGGCAGGATTATGTTGCATTAAATCGAGTTAAAGGGATACGGACGTATGGGTTATCTGGACAATTGTCTTTTTTGTCCGCTTAACATTTTGTTGACAAAATAGTTAAAAACATGCCAAAAATATGGAGAAGTAAAACAAGAAGAAAGGGATACACTCAGCGACGGACCATAGCGAGGGAGACTTGAAAAACAAGTTTTCCATAATCCTGTAATCCAGGAGTTGGATTAATGTACATATTAAACGACCAGTGCCAGCAAGCAATTTGGGCCATTACATACGAGTATACCTGCTGACTTTGGGTGTAGCTACGAAGTTCTTTTTATATGCCGATATGGCAGCAAACCTAAAGGAGACCGGAACGAAAAAAATAAGGAAAATTTAAATCCTCAGTTTTTGGTGAAGATTTTGGCCACCAAACCAGATCTGGGCAATGCATAAGGCCGCCTGGAATGAGCAAAGAATTTTTAAGATCTGCATCAAGGAGCAGGTTTGAGTGAGTAGAGAAATGTGCAGGGAAAGACTACAAGTCCTCAGGTTTCCTAAGACAAGGTCGTCCTTTTTTCTGAGTCTTCATTGTGGTGATAGACCTAAGCTTGAAACCAAAAATCCCGCAATGCGTTCAGAAAATCGTAGCTGCCTATGCTTCTCGAGGGCTGTGCAATCTCAATGCAACACTGAGTCAAGCTGACAGGCGACTTTGACTAGATTCGTTGTTTTTCTGTACCTTTTCCCAACTAAATAAGAGAACTCGTCAAGACTATCTTAAAAGTCTTACTGCGCGAACTCAGATTTATTCACTTTGTAGCAGGAGGAGCAATGGTAGCCTGCAGCTCGAGGTTTTCACATCTCACACTTGAGAATTGCTTGATCAACCGACCTTCACATCAACAAAAGAGAGAGCTCTGGATAGGAGTTCTTAGATTGGTTTGAAATAAGCCCCAATTCCGGCACACTTAGACTACAAAGTAACGATGAACGTTTTAACTGAAGGTTATGCGAGTATGATGAAAGATGGATCTGGAGTTTCCTCTAAATCGATGGTATTTTCGTGCCTGAGGGCTTTGCATTTCCCAAGCCACAATGCTTGTCATTAATTAGTGGATGAGTCATATCACGTATACGAACAACCATGGTAAAACCTTCTTCATCCTCCCATCTTTCCGGCCAGCCAAGCCGCTCTGAAAGCTCCAGGTTGTTTATCGAGACTTCAATTTTGCTTTGAAAGTAACCAAGTGTTGTCGTTTTGCAATAATGGATTCTAGCTTCTAAGGGACACGTTTGGCATACACTTGTACAAGGTTGCTTAGCCTGGTTCGCAGGAATCGGGATGGAGGAACGGAAATCATGGACTCTAATGGAGGAACTTAGAACACAAGCGAGGACAAAATCACGAAGAATGTGGCGAAAAAGATGAGACGCCTCGCACAAGTATAGATGGACATTCAGACTATTTCCCAGGATAGAACCATGGATAAATAGTCGTTATGGGGAGGCAAGGTACCACAATTGACGAACATTTTATCAGACCATGATATCTGCTTGAGGGTCAAAGATTCGCCATAATGTCCAGCATGTCGTAGATGCGACGAAGATCCGGTACGTGGTATGCTCCCTTAAGGAAACATGAAGATTGGAAACTTAATATACTAGCAGAGATGCTAAGAACGATGGGTAATTGGGTGGCTACTAACCCGAATCGAGTTCAGACAAGTGAAAAACGAAGAAAGAGTGCTGCTAACACAGAAAGTGTCGACCGTTATGTGGAAAACCGTCCCCACGAAGTGGTTCCGCCGAGTAAGGGTCTGAGCCAGCGGAGATGGGGTATAGTCAATATGAATCAAATGGGCCCCTCGGCTTCTCAAAAAAGGCAGGTTTCATAGTACATAACTTGCAAAAACTAAGTGACAATGGAGACATCCTATTCACATCTCACACCACCCAATTTGATTGAATTCAACACGAGTGAAATATTTTGTTGCCATTATCGTCCTCTTTTTGGAGAGTTGCATATTGCATTGTCGCTGACTGTGCCCGTTCGCCAACTGTCCTTAGTAAAACTGCCCATTTAACAATTTATGACAGGTATCTCAGTGCAAACAACGGAAAAAACAAAGTTGTTCCGATAATCCCGACAGTCAGACAAACGTGGCATCGTTTACAGAGTCATTGTCCTTTTGCACACGAGGCCTCTCTCCTGTTAGTTGAATTTATATTTTTTTTTGCTTTAACAAAAAATTGCATTTCACTGCTGTTCCTCTGTGATGGCTTCTCTCATTTCACACAAGGATAATGTGAAAAAATTTTAACAAAAAAAAAATCGGTACACAGCGCGTTAATTTGTGCATCAAGGAGATCATGCCCCAGCAATTCAGGCCAGAACAACAATGCAAACAATTTCCAATCTTGCTCGCGGAAAACATGCACCGGAATTGTATCCTGTAATAATAATAATAGTAATTACATGTCCCGTTGGACACATTCAGAGTGCAATTGAAGGGATTATCAATTTTGTAGCGAATTCCATTTTTTTTCTCTGTTTACCGTGCAAAGGGACGTCCTCGATAAATAAGCGTTAAATTTCAACAACCGAAAAAAAGGACGTATTATGTCCCTGGAAAATGACTAACTGAATTAAAAAAAAAAAAAAATAATAATAGACAGGATAAATTCGACGGGAGATACCCAACACCGACACCGAGCCTGTCGTTTCAAATTATACATGCGATCGCATTTTTCCACGAGGCGTGGACAAAAATAAACGAAACAAAAAAAAAATTCCAAAAAAAGGACATTTTTGCTGTTTTGTTCAATTATTTACTTATCTTGTCGCGCGCGCTATTATCCGCTGGCCGAGGTGGTGGTTTCCATTTAAATCCGCTCAGTGTAATCGTACATTAAGCCAAATTAACCTAATTCATTAACTTATTCAGTGCGCGCACATGTTGAAAACGGTGAAATAAATAATTGGATTGGGCCAGTTACAGGACGACGAACGGGGTTAAGCTGACAGGAGGACGATATGTGAGGGTTGCTTGTTTTTTTTTTTTTTTTTTTTTTTTCATTTGGTTCAGAGTTGAATGAGTGGTTGCCGTGCATGAAGTCCTGCTGGGCAAAGTCTATGCGACAAATGTCTGCGATTCAGAATTTAATGGAGGAATCTCATGCGTGGAAAAAACTAGCTGAATAAAGGATTTCATTGAAGGAACCTCTTAGCAAATTAAATACAATAAATAATCTCTCATTTGCATTGAAAAGTTCATCGACAAACTAATTTGTTTTGCAAACTGCAATCCATTGAGCCATACACACGCATAGGAGTACTCGTCGACTCAATTATGTCCACAAAATTACCAGAGAGTAATCATCGAAGTCGACTGATTGGATTTCAATATTAATTCGGTCTCATTACCGAGGATCCTTTTAAAGGAATCCCGAATCCTGTCTAAAATGAAATTTACAAATAAATTTGATTTAATTCGTTCCAAATGGTTAATCGATTGAGTTTAATTCTTGCCCTCAGCACAACGGGTTTTGGGACAGCACTCTCTCTCTATCTCTCTCTATGGGATATAATTAATTAGTTTTGTACCAATTCACACAAATCGCATAAATTAATTTTGCATTTTGCCATTTATGTGTTTTACTGCACCTCAAAGTGCACTCTATCGCAAGAGGACAGATATCGCCATCAGAAGCGCAATAATTTTTTAAATGACATCTGACCAATGTTGGAGAACGACCAACAACGGTAACAACAACAACAACAAAAAAAGTCAGCAAGTTCAATAGGCTGGTTCAAAATCAACTGGCAAATCAATTAATTTGATTAAATTTACAAAGGTGCGGTTGGGGGACGGATTAAACGGCACAGGTCGGCCGCTGTAAAAAAAAAAACAAATCTGCCACTTAATGTACATAATTCTCATTTATTAGTTATTTCATTGGTTTTAGATATGAATCCCCAGGGTATCACCATGCATAGTCATGTAATGCCGTGCAAAAGTTCCCGGACAAATCACTTTTTTCGCACAATTTATACGTTTATCGATGTGTGCGGAGTTCAAATGAACGAACTCCTGTTAGGAGCGATAGTAGGCATTACACATCTCAAAAGAGGTAAGGAGTTTAAAGAAAAAGGAGCGGAATAAACCGAAGTAAGGAGTAGCAAGTGTCATGAGCTTATCTAAAACCCATTCAAAAACGCCAACA
This sequence comes from Blera fallax, assembly GCA_946965025.1. Lineage (NCBI taxonomy): Eukaryota > Metazoa > Arthropoda > Insecta > Diptera > Syrphidae > Blera > Blera fallax. The sequence continues at coordinate 4,653,942 of OX337247.1, read as the reverse complement.
TTTTGGTTTTTTGCACAAAAACTCAGCTATTTTTGGGGGAAACTAGGTTTGTATCCTACCTTCTGTGAAGGATGATAGCTCTTCACTGACAGTCAAGCGGCAATTACGTCACTAGAATCGTGATCTTTCACTTCAAAGGCCGCTTTAAGGAGGAGATGAAGGAGGAACTCAAGATTCAATTCTGCTGCTTGACTGGACATAGAAACCATCACAGATCAACTGCGTAATCGTTGTCCTCAGGGGACGGTATCTGATAGGCAAATATGCCTAGATTGGGTCTCTTTTCAAATGACCTCTGCAGAAACTGTAGGTGGAGGAACGCACAAACGTCTCAAAGGAAACTACTCCATACGCGTGGGCTCCTTCTTCGTCGTGAGAAACTATCCCCTGGACCATACACGGTCTGTTGTGCAAAGTATTTGTATTTGATCTCAGTGTTCTTAAAATTTATTACAAGGAAAAAATAAAAGCATGTTGATGATAAAACTCGTAATTTCTGCCTCATGTTCTCTAAAAAAGAAGTCTTGACCGCAATATTGCATCCGCCATCTTCTATTTTCCACACTTATAGAATTTCCCCTAACGTCCTTCACCTATTCTACAAATAGCTGAAAGTCGTTAGTCTCTACAATTTGTGATAAGTCCCAAACAATAAATTCAATTAAAGTAAAATTTTCTCTCAATTTTTTGGCCACCATCTTGTTTCGCCATATTAGATTTTCATGTTTTGTCTAATTCTGCATAAAATATCCTTTAATTTGGTACCTGAATCATCAAAATCCGTTCAGAAATAAGAAAGTTAGACCAAAAACAAATTCACTCCAAAATCGGTAAGTAGCGGCGTCTCACACAGCAGAGTTTGAGTGCCGCTGGAGAGGGTCGGTTTACCTCCTGTTTTCTGACGATTTCTGGGCGCCTGGTGTTTCAGAAAAATTTGCTGCGGAATTCGTGGAATATTTTCGGCGATATCTCCGGTTCTAGGAGGGCTAGCGACTTGAAATAAAGACCAAAATGAAGGGCACAGGGTGTCTGGTCTGGATACAGGGTGATTCATCGACTTTAGAGGGTGGGAAGCAGATTTATGTAAATCCTTAGCTCCAGACGAACTAACAGCACCAGAAAATAACCCAAATTCCAGGCACAAGTGGAAAGGGACCTCAACAAACTTAGAGTGTGCAACTAGAGGCATGTATCTAAGATCCGGGCTAACTGGAGATGCCTGTCGGTTGATGCCAAGATTCTGTAGCCAAGGTCTGCAGCGCCAGCTAAGTAACTAAGGCTCACAGCTACGTTCTTTGAAGTTTCTCACTGGTGCGCGATAGAGAAGGTTAATCGATCAACCCTAGCAAACAGTTATGCCTTCACAAGGAAAAGGAAACTGAATCTTGGCTCAGTGGGGCCTATTATTGGTTCCTCGGAGCAAAATTGCAAAGGCTACCGAAGTCATGTGGGCCTGTCGTCGTGTGTATGGTAAAAAATTGGGGTCTAAGGTCACTTACTGGTAATACATCACGGTGGTTAAACCAATGCCTGATTTACGCATCCATTGTCTGCTGGACGAAAGACAAGGAAGTCAGATTCATCAATAAACTTAAACGGCTTCAAAGACTAGCATGCTCTGGCATCACAGGAGCAATGTATACCTGTCCTAAGGCAGCCATCGAGGCTATTATCCACAGCCTTCTCTGCTCACCCCATGCATAATGACTATTTGAAGTTCGGTAAATCTCTGAAAGAGGCACGAAAATACGTTCTGCGATCAGATAGATCTCTAGGAACTGTTATCAACTTTTTTTCTAACGTCCTCAACCTGTTCTACAAGGAGCTGAACGTCGGCTTGTTTCCACGACTCGTGGTAAGTCCCACATATTTAATTCAGTTAATTCAAAATTTTCTTTCACTGTGTTGCCCACCATTTTGTTTTCGACATATTGGATTTTCATATATCATATTATTCTACAGAAAATATCCTTTAATTTGGTACCTGAATCATTAAAATCCATCCAGAAATAAGGAAGTTATAGCAAAAACAAATTCACTCGAAAATCGGAAAGTAGCGGCGTATCAAAAACACGAGTTTGAGTGCCGCTGGAGAGGGTCGGTTTGCCTCCTGTTTTCTGACGATTTCTGGGCGCCTGGTGTTTCACGAAAATTTACTGCGGAATTCGTGGATATTTTCCGAGATATCTCGGGTTCTAGAAGGGCTAGCGACTTGAAACAAAAACCTACGTGTAGGGTAGAGGGTGTAGTTTATTGTGAGTGCAATTATTTTTCTGAGTACAGGGTGGTTCATAGGTTTTAGAGGGTGGAAAGTATATTTGTGTGAATCTTCAATTCTAGACTAAGTACCGCACCAGAAACCAACCAAAGTATAGGTTGGAGGGTGTGAAGTTCTTGTTAGCATTCGAATACAGGGTGAGTAGAATATTTAGCTGCGCGATGATGTGTACATTTAATATGCGCTCTTCTAGACGGAATGATAAAATTAGACCAGGACTCATGGTTTTGTTTGCATTCCGGGAAAATGCTTGGCTGACAAGCTCGCCAGAAAGGGAACGATTCTCAGGATTCTGCCTAAATAGCAAAACTTGGGTATGCCCCTCGCTACATGTAGACATCTACTTACGCTGCACGCTTTGAGCAGGAGCCACCACAGATGAGAAAATGGCCCCCGTGTCATATATCTGGCATAAACCTGATCAGAAACGTAGTGCCGGGTTGGTTATACTACATCAAGGACGAGCTGCATCCTCAGGGGACGTTACCTGATATGCCAAGATAATTTAAAATTATTTCTGCTGGAGCTGCAGGTACAAAGTAGTGCAAGAAGTCATCCTTTATTCCTTATGTACCTGTCCGGCTTCTGTCGCAGAGAAGAATGCTCCAATTAGGGGTGATTTCCTTCAATGATCTCAGCGAACTGTCATTCTTAGACGTCTTGAGCTCCCTTCGCTTCATCAAAAACTCCGATTGGTTGAATTAGTTCCTGGGTAACCAAATGGAATCCGTGACATCACAAAGGGCCTGTTCTGGTCTCAGTGTAATAAGCCTTCCTAGCCAGAGCAGAGTTGAAAAGGTGGTTGGTTGGTTAGACCAAATTAGGTCCAATGGGAAGAGTGGTAAAGCGATTAAAGATTTTGATGTAACCATCTACAAGGACATTTACGGCATTTTCTGAACGATTCAAAATCATTCCATTTACTCCATCTTATCTGTGTCTTTCAGGCTTTGCTTGTGGAAGGCTTTCTGCATACCAAACGCTTACCTAACATCTGTGATCTGGCCAGACAGGGGTCAGAATTACCGGCTCACTTTCAGAAAAAAAAGTAAATGTTCCACCAGGCGTCGGTAAGACTTACATTCATAATCACTTCTTAAATCTGGCCAATCTCGGGTGCAATACGCCGCGCTATATCAAGACAGACTTGGTCCAGCTGAATCGAATGAGCTACTAAGCAGATCAAGACCAGATGTTGCGAGAGTTGAAGTTCAGGCCATTGTTCAATAGGAGGCTATGCAGCCAAGCTTGGTGGTATCTCCCATAACACTCTCTGACGTAGTTGGAGAGAAAGAACCCCTTCTCCACTTTCTTTGCAGGTGTCCAGCCCTAGACAACGCACTTTAGGTAAACCCTTCTTCGATGATCCGAGGGAGATATGTGACAAAAGGATTAGAGCCCTTATCCTACCTGAAATCGACACTTTATTATACAACCAGGTTGCAGAGTGGTATCAAAATGGTGCAAAATACCGCTGATTGGGTTCTCCTTTGCACCACCATCTCTTCCTGCCTAGTTTTCTAAAAAGAAAATAAAATAAAATCGACTCCACAAACAAAACGGAAAATAGTCCGTAACCAAGGCAACCGTCGATTTGGAGCGCACTTTTGTAAGGATTTTCGATGTTCAAATCGTATGAAATGCAGCACAGATTTCCAAATTCCGTTCGTCTTTGAAAGCGTTTTCCAATTCGAAGGAAAACCAACGCAGCGGTGATTCCCTTGCTGACATCTGCAGATCCTTTTCCAGTGCAAACGTAATCGTTACAACGAAATGAACAGAGTAAAACACTAAAAGCAACGTAAATGGTGTCACGTCTTCTCATAGCAGCAGCAGACCCAAGGTGGGTATGTCCGTAAAATGTAGCAGCTAAAGAGTCGAAAGGAGGGGAGCATAGGACGAATGGAAAGTACAGTTGAGAGCAGAAAACATTGGCGTCATGGCAATGGTTCACCTAAAGTCGAAAATTTCAGATGATGTGTCGGCAAGAACCTTTGGAAGGAATCTCGACCGTGTAGCATGTTTCGATTGCGGGCTTTGATTGGGGACAAAGTATTTCCAAAAGCTCCCATTTGGTTACTTGAATTTTCGAAATCTCCATCATTTGACTGGGACTGATTGCAAAGGAATGTCTTGAGCTGAATTTGAAAGAGAAGCTGTACAAGCTCACACGGATAGTGTAAAGACTTTAGTCATACGTGTTAAATTTATAAACTTCTGAGCTTGTTTTCTTGGTCAGGTGGGAAGCCTCGTTTTAGTAGTTGGGAATATGTATATCGAAGCAAAGTGTTGATCGATAAAAAGAGGACGAAGTAAATAGTTTTTCAAATGATTAGGTTCTTAGATCTCTAGGGTCGTGGGTGTAAAATTGGATTCATGAGCAACCATCAGCTTCCCGAATGGCTTAAGAGGTGATAACATCGACACCTAAAACGAGAGATGGATCTCAACTGAGGGTTGACGCCACTACTACGAAAAATAAAAAAAAAACAAGGAACAGCACAGCACTTAAGGTTCCATGTTATCAGCTTCAGATAGACATCCGATCAGAAGACTGGAAGCCACAGATTGGAAATATGGTCAGACTTCTACTGTCTCAGAAGCACCATAAAACAGTAGTCATTTAGACTGTCAGACGCATGGAATGACTTTCAATGCTGGATAGGATAGCAAACACCCGCCCCTGAAAGGTCTTTGTAGGCAGGTAAACCGTACGAATCTAATCTAGAATGCCTCCGATAGTATGACCAGGGTTAAGAAGAATTGAAGCAATAAACCTGACTGTAGGCCAATTCTCTGCCTCAGGTGCGCTCCTGAGCATCTGTAAAACAATGAGTAAACTGAAGCCAGACCTAGTGAGTTGAGGAGGCAGAACAACCTTTTGTACTCTGGTAGAGGTGATTACAGGGCATAATACTCTGCGATATCATATGACAAAGCAAAGGTTAAGTGGGGATAATTTCTGTAGGGATACAGAGACGTCAATGAAGACACAACCCACATTTTGGTTCCCTCGCCAGCCCACCTAGCTCACCAACCCTAAACAGACTGACGATGACGCCCGGAAAACCAACTTTTTTCTGACAATTCCAAGATGGTAATTGGCCTGGAAGTGCTCTCTAATGGTGGCTCTTCAGCGTAGAGTACCGTAGTAAGGCAACTAACGACTGTTATGTGTTACTGCGGTGAGAGGTGTTCACCAGTATTACCCGCGCTATAGACTACTTCACTAAAATGTTGGCAAAGCGCATCGAAATGTATGTCTTTCCCGATGAGGGAGCTTATGTTCCGTTTACATTTTAAAAACCATAAAATTCTCCTCGAAATTGTTCACTTAACACCACGTTACACCGACTACTTTAAATTTGTTCCAATCATTAAGTTTACAGCACCACCAAATAGTCCATCATACTTTGTTGCGTCCTCTGACCCAGGATCCTCAAAAAAAAAGTATTTTTTGCAACCATTATCATTACTTCTCTATCAGCGGGTCAATAGCACACCCCTCACCCCCCACACGCGCATTACACTGGCAAATAAAAACAATCGAGCGACCACCAGCAAACAACAAACGCAACAATCCGTGTATTAATTGCGTCATAAATCTGCAACAAGACGAAACCGTGAAAAAAGAATCCAGCAACACAACGCTGATAAAATAATGTTCTGTATCATTAATTTCGAATTTAATATTGTATATCCTTCCAAGGATATAATGGCTCCCCCAACCCCCGCCCGGAATAGAGGAACAACTGAAACACACCAGCTAATTCGATAATTTGTTTCAGATTATGGCCGAATTAGTCCGCAAAATTTATGGTGAAAACTTAAATAATCTTTTGTATGGTGATAACCAAGGATATTTGGATCTATATCTTGGCTTACAGCAGTGCTATTCGGGCGGGAAAGAGAAAAAAATGGCGATAACCCTGACACTGGAGATTTATAGAGGCGTTAATAGGAACAGCCAGGGGGATGGGAACACATTTCTGCCACACTAACCATTCCAAACCAATCGAGTGCCAATGTCGTAAGACCGACCACCACCGCCAGAAGATTTTCCTTCATTTTCGTCCTTTTTTTTGTCTGAGAGAAAGTGAGTGAGAGAAAGTTTCCAACAAGGATACAATGTCTTGCCATTGCTTGTTCTTCTTCTTGTGTTCGTCTGTTTTGGTGAAGTTTTATTGCCAAAAAAATTATTACTTTTTTGGTTTTAAGCCGCCATTTGGAATGGGGGTCCTATTGGCTTTGGATTTATTTTTATGGACGCATTGATGGTTTTGCTGGTTTCATTGTCAAATTGTAAAAGGAGCGGAGGAGAGGGGAGAGCGAGCGAGTGTGCTGGAAATGGTTGTAAATGATTTGGAAATTTTACAGTGCCTATTACGGGGAGCCTACGATAATTTTATTCTCGTTGTTAGATCCTGATATGATCAAGAAAATCTTGCAGTGGTCTCATCCGAATTTATATAAATAACCAACGCTACCAGCAATGGGACAAAAGAAAACGATTCAAGAGGCATAAGGTAGTCATTACAGCGCAGTAAAATTAAGCCTTAAGCCATTAATTGTCCTCATAAGCTTGAGGGCGATTGTAAGCATTAAAACAATCGCATTACTCTAAGGCAGACGTCCCTTTAGAGCGATGCGATTGCAAGCAAATTTATCGATGACAAGGTATTCAACCGAAGGTAGAATAGGTCAAAAATGTTACACATACGCCACCTAAGCCCTAGACTTAACAAGAAGAGGATTACCAGTCCGCGATTGAAGATAAGAGCCATCCCTACGCCATCCTACTTATAAAGTGACTTGCCGATGACAACAGGGTACACAAGCGAAGGAAGGATCGTAGAAATATTCCACATACGCCACCAAAGTTAAGTAGAAAATATTCCACATACGCCACCCAAACCCTAGATTATACCTACACGAAACACGAAAGTCCTTCTTCGATACTAGGTTGGGCATCAGGTAAAAGAACGATGTGACATAAGAAAAATTGAGAGGTATAAATTGGTTTCCTATTTAGAGGGCAATGTGGTGGCCAAGGAGCAGTAGATAGCGTGGTTCCTTGTGACCTGGCCGGAGAATCGAATAATTTCAGAGCTTTTACAACTACAACACCAAAAAAGGAACTGCTGCCTGCTAGTACCAGGGACCGCTTAGAGTCTGAGTACTTCTAAAAAAAAAAGGTCAGAGGGGCCAATAAGAGAATGAAACCCAATCTAGTTTCCAACACCTACGGCCTACAATCGCAGATTTTCAAGTTTTGATGCGACGCTGTGACAGGGTGGATGCACCATGCCATCAGTCAAAAACAATTGAACGAAACCAGGTCTACTGATTGAAATATTACGTTCAAGTGCCCTAACTACATACAAGTCTTTGCCTTGTAAATATCTACCAGCATTCGCTGTTCAAAAGTGCTTAGTGCGTTGGACTATTGAGCGAGAGGTTCGAGGTTCGAATGCCAGAATACCTCTCGCGATTGTTTGACAAACGACCGAAAGCAATAATTGTCAACCCCACCCTTTTATCGATTTTAAGGCAGAAAAATGATAGAATTCACCATCTAGACCTCAATGCTAAGCCAGCAAACAGCCAATATTCTGTGCCAGTTAGGAAACAGTACCCCGATGCCATTCCAAACGTGAGCAGGATTTAGGTAAGAAAATCAGGAGAAAGGAGTTGGCTTTAAACGCGCACCTACCCAGGTCCCTGTCAAGAAGTTGAAGGAAAACAACTGAAACGTTCAAGGAGATCCGGCAAAGCCTGGCCCACTGAAGTCACTGCTAGACGAAAAGCAAGAAAGCTGCCCAAGTTATTTCGACAACAAAAATCATTCGAATTAAATGACTCAACCGCAGAGTCTATCATCGCCCAAGGAAAGGATACGTAACAATATTTCATCCAAAAGGCTCGATGAATTCCAGTCACCATGTTCGCCTAGGAAGGTAGACCCAAATCTCTTCTTTTTTTCAAGCAAACAAAGGATTGAAAGCAAAGTGCTCGACATTTAAACTTCACGGGCGGGGGTTCATAACCAGTTCCTAGGTTCAGTCAAGAACAACAACCTTTAGGTGAACTAGCCTATTTCAGAGTTAACACCCCACTGTCGTTGTTTTTACTTGAACACATGTTGTGTTCGAATTCGATTTTCTAACAACTCAAAGTTGACTTTCTGAATCCCCGCCAGTATTTCTCTTCTAAGAAAAAAACTAATTTACCGTACAGCAAAACCGGCATATGTCCCTTGAAAACTTTCCTTATTCTCTGGAAAAATGCGTACAACATCATTTTGCCAATTTACCAGGACACAAGAGAACAACACAAAAGAGTTAGCTCCCCATGTCGTTGCCAATTTGCGACGATGATTTCATTTATAGCCCCTCTCTCCACCCCTCTTCCCTGCTACCCATTATCCATTTTTTGCCGCACTCACTCCTCCCCATCCTTTGACCGAATGACTTAAATACGTTTTGCCGGCCAAAGAGAAGGGGCAGACTCCTTCTGATGATATAATCAGCACAAATTATTTCTTGGCTCATTTAACCCTTTTATTTCGCCCCATCATCAGTGTATCCACGTTTCTCCTTTTCGGTACTGTTAGGTTGTTCTATTCCTTTTTTTTTTTTCTTTCTTATCGTTTTCTTTCTGGTTCCTTTCCCCCTCCTAATAAAAAAAAAAAAAAAGGAAATGATGTTTGTCCATGGTCTCGGTGGTTCCTGTGCACTCATTTCCCTTTACTTTCATCCCTTTGGGTCCTACCAGAACAAAAATGTATTTTATGTCACGGCACGATAAGAAGAAGAAGAAGAAAAAGCACCAATCCTCAATCATCTTCTTTCTCCCGTCTACTTCGCTTACATATACATTCTGATAAAGTAACAAATGAATGCGACTTCAACGGTGATAACCATCAAGGACACACACAAAATAAAGTCTCCACAAAAAAAAAAAAAGAAGATACAAAATGTCCGAAACGGGACTCAATGAACGTAAGAAGAGAAAAAAATATAAAAGGATGGCCAAACTGGGCCGTTGGGGAGGAATGAAAGTAAAAAGGAAGAAAAAAATGTCAAAATGCGATATGGACACACACAAGAAGGATACCCAACTGAGAGAGGGAAGGAGTGTATGTGTATAAAAAAAAATAATTCACAGATATTTAGTTGATGCTGCGGCAGGATAACATTTACAAGGTTATCTTCGTGACGGTTCACATAGTTCATCTTGTCCTTGTTTGCTGATGGTAGGTGTGAGAGAGATCAAAGAAGTAAAGGCAACGGTTGGCGATGAGATGCTGACATTTTATAGCAAGACTCAGTTTTTTTTGGGAGGACCGATAATGAAGGCACGAGTATGAGGATATAAAACAAGAAATGAACTTGAGAAGGGACATTTATATTAATCAGTAGTAAGACCAGTTTAGGTAGATTCGTAATAGAGTCTTAAAACTCGAGTTGATTCCATCTAGGCACGTGGCACGTTTTCATCCATAAAGACCTAGTAATGGGCCAACTACACTACGGTGCTTCTTATAAGTCATCAAGTTTCACGAAAGATATTTAAGGTGCCACCAGCTACCAGACCTATCTTTGTAAAGCTTTTAATGATTTTAGAGAGGGAATCGGAAGGGAGAGCAATGTCTTCATGTCGTAGTAAAGAAACTGAACAGTAGCGTCATCAAAGCAAGTGACAGTGCAAGTTGGGCTCCTTGAAGGTTCTGATAGCAGAAAGTCTATCGATTAACTGTAGCAAAGCAGTCGTGGTAGCCTTGACAAGGAAAAGGAAGCTGAACCTTGATTCAGTCGGAAATATCAGAAACTATACTCGATAAGAACTCTAATATTAAAAACGAAATTGCAAGGCGACCAAAGCCTGTCGTCGTGTGTATGGTACAACTTGGGATCCATTCCCAAAGGCCACTTACTGGTTATGCATTACAGTGGTTAGACCAAATCCTAATTTACACATCCTTCGTCTGATCGACGAAAGCCAAGGAAGTCACGACCATCAATAAGCTTAAACGGCTTTAAAGGCCTTGGCATCTTAGGCGCAATGTATAGCTGCCCTACGACAGCCATCGAAGATATTATCGAGCTCAACCCCTGCATAGTGGCGCTTTAAAGCACGCGTAAGTCTTCGAAAGTGGGACGAAAATACCTCCTGTGATCAGATCGATCTCATGAAACTATTATAAATTTTTCTAACGTCCTCAACATGTTCTACAATTTTCTGAAGGTCGCTGACTTGTGGTGTCTCAAACATTAAAATCAATTACAAATAATTATTCTTTCAATATTTGACCACCATCTTGTTTCCGCCATGTTAGATTTTCATATGTCATATTATTCTAATAATAATATTGTTTAATTTGGTACCTGAATCATCAAAATCCATCCAGAAATAAGGAAGTTATAGCAAAAACAAAATTTCACTCGAAAATCGGTAAGTAGCGGCGTCTCACACAACAGAGTTTGAGTGCCACTGGAGAGGGTCGGTTTGCCTCCTGTTTTCTGACGATTTCTGGGCGCCTGGTGTTTCACGGAAATTTACTGCGGAATTCGTGGAATATTTTCGGCGATATCTCCGGTTCTAGAAGGGCTAGCGACTTGAAACAAAAACCAAAATGGAGGGTAGAGGGTGTTGTTTATTGTGAGTGCAATTATTTTTCTAAACACAGGGTGGTTCATAGTTTTCAGAGGGTGGGAAGCAGATTTGTGTGAATCTTCAGTTCTAGACGACGTAATTGACCAGAAAATAACTCAAAGTCCAGGTGTAAGTGGAAAGGGACCTCAACCGACTTTGAGTGCACAACTGGAGGTAAGGTCCGGGCTAACTGGAGAGGCTTTTAAGACAGAGGCTTTTAACCCAGTAAGTAAGTAAACACAGAATCATCTGTCAATCGGTAACAGAAAAATGTCCTATCTTTGTAGAATCTATTCTGGCAACACAATAAGGCAATCACAGCGAGACGTTTGAAAAGATTAACCGGTGCAAGAAAAGAGAGTTGATTTCATCTGTCCACCGGCAAGACGAAAAGGTCACGTAGATACCATCTTTTAAAAAAACTATCAAGATGAAGCCCTATAAGCCTTGATAAGCAAGGAAAGAGAGTTGCTTTTGAAGTAAATGAGTGCAAGAATGGCAAACAAGGAAGCATCTGTCCACCGGCTAGAGAACGCTGTTTGAAGTTGACCAGCACTTACATTCTACAAACGCCACCCTCGTGAAAGGCTGACAAAGAAAATCGAGCACCGGAGACCTTTGGTGCTTTGTCTAATCTAGTCGAGTCGACAAAAACAGTCTAATTGAAAACTTCTAACTCGAAGGACGATGTTGACGCTCTAGAAATCGTTTATTCCGTCAATTCTACTGTTTAAAAAGCTGAGAAAAAAGTACTTCGCCGGATGTGCGCCCATTTTAGTGAAGAGGGCGAATGGAGAACAAGATACAACCGCGAGCGCTACAAATTTCGTGCGTAAGCAAGGCAACCTATCTCACCACTAGGACAAGGCTAGTCTCTAGTAGTTCATGGCAACCTTTCTTCTTGAGGATGAAAAGGTCTATGGGCCTACGAGTCATATCAAAGTCCTAACGAAGGTGTTGTTTGAAAGCATTAAACCACACAGCCCAAGCATGAGACGATCACCAAGTTTAGCCCCAATTTAGGTATCGAAAGACTCCAGAAGGGAGTAAGTTTGGTCAAACTTTAGGGAGTTGAGTCAGAGATCGGTAAACCATAATTTTGTTTGCTGCCCAAGGTCCTTTACAATTCGGGAAAGTAATGTGGAAATGATTTAAATAAATAACTTATTTATTAATTACCATCTGTTGTTATATCATCTCTACGTTAGCCAAAGCATTCCACTTACCTGAAAGAAAAAAAAAGGAAAAAAATCGATTAAATAAGAAAACTAATAATAAGGACATCGTATATCTACCAAGTTACTAAAATCTAATAAGAGCCTCAAAAATATAAAACTGATTGACATGGACAGTAAACTGCCTCTTTAAGGACGAACGTTATCGGTTGGAGAGGAAATATCAACATTTGTCGTCTTGAAAAATCACACCAAAGTGTTAGGTTAGGTTGAGTAATGGAGTGCCTTGCGACTAGAAGAGTCACTGCTCACTAGACCAACAGTCTGGATAAATTGTGCCCATATAACTCGGAAGGATAAAATAAGATATATCCGCTGTATTAGAACCATTAGGATAGTCATCTGAATCTAATGAGTCCCTTCAGGTCAGCATTACTAAAGTCCCTCAGTTCCGAAAAGATGTAACTACAAGTACCAAGAGTCCTCATTCTTTTGACGGAAAGAGCGGGCCAATCACACATCAGGTGGCGAACAGATTCAATTTCAGCCTCGTCCCTCCAGTTTCTGTAATAGTCGTTCTGCTCTACACAGAGGCATTCCGCACGAATACCAATGGGACGATTGCCACTAATTATGGTGCAGATGACTCGTGTATTATGCCGACTAAGTTTTACCAGAGAAATAGATCTCTTCTTGGTAAAGGCTGGCCATAACGATTTGACTGCTGCACATGTGTCTAGATGAACCCAACGTTGGTTTGCTCGACCGGTGGCTATTTTCTTTTTTAAGGAGCTAATTGAGCTTCCTGCCAAAGAGAGAGCATTCGATGCATGCATTGTCGACCTCTTTCTAAGAAGCTCTTTCATTTCCCGTGACATCTACATGCCCTGGTTCATCGCTAGACAAACAAAACGACTTCCCAATAATTATACGACATAGTCTCCTTCAATACTCCCTACGATCCCAAAGCCTACATCCCCTCTCAACGCACAATTCCCACATCATATTACTATTCCTAACAGCTCAACAGACAAGGGGAACACAACAGGCCCAATGGAGACCTAAATGAAGAGCAAAAGCTCACCCATTCAAACCAATTAACCAACCCAACAGAGGATCATCGTACTGACCTTAGATATCTCGTTTAAGAGCGATTTGTACATCTTCACAAGTCCCGATCCAGAGCTTTAAAGCCTGCAATAGACAGTAATCGTTTCACCAACGATATTGCTCCCACGTATAATATCCGCAGCCTGCATAATGACCGTGAAATGAACTCCAGCTCCTGTGCCAACATTCGTTTCAGAACCGTCGGTATAAAAGCCTCGTTCCTTTGCGCTGATGATTCTACGATTTTTCAAGAATTCTAAAAGCGAATCTCCTTTCAAGTTCTTCCGTCACGTCCATGTGATCAATTTACGTCGACCCATTGGCAGCCTCCCATCGGGATAGTATGGAGGCATAGTCGATAGTGTGGACGGATAGCCGTAAGGGTTCAATGACCATAGTAGACTTTTCCTCAGGTACACAGCGGTTTTGGCTGCTAGAATGCTGCAGATCAAGTGGATCAAGTGGAATGAAACTAAGCCGGTTTTCATTGCCGCTGTTGGTGTTGTTCTTATGGATCCAATGACACCGATGCAGTCTGCCCTTTGGCTTTGACTGAGGTTTAAAAGCTGGTATTGCTCCTGAAGTACCACCACCGCGGTTTATCAATTCAAGTCAATTCGTAAAGAGAAGTTTTACAGGGTTTCCAAAAAGTCGCACAACAAGGTCCGTTTCAATCAAAAACAAAGCAGCCTGAAACTTTCTATCCGAGAATTCAAAGAAACCCATGACCTTTATGTCCATCAAAGAATGAGTCGCGTGAGATGTTGTCGGCATGTCCTCGATCCCCGTTTGCCTATGAATAGAACCCGAATATAGGTTGAGCCAAAATACAAAGTTTTACGACCAAATTAAATGTTATCACTTGACCCGCACTTAATTCCTTCACCAAATGAAAAATACTGACTCAAATCAATTTCGCAATAAAACTCCCATGAGATACGCAAAAAAAACGCATGTTTAACGCAGCAAATATCCTTATCGATGGATCAATTTACAGGACAGAGCCAAGCCTAATAAACTATCTCCACACTATGATTTATGAGGTTATTTTTGTTTTTTCCAGCACATTGACCCTCGTGCGCCAAAAGTCCTTCCTTTTCCTGTTCGACATTACTATTTCCACTAAATTGAAACATAAAAAAGACGAACATCAGGACTTTTATTAAATTTGTTCACATCCGAAAATGAGGATAAAATTGTGAAACATAAGCTTCGAGTTTTATTTCGTCAGCACACACACACAGCGCCAAAGGCAAAGGCAAATAAGGACACGACCAATACACAGTATTGTGTAGGTGTCAATGGAACGGACATGAACTGAAGGCGGATGAAAATTTTCTTACTGCTGTTGTTTATGGCTCTGTGAGTTATGTCCTTTAACTGTGTGCAAAGAAATGTTAAAAAAAAGAAGACATTAACATTGATAAGAAAAGGACCAAGAGCATCGTAAAAAAATGTTTGTGGGCGGAAAGATTGACCAGCAAAGGATGAATATTTTTCATCCTTCTGCAGAGGTTCACCCTCCTCTAATGGGAGTTGTGGAAGGGGTAGCAGGGAACAGAAGTACGAGTGTTTTTTTTATCAACGAAATAAATTTAAATTAATCCCATTCCACATGGAGTAAATTAAAATTTGAGAAGAATACTCCAGGAAGTATAAACGAAGGCGAAAAATGCTCCCCATGGAGCCCGGATGCAACTCCAGTGAGTAATAAGAAACGAATGTACTGTGCTTAAAAATCAAGTCAGTACAACACCAACACGTTACGATGGACAACTATAGCTTCGAGGTAGTGAAGGAACGACAGCAGCGCGGAGGGTAACGAAGATAATACTCGCCAATCGCTTTACTATGGCCTTAGGAGACAACTCCTCAGTAATGCTGCATTGAGAAGGACCAAGGAGATGCTATATGGTGCATAAGCATGGACTCTGTCAAAGTCCGATGAAAGTGTGCTTGGAATCTTCGACAAAAAAGTTCTACGTTCGATTTATGGTCTGCGTTAACGATTTTTGGAGGAGAAGATTTAATTTAAGGGACACCAAGCTGGGCAAAAAGACACGCGCAGAGCATCATGTAAAGCCGATGAACACCAATAATCTAATCCGAAGAATCTTTGATACCACTCCTGAGGGACTACGCAGAAGGAGACGGTTTCATCTACGTGGAAGTGGAGGGTGACCTCAGCCAACTCGGCGAATGCAACTTGAAGCAGCTGACTTGTTGGTTGAGCCCCTGGTTCACCCAAACTGTAGCGTCATCATAAGTAAATTAGTACAACAACAACACCTTTCCAATAAATCTATCTTACAAAATGGCCGAACATTCACTTCGCCTGCCATCCATTGTTGATGCCACAGAAAAGACAACAAAAAATGGATCGAGAACAGTGAGGATTCAAACCATGGCAAGATGGCCATGTTGCTAGCGGTTGATAGTGGTAGCAAATAAACGGAAATAAAATGCGATGACACTAGGAATCAGTTGGACAGGATGACGAGAAAAGAATACCAATGAAAGGACTGAAAAGTACACAACGCATGAAAATGCAAGCATTTCGACGCAGCTTCTGTTTTGTAGGCTAGGTTATGGAATGGTGTGTGATGGATACCTAGTGGTCCATTGCGAATTCCCTTTATTGTGGTGAAAAGGTTTCGATATCTGAGCACCTGCCACGTCTGCGGTGCTGTTGACTCAAGAAGAGCGTAATATCTGCTACGGATATTCACATCTTTACAGATACCTATGCAGCAATAAAATCCTTGGCAACGGTCTCACTATGTTCATTAGCAGCTCTAGATTGCCAAACGTCTTTCTCAGAGATGGCAGAGGAATTCAATATTCACTACTGTCGGGTTTAAGGGTAAAGGGATATTCCGGGAATTGTAAGCCTGACAAACTCGCTAGGCGCAGCCTTACTTACAAACTCACATTTATGCTGGATCCCGTCGAGAGAACAAATCTTAGGTGGACAAGTGGCATAACATCTCTAGTGGTAGAATAGACTTGGCCAAAGCTGGACCTAAAACGCTCTGAGAACTTGATTTCCCTCAACACATGGCGCTGCAATAAGTGTTATCACTGAGCACTGCCCAATAGACAAGCATGCAACAAGGCTTGGGGTATATCCAAACGATTTTTGTCGCAATCGCATGGACGAAGGAGAAACCATTCATCACTTTCTTGTATCTGCCCACCTTTCTGCCACGGGAATAGAAACCGACAATTTAGACGATTTGATAAACACAGATAGAAGCAGCCTCTTAGGCTTCATCAGAAGCTCAAATTGATTAACCGAGTAGGCAGGGAAATTTCTCCATGATCCATACCACAATGGAGCTGCCTTTGGTCTAAGTGTGCCGACGAAACTGGCAGCCAATTTATCCTAACTTAACCCAACCTTCAGCAAACTGCGTCTCTACTACGTTTCGAGGTGTGGAAAGCTAGGCTTGTTCAGATCAGTAAGGATTTTGTAGGTTAAAATGTCAACTCGAGCGAAGAGTATCAAGTGAGATGTAAAATGTCCCTTAAATCACAAGACAAATTCTGCAGAGAATCTACAGCGATCTTGCATGATCAGATGCCACAACAGGCGATCTGTTGATAAATTTGAGGATCAGTGATCGAAACACATTTGTGGATCCTTCGTTTTCTGCTTTAACTTACATTTGAATATAAATTGCCGTCAGAAATATTAATGCAAGCCTTTGAGAAAAACTAGATACAAAACCTTTCAATACAACCTATTTGCATGATCACTGTTGATCGACTTTCAGATGCTAGACAGCTCTTGAGACCAGATGTGACGTAGTTTATGGGATCCCCGAGATCTGTGGGACCTTTCAAAAAAGTAGGATGGCACGTAATGGTGTGCGCCGTATTAGATATCTACTTATCATCAAAGCGAGTTGAAAGATACTTCAACTGATAGATTGATATGAGGGCTAATTGACTTAAACGAAACGTTCCAGGCTCTTAAGTCCCACGAGTCACGAGTCTCCCAAGCTCGCCCACTGCTAATTCCCAACAATTTCACGTGAATCCTTAAAAATTTAATTGCTATAAATAATTTATGGCAATCTGTTCTAACAGCGTTGTCAACTCACTTAAACTTCACAACCACTTACACGTTTCCAATGAAAAGTATCTCTCCTCGAAAACTCACTGAGAAATAAGCCCACAACTTAATCTCCTTAGATTTTGCCTTAATTTCTTCCCAAGAATTTACCTCGAGAAGGGGTCACTTTTCATTAGCCTTAAAAACGCTAAGCAAACTTTTCACTCTAAGCAAACAAGTTGCATAGACATGGATATATCAAAAGCGCGCGCAAGGACCTCTCAAAGGAAAGTCATAGAGCAAGTTGAAAACATCATCAGAGGAAACTTTCTGCTGCCGCCTTTTCCTTTTCTCTCTCATTTTTATTAAAGTTTCGCAATAAGTTTCGAGAAAGTCCTTAAAAATTCACGATATGAACTTGAGAAAGTCTTTTTCGCCCCGGCACCGGCCCCGGCTTCGTCCTCTGCTGGTTATATTTTGAAACGGAATTCTTCATTACGAATGTAAAAGTCAAAGGATATGACCGCAGCGTATGCAAATTCATTTTGGTTATTGTGTGGGTGTGTTCGTGTGGGTTGCCCCTTACAAGTAATTTCAGGAAATAATTGTTTTCAAAGGATGGTAAGACAAGTACAGAGAGAGAGAGAGAGTGGGAGAACGTGTGAAAAGGAGTGTACATATGCCAGATTTGCCAAAGGATTAAAAACCAATCTGAAAGGGAGGCAAAGCTTTAATGAACTGCATACATATTAATGTAACGATTCTACCTCTGCTCTGCTGCATTAAGGACGAAATTCCATTTCGATTACATAGAAAATGATCATTCACTGTACTGTGGTGGGTCACGATTTTTTATTTCTTTCCTTAGCATCCATCGCAAGTGCAAGTTTTAGATCAAGAGACCAAAGGATAAGGATTCAATTTTCCCACTGACACATTACAAGGCGAAATTCGATTTTTCCAATGAATACTCAGGATACAAGGATTAAATGACTCAGACAAGGGAGGCGAAATGGAATGAGTAGCATAAAACCCAACAGCGTGAGACAGCAAGGGCATGGAATCGCACACCGAATCGTACAACAACAGAAATAAAGGATAACACCACTACCCACAGTGCGAAGAGCGAGCGCGCAGGGGGTCAAAGGAAATGAATTGGCTTCCAACTAATTACATTTGCATATCTCCATGAATTAGTTAGATCTGTCCGATTGCAGGACAATTTGAAAAATGTTTATCCCGCAGAATGTAATGGCGAAGGCGAACTGTTACATGCGGGCGCACCGACGACTGTACAGAGAGAAAAGAATAAACGCCAGCCAAAGAGTATGGTAAGACTTTGCATTTTTAGGATTTTTCTTTTTCTGGGAGTAAGGATATTTATCACGATGCCACTGGCATACCACTATGGAGTATAGCGGCAGTTGCACATATGGAAATGAAAAAAGGACCATAAAGACCGACTACAATGCGGTTACAATGGAATTGAAATTAAAATTGCTAAAGAAAGAAATAAAGGAAGAAAGGATAATTAAATTCACCGGGACAGGGACGGCCATTAGGAGGGGGGAAGTCGAAGAAAATTAAGTTTGTCTATTTCCGGGCATTTCAGGACTTTTGTGGTTAATTTTTGCGTGGAATGTCTAAAAAGTTTCGCTACCATGTTTCTTGATGTTCTTCTAAAAAAAGGACGAAAGGATCTTTAAAAATTGAAGCAGAATTCCTCAAAAATAAGTCTGATGTCCTGTGAGTGTTTTTGACTCTGTGCGGATACTAAACTCGTGGCTTAGTGGCCTCCTTTTGCAAAGCGAACTCTGTAGTGATCTTGAAGGATAAATAGTGGGTTCTATCGAACCCTAAGTCAGACCTTCACACGAAGAGAAGTTGTAATAATGTATCCCCAATTTAAACACTAGTAGCTGTTCAGGTTGCGATGGTCCTTTGTGATACCGTGGATCTCTCCATTTTGACTACTCAAGGAATAACGAAACCAACCGGAGCAAAAGATGCTCTTAACGTCAACGGATGTCAGTTTGCTGAGGTCATGGGAGAACCGAGCCGCTAAATGCAGCAGTCTTCTTAGCAACAGGGCTGGATAGGTGCAAAGGAGGTAAAGGATGATTTCCTTTTTCTCTTTGTCCCTGCAACACTTGAAAAAGTCATTTGAAAAAAGGTCAAAGGGCTGGATAGGTACAGAGGAAATGGAGGATGATTTGATCCTCTTCTCCAACCCTGTAGCTCCTGTCAACAAACGACCTAACTTTTCGACAGTATTCTGTGAGGACACCGATAGTGGAGCTGATATCCGATAACTTCAGCATGATCAAACCATTTGAGCGTTTCTTATCCAGCCAAAGATCTGTCTAGATGTTTGACACGTTGCAACGTGCCATCATTTCCTCTGCGATTTGCCTTGCTAAGAGCGTCCAACTTGGGTAGAGGCTTACACGATGCGAGAGGCACAACCATGACCTGCCCTTTCGATAGAATATTTATGTTAGTGCCAAGGTTGGCTATTTTGTCAGCCTTGCAGTTGCCTGAAATGTCCCTTTACATAGGTAAACCTTGACTAAAGACTGGTGGCAGTCTAGAGCGAACTCTGATGTAAAAATAGAATAGGGACTCAATTTCCGCTTGGTTATCAGTGTAAATGCTGATATCCCTAAGAGGTATTACATTACATTTCAACCAGGATAGGGCTTCCTTAATCGCCAGAATTTCCGACTGGAAAACGCTACAGTAATCTGGGAGGCGAAAGCAGATTCTTAGGCTGGGCTTTTGTGGGAAGACACAACCAGCTATTGGTGGCAACGATTTCTCGCTCATTTCGGGCAGGAACCTTCTCAAAATTGTTTACTCGAGTACAAGCTTTTCCGACTAAACTGGATGTTTTTTTTCCAATTTTAGGAGTAAGTAGGCTGAAATATGATCACGAAGCAAATGGACACTTCCACCTGACAACCAATATCGATTCGTTCTGAGCATTAAGCCAATTCTGTACCATAAAACAAAAAAAAATAATCATTTAATCGGCTGAAGTAGATCAACGTTAAAACACCCATAAAGAAAGCGATGTGTGCCACCAACTGCGAAAGGACATTAGTGCGTTCCCACCGATAACTCTCCACTTTATGAACATCCACGTCGACCCACCAATCACATTCTGCCCACAAGCGAAAACAATAAAACACGACAATCAAAGAGATTTTCATAAAATTCACCGCAAATAATTGCGGTCACCTATTTCTCATCTCTCAAACAATAAAACAGACACACAACAGAGAAAAAAAGACGAAAAAAAAAAACTTAAATTGCGCCATCGACAATCTGAACCCACAGAGTCAGTAGCATCCACCATCATGAGCACCAGCATCCATGAGAGAGGAGAAGAATCGCGTCACAGTTCCATTAAAATTCACAGTCAAAGCGAAAGGTAATAAAGTTAAAATTTAACCACGCTCTGTACAGCACTCCTCTCGTCCTTCTCGTCCTTCTCGTACACATCAAACACATTCCGAATAATTGCACAATTTCGAAGTCCCTTGCATTGCAAATATCCCTTCAGCCAACAGATACACACACAGCCAGTCATGCCTCGGTATATGACGAGGAGTAGAAGGGGGTACGAGCAAAAGGATTGGAAGATATAAAAACGGATTGCGT
Organism: Blera fallax; assembly: GCA_946965025.1. Classification (NCBI taxonomy): domain Eukaryota; kingdom Metazoa; phylum Arthropoda; class Insecta; order Diptera; family Syrphidae; genus Blera; species Blera fallax. The sequence continues at coordinate 4,633,004 of OX337247.1, read as the reverse complement.
CCATTTGAGAGAGTTAGTTAAAGGAAGGAACATTTAAATTGGAAGGAAAACTTGCCAACGGGAACACTATGTTGCAGTTGCAGCCTAATTACTCCATTTCTCTATCTCTAGACATGCGAGTTATACCCAGTTATTCTACATCAAACTGATTAGGGTCCTTAAACAAAAAAAACTGGCATCATCGTCCCTAAAACTCCTCTGTAGTCAATATTCCCCAAATTACTATTTACAGATAAACGAATCATACGCTCAATGTGAATACAATTAGTTTGGGTCCTTAGACAGGAATCCAAGTCAGAGAAAAGGCCAAGAGATCACTCCGGAATGATGTACATCATATGGCCAAACACCTCTAGGCATTGTAATAAATACAACTAATCGTCTTACAGCCTTACAAAGGGATAAGCTGGAGTAAGAGTTTATTGTAGTATTGCTTGGAGGACTATTGTCTTCTACAAGGAAATTAAATAACATCGAATATATTACGGCAGAAACCTTGCAGATATTTTTGAATCTTAATGAGTGAGAGGATGGTACAACACTGGAGGAAAAGGATTGATATTCGTATACAATATGATTGAAAGGATAACAGCGTGTGTGGACTGGTATTAGTAGTGTGTTCGAGGTCAGAGATTTTCATTAGTCAGTGGTAGAATCTGTTGTATCTCAAGGAAGGTTGTGTATTTTTTCATGCAACATGCAGAGGGTCAACATTAAACGAAGAATTCAGCCATGCATCGGTAGGCATCCCTACTGGGGTACTGAAGAGGAAAATTGACCTTAAAGTAAGAGAAAGTATCAGCACCTCCTGGGCAATCAAAGGTGACAGTGTCATATCTCTGAGCGAAATAAGGACTAAAAGCCTTTTGTAAATCAACGAAAAAGAAATCAGTATCTGGAGGAGGTGCTCTAAGTCCAGCTCCAAATCGGGGGAGCACAATAGATCTGCAAAGTCGCAATGCGCGTACACCTCTAGAATCAGTCTGCAATAATGAGCGTCCTTTGTGGAGCCATTTTAAACCAAGAAAGGCCACTATTTATCAAATTTTTGGACTGCAGGAGATCCTGGAAAGGTCCCTATAATTTAAAAGACAAATCCATGTCTAGCTTTGGCATTCGTTTAAAACTCGTGCGGCTAAGCAGGATGTGAAATGGAAAAGGTTCGTTGCTCCATAAAGATCGACGATCTTTCAGTTGTCCAGCTATTTGAATACGCGGATGACATTGACATCATGGAAGGGAAACAGCTGGCTGCGTCAATGGTGGATTTGAAAAAAGGGTCTGCTAGTAAGCGGGACGCAAAACACCGATGACAGTTTTGAGAGTCAAGGACTCTGTCTATGCTCAAATGAAAACATGAATCACGATATCAAAGCAGGAATGAGTAGAAAAATAGCTCTTGCCAACCGCAGTTTTTCAGAGAGAAGTCAGACTCACGAAGGACCCTAAGGACTGATAATCGCATTCCTACTCTACGGCGGATAGGCATTTTTTCGAAGGCGTTATAGGGAAATCCTTGGCCGAAGAAATCTATACAAATCTACCTGTAGAAAGACATCATCAACGTAACTAAGATGAATGGGGAATGTAGAGCGAATCGGTCCAGCTCGCTGTCTTCAAGATCATTCCAGAGAGACCACGCGATAAAGACAAATTGTACAGAAAGTTAAGGATCGAGGTGGATAGAGGGACTTATTGATTGAGACCCATGTCCATCTCAGACTGTAACGTCATGGAAAGAAAAAAAAGTTTGAAAGCTTCGCGGTCCTCAAAAGGACGAGCATAGCAACGCTTTATTCACACTTAGACGGGATGCCCTTGCTGGCTATGTGTCAAAGGATCATTTTGACCACACAGAGTCCATTGGGCCAAATTCTTAAGAATCGACCGATAACTAAAACACCCAGATAGGTAAGTGGTGTTTTAAGCGCGGGACTTTGTTTGGCTCAGTGACCTCAAAAAACCACATGAAAAAGGTCGACATAAAGTACGAATTGTCTGCGGACTTCACCTTCAACCGGGAGAAATGTCCTTCAACTCAACAGAATCTCTGGCTGCTATTAAACACCTTCACGTCAAGTGTTCAAAAGTTTTCTTGCTGAAAAAGTATCGTATTCCCTCCAAGAGTCACCATTTCCTGCAGATAAATTCATTACATGGCTCATGTCCTTCTAAATTTAACTTTCCTCTATTGATTCTGGCACTCAAGACATAGCTAAACCCACACCTTAGATGAAGACAGATGAACTACACGGATTCTGCTTGGAATTTTACAGTAAAAAAAAACAAAACCCATCACTCCTTCCACAAGTGTAACAAAATTACAATCTCTTCATCGCCCTGTAAAAAGGACCACCCTCCGAAACGCACCATAAACAAAGGTAATATAAATCTACATCAAAACAGTGTACGTTACATAAATTTTGTCATCAAATGATATTCCTCAGTCATACACTCGGCATGATGTAGTACGAGTATATCCTTACTGCTGCTACTGCTCCTGTTAGCCTAACTCACTCACTAAACATAATATATGGGAAATTTCCTTGTACACACATTAAAAATACACACAGGAGGAGGCCAGAAAATTATAATGAAGGCAACACAGAAGGAAAAAAAAAAAAAAAAAAAAAAAGACTCCGAGGTGAGCAGAGCGCGACAAAGAATATTTATTATGTCCTGTCACATGAAAGCACTGGCAATTTCTTTTCTTTATGCCTCTTCATCCTGGATGGATATTGGGTGGTGCCGGTGCTGGTGGTGGTGGTGGTGGTGGTGATGGCAGCTATAGACGCACGTAACACAGACAAAGAGGTTTTCTCAGGTGCTAAAATGGAAATAAAAGTCGTTGGAGCCGTTGAAAAAAAAAAAGCAGCAACGATTTCAACAGAGGGATACACTCAACTTAATGATGGAAGGTCCTTTCCGACAAGGCGGAAAAATACTACTACCTACGGCTGGTTTTACCTGGCAATGATTTGGAAATCATTTTAATTATTTTTATAGGCTATTTGGTCCAGTTGATGCTTAAGGGAGCGTGCTTGCTGTGTGTTTATACTTAGAGACATCCTTTTTCGTTTTTTTTTTTTATAAGGATAATGCTAAAAACAATAACTTTAATTTAATTTCTTCGCCTGGACGAGGACGACGTTGCGTCCGTGGGATTGAATTATTTTAATTGCGATGCTCTCGTCTTTCATGAGATCCTTATAATGGGGATCGGTGTGCGTTTTTTCATTTAAAATGCAAGTTCCATCTCCTCGCACTGATGGACATAAGGATTAATATCCTTAATTTTGTTTAATTCCAGTGAATTAATTAAGGAATTAAAGGGCAGATCGCAGTTATTTTCTTTAATTCATCTCTGGTATCATTTGTCGTCGTTGTTGTTGCCCGAGAATATTTGCATGCGAATTTCATTTGTTTGTCCTGCGTTTTTTTTTTTATTTATTTATTTATTTTCGTCCTTAATGAGCAGAGAGAGGATTCGGCGGAGAGTGAGCTTAATGACCTAATTTTGCATTCGTATTTTTTTAGATCTTGTTGTTGGTGTAGTTTTCTTTTGAATTTCGTAGATAGGACATGCAAGGACAACAAGAAGTAGAGAACAGATTTTGATGCTGTGACGCAGGGAATGATAGTATTGGAATTTTAAGTGGCCAACGATTTTTATTTGTATAATTAGTAGAATCAGTAAATAAGAGAAGAGGGAGGAGAGGAGTGCGAGTAGATTTTCCAGAAGACCAGAATTAAGGAGAAACCTAGGAATTTTAATTGAAGGAGTGCGCGCCAGAAAGGATGTGCAGTTTGTTATATTTTTTTAATGCAATTTGAAAGTTTCTTCGATAATGTTGTTTCACTTTGAAAGATCCTGATTATTATCTTTGGTCAATTAAAAGAGAGAACAAATTTATTATTGCATCAAGGAGAAGGATGAGAGGGAGCAAATATAATCAGTTTCTTTGATAAATTCAAAAGGATTCTCCCTTTACAGGAGAGAGATTACTACAAAGGGTTCATTAGAGGGTACAACGTTCAGAGGTCTGTGGATTTTAACGAAATTCTTCGCCCGATTGGCTGAATATACTCGCAGTTTAGCTCTATTCACTTCTCCACAAATTTATCCGTCCCATGGTGCATCATTAATTGATTTTCTCACAGGATTCGGTCATTTAAATGAGAGCTGTGAAGTCGAATTTTTTTCATTTATGAACTTTGTTCTTGAGAGGTGGTGAATTCTTAAATCCGTTTCGAGAAGCAAACGACTTGGTTTCATCCTAATACAGTGTCCACTTCTGAAACTGGGAGCAGAATACACGTAGAAACTAAAGCTCAATGATACATTGAGCATCGTACCGGCACAAGGACGATGACCTGTAGCCAGTTTACATTTAAGTTTTACACTTTTTGGTATCTTATACCCTTACGTCCAAACCGAAGGACTACAAAGCGAAATAGGCGTAGATCAGGACGAAAAAGTTCGAAGAAGAAAAAGCTGAAGACACCATTTCAATTGACAAGACCTAGCGACGTTGTTATGGCGTTTGAACAGGTCCTTCAGCAAGACAAGCTATTGAAGGATGGAGATGATCTGACTCACCCACGAAAATCTTGTTTCATTAGCAAACTAAAACGGGCACAATGGACTCAATCTGTTGGCCAAAGTGACCAGATACTCTATTAGTCATAAGGTACCCTAATACCTAATCTAACAAATGATGGACGTATTTTTCATAGACCACCTGAATGCTGAATGCAGTTATGATAAATCCAGCTGCTGGGATACGCAGACGATATCTACATCGTCCGACGTTCACAGCGAGTATTGTTGTAGAAGCTTTTACCATAATTAAAACAAGGACTGAAGGTCAGAGAGAACGAAAACAAATATTTGCTGGCGATAAACAAACTAACATCTGTCCACCGCTAAGGACAAAACGTCACTATCGGTAGCTACAACTTCGAGATAATCAAGGAGTTCACCTACGTCGGTGTAAATGTTTACTCTACGAACGGCACCTTTGTGAAGATCTGGCAAGCAACTGTGTTGAAAACTCCTCACACGAATGACGAAAGTGATGCTCTGTACAGCTTTAACCCTGCAAATCCTACTATATGGCGCGAGTGATGGACGATAAGCAGGAAAGCGGTGCAGATCTTGGGCTTCGAAAGAAAAATAATTCGTCGCATATTAGGTCCCATATGCGAGGAGGAAGAATGGATGAGAAGATTTAACCGTAAACTCCATGAGCTGTACCAAGATGTGGATATAGCCCGGAAGGCCAAAACACGTCGACTACATATATTGGCTCGGCCACATTGAGTGAATGGATGACAACGCTTCAGTCAAGAGAATCTCTGAATCCCAACCCTCGAAACGACAAGGAAGACCGATGCTTGGTTTGACGAACTGGCAGCGTGGTCCGGCCACGCTAGATAGTCTACTCGTAGTAAGCCAACGAAGTTCTAGATATGAAGCAAAGAGCGCTCAAACGGTTTTAGGAATATACACAGGATATGGCAAGTGTGGGCAGTTATCGTCAAAAAAAGGCGGAACTTCAAGAAAATCAAATCTGACTAAGACGACTCATGGAAGGAAAGATAGAGGGCACAACAAGGAACAGCACAGAAAACTGGGTTAAGAGCAATGCGGAGACTGCAGACTGCGGAGATATTGGCGAAACCCCAGGGCATTTTCTAAATGAATGTGAAGCCTTGAGTCACAAAAGTAGGGAATTGGCCTACCAATTATCACCTCAAATACTCTGGTTCATTAAGGAACTTACATAGACTGGAGGAGGTGCTCAAGTATACCATCGGGCTCCAAGCCGGGGAAGGATAACCTCGCAGGGCGTTTATACTCCTAGAACCAATTTAAAATCTGCAACGTTCTCTGAAGCGAACTGCATCGAAGACAAAATAAACTCGTATGTGGAGTTATTCTAGAGAGTTACAAGTATGGGGAACTCAAAACCACTAAAATCAATACACTTGCATTAAATGAGATCCCTACTGGGTGCTTCGTGCTACAGATGTTTGTCACAAACAGATGAAAACTCTCAATTTGGGACGAGAAATCATGAAACTATGTTGAACGGAACCACTGACCTTTAAAATGATACCAATGGAACTTCGATGTCAAATATTGCTGCAAACAAATACACCAATGAAATACTGACATCTATCGGTGGTGCTGAAAGCGTACAAATTGGTTTTGATATGAGCTACTCCTGCTCACAGATATGTTGCCAAAGAACTTGCCTTCGGACTGTAGCACTATTTACGAGCGAGATTATATATGCAGGAGCGTGCTAGCACATCTGATTCAATAATATGAAATTCCTGGGAAAAAACTATGAGATCTCGGAAACTTCCTGTTTAGGGAGGAAAACGTTCAGGAGTACAAGAGCAACCAATGACCAACGAGTTGTAATACAGAAAAGCAAATTTTACACCTCCAAACAATGTGAATTCTACAACAGACAAAGGACAATGACAACAGAAACTTTGTGTTTCTAATAAAATTATCTCACAAACCGCATTTTGGTTAAGCGAAATTCACCGACTCCTTTCCTGCATAATAAGCAGCCACAGCTTATTCAATCCTGACCAAATTTTTGACAACCCTGCACGAGATCTAATTAAATTGTCACACTTTTGATGCAAGCAAAACCCTGCGCACATTATGTTTTTGCATTTAAAAGAGCAAAAGTATACGATTCACGCAAACCACGATTATCCTTATGGGGGCTATGACAATGCTCACGCGTGACACACTGCTACCCCGCGCCTCCATATATCCTTCAACCATTTTATCAGAGTTCCTCTTTATTTGTGTTTTTCATGTAAATTCCTCGAAAATTCTTGTGTACTCTTCGCCTATTTATTGTTTGTTTAAGTTGGTAGCGCACAGCAATGTCCTTTGAAACAACCACAGGAGTATTAAATGAAAAACACAAACATCACATCACAGACAACAAGAGACAGAGCCGAATAAAAGAATGGGCTACACACACACACAGTAGAAAGGATTTCCAGACAAGGAAAAAAAAAATTCATAAAATGAAAAACGTTGACAATTCTGCTTATTGTCACAACATTTCACGCCAGAGTGACTTTGGATTTCGCTGTGGGTTTGGTTGCTTTGTTTTCTCCCCTGACTCACCCACATCCTTTCGCTCTAACCACTGTATGACAGAATAGAACCCTTTATATCGCAGATACATATATTCTACCAGTTCTTCCAATTTTTTTTATTTTTTTTTTCATTTCATTTTCTAAACCAAGCTAGAGTAATAGGAACTCTCTACTTGCCAAAGGGAAAACTTCCACGCTGTCGGTTTGAGTTGTGTTGTTTTTTTTTTCACCACCACTGTGTGTATGTATGTGGGGAAAAGCAGTCAAAAGCGGGAACAGTGGAAAAACTTAAAAAAAAATGCAGAGGAAAAATTAATATTATGGAAATTCATGGTGCGGTAACAAAAACATGACAGGAGGTGTTTTCTCTTTTCTGTCATGACATATGATTATTGCACTTGCACGTCCGCCAGTATAGTGCGGTGTATTTATGAGCGCGAGTGTCCCATGTGGGTGTGTGTGTGCTGTGCTTAGACAGGGTGGTTGGGAAAAAATAAGATAAAGGATCTAGTTTAGGGTTTTTTTTTTGAAGGAATGAAATGTCGTTGTCATGTGAGGAATTTTTTTTTTTGGGGAACTCTTTATACCCTTGAAACCTCTACGACTAGAGGGGATTGAGTGACAATTCGCTTAACCCTAGCATGATAGGTAGGGACATTATCAGGAGCAATCCAATTATTTTTCGATTTCCCTTTGGGATGTCGTTTTCCGAATTTGTCAGATGCAGTATACAATTTTAGGAAGAAATCATTCAAGTGAATACAGCATCGCAGAAAGTACACATCACAGATATGAGAACTGGAAGTAAGCTACGAGGATGACTCCTAGGTCTGGCTGACTGAACAGTGCAGCTCGATGCTCGCATTGAGGTCCTCGATTCCTTTTAATTAAAAGTAAGCAGAGTCCAGGACAATTAGTAGGGTAAATGCCTTTGAATGCATTATAAACAAGGTATGACCATTCCAAGTTCAAGTCCTAGTTTACAGCCAGTCTTTTGCATTTTTAAAGGAACTACAAAAGGACTGGTTGTCTCAATAACATAGAGCGCACCTAGCCTATATTCGGGCTTTCCAAACCGAAATATGACTTTCAGACATTTTTTACGAACAAACGTCGTTTTCCATCAGCATTGACAAGAACCCCACTGAATCCTTCGATGTCGGAAAAGATTTCAGACTGGGCTCCGTGGTTGCAAAGAGATCAAGCGAAGATCCTGCCAATCGTTGCTTTTTATGGACTGAGAAGGCATTTAAGAAGTAAAGCTATCTCTCAAAGGACCAAGGAGACTTTATACAAGACCCTGATCATCCCGGTTCTACTATATATTAGGCGCAGAACAATGGACTCTGAAAAAAGTGGATGAAAAACCCTGGATTGCTTTTGTATCGATGGAGCGTGGAGGAGAATATTCAACGAGGCGCTTTACGAGTGACCTCAACCAAATCGGTGTGCGAAACTGGAGGGAACCAGATAGAGACCAGGCTGGTTGTAGGGGCATGTCAAAAGAATATTAAGAACTAACTAAAAAAAAGATTTGCAAATTAGACCACGAGTATGGAAATGAGGAAGACTTCAAGCTCCTGTTTTAGGGCCTTGAGTTGGCCTCGTGACGGACGACATTTTTCCAAGTCAGTGCATTTTTACGGAGCTAAATTTTGAAGATTTGAAAAGTGAACAAGAACTACTCTCTGTGGCCATATCTAAAATCGGTAGAAAGTGATCAAAAATGATAAGCTGAGCCGAGGTCTCACTGGAGCTAAGAGACAATGTATGAACGTAGTGGAATATGACTGAAACACGAGATGAAACTAAAGTGTCACTGAACAGACATTTACACCTAAAATTGAGTCAGACATTAACTCTATGAAAAATGGGCCAATAAAACACTGGAAGAAAGGAAAGGAAGTAGGAGCAGGTGGCAGCTTGACGTAAAGTGTTAAGACGATGCGCTCCTAACTCTACCCTTAATCCTAATCTGTAGACAGTGTCTTCATGCTTCCGTGAACTCAAGCCGCTAGCTGTGTACATACCTTCCTACATTGGGGGACTTCTATTAAACAAATTTATTTCACGACTTGAAAAGGGTGGGAACAACGACGGCTAAGTTTGTATGAAGTCTGCCTTAAGATTCATTTGCGCGTTTTTAAGTCACGAAAAGGTCACTCTCGAAGCATTTCCTAAAGATGACTAAATTAGGATTGGAAAGCATCCATGTCCAAGAGAACAACTGTAGTAGCCTACTCAATGAACGTCAGAAAACCTCAGATTGACATATCAAAAGAAAGCCTGGCAGCTTTCAAGTGTCTGTTGACCTCTAAATTCCACTCTTTAATTTACTCGACGATTGACAATGATAGACCGATATATGTACTTCAACGGAAATTAGAATATTTGAACCGATTTTTTGTAGTCAAGGATGTCCCGAAAAATATTTTAAGCTCTAGAGATAATGCTAAATATAAACAGAAGCCGCTGTGGTTTTTGGCGAGTACAGAAGAGACAGAAGACGGGGTAAGGTCTAGTGGCGTGAACAACTATTCCCAAGAGTCTGAAACCATATGTTCCACTGAAGGACTACGATATGGAGATGCATACACATGAAAATAAGTTAAACACTCTCGAGAAGGACGTTGTGTCGGGAATTCTAAATCATTTTTACTGAAAAAGTTATGTACACATACGTACATACATATGTAAGTGTGCATAGAAGGCTTGCTGCACCCTGTCATTTCGCAAAAATCGCATTTTCACTATACCCCGATGTACCTCTTCAGCGCCCTACAGATGCACCGAAATCACATGCACTTCGTCCTGTGAAATGTCCACATTTTTCCACACACACACTGAGATTTCCCTCCACCAGTTCAGTCCGTACTCCCGTCCGCCCCCATTTTTTTTGTAGGACCAAAACTAGCAGTCGTTTATCATGAGAATGTATTTGATTAAAACGATCGGTGTGATTTATCGATGACGATAGATACTCATCCCACCCCGACAACAGGGATATTCGTACACCGAAAATGAGTTTAAGTGTAGTCGGGTGGGTTATGCTAACATCAGCCGGATACATGCATTGATTGGTCCTTCAGCAAAGAGCAGCGCATTGCGTGTCGATGGCATTTGAATTGTTTTCCCCAAATATGTAGCTGTGAGGAGTTTCTATTTGCAAAACTGCATGCTGCTCATCTGTTCGTTTTGTTTCTCTCGCCAACTGCGATGATGGGTCTCTGTTTGTGCGCGTACATTTGATTGTTTATCGCTGTGTGTTGTTTCGATGTAAATTGTCAATTAATTAACGGTACGCGAGTGCACTGTGTCGAACACATTGCACACGTAAGTGAAATGTCACTTTGCGTAGAATGCTACGAACTCGGAAAGTTCCTGACCAAACCAGGTGAGCTTTGATTGAATTTATTACTTTTGTTTATGTTGTCATGACAGACAATCGAGTGCCGAAGGATTTGCAGTGGACGGACCGTTCTTTAACCGATGACGATGACAGGTACCGGCTACCAATTGAATTATGAATATTGTCAACGACATCATCGGCTGGCAGGAGCCAGGAACAACACTCATGATTGAGTTCATTATTTGATTGAATGCCAGATTGAATTTTCAAAGCCCAATTTGCATTTGATTTCGAGGGATTAGCAGCGAAAGGACGATGAACAGTGGCAATTAATTTGCATGTGGAAGAGAGCACAGTGTTGCAGCTGTGTCAGGCAATCAGTATTTGTTGGAAGTTTTTAAAATTAGCTTTCAAAATTAATTAAAGGAATTGTGGAATGCCAACAACGAACGCCATTTTTAGACAAGTTTTATGCCATTTGGTTTGAGTCTATGGTAAGTGCCGTCAACTGGCAAGAGAGGGCACTCAAAGCAATTTTCACCAACTAAATGGCTGCTGACCAAGTCAGAGATGAAAAGAAGGAAAAACAAAAACCTCTTCCACCTCTTAAAGGACAAAATGGATGCGGCAAGCGTGTAGAAGGTTTAGTAACATAAAAGTCTGAAGTAGTAAGTCGTGTATTATTCTGTAGTGAATACCGCATTTTCTACTCCAATTTATATTAAAAGAAGAGTTCGTTCTCCACTTCAAACAGTCATGGTATTGCGGTGGACGAAATCTAGATTTTTTATAACATTTAAGTCCTTGATTTGATCCAACGTATTCTCCCCTATCACTCTTTAATCTTTCAATGATTTCCACTTTTTTTTCCGTGACAATTCACGTCAAAAATTTAATTCAATCGAAAAATCTATCAAGGATACGAGAGAGACACAGAGAGAACTGGACCAAAGCGAATTTCGCAAAATAGATTTACGATCCCAGATATGCTTCAAAAGAGGATACAATCATACAGGACACTCCGAGGAGAGCCATAAATACTATTGATTGAAAACAATTGAGGAAAATTCTCAGTTCACAAGCAAGTGTTCGTTCGGTTGAAGGGCAAGCTACTCGGATGCAGGTGTAAAACCAAGTGCCAGATCCCATCAGGTAATTTGATATACACACAGGGATCTATGAATAGACAGAGTAGTGGTGCCAACAAAAGGATAAGTGGATTTCAAATTATACTGCTAGAGTTGGGGCATTTTATGTTCCATCACTCTCTCACTCTTCATGGAAACTGTGAACTCTGAGGTTAACTCGTGCACCCGGTAGTCTGTATTGGTGGAAATAATCTGATTCCCTTCATCAATGTAGAGACACAAAACGGATTGAGAAGCAGAAATGCCAAAAAAATGAACATTTGACAGCATGAGGTTTCGAGTATTAAATTTATTTCAATTCGTTTCAGATGGGGTTCTTGGGTGAGTATGAAGGTTTTTATGGAAATTTTAGGCCAATGACTTGAAGAGGGAATATAGGCACAACGTGGAACTATTGAATGTCGACAAATAGGCACCAATGAGACAGGAGACAAACGGAATCCTTACGCGACAAGAGACTACCAAAAAGTCGTGGCAGAGTACCAACCACGAATGACTATCAGAGGAGAGAGACTATACCAACCAGTCCTGATGGAGTACCAACCGCGAATGACTACCAGAGGCGAGAGATTACCAACCAGTCACAGGGAATTCAAACCGCGAATGACTACCGGCGGCTAGAGACTACCAGTCACGGTGATGTAGTCGAAGATGATTCGCTTCCAGGCAATTTGCAACTGGTAACTGCCCTGCAGTGACCCAAGCGTACCATGCGTGTATAATAGTCAGACTCATGTGTTACCGTGACGTTTTCTTTACAAACTCTGTTTAAGCGAAAGAACCTCGAGTTCAGACGACGTAGGACACTTGCATCTGACGGTAAGTCGTTAATTAGATTCAAGCTTGTAAGGGAGAGTATTAATTTTATGGACTTCCTACATAAGCAGGGATTATTCTTAAGATGGATTAAAAGTGCTGCACATAGAGGGAGGTCGGGGCGATTAGATTGGTCACTTATGGCCTGGTCAAGAGTTCTGTCTTTCCTTTTAAATAGTTGAACTTCTCAGTAAGACGAGCCCTGGCAATTGACTTGAGGTATGTATGTAACATACAATTCAGTCCCCTTACAGAACGGATAACCCATCGATAATTCACCATTCAAATGCGTATCACCCCCTCGTATACAACCGTACACAAAAATAATAGTTTCCAAGTCATTGCTCTCATCTCAGTACTTAAACATTCGCTTGTGAATTCCCATCAGAGATTCCCCAATTGTATGTTCCTTAAATCTCAAATCGAAATTTGATTTTACATACAGAATACCCAACGCAGAGAATATTTTATCCGATTCTCCTTTTGCCCCCAAAGTGAATACGTAAAAACGTCAAAACTCCTAGGGACTACACAAACTACATACTCCTACGACTACAACTACACAAACGAAAATGAAAATGAAAATTTAATACACATCCCGCCAGGTGGCGCGCATCCTATTGCTAAATCCATTTGGTAAATATGCAAAATTTCCTCCGCTCTGTCGTTGGTTGTTTGTGGATTTTCTTCTATCTAAATACATGAACAGGAAAAGGAAAAAAAAAAACACCAACTCCCACACTAAGTCTTGAAAGGATTGAGATCCTTTTTTTTGCGCTCCTCTACTAAAGTGTACCTACTCATTCGACTGCAACTTATCATCGTCGCCATCTTCGCTCGGCTATATTGCTGTGTTCACGAGGATATGGTGGTTTATGTGGATGTATCTCAGTATCTTTAATCAAAATTCCCAACAGGTAGGAAAATTCCAAATAGCTAGTATAAAAAATAAAAAAAAATATGCACTACACCACAACGTGTGTGCAGTGGAAGGATGCATGCGATGCTACAGGATGCACACACATGGAGATTGAACACACACCGGGGGATCTTTTTTTTTTCCTCTGTCCTTCTTGGAAGGGATAAGCACAAAATAGTGAAAAAAAAAAAAACAAACTAAATACACGAGCACATTATACCATTTGCATAAACAAAATTCCCATTTGTGATTTCCACGATAGCAGCGATGGTAGTAGGTACGAGTACATAGATGGCCCTACAGGACGACTCTCCTTTGGATACACTCGTGTGTTTGTGTGGAGGAGAGTTTACTTGAAGAGATTTTAGAATTCTGATTTAAGAGATTTAATATGTGTTACAATTTGAGAAGTTACCAGATATGGGTGCAGGCAGGATTGGGTATACATGCGGATGGACTACTTAATGTGTTCGGGGACTAAAAATGTCGAAGAAATTTCGGGTAGCGGGAGGGATCAGAACGAAAAATCGATTTCTCTCTGTGGGTTTTGGTTATTTGTAATATTTTCTACGTTGCAAGGATAATAGCGTTTACGTGCTCAGGAAGGAAGTGAGAGATATATGAATGAATACGAAGTGAAAGAGGATGCAATTGCTGTGAAACAAATTGTACACTTAGAATGGGTGAAAATGAAAAATATATATCGTCCTTGATGGGGCAATTTATGAATAGAAGTGTGTGAAATTTATTTGAAGAAATGAAGATACATTGATCTTCAAGCTGGCTAGTCATTTTCACTGAGGGTTATTACGGTTTGGAATTGCCTTTAGAGTTCAAAAGTGGGAAAACGTGTTTTAAGCCCAACTCGTGTGGGGTATAATCCGGCTCGAAGGACCAAGTTTGTTTATGATGTATCTTTTCGTTGAATTTATGAGTTTAGACTTTTGTAAAGTGCTTCATGGACTAAGTAAGCACTGCAATTTTAAGGAGGAACTGATGAATGTGGTTCAGAGTAGGTAGGAGACCGTCTGTTGTACCTACACTTGAATGGTTTTTTGATCAAGGCAAGGATTCTTCATCATCACTATAGTTTACTTTTTCAAATGGAAAATATGCTTCGCATTTGGAAACTGCAGTTAAAAGTACGATCCCAACCTTCGAGATTCTTTTCATTATTTCAGTTGTCATTCGATTTTGAAGGGAGTTAAGAAAAGCTCTGCGATGGCAGTGGCAGTAAATTGGTCGAAAGAGTTATAGTTTCCCGGTTCACCTAGAACAATGCAATGGAATCCACCAACCCAATCAGGCAGACGCCGTAGGCAGACATGGAGAAGGACAGTTGAGGAGGAATGTAGATCATTGCGGATGACTTGGAAGGAGTTCAAACACGTTGCAGAGCTCTAAACACGATGACGCGTGGGTGTTGTTGACGAGGGGTCAGAGGACATAGAACGATTGAAGGGCTAGTCAACCGAGAAATGCAATATTTGGATTGGAATCATGACAAAGAGCAAGCTACAGATGTAAGAAACGCACAATGAAACTATTACTCGTCCTTTGAAGTAGGAATTAGGACTTTTGTACGTAAGAACTCGTATGTAAAAAAAAGCTACGTCAGAGCTGGGAATTCAAAATGTTCACTTTCTCTCTGTTCTTCAGTTAAAAAAAAACAGGTTTTGTCCCATATCTGTACCATCAAACCGCCATTAGCCACTAAGTAGATTTTAAAGGAATGGATTGTAGAGTCTAAGGTCGACAAAGGGTCTTTTGATTCCCTTAAAGTCTGTCCTGTTTCCAAAATTTAGCAAGGGAAATGCACAGCTTCATAGCTTGACCATTGTCAAGCATACTTCTAGCTGACATCCAGCTCGAAGGACCACATTTATAAATTTTTATTTCCCCTCACCATTTCATACTAAGATGTACAATTTTTCGTGCAATTATTCCATTAAAAACGGATTAACATTTATCCTACTTAAAGTGCGCCTTGCCCACACAAGAATAATTTAAGAAATTATAAAGGTAAAACTATCCCTCCCTCTTTGAGTCATTTCCGCCCACATCCGCCGGTTTGCCCTTAATTAATAATTTTCGTCCTTAAAGGCAAAGTTCATATAGATATTCCCCACCACAGTAATGTAGACGACAAAATTGGTATAACATCAACATTAAATGCGTGTACATGGATTGATTTCATGTAATTAGTGATTAAATCGCGTGCTACACACAAACCCCGCGCGCCAAATGTGGGAGCTCATTAGTCATCAAGGTTTCGGTATAGCGCTGTAGGCTTTTCTCAGTTCCGCATGCTTAATATCTACTCCGCTGTGATTGTTAGGGATTTGTTGTATACTCAAAGGTGGTCTGAGTGACCTAAATTATACCATTTAAGAGAGAAAAAAAAATTGATGGCACTGATTTCTATATTTACATGACAAGGGATGACCGTATAGGGGTTGCTGTGCTTAATCAGGGGCTTTTTGATAAAAGTCATGGTAGTTGATAGATAATTTCTTTTTGTGATATGAAAGAATGGACGCATACTAATTTACCTTCCACTCGTGGTGTGTTGGGTAACGTAAAAGGAGTCGACTTTACATGAGAGTCATTAAGAAACAAGACATCATTTTTGAAGTTGTTTGTTGAGATACACTGAAGAACCCACAAAAGGAACGGTATTTGAAGTCAGAAAAATCCACGGAAGTACCAAAGGATCAAGAAAAGACCAATTTCAATCGAGGGATTATGGTGGTCGAACCTCTTAAAGTAGCTTCTCAGAGTCTGGTATTTTTTGACAACGAAAACGATGCAATTGTGGGAGAATTACGACCGATTTTCTACGACATTATGGCTTGCCTGCAACATCTAAAACTGACTAGTAAAATGTGGATTCTGATCCTTCGGAACTATTCCTGAATAATGCGATACGAAATTTAATAAGGCAGCTGTTTTGCACATGATTTCAGCACTCCTCGCATGAAAACCTAACGAAATCTGCCCTAAAAATGACGACATCGTAAAGGATATACTGACTGCGTGTGATTCGTGTGAAACACATCGCCAGAGTGCGTGATGAATGTTTCCACGCAGAAAATCGTTTGACAGACCTTTTGATTGGCAATCGTGCCCTATCCTGTTAAGTCCACAAATAATTGATTGGGTAACCAAGAAAACTTCGCGTTATTTAACATTTTCAACGCACGAATTATGATTTAAGCACTTTTCAGGCATGAATGCCTTCAATGGAGAAGTTTAATGAGCCTCGAACGATGGCAATCTACTCCGAATTGCAAGCCATAATTTCCATATCGAACGTCTACAAAAAAGTCTCCATCTTGTTCACAACATCTATTAATTATTGTAAGCGGAGAATATGTCATTTTCCACGCAGTTAAGCATCGAATTTCCCGGCAAAAAGTGTGTAGAACTTTCGTAAAATAGTTTTTGTCTATTTTCCCGATGGGACGAAGAAGGACGACACTCTCAATCCACTTGAAATGAAAGCAAAAACGTTGTGGAACGACCTATGTATCTACCATGAAATTTCCACCGATAGACGAAGAGTAGAAGTGTTAGCGGACAGAAACAACATAATTTGTAAAGAAAATTCATTAATCTCACTTAAATAACCAGGACTGGGGGTGCACCATCCTATGGGGTGGACATAGCCGAACTGCAAATTAAATACAAAACTTTGTTCATATTACAATGTGGCAAAGGGAAATGAACATTATTGCACATTGCCAACACCCCGCACCACCCTCATTTTCTCAGCATCATTAGAATTGAACATTCAACTTTAGGACTTTGCCAGATTTTGTCCTCTTTACCAGGATGCCACCACAAAAACACACCCAGACGTTTTCTTCTCTCTGCTGGATGATGCTGCAACACCCATACACACACACACACCATACAGGCAACTGCAATGTTATCGTAAAGTCATATTAATAATGAAATTACCACAAAAACTCCCCCATCCCCCCTCAACACTGTCTGTGTCTAGGATGTCTTTTTTGGTTTTTGGTTGGCACCGGAAATGGCTAGAAAAAAAAATGAATAAAAATTAAATGCAAAATAATAAAACTTATGGTTTTCTCGTCCTGTTTCGTTTGGGTGGAGAAGTCCTGGCTTTTTTTTTCTACCCCCGAACTCATATTGTAATAAACATTTATTATCCTCGTACTATGCGGTATTGGGTGGCAAATTTCTATTACTCCACATGCATGTAGTGAGTGTCCGCAGTAAGGACGAATAAAATGTGCCACTTGATACAGGAGTACCTACACACATAGTGTCGTCATAGAGACGTGTAATAATTTTCAAATATTCCATTGCGTTGGATTAGGTTGGTGAAAAATTCACACATAAAAGTGGGTATCCATGGATTGTAAATGAAAAAAAAAAAAAAAAAAAAATATGGCAAAGGGTGAAAGGACTTATGAAACGAGTTGCAGGACATATACACGTTTTATTAGTGGAAGCGTATACAGCTTTGGGTGAACTCCGGCTCGAAGGACCATATTTTTAAGCTGACTATTTATGATTCTGAGTCATAGAAATGTTGTTCGTTAACGAGTACATGTGGTTTTGTATTTTAAGGAGACGTTGATCCTTAAACAAGGTGTTTTGAAAAGCTTTCGGGAAAAGAGACTGGTGGTAGGTATAGTCACTGCTGTTTGTTTCGTGAGGCGCTAAAACTTCTGAAAAGTGATCGAAAATCTGAGGAATTTAAAAAAATTGTATGAATTTCCTCGATTGTTCTGAAAGACTGTATTTCGAGGCCACATAGAGAAGGGAAGGTTGGTTCGATTTATAAAAACTGGAGGCACAATTTGCACACACCTTAACAAAAAAGGGGTTGCAGTCCGAAGTCACAAAACCCAATCTCGAAATTAATGCCAAGTATCCTACGACCCTGCGGACAGCTTCTGGTAAGATAGAGTTTGATACCAAAGCGAACCTTTATGGAGTGTGCCTCTTCACTCTATCATCAAACATTCAACGTGTGACATCCCTGGAAATTACTGAATATCAGTCTGGAGACCAATTTTTAACGTCTTTCTCATCGATATTGAGTTAAAAAAACATCTGGATCGTCAACTTTAAGAAACAAGATTTGAGTTACCTCAAGGTCGGATCCCAAAGGCTCTTTGGTGCAATGAACCTTGAAGCGAGTGTATATCAGGAGCATCACTTTGTTGCATATTAGAGATGTACGTGTCCCAAGTCTATGAAGAACCATGGACGCGGAAAAACTATCCTTCGTGCTAAAAAAAAAAACTATAGACACAGTTGAAGAATCTGCAAATCCGGAGGGCAAGGAAGATGGTAAATGAACAAAAGTTTCTAGGAAGCGCCTGCTAATAAAATCTGCCCTTATCACCTTGGCAGTTTACTTATCGCTTAATCCTGCATTGTTCAACTTGCTCGGATCTGATTCGAAGGACTGCATTTAAAAGTCTTCACTGTAGAGAATGGATTCATTTAGGACTCGAGTTTATATTTTCTTCTTGTGATTGCAGATATCATTGATGTGGTTCTACTTTACTCCCGGCTCAAAGGACTGTATTTCACAACGTCTTCATTTTCAAGGTACCTTCATTAAACAGTTACTACTTCTCTTTTGGTACAGAAACAAAGGATCTACGAAATCGATTTCTTCCCCATAAGAAAGGTGTAAGCTCGTAGACCCTTAACACAATTCTGATTATTCGCTTAATTTTCCCTACCTAGCTTCCCGTGGCAATGTTATCAATTGCATCTACACCCAAGAAGGTATTACCCAAAGCATTTGTAATTTACCCAAAAACCAAAACACTCCACTAGAATAATAAACTTTTTTAGCGATTTGTCCCAATTAACTACAAAATAAACCGACCCGATGCTGCAAAACACAATCCGCTGCCATTTCATGGTATCAGTAACACACCGTCGAATCCTCCCAAACAACATAGGAATCCGGTGCACAAACACTCGCAGGATTTAAATGTTCGGCGTTCTTTAAATGTTATTCAGTCCGCACGTAGCAACAAAAATGATTTCAATCGCAGCGATTATTTATAAGCTCCTGAAAGTGGTAGGGTGGGGGTGGAAGCAGCTGTGCAACATCCTAAACTCCATTTAACGTGGGGCTCTGTTAAAGTTGCATGCCAAACTGGATAAATAGATACCCAAACGTAATATTTATATACGCATCTGTACACACAATTACCGTCCCACAGGTTTAATTGAGTCTGTTTTGGGGCGTGTTACGGTTCGGATGCTTTTTGGGGGGGTTGGTTAGGGGGTGGAGTGACCATTTCACAGAAGATGGAGGCAAGGAAAATTAATAGAACATTTAATGTCGAGGTGATTGAATGTATTTGGCCAACCGAAGTAACCGCTGGAATTTATTTAAATCAATCGAATAATGAAGGCGGACGTTTCGGTTGTATGCACATTGTACGCCTTTCAGGAGGATGATGCGGGGAAGGAGGCTTTAAAGTGCAGTTGTGGATAGATTTCAATTGAAATCGCGTGGAACATGCCTGGGAAGAGTTGTGTTTTCGTGACAGATTGGGCTTGGGGCATTGTGTGTATATGGCAGGCGGACTAGAGTCCTGTGTGGATGCATTCAGCCGGTTTATTCAACTATCCGTCGTGGTGTGATGATTTATGAAAGATTTATGGGAATCGATTGCATTGCCATAAATCTAAATTTGATTTAGGATTTTAGCGCGGCCTTTTTGCCTGGAAAGTAGGTGAAGGCTTGTTAGCGTTTTTCTGTTTTTTTCACCTCTTTAATCGATTTCGTAGGTAGTATATGGACCGGCGGATGAATAGTGAATAGTGAAATCGCCTAAAACGTGAACATTCAGTCAACTCTCTGAAACGAAAATTAAATAAATTGTGGATTGATTCCACACGGCTTCTGCTTAAAGCTAAGCAATTTTCAGAAATATTTGGCGAAAAAGACCGTATGTGGTCTGGGGCCTATATCCAAACTTAAATCCGATAAAGCTGCTGAATCTGGTGACCTACCGGCCGAGCTGCTCAAAGCAATTGGAGATAACTCAGTAGAGAGCATCCCAGTTATACTTTATGTCGTTGAAGCATGGACTCTGTCGAAAGTGGATGAAGGTATTCCTGGTAGGTTCGAGAGAAAATTTCTTCGAAAGAAATTCGGTTCAGTTTGCGTTAACGAAGTTTGGAGGAGAAGATTCAGCGACGATCTATACGTGCTGTAAAGTGGAATCGTCAAAGTCAAGAATGCCTCAAACAAATAAATTCATATAAAGCGAGTGCAAAAGAAGAAATTGGATAAAATGGAAGCGTCAGGCTTGAGATTTACGGAAACTACACTGCCGAAGCTGAAACAATTAAAAGGAGATGGCATATTGATTCGTGAGAAACTTTAGCTTGAAGAGGTTATTTGTTGCGACCTCATGAACATTTTTATAAACCACAGTGCGCGTATATAGGATAGGAAGTGTCCTATCTCTTATAGTATTAAATGCTTAAACACGCGTTAACAAGTAAAGGTTCACAAAATAAAATAATATGTGCATTTCTGAACGAAGTCCTTCAAGATAGTTACCAATTAGATCTTTGGGTATGTGACAGGATTATTAGTGTCCGTGTTCGTGCAAAGAACCAGAACATCTCCCACTTTACCCTCGACAACACAAATGACTGATTTATTGATACACTACAGCTGCATTTTACAAACAATTCATAATGAAATTTTTTACGCAATTAAACTCGACTTTCGACAATGCTTAGTAAGTGTAAACTATCCTTAATTATTCTCCAACCAATTTCCTTTAATTTGGCATTCAAAACACCAAAATCCGTCGGCAAATAGAAAAGTTTTAATAAAAGCGAGTCAAGCTCATGTACAAGTAAATAACAGACAGAACAGTTCGAACCGCCATATTGGATTTATTATAGTTCCAAGTTTTTTTGAAAGTCACTTGCCTCTAAGACTTGCAGCAAGTCCTAAACATTTAATAAATAATAACAAATTTTTCTTTCGATATTTTGCCACCATCTTGTTTCCGCCATATTGGATTTTCATATGTCATATTTTTCTACACAAAATATCCTTTAATTTGACACCTGAATCATTAAAATCCGTCCAGAAATAAGGAAGTAATAGCAAAAACAAATTCACTCTAAATTCGGTAAGTAGCGGCGTATCAAAAACACGAGTTTGAGTGCAGCTGGAGAGGGTCGGTTTACCTCCTGTTTTCTGACGATTTCTGGGCGCCTGGTGTTTCACAAAAATTTACTGCGGAATTCGTGGAATATTTTCGGCGATATCTCGGGTTCTAGGAGGGCTAGCGACTTGAAACAAAAACCAAAATGGAGGGTAGAAGGTGTAGTTTTTTGTGAGTGTAATGATTGGTTTGAGTGTAGGGTGGTTCATAGTTTTCAGAGGGTGGAAAGGAGTATTATGTGAATTTTTCAGTTCTTGATGAAGTAAGAGCACAGAAAACAACTCAGAGTTTAAGTAAAAGTGAAAAGGGACCTCAACCGACATGGAGTGCGCAACTGGAGGTAGGTACCTAAGGTCCGGGCTAACTCGAGAGGCTTGTTGCTTGAGGCCTAAATTCACGCTGAACTGTAGCGTCAGCAAAGGGAGTAAGTATCACAGCATGAAGGCAATGTATGCAAACTCATGCAAGTTGGTCTCTTTGAAGCTTTTGACTGGTGCCCTAGAGAAGATCTCTCGATCAACCTAGCAAAGCAGTCTTGGTACCCTTCACAAGGAAAACGAAACTGAACCTTGGCTTAAAGGAGCTATTATTGGTTTCTCCGAGCAAAATTGCAAAGGCTACCAAAGCCACGTGGGCCTGTTGCCGTATGTATGGTACAATTTGAGGTCCATCCCAAAGGGTTATTCAGTAGTTTTATACACCACGGTGGTTAGACCAATCCTGACTTACGCATCCGTTGTCTGGCGGACGGAAGTCAAGGAAGTCACAACCATCAATAAGCTTAAGCGGCTTCAAAGCCTAGCATGATTTGGGCTCGCAGCGATTCGCAGCGTGGTAAGACTTCGAAAGTAGGACGAAAATACTCCCTATGATCAGATGGATCTCATCGAACTGATATCTGAACTAGAAATGCTTAGCAAGGTTTCCGACTTATGCCCAAATCAGTTTCCTTTGGCAAGAGACTCGAGATCGGGATCCCTAGCCGGGATTCATGGACCATTGCTCAATCCAAAAAGTAACGTATGGTATACTGAGGGATCAAAAATGGATTGTTTAAGAACGCAATCATAAAGTCTCCAAACCACTCGGGGAAAAGTCCCAATGTTTTCCAGACCGAGCCTTAGAAATATGCGCCGATATCAATTCGAATTCGGGGATTAAAGGTGCCTCCATCCATATACTTACAGTCAAGCGCCGCTCAAAGCTCTGAGTTCCCACTTGGCTAATTCCAAATCAGCCCTGGTGCTGCTCTGATAATCTACAAGGACTAGCCCTACAAAACAAAATAAAGTTTTGGTGGGTACCGGACCATATTCATAAAAAGCAAGATATCCTCAAATTTCGTAGAGACGACTTAAGAATAAGAAGGCTCGTGAGCTTTCTTTCCGGTCACTGTCAGCTCAAGTACCTCCTCCATAAAATAAGCATCACTGAGGATATCATCTGCCGCCTCTGTCTAGAAGAGGATGCAAACCGCAGAACACATACTATGTGAGTGTGTTGCTCTGTGCAACGCTAGGAGAAGCATTTTTCATAGATAATCATCTCTCAAATTGATCTGGACCTCCTTCGCAGTAGCGATTCTCGCCTTTATTAGGAAAGTAGCATGGTTGTTGGTACAATAGATCTTCCTTGGTCGCAGTGCCGTTACGCTCATGTTCGAAGCCTAAAAAAGAATCACAGATGCAAGGACGCGCTTGACTGCACTAAAAGTTTAGATTTCGTCAGGAAGTAGTCACCGTGTGGCGGATAGTTTTCAAATGGCAACGCGAAAATAAAAGAAGGACATGAAAACGAAACAGTTTCGCCTGATAGTAGGCCATTTCAGTCGTCAAGAAAATTCACTTTCCATCTCATTCACTTGAATCATTTTCGTCCTTGGAATGCTGCATCCAATGCCCTAAATCACTTCACTTCACAATGCGATTTATTTTTAAATTAAATTCCTTCATCGTCTCATTTTAGATTGCCATCCTAGAGAGAGGCGTAAACAGAATCCACATGATCTCTGATTCTCGCAGGAGCAGCCAAA
The DNA here is from genome assembly GCA_946965025.1 of Blera fallax. Lineage (NCBI taxonomy): Eukaryota > Metazoa > Arthropoda > Insecta > Diptera > Syrphidae > Blera > Blera fallax. The sequence continues at coordinate 4,609,402 of OX337247.1, read as the reverse complement.
CTTCCTTAGATAACCAAAAATAATGAAAAACATCGAAAAGCATAAAAGTTGTACCTTTTGTCATAGCGCCGTAGAGCGTATGCCATACAACACAGCACGTGCAGGTTTGCAATTTTATTGCCCTTCTACTTTATGTGTGTGTCTGTCTGTCTGTTGTTCTTTATATTTTTCCCAGTCACATAAAACTCGAAGGATAATTATTTAGTTTGCTCCCTCGCTCTGTCTTCCTTTTGCACAGCAGTAAAGTAGAACCCTAAACTGAAGTGTATCCACTTCACAGCGCCATGCTCTCAAGTAAATGTGTATGTGTGTGTCAAGGATGCTACAACCTCAACAGATAATATGTGAGGATATGATTATGTAAATTAATTTAAAATTACTTTGTATGGGTTATAATGTACCTTAAGGTTGAAATTTAATTTTAATAGGGGTTGATGCATACAAAGGAAGCGAAAGAGGGAGGAAAAAAGAAAAAGAGATGAACAAAAAAAAAATGTAAAAAGACAAATAACAGGAAGTTTTATCGTTAGTTGACGATGACGAGCGCAGGAAGGGATGCTGCCCTGCCAGGCAGAGAAATTAAATTTTTTGTTTACCATTTTGAGGGTGGCGTTCCAGTTTCTCTGCACCATCTACCAAAAAAGAGGAGAAACTTTGTTGATCGTTTGTGCAGCAGTGATTGTACAGACGACGAGGAGCAGCAGGAGGATGGACAATATAAGGAAAAATAATCAACAACCAAAGTTCCTGTTGACACAAAATTGAATAATGGCTAATGGCGCGGGACCTTTAAGCCAGCAAAGTTGATGTTTCTCTTTTGGGGAACAAATTATTAAGGTTTTTCTGGGTGGATACAGTTTAATTGAAACGTGCTGTACTGGGAGTGAATAATGATTGAAGCTTTGGTGTGCACTCGTGTTATCGATGGTGAATGACGGTGAGATTGCTGTAATTGACATTCCAACAAGTTGGCGGGCTATTAAAAGTGACAGAGAGTGTTGAGTGGTAGGAAAATATGGTTACCCACGGTTAAACAGGACTGCGGGGAAGTGGTTTGGAGCGGTGGTCATAATAAAGGGAACGTCGCGAACTTCTTTTACATTGACCTGCCGTTTCAGAGGCAGAATCCTTCCAAAGTGCGTTCAATTACTCGCATATGCCGAATATATTGACATAATCGGAAGGACACTGGGTGATGTCAGGGCGCTTAGAGGCAGAGTAAGACGGAAGCGACAAAGATGGGAACGGTCAATGAGGGTAAGACCAAGTATATGCTGTCAATAACAAAAGACGACAAATAGCGATATCTCGGACAGATCGTAACCGACAGACAGACGTAACTTTGCGGTAGTTAAGGACTTGGTATACGTAGGCTCCGCTAGTAATTCAGATAACGACACTAACGTTGAGATCAAACGAAGAATAACTCTATCCAATCGCTGCTTCTTTGGACTAAGAAGGCAATTAAATAGCAAAGCCCTTGAACAACGTAGATGACACTTTATTAGACCTTAATTGTCATGATCCTGCTCTACGGAGCAAAGGTATGGACTTTGTGGATGAAGATGTTTAGGTAACGCACGCCACAAGTGAAAGAGGACCTATCAACCAACTTAGCGTGCGAAACTGTAGGCAGCTTGCTAAAAATCGAGCTGGGTTCGAGACGCTTGTTGGTTGAGGCCCAGGTCAAGTCCGGACTGTAGCGCCACTTAAACTAAGGAGGTAAGTCTCAACCTACTAACTAATACGTCAACTAATCTCCGCAGAACCGGACTAGCTTTATGTGGTCTATGTTACAGTCTGTTCAAAATAAAAATGATACACGAATGATATGTGTGTGTGAAGGGAGGCGATGGCGGCAAAAATACAAGAAACAATTTGAAACCTTCTTTCTAACACACCATCCCAAGGAACCATAATGAAGCAACCAATGACGTGAGAACTACAAGCAACTATTCAATGCTGAGAAACTGAAAACGTCGATGATGGTCAAAGCGACAAGAAAAAATGATCGTCGAAATTTTGAAGCAGAATCCTGAGAAGGTAAACCAGAGAAAAATTTCTCGGCTCCAGGTACCAATGATTCACTAATTTCTTTAGAACAAAGACTAGGAGAAGGTAAACGAATTCCTTTCTTGATGAAAAACACAATCAAAAACTACTTCAGATGGTCTCAGGAGAACGTCACAGATGAGTGTTCTTTCAGGTTGTACAGTCCAATTTTGTTTAAAAAAAAAAAATGCTCTAAGTCTTGGCCACAATATTACATCCACCATCTTATTTTTTCCCTAAACTCCTCAACACGTTCCACAAGTAGCTGACAGTCGCTTGTCTCTACGACTTGTGAAACGTCCCAAACATAAATTCAATGAATTAATAATTTTTCTTTTATGTTTTTGCCACCATTTTGTTCCCGCCATATTGAATGTTCACATTTTATGTTATTCTACAAAAAATATCCTTCAATTTGGTACCTGAATTATCAAAATCCGTCCAGGAATGAAGAAGTTATAGCAAAAACAAATTCACTCAAAAATTCGTATGCAGCGGCGTATCAGAAAGTAGAGTTTGAGTGCCGCTGGAGAGGGTCGGTTTGCCTCCTATTTTCTGACGATTTCTGGGCGCCTGGTGTTTCACAAAAATTTACTGCGGAATTCGGGGAATAATTTCGGCGATATCTTCGGATCTAGAAGGGCTACCGACTTGAAACAAAAACTGGAATGTAGGGTAGAAGTTGTAGTTTATTGTGAGGGCAATTATTTGTTTGAGTTCAGGGTGGTTCATAATTTTAAGAGGGTGAGAAGCAGATTTTTGTGAATCTTCAGTTCTAGACGAAGTACAGCACCAGGAACCAACCAAAGTTTAGGCTGGAGGGGGTGTAGTTCTTTTTAGTGTTCATGTCAAATACAGGATAGGGCGCTTATTTGTCTGCATGTAGATACATATGCAGATTTGGCATACCCACTTCTAGACGGAACGACAAATTTAAACAAGAGCTAAAGGTTTGGTTTGGATTCCGAGAAACTCCAGGACTAACAAGCTCGTCAGAAAGTGTACGATTCTACTTAATTGGCAAAAACGGAGTTTGACCCTCGCTACACATTAGCTTCTACTTAAGCTTTCAGTAGGAACAACCGCAGATGGAAAAATAGTTCGACGTGTCATATATCTCGGCATATTTGGCCTAGACTGGATCAGAGACATAGTGCCGGGTTGGTTATGCTAAAGAGTTCAAATATCAGCCATGTTATCGGTGTCCTCACAGAACACTGTCTGATAGGTGAACATGCTTAAAGGCTCCGCCTCTTATCATTTGCCTTCTGCAGAAGCTGTGAAGACAGAGAGGTGGATGACCTCCTTCACTCCCTATGCACCTGTCTGCGGCCCTTTCCTTCAATGACGTCATCGAACTGGCGTCGTTAAACGTCATAATTTTCCTCCGCTTCATTAAAAGCTCCAGTTGGTTTGATTACGCCCAGGATAGCAAAAGTGGAAAGATCCCTAGAATCACAAAAGACGTCTTCTAGTCTAAATATGTCTGTACCCTGATATAGACAATCAACCTAATCTAAGATTAAACCTAAAAGCTTTGATAAAAGGTTACAAAAGGCGGAATTACTGAAGATGGGATCAATATCCAACAAGAATATCGCGCTTAAGTCCTAGGAATTGCCGCATAATGCTCAAGACATTATGTACGTAGCGGTCTACGTTGTCAGATTATATTGGACACTGGTCAAAAAAAGAAGTAGAACTTCCACAGAGTGACATAGTTGGAGGCATAAAACCCCAATGTATATGGCTAAGAGAGACGAAAAGGCCTTGTGGCCAGTTTTGGATCGAAAAACCTGGGAAAGTTATAAAAATCAGCAGATCAAGGTTAAGAACAACGATAGGGATACTCTCTGCTCATTGTCTTCTAAGGAAGCACGCCAGGAGATTATGTTTATCGAGTACGCATGTATGCAGGCACTGCAGCAACCAACACGTCTCAGAGGACAAAACACATCTGTTCTGTCAATGCAAAGGCATTACCCAGAGCAGACTAAAATACATTGCGAGTTACTTCTCCGTAGCGTCAAGTATTTGTATTTGTAAGGAAATTAAGTGGAGATTTCTTGCCTTTAAGGTTCCTGTTTGGGAATGAATTAATGTTTCACAAATATAAAAAAGAATGATTGTGTATTGTGATTTGTACGAATGTTTTAATAATATGTATATGTATAAATGATTGTGTGATTTTACTATGTGTTTTACAAAAAAATATTTACAAAAGAGAAAAGAGCTGATAACCAACCGATCTCGTTGGCAATCCAAATCAGACTGACTAGTCAAAGGTATAACAATAGAAGATGATAGCAAAATATGATTAACAGGATATTTTTTTATCACATCATTTACGTTAACATAAAGAGAGAATGTGAGCAATTTATTATTGTAGTTTGAGTGAAATTAAGAAATAGGGTGCTTTATGTTGTAATTGAGCATTCTCCGACATCCAGCCCCCCCTGAAAGCCTACGGCCTTTCAGAAATAGGTAAGGGAGCTACTTTGATTGATGGTCGAATGTAGTCCCCATATTTGGTGCGAATGGTTACTACTCTGCATTTTCCGTCTGCTCCAAGATGAGTTTTGATGATGCGGCCGATGATCCATTTAGAAGGCGGCAAATTAGGTTCTTTGAGTAGGACGATATCTTCAATTTCTAAATTAGGCTGCGGGTTTTGCCACTTCGGCCGTTGTTGCAATGAAGTTAGAAATTCGTTGTGCCAACGTCGCCAGAAACCTTGAAGCATTGCCTGTAAAAGAGACCAATTAGTTCTGATGGAAACTACAGAGTCAGAAATGTCTGGTTGCGGAACAGCAGTATATGCTTCGCCGATCAAAAAATGGGATGGGGAAAGAGCGATCGGGTCAGAGTCTGATGTTTGCCACATCGGTCGAGAGTTTAATAGCGCTTCTATTTTCGACAGTAAGGTATACATCTCCTCATACGTGAGTTTGGTGTCACCGATAACGCGTTTTATATGCAATTTTACAGATTTGACACCGGACTCCCACAAACCACCAAAGTGAGGAGACGAAGGCGGTATAAATTTCCAGCTTATATTATCCTTAGAGAGGTGATCAATGATGATGCGGTTATGTTGTTGACTGCAGAGGATCTGGTATGACTCATTGAGCAGTCGTTTAGCGCCGTGGAAATTGGTTCCATTGTCACTCCAGATCTCATACGGTTTACCGCGCCGCGCCACAAAACGATCCAAGGCTAGTAGAAAGGCAGTGGAAGATAGGTCCCCAACGAGTTCGAGATGCATAGCCTTAGTTACGAAGCAAACAAATAAGGCTATGTAAGCCTTCGTAAACCTTGGGTTTCTTCCTCGATTCGAACGAAGTGTGATCCATTGCTTGATTTTATTTATTAGACGAGATAATAATAAGGCTCCGCACAGCTCGAGTCTTGGAAGCGGCAGAACCTTTAAAGGGGCAACTTTGGTTTTGGCTGCAACAAGCGTAACAAGGACAGTATTATCTTGACTAATGCTCCGGCAATAAACAACTGCGGCGTAAGCATCCAACGATGCGTCACAAAAGCCGTGTAACTCCCAATCTTGTTTCTTATGTAGCATGACCCTAGGTATGGAGAAGGATTCAACGAGAGGCAGTTCCTTTCTGATGACGTTCCATTGATGTGCGAGATTTTCCGGAATCTCTTCATCCCAATTGAGATGCTTTCTCCAGAGTTCCTGAAACATGATCTTTATTGCAATCACGACGGGTGCTAAAAATCCTAAAGGATCGAAAATTCTACAAGCGTCTGACAATATGCGCCGTTTTGTACACGAACCCGAGAGACCAAGCTTTACCCGATAGGAGAAGGAATCCCTTGACGGACACCACTGCAAACCAAGGACTTTAATTGAACTGGATTCTTCGAAGTCGACAGGGGAGAGTTCCCGCTGATCCTCTGGCAGTGACACAAGAAGTGGCCAGCAGTTCGTGGTCCACTTACGTAAATTAAAACCAGCCAGCTTTAACAAATCCATTAATTCTATGCGCAAAGTGATGAGATCGTCGATTGTATCTGCACCTGTTATCACGTCGTCGACATAGAAGTCACTTAAGATAGTGGCAGATGCACGGGGATGAGTACTAGCGGAGTCTATGGCTAACTGCTGAAGAGTTCGCACCGCTAAGAAGGGAGCAGCTGACGTTCCATAAGTCACCGTAAGCAAACGGTAATGTTTTAGGTTATCCTTTGGATTTTCACGCCAGATAATACGCTGGAAATCGGTATGGTGCCGGGAAATCCAGATCTGCCTATACATTTTCTCAATATCCCCTGTTAGGAGATATAAGTGACGACGAGATCGTAAGCATATTGAAAAGATGTCACGCTGTATAGCTGGACCAACGAGAAGTGAATCGTTTAATGACATGGAATTATTGGCCTTAGCAGATGCGTCAAAAACAACTCTGATTTTTGTGGTAGTACTATCTTCCTTGAACACGGCATGGTGAGGGAGATAGTAATGAGTATTTGTTGAAGATTGAAAGACTTCATTGGGCTGAATCTCTTCCATATGGCCGAGTGAAAAATATTCATTAATAAATGATGAGTATTGAGATTTGAATTCCTGATTAAAACTGAATTTACGTTCAATTGAATAAAAACGAGAAAGAGCTGTACCAAAAGAATCTCCGAAATTGAATTTTGCTGAGGGTTTGAAGGGTAGTTGGACTTCATATCTGCCATCTGAACGACGACCATGTGTTTTAGCGAAACTATCCTCTGCTAGTTGCTCCTCGAGAGACAGCGGGGTTTGATTAGAGACTTCCTCCAGTTTCCAAAAACGCTCCAAATCGAAGTCTTGGCTGTAATCTAAACGAGTGGAGAAAGTGTTTACCTGGTTTTCTTGAAGAGAGTGCTGTTGGTGACTACCCGATATAACCCAGCCGAAAATAGTTGGTATTGATGTTAATGTTCCTCCAAGATCCGACTTTGGTGTCCCTTTAATGATGCTGAAAATCTTATCAGCGCCTATAAGAATATCGATGGTACCAGGTAGGTTATAATGAGGATCAGCAAGTTCAAGAGAAAATACGTTTTCGGGAATGCTGTTTATAGAGTACGGTGGAAGTGAAGAGGTTATGGTTGGCAGTACAAAGCAGTCGATTTCAATGGATTCTAAATTATAACAAGAGACTAAATTCATGGATACTAATCCATTGGTGACTCCAGCAGATGTGGATGCGATCCCTAGTATTGGGATCCGAGACCTTTTACGCGGTAAACCCAAGCGTTGAGCAACTTGCTCTGTTACGAACGAAACTTGGGATCCCGAGTCGAGAAGAATTCGAACATTCTGATAAACTCCTTGTTTATCCTGAATTCGAGCTAAGGCTGTAGGAAGTATGGTTGCGAGACGGCGATGATTAGATTCGACAATGTGATTTGTAACGACAGGTGGTTCAGGACCTTGTTGTGGACGAGGGCGATAGGAATTTGATGATGCGAGTAAATTTGAATCGATTGTTTGATGAGATTGATTTGATGATAAATTCTGCAAAGGATGAACCAACGAATGATGTCGGGAATTACATTGACGACAGCGAAAGTTTGAACGACATTCATTGGATGCATGTCCAAGACGAAGGCAGTTAAAACAAATTCCATTGCTTTTAACGAAGTCACGACGAACGTCAAGATTAAGCGCTTTGAAATCCTGACAGTGCGAGAGGGTATGATCCCTTTTACATTTAGGACAACCTTGAGGGGATTTCACGAAAAGCGTACGAACTGCACTTGAAACCTTACTACGTGTTTGATTCGACCGCGAAAAGGAGATACAAGATTCGAGACAATTGCAGCGCTTTTGAAGAAATTCTAGGAATTCACCTATTTTACAGTCATCCCTGGATCCTGCTTCTTCGGCCCAGGCTTGCTTAGTTTCATGGTCTAGCTTTTGAATTAAAAGGTAGATAAGCCAAGGGTCGCGATTCGTAGAGTCCAAAGCGTTAAGTCCCCGAACGGCTTCATCTGCCCCATCCGAGATTCTACGAAGCATCTGAATATTTGCTGTTGTGCACGAGGGAAGCGAAATGAATGACTGTATGAATGACTGAATAATAAGGTGTTTCTGGTCGTAGCGCTTTTCAAGCCTATCCCAAGCTTCAATATAATTTTCTTCCGAACTTGCCATGTGTTTAATCAAATTCGCGGCATCTCCACGAAGGAATGACTTAAGATAATAAAATTTCTGCGCACATGTAATCGACAGGTTTGAATCGACTGATCCCGAAAATAGATCTCGAAATGCCGGCCAATCTTTATAGTCTCTAGAAAAAACCGGAATTGAAATTTTCGGCAATTGAATGGATTTAGACGTACCTGCTTGTGGTAGCTCTTGTGGGGGCGAGGCATCTTGAATGACGAGCTTGTCCTCCTTGTGCTGCTTCTCCCTTACCTTAAGAATTGCATCTGAGATTATGGAATGGGTCTCGAAATATTTAGCCTCGTATTCAGCAAATTCAGGCTCGCGATCTACGTAACCGGGAGATTCCATGAATTCTAATAATTCATTTTGAAGAGCTACGAACTCTTGCCAGACCTCATCGAGTTTATTTAGGCGAAATTCGAGAGTTGATAAAGTCGTGGTTGCATTGATAGATTCTGCGAATGCTGCTGTAAGTGTGATGCAACCTTTAGCACGACCGCGTTTGGCTATAACCTTATTCATTTTCAAAAGCTCGATTTATGTACAAAATAAATGAATAAGGAAAAATTAAATGATAAAAAAAAAAAAATTAATCGAAAAAATACACGGGATCAAATTTGTCAAAAGTATCGAATGTCTAGTTTGACCGTTAAGAGCGTGATCCTACGGTAGGCTATGTACGTATCTAAGGTCTAAGTATATAAGCCACGTGATGCTAAACCAAATCGAAAGTTTTTTATGTAAAATAATCGCGTGATCCAAATAGGTTACAGTTATGTAGGCACTTACATATGTATGTACATATATGTAATGTACATATGTATACTTAAAAAAAAAACTCGCGTGATTTTCGGCACTGTAATGTACAATACATGCAGGTGTAGATCACGAACGCACGATTTCAAACATGTATATGATGTATGTTTATGTATGTATGTCTATATTTTATTTATAAGCACTTATTTTATTAATTTAATATTATTAATTTTATTACTGTTCACTTTTAGTAATTCGGCTTAAGAAGGACCAAAATGTTTGGGAATGAATTAATGTTTCACAAATATAAAAAAGAATGATTGTGTATTGTGATTTGTACGAATGTTTTAATAATATGTATATGTATAAATGATTGTGTGATTTTACTATGTGTTTTACAAAAAAATATTTACAAAAGAGAAAAGAGCTGATAACCAACCGATCTCGTTGGCAATCCAAATCAGACTGACTAGTCAAAGGTATAACAATAGAAGATGATAGCAAAATATGATTAACAGGATATTTTTTTATCACATCATTTACGTTAACATAAAGAGAGAATGTGAGCAATTTATTATTGTAGTTTGAGTGAAATTAAGAAATAGGGTGCTTTATGTTGTAATTGAGCATTCTCCGACAGTTCCCAAGAGATCGCGATCGGCCCACTATGGTTGCTGGTGTCTTATGATGATCTCATAACTTTATATAACCTAACCTAACCAAATGGCACGGTTGCCTATTCCCTTGGCAATTGATGGTAGTTACTCAATTCTATTAGCAAATAACGATCTAAATGAGGACTACGTTTAGACCTTGAATTCAAAATGATTTGCACAAGGATACGAAATTTATGAAATTGGAATATTTTTCAACAGAGTTTTAATAACCTCCAAAGGAGTTTAATTGGATCGATGTACATATGCACATGTTTGTACACAAAAAAAAAAATACAAAAAATTTAACGTTTCAAAATCCAATTAAAATCCTTAATTTCCATGAACCATTAGATTAGTAACTGCTACCTACGAGGCATTTAGCCTGTATCTGTAATTTTCAGTCAAATTACCCCTTCCTGTTGATCTCCTAGTTAGCATGTGCTATGCACAAACGAAATATCAAGCCCCTCCACCCACCCTATCGCAGCTAATAAATCAAGTTTTTCACCACTTTTCCACGAACTACACTAGTACAGATTACAATTAGCCTATGATTACCACCCTCGCAACAACCGGTGGTACCATTGGTGGCCCTCCATTTTGCGCCAAACACAAAACGGAACCTCGTTAATATGATGTCTGTGGATAATTTTGAATTTTAGAACCTCCTGCGCTCGTACAATATATAATTTGCCTTGAAACGAACCAGGTGCCTCGGTACTAATCCTCGTTGCAGGAAAAAAAACACACACACCACCACCTTCCTCGGCAAGTTAAAGGATGTCGAAGAATAAAGGAACAAAGAGAGAGCCACACAAACACTAATTATCTCCTATTCAAATTTGCTAACACAGAACAGGAGGGCAAAGGAAAAGAACAAAAAAAAAAAAAAAACCGAAAAAATCTTCCACAAAAACTCCAGGAGGCAACTAAATTTTCCACGAAAATTTCGTTTGTAAAACTCATGCGCACGTATGAGTGGATCTGTGTGTGTGTTTGTGCCCCTGTGTTACGAGTGCAAAGGAAAAACTTCATATTTAGGACTACGCCGTGTAATTAAAAGTAAATTTGGTGAAAACTCTTCCAGTTCCGCTTCACGTACACCGGTTCTGACTAATTTTCGAAAAAGAAGACCAGGAAACGGCGGAACACTGTTACATCAAACTTTTTAGCCTCTACGAGTATGTCGAGTAAAATTTCTATTTTATTAGAATCTACTTAGCTTGTTAACTAGGACACGTGAGAAAATTATTTAAAAAAAAAAAAAAGCGAAATTGTGCAACTCACCCTCGTAAACTGTTAACGTTGCATCAGCTGATACAGCATCTCCAACGCCATTTTCCGCAACACATTCATAAGGTGCATCATCACGTCCTGCACGTACTGGTTCGATCCGTAGTATCGATACGCCACCAGTTTCAATCACTGTGTATCGACTCTGTGTACCTAGAATCAGAATTCAAAAATAGAAAGGAAATGGCTAACAAACAAGGACGATTGGTGGAAACGCAATACTTACCGGAAACTTTTTTGCCATTTTTACGCCAAACAATCGACGGTGGTGGATCGCCTCGAGCTGCACAATAGAAACTGGCAACACCTCCCACACGGACACCCTGATTCAATGGCTTCTTGATGATTTCCGGTGGATCTGTGAATAGAAAAAAAAAAAACTCAAATTTAGTTAAATTAATTGGAAATGTTGAGCGTAGTCTGAGAGTATGGTATCCAGTCGTCGAAGGTGCATCAGATGGGTACATCCTTGAAAATTTACTCGTTGAACCACCCACATGTTCTCCACCTTCCGGTTGCAGTGCAGACAAACAAACCCCCGGAGATGTGATAAACACGAGAACCACAGAATAGTATCACATAACTCATATGGACATTCATGTGTTGTCATCTCGGTTAACAAAGGACACGTAGAATTACAATGCGTTGTGTCCTTGAAACAAGTTATGGGACTTTGCAATACCCAACACGACAATGTTTTGCCCAGATGACATAGAATTGAGATTCGAACTTGTGAGTTATGAGAAATACATTTGAGGGCGTAAAGGATAGCTCCCCAATGTCTTGATGACGCGCATGATACGAGTAACTGGAAAAGTTAACGGGAGAGAGAGAGAATAAATGCGAGAATAAATGGTTTAAAGTTAGGGAATTCGCCTTAAAAACGGGTCGCAGAGAAGCGATGATAAGTTTATTTTCATTGAGACGACATGGAGCATAGAAAAGACGTTTGGTCGTAATTCTACAGCGATGAGGTTATTCTTGGAAATGGTGCGCTGAGGCACTTAAAGCGAATCTAAATTACGGATAACTTGGGCCTCAGATAGGCGCAGATGTGTGTTGACAGAAGCACATCAAGAAAGAAGGTTGGATTCGATATATTGACGACCTTCAGAAAGATCACAAAAAGACCAAAGACTCGCATAATTTAAAGCGACCAAGTGCATCTTGTAGGACGGAGTTCATCATTCAATAGGAGATAGCGTCATCTGAATGAAAAAAATATTTCAACGAAAGTTTGAGGTCCTGCGAAGAGGGACATCTAAGTGAATTTTTGGATAAAGTTTCGCAAAGTTACAAGACCACCATTTGTCTAAAGATTGCTGATATAGGTAGCTACCAAGCAGTATGCCGTTCATTCACACCAAAGCAAGCAAGTAAAATGAGCGCTTTGATTGAGTACATAAGTTAGATGAGCTTCAAGCGTTTCACGCCTTTGTTTACACGTAGACATATGTACATACATATGTATGTACTAATACATATACTTCTTTTTGACACGAAAGCACATACCAACTTCACGTTGAGAGAGCTCACTCAACTACATTTTAAGTCTAAGTATTTCTCCCTCAGATTTGCTACATTTTTCGATAATGTGCTAAAAGGTTGCATTAAAGGACCATAATTGTTTTTGTTTGGAAGAAATTATACAATTATTGTACAAAATGGCGACAACAAAAGGCAACTTGATATCAACGTCTAGTAAAAGGTGATTCTTTTCGACTGGCATTCACGACCATGATCTTGGCTTTTAATGAATTATAAAAGACAGATTCTTAGCGAGCAATACCAAATCGACTAATCGCAGCAAGCAATTAAAATTTCTATGTTTGGGAGCGTTGGCAAAAGGTTTTTTGGCTGCAGAGTACAGCTACATGGCGAACAACAATGTCCAGTAGGCTATTGATTGTTTATGACAACCATTTTCTAAGGTACAAGAGCTAAAGACTAGCAATCGATTCGTATAAGAATGCGTATAGTTTTGAAATGCTCCAGTTCCAAACCGGGTGCGGGATTATTTGTTTCCTCAAAATGACTGTCAGTGTCAGCTTGCAAAATGGATTCGAAACGATTTTACAGAATTCAGACAGAAACCATATTTTCTGTTCAAAGAATCCTACAAAAGTACCTTAAAGCTGGACGCCAGTCTCAACTTTAGACCATTTTGAGGTGAATCGAAAGTCAAACCAGGTCAAGGTGTTTTTTTTTTTTTTGTTTGCTTGGTTCGAAATCGCGTGGCGATTTATTGAAGTTCCCCCCCTACTATTTGCATTCTCTTTTACAACTTCCCCCAAATAAGCAGATTAAATGCGAAGCATAATTTAGCCTCTCATCGCACTTCTCAGAATTCACTAAAAAAGACTCACAAACGGGAATCGATAACAGAGAATAAATTTCTACGAAATTAAATTCAAAGTTCAAACGTATAAACACACCCCTCGTCATCCGCACTTAAAATTTTCTACCTCTGAGAGAAGAATTTCATCCATCGTCACTCCGTCTCCGTCTCGCCCCCTCCCAATCAATTGTTATCAAACGCATCAAATCGCTTTTAATAATTTATTGCCCTCCAACCGAGAAAATCAATTCTTAGGAACGTGCTTGTGGATGCGATGGTACCGAAATAGAGAGAGAAAAAAAAAATATTTTTCTCGTAAACCCTTAAAACTCCGTTTTCGTATCACGCGCGTCGCCATTGTTAAATGGCACCTGTCAATCTATAAAACTTCAGACTGGTGTTGAATTGTTACACTACAAAAAAAAAAAGAAAAAAAAGTCGACAAAGTGAAAACCCAAAATTGCGGAACCATGGCAAGAGATAGCGGAAAAAAGGATTCAATTCGTGAAAATTCCTTTCAATCGTTTTACAAAAAAAAAAAAAAAAAAAACTTTTTTTCCAGGCACTCACAAAATTGCTGTACCTATTCCAAGGATATTAATAATTTGAGTTTGCTTTGTCGGCGCCGTCGTTGTCTCTTCATGCACACAATGTCATGACACTCGTTTTGGGGATGATACAGATCACGGCATGGAAACTGGGGGATTTTACGTCATCGTTTCTCTGATGCACCTATAATCTCAATTACGTGACAGATGTCAGAATGCATCACATCTGCGAGTAAATTTTTTTGTTGTTGTTGGTTTCTGTAAATAACTTACGTGTCAAATACTGAATATAGGGAAAATCCGAAAAATTTGCATCTGGAACACACAGGAACGTTGTAGAATTTGTTTTTTATTTTTTGAATTGATGTTTGGTTGGTTATTAGATTTATGATTTAATTTTTAGCACAACACAGAATTTTTGTTTATTTAATATTTTAATTTCCGAACACATTTTGGTCGGGATTTAGGAATAGGGAATTAGGGAATATTGATTAATAACGAATATTGGTTTGCTCATAAACATATTTTTAGTTGTTTGGTTGCTCAATTGTTAAATGATTTAAATTAATTATAATTAAAAAAAATGACTTAAAAATAAACTCAAAAACACCAAATTGAAATAACTGATACAAGGTTTCTAAACCTGGAGTTTCCCCTCAGCAGGGATGAGCTAAAACTATTTGATGGTTCCCACGCGCTATGCTAATTCAAATTTGTTTGTAGACAATGAAAAAGAAAAGAAAAAAACAGAGATTTCCCTTGCATATTTTTTGGTGGCAGGACTTCATTAACTTTCAACATTAAACTGACCACCATATAGCACCTATCACATCTAGGTCATGTCACTGGATTTGATGAGTGAAGATTTTAATTTCGTACTTCTTGACGCTAGGTTTCATGTCACTGACCAGACGAAATTGTGGAAATATTTAGCACCTAGAGGTATACAATTGAACGCGATGAGTTCAACTTTCATTGCATACACGTTGGTGTCTTTTCTTTTTTTTATCATTTTTGAACAAGGTTACAGAGAAGAAAATATACGAACGATGAATAGAAGGTCTAAAACCCGTTGTTGGAAAAGGTGCTCAGTACAAGTGGGGCGGATAAAAGTGGAGAGAATTGAATGACATGTCCCAGCCTAGGAGGTGCGTTCAAAATTAGGGTTTTTTTTTATAACTGTGTAGCTCAATATATGTACTATTTTGTAGACAACGACTACGACTACTTCCTCAATTTTTTTATATGGACACTGGCTAGATGTTGCTTTTACTACAAGGAGAAATGAAATCAAAGTACGAAATTCGTCATATATCCGTCGGCAAAGGACATTAGTAACATCACTTAATTTGGTTTTTTTTTTTGCAAACTTGACAGACACTTTCTTTCGACAGATAAATCAGAGTTTCTCATAGATTAAGGCACAAGGACATTAGGAAAATTATTTCTATTTTTATAAATTTCTTAACTCGATGCTTTTAAGACGATTAAAGAGGAATTACGAAAGAAAAAAACACCCTCCCGTCGAACTATTTCTGTTTTTTGTAGTAGTCGTAGTAATCATATTACAATCCCCATTGGTATCCTTTATCCTTAAATGTAATAACATGAACCGAAAATACTCTGGCATCCTGACATAAATCAAATCCCAACATCTGCTATCCCGAAATTTCCCCTTACGACACGTGTCAATCCCATCGGAAGTCACATCGATAATTGATTGATGAATATCCTTCCATTATCCATATCGTCCAGTGTTCGTATAAAGTGCCGCGCCCCAACAAACAACCTCCCTCCCTCCCATCACATTGTAATGCAATTAAAGTGCCAAAATCCTATTAATTTATTCATTAAGCTGAGTTTACATAGGTCAGTGCACAGAGTCCCAGCCCCCCCACAAAAATTCATTGTCTATAGAGCCTGTCCCAGCCTCATTTGATGGTCATCCTCATTATTCGGATTATTAGTTTTTGAAATTCAAATTAAAATAATTCACTCAATGTGTCCTGTGTGTCGCTCTGGCTTCATGGTATCGGTATCTGTTACCAAAAACAAAAAAAAGAATTCCTGACCTTTTTTTTGTTGGCCGTCCCGTATAGCTTTTCCCTGTGTTCTCAGGCATTTATCATTTTTATTATAATTAATTGACGGATAATCCTAGAGAGATGATTACCTCCTGTGTGTGTGGTCAGTACCGGGGATCAGCAATAAAGTATTGGAAAAGGAAGATAAATTATCCGCGCCTATGAGCAGGGATTTGGTTTTTGGCATCAGATTCAAAATTAATTTCCACTCTTGCCACCAATCTGTCGAAAGTGATTCCTTTGGGAATCCTGGGTAAGATGGGAGCGCTTTTCTTTTTTTTTTAATTTACTCGCAAAGTGTTTTCGTTCTAAAACGACACAGAGAGCAACGCCGGAGAAGGAAGATATTATCCATGGTTTTGATTAATGTCCTCATTTGCAGTAAATACGCGGCAAGGATATTTATCTTACAGACGAGGATGTTGCTTTCTTCTTTCGTTTGTTTTTATTTTGCCTTTCGTTTGAGTGTTTGTTTTTCTAGCTTAGTGCTATCCTTCAGAGAAAGAATACTAGTTCTCACTTTCTGGTAGTGGATTGCCTCATCCTTCCGGGCAGAGCCATGGTGTTTTTCTTTTTGTTCTGAGTTACTGCCCAGTATCTTGGCGTTTCCCTAATTTTGATTAATGACAGAGTCAGTTGTTGTTTGTTGGATTTTTCCACTGCAGAAGGTGTAATATAATTTTTTTTTGTTTGGCGAAGAAAGTGCTTCGAATACCTGATGCTCGGTGATTGGCAGTTTAGTCTTATTTAAATTTTTGAAGTGTCCTTGCAGTGAGAGTTTTTCTTGAGTTGAGTGGTCGTTTATTAACTATTTTTTTTGTAGAAAACTAATTAATCTTGAGTTAAGAACAGGAAGGAGGAGAAGTACGGTTGGTAAGTGCGTCACATTTACATGCACAGTTCATGACTTTACGTTGGTTGGACAAGTCAGATGTAAAAAAGAATATTTTTGGGTTCACAAATAGGCTTTGGAATACTCGAACTGAAAATATCCTTCGGTTGTTTTTAAACTCACTTGACCTTGCCATTTAAGAATGAGTTTTTAGTTCTGAATTTTTGACTTTTTCAACCAGCATGTCCGACAGAGGACAAGTAGTGGCTTCCATTGGAATTGGTTGTGACATTGGATACACAAAAGTTTATAAGGTACGGGTACACTATTTTTTGTATAAAAACCGACCTGACATCTCCACGTCAAAGTGTTTTCTAAGCAGTAGGAGTATACAAATAGGGGTCTGACTCCATACCTTTGAGTCTGCGCTGGGACTAGTCTTTTAATGAAAATAGAAAGGAAACTGAAACAAAAAGATTTGTCCAAAATGACAATAGTCGAAGGAAGTAAAAACTACAAGAGAAACGTATAACGAACGAAGCAAGAAAGTAAGAAACTCAACGCCGGGAAGGCGGCATGGAGAGGAAAGCCACAAGGCGAAGTTCTCTCTCCTCTAATATTGTACCCTGTAGTGGATATGATCTTGGTAAAACTGAATGAACTAATTGGATCACCTGAAAGCTGCAGGGATGAGAAAGAAACTGAATCTGTCCACCACCTTCTCTGTGATTGTTTCGCCCTATCCGTCAGAAGGATGAGGACTCGTGGAAGTTACCTCTTCTCCGAACTGGAGGACTTAAGTCATGTTGATCTGATGGACCACTTGAGAGCTGCAGGAACGAGGAAGAAACTGAATTTGTTTGTCATTTTCCGTGTGATTGTGTGGTCCTATCCGTCAGCAGAATGAGACATTTTGAGAGCCGCAGGGACGAAGAAGAAACTGAATCTGTCCGTCACATTCTCTGTGTTAATCCCAGTAAGAAAAATTAAAACTCTTGCTTGAAAAAGCTTCTTTTCCGATCTGGAGGACTTACACAAGCAATGTTTGGCTTATGGATCCCACTATCTGTGTCGTACTAATATTTGACAGTACTTCCGGGTTAAATAAATGGCCACAGTGGACTCAAACTGTATTAGTGAGCGTCGACTCTATTACTCACAAGTCTCCCTCACGTACCGTTTAAAATGCCATCGCTTTCCTTCGAAGGCAACAGACAGAAAAGGCAGAACACTGATGCAAATGACCAGAATTGTATGCATAATCGCGTCAAAGCCCTTCGGTTGTGGTTATGCGTAGGACTTGCAAAAGCTATTTACCCTCAAAATGTACCAAGCACGCTAAAAAGTACACCGAACTCGATAGAATTTCATCAGTAGATTGTAGTTTTAAGAGTATACTACGTAATTTCAAGTGTCACTAAGCAAATTTTGTTGTAAAATTCGAGTCAACTTCAGAATTCATTCGCAACACCACAGGCAAAGTATGTTCCAACCACCAGTCCCAAGCATACTCAAAAACCAATCAAACCCGATTGATTTTTAGTAAATAATTTGTAAGTCCATCTTCATCATCATAAAAAACTTCCCACCCAACTTTCCGTTGAAAATTTCAATGTCAAACGTTGTACGTAAAGGTTAAAATTTATAACCACGGCCCAAAATGTCATTTCTACGGACCATTAACTGGGCACTTTCCCCGATATCACAAACAAATTATCAGCCTCTCTTACCAAAAACTAAATGCCATTTGCGTAACCACAAGCAATCAATCTCCAGAAGTCATAAAACTTACACAGTCACCCCCGCAAAAAAAGGTTAAAAACTGCCATCAATTAATGATTCATGACCATCAGGCGTAGTACGAGTACAAAAAAAAATCGCATGATCTTCTCTCTCTCCTGGCCCGATTGAATTAGGAAAACTCTCCAAGGATTTTATAAGTAATAGGAAATTGGAAATATTCACCAAACCATCAGCGACCCCGCCAACAGACAGAGAAGCTTAATTGTGCGAATGAAGCTCAACAAAATAATGAGTATCTATAAATATCTAATGTTCCTTCGAAAGCACAATTCATATTCAACAAAAAAAAAAAAAGCACGAGAAAACGAGGAGGAAAAAAATTGAATATCATCCCAGAGCTTCAGGCTAGAAGCCACGAAAGGCGCAAGCAACCAACCACACAGACCAACGGCCCAACCGACCCACCGACCAACCAACCGACCGACATGGAAGAGAGATGGGTCATAAAATTTCACGAACATAAATCAAAAACTCTAGGGAGACATTTGGTGCCGCTACGCTACCCCCTAATACTTTCTGACTACTATGTCCGTGTGAAAACGCATACACATACACACGTACCTCTGGCTATGTGTTTGTTTTTTTTTTTTGTTTTTTTTGGTAGCATAGAGAGCTCAGGGATACACTTCCGCACATACATTCTCTGGTATGGAAAAACGAGGAATTCAATTCGATGTAAAATTTTAATTTATTTGAGTATCCTCGACCAGCCACCTGTGAAATGTAAAATTTTTTTCGTATCCGCCCTGTCTCTCTCTGTCTTTTTCTTATTCTCGTATCAACAGCCTTAGCTAGTCTACCCATTTACCCATTTCAAACAATCTCCTACGTTTCTGATTATCCTTTGCAATTTTTCTACTCCTTTTTCGCAACCTGGTTTTATATCCCCGTTTTGCCTCGACTTGAGGAGTATCTCCTTCGCTGGATTTATGGAAATTCCTTTAGATATTCACTTTGTTGAATATCCGTCGCGGCGGTGGTTATTGCAAAAAATACGCAAAGAATTTCAAAAATACAGAAAAGAATTTCAAACTTAGGAAGTAACCAGACAGGAGTGAAATATCGAGCCACTTGTTGTGGCACACGAAGAGGAAAGGGTCAGATCAGCCGGAATTTTCTTTCCTTTCTTCTCCTCTCCTTTTTTTTTTGCATCTCAGAAATTAGCATTTCAATTTTGGAATGTGATAAGTTTAAGATACGTTTTTAGGTGAGCTTTGTTCGATGTTGCCAAACACGCACCGATGGCGTTGAATGTAGCAAATCTGATAAAAAAAAAAGTCGAAAAATATAAAAGGATCATGGAGTGTGGAAAGCTAAAGGCTGTGGGTTTTAGTACATTTGTATGGATTGTTTGCCGAAGAGGAATACAATGATCGACCGATTTTTTGAATAGAACAAGGAAAGCATACAATAAGTGGAGTGATGCGAACGAAGGAACGTCTGATACAGTATTCATATCCAGGCCAAGGAGCTGGAGCACTAATCGACAAAAGAAGGAAACACCTGGATGCCTATGAACTATCAGAAAATCTACCATCGTTGGATACAATCCATATACTCTGGTTCATCAAGGAAATTGTACTAACGAAGATGATTTAAGTCGAGTATCTCATCGACTAGAGCTCGAAGTCGAGGGAGCACAATAGATCTACAAGGTGGCAGTACCCCTAAAATCTGCGACCACGCAGGGCGAAGAATAATTTGAAGCTGCATACAAGCAGGATGTGACCATACTTCACCTCTTATCGACAATAAGAAACAACTAAGTTCTCCGTCGCAGCCTATATAGAGAAAGAATGTCAGAGTAGTTTGAGGTACGCAGTGGAGTGCGACAAGGCTGTATACTATCACCACTTCTATTTTTGGTGGTAATAGTGGATGTGCTTCAGGCAGCCCTGACGAGAAAATTCAACGGACTAAAATGGACAACGACAACAGAATTTAAACACCTAGACTACCCAGACGATGAATAGAGCCCAGTAATACTTTATGGATGGAGTACGTGGAAGATGACTGCCGCCGTCTCTCATAAGCTGCAAACCTTTGTATAAATGTCTACGCAACATCTTCAGAATATTCTGGCTGAAGATCTCCAATGAACAACTCTTAAGGAGAACGAGTCATAAACATATCGACATCAAAGTAAGGCGAAGGAAGTGGCAGCAGATATGCCACACTTTATGGCGAAAAGAAAATCCGTTGCAAAATATCTCATACAATGCAATCCACTAACCTATGCTAGACGACGAGTGGGTCACCTTAAAGAAACTTGACGCAGGACAATTGGGGAGAAAGCAAAGAATCTGGAAATGAGTTGGAAAGACGTTGCAGGGGCCCGCACACCATGCCCTATGTCCTATAAGAGGTTACAGAAATATACCAAGCTTTTCGGTACTGTCTGAGAACTCAAATAATGACAAAAACAGTTTCAATTCTGATAAATCAGCAGAGCAGCACCAGTCTTATATCAGTTGACAGGCTCAATGAAGGAGCCTTCGACAGTACATTTCATGAGACAATCAAGACAACTTGGGGAGCTTTTTCACCACTTCTGTGGACTTAGTTGTTGGAAAAAACTTTGTACAACTTTTGAGAGAGATTTTTCGGTTCTAACGTTCAGTCAAGAATGTAGTTCGTTACAATATCAACAGCCGGTCTGCGTTGACAGGACCTTGGAAACGTGACTTTAGTTAGAGAGAGACACAGTATACACTCCCATTCAATTTAGGAGTTAATCTATACAGAGACTTATGACAACAGTGACTAAGTGGGATCTGTATCGATTGGGGGTTCTACACATTCTGGACCAGTTTCAACCATTTCCCTAACACTACCCCAACAGCAATCGATCTTAAAACATACTGACGTGGGGATATCTTACTAAAGTCGCTGCATCCTTCACCCTAGTTCTTTACGTGACCTTCTTCTTAAAATTTATTTAAATTAACTCGTAAACAAAACGCATTGCTTTTTATATGTATGTATGTCGATCCTTTTGTGTAATTTGCTCAAGCAAAGCCAGAACGAGTACACAATCCCCGTTCTATAGTGATCCCTTTCCGTTTTTCTACACCATTTATTCCGATTCCGAAAGCGAAAATCCTCTTAGAACCCTTTAAACAAATCCCCTTCTTATACTGCACTAAAAACAAAAAAAAAGCAATCCCATCCCACTGCCAAGTCCCCTGAAAACCATTTAATTATTAATTAACAACGTTCCTTCCAAGTCCTGTGAGAACAATTTAATAAATTCCTTCATCCATTCCCCGGTGTCGAAATTTTACGAAACTAAAAAGCGATTCAAAGATTTGTAAAGGACGACCGGCGAAGGAGCGCGAGACGAAATATTAAAAATAATTTTGTAATTACAAATTTGCTCCCATCGTCTGGCAAATCCCTCTTACTTCCATCCCACTCCCCCTGCCGCCTTCTCTCGATGTCTATATCTTTCGCATCAAATCAGCTTTGAAGTATTTCTAATTAAATTCACCAAAAAAAGGAGAAAAAAAAAAAACACAACACCAAGTCCCAAAAAAAAAACAAAAAAACTCCTCTACCGAATGTTATCCTCTCTGAATTCCAATAGTAAGAGATCCTTCTAACACAAAACAAGGATAGAAACCAAGAATTAAAAGGATAAAAAAAAGGAAAATATTTCAATTATTAGAAATACTGCCTTACAAAAAAAAAAAAAAAAAAGAAAAAAAAAGGAGAACTACGACTAAAAGAACTCAAGGACGATGGGATGCTGGTATTAATAAAATCCTTTTTCTGTTTTTCCGGTTGCAATACTAATATTTATGAAAATTTTCATATTCCACGTATTAATTAGCATACACCCTTTCGCTTCCTTCTTCCGGTTCTCCTTTTCTCTCTTTTCTTACACTAATTTCTTCAAGTCGCGGAAAGAGAGCTTATAAGATACACCCAGAACGCATTATTGTCCTTACAACCAAAAAAGGTAATAGCATCCGTTTTGTGCGAGTTAAGAAGTCAGCGCTGAGGGGCGGACGGGTGGTGTATCCTTCTAAAAAATAAAACCCTTTGACTAATTTCCACTTAGATTGCACAAATGGAAATTAAAAAAAAAAATAGGAAACAAGTAAAAGAAGCAGAAGTAAAAAAAGGAAGATGACAACGAAGGAGAAGAAGGTCCCTTTTTATTAACCCAACTTTCATGCGGACGAGAAGAGAAAGGTGATTTAATTAAAATATAAAAAAACGGAGAGAAAGGATGCAGAGAATGGAATATATTGAATGGATTGTGGCAAAAGGGATATCCTCAAAGGAGTAATGAAGCAGGAAAAAGGAGAAAAAAACAACAAAAACAAATTGAGAGTTTTCAGTGTGTTAAAGGGCTGGAAAGTTCGCAAGGTGTGACCTTTATAATCCCATAAAATAAACCATCGTTGCGGAGGGGTAAGGATAACTTGAGCGTCCTTAGGGTAAGCCGATAGAAATAGCATTGCTTAGGGTGAGACAGTACTTGATGGGGTCCGGCAGCTATTGGGGTCTTGTTTATGTACTCTGAGGAACGGTTAGATATACTGTTCTCTCTGTCAATTGAGTGTGTTTTTCTGTAAGTTTTCCATTAAAAAATGTTCCACATACGCCACCGACGAATCAAGACCTCACCATTTATCTATTTATCGATTCCTTGAAACTCGCAGCAGACTTGTTTACCTTTTTCGAGATTAGTGTCCAAGCTCTCTGATTCTATGCTGAAGAACTTAGTTCGTGTGTTGAACAAAAAGAAGAGTTTTCGACCAAAAATTGAAGAACTCAAACTGTCCATCGTCCATCACCAATTCCAATGATCTTGCTACAACGCTCCACCGACTGATCTATAGCGACTTCAAGAGTAAACCGAGCTTAGAGGACAAGAAGTTGGACACTTCTGACAGGATATGGAAGGGATTTAGTCATTTTTCCTTGAGCAATAAGTTCTCCATTGACAGAGAGCTTCTAAGGTGGACAGGTCTTGGTGCCAGGTGAGGTGAGTTCGATTGGACCTAAGGGTCCAGTAGCGTCCAAAGAGTGCATTTGTTCGTCATTTAGTTCGACCTGTTTTAACAGCGACAATGGACCAGCAATGAAGCAGTAGAACACCGATTGGCAAAAATTTCTATTTCTAAGCTCATTGAGACCCAGGTCCTCGCTGAACTGTAGGGTCACATACATACGTAACTAGTTCAAGTGCCTTTAAATGCTTCTCCGTGGGGGTATTGTGTATACGTATCTCTGTTGATGAGGAGTAGGGTCCTCTGGAACAACGACCACAGGAACATCATTCAACATGCTAGACTTTCCCAAACGAATTCATTTTACAAAACAGAATTTTCGACACAAACCTTGAGCTTGAGCTAGCGAGACATTAAACTCGGTTTCGGGCATTATTTTAAAGGAAAATTACAGCACAAAGGCGAATGAAAATTTTCCACTACGACGCGTCTAATTTCCTTAAGAGACAACGATAATAGACCCAGCAAAGCTGGCCAAACTCTCTTCCGGATCAAAGAAAAGCCCAAGTAAACTAGCAACTTGACTCTCTTAAACCAGAATCGATAAGACCATCGGACTCAAGGACCAAACTCCCGCAATAAACTTCCATTTATGCCCAAAATTGAGTTAAACTTTCTCCAACTCGTATGGATATGAAATGCTTTGTAATCACATTATTGTATCACACACTCACGTTCCCTTCTCGAAAAATCTAATTCCGTGTTAATTTCCTTCTATTAGCAATCGACATATGCCACCCAAAAATTATCCCAATTAGACACAGCATTACATCACACACACACGCGTGTTTCTGTTGCCGCCTACTGAATTATTTTTCACCACACAAGGCCTTCCTAATTAACATCCGCCTTCGTGTCAATCACGAACCCTAAAATACCTTTTCTTATTAGGACTCTATTGATTACGGCAAGCAAAAAAAAAAGGAAGAAGGAAACCTGACATCCGTTTGGTTCTGCTGGTTGACAATTGTACATCATTTGCAGGATACGCTGATCAATTTTGACTTTGCCATTGTACGAGTATGAGAATGTCCTAGCATCCTTGTGTTTTTCGCTTAATCATCACGACTGCATACCTTACTGTCTTATTTCAATTTCTTTCGATGTGAAATCTGAGTGCATGATGTCATTTTCATCCATCTCACTGCCGTCAATGCAGTGAAAAATAAGGATGCAGTAGGTTTATCCTTACAATGATTCAAAATCTTTTTTCATCTTGCGTTAGTAAACAAACCTTAGGGATAAATCTATAGTAAGAGGGACTCACAGAAATGAAAGGATGTAGAATTAACGAAAGAGTAAGGACGCTGATAAGGAACAAAAAAAAAGTCTGTTTTCCCAGCAGTGAATAATGGTAATTTTGAAAATCTCTTCTGCTTGTCTACCTGTCACCATCAGCATTATTCTCTTTTTTTCGATATCTTTCCTCTTTTTATCTACGCCTCATCAGGAATGAGTTGAAGTTCCTTATTCGAATAAAAAAAAAAGGAGAAAAAGAAAAAGGATATCAAACTAAAATAATGTTTTACTTGTAAGTTGAGACGCGGGACAGAGCCTTGAATGAAGGATGACATACAGTGTTTTCCCATCTTATCTCTCAAACAAATGATGATGACAACGATGAGGAAACGACGAAGATGATGAGTGAGCAAACTGCAAGAGTTGGATAAATCATTCAAAATCAAAGATGCGACGTGGAGGGTGGCAACAAACTCAGTAATCTTTTGAATTCGTTCGGCTCACACTCACACTCTGTTTGCTGTTCAACCCCTCGTTTTATGAATAAATGCGAGATTAACTGGAATTTGTTTGGTTTAAGACAACAATTTTGGGAGAGTGGCAATATGTCAAGCTTATTCTTCCATCTGACGTATGTCAAATGATTGTAGACTTTAAAGTGGGTGTTATGAAATTTTTAATTAAACGTCCTTGAAATACTTTTTTTAAAGGGATATAAATAGGTCGTATTCATTAGCTCTACGTGTTGATCATCTGAGATATACTATGGTGTACCACAGGGCTGACAGTTCGTTACGTAAGTGGTTTAACTATGATACTAAATGGGATCAGAGTAGAACTGCGACAGCAAGTCAATTATCTTTGCTTTACACTGGACAGTAAACTTCTGTGAAAGAAACATGAAGAGATTGTGGTAGCCAAAGCTGGGTAGAAATATTTCAGGCAAAACCTTGGGATGCAATTCAGCTACACTGTGTTGGATGTGCAAACGTACGCAGTAGCAACTTGAGCCCGAAGAACCAGGTTGTGCACAACGAGAAAAACCTTTAAAGAGTACAGAGGCTAGCTTGCTTCTACTTAACAGAAGTTATGGCATCCCGTCCTACACCAGGGACTACTCCTGTACATTAGTGACAGAATGAATAGCCAAAGAAACCATGCTAAGATTAATCAAAGAGGAAGTTGGGGTAAAGGAAAATGCATTGCAAACAGACGGCGAGAAACACTTTTCAAATCAGTCTCTCTTTTGGACTGACACAGGGATGATGTGATCAAGAGATACAGCTTCGAGAGAAAATTCAACTGGGAGCTGAGCAGTCAAAAAGAATGGAAGCTTCGAGATGTACTAAACTCAAGCAAAATACCATAAAGTGGTTCACAGACGCAGGTGCATGCGCGTCCAGAACCAGGTACTCGGAAGCCATGGAAACATACTCCATTACTTTCAAAGCAGAGGTTCACTCGATCGAAAGATGCGCCCAATTTGACCTCAATAGGAAATACTGCAGACAAGACATCGCGATACTGTCGGACAGCCAGGCTGCCATGAAGGCGTTAACCTCTCATGAAATCAGATATACACTGGTGTTGGAGTGCCTTGGCAAAATAAACCAGCTGAGCGAGAGTAACAGAGTCATCCTCTATTGAGTACCAGGTCACGTGAGAGGGAAATGAACTAGGAAAAGGAACAGAGAACTCTCTTACCGGTGCGGAATCATTCTGCGAGCATACAATATGGGAGCAGCTAAAGAAGAAGAAAGACTACAAAAGAGCAAAACTTTGGGAATCTTTAAGCAAAGACAGGCCAAAGAGCTTCTGCGGAACTATAACCGGTAAAGAAACTAGGTCTGCATAATTACAACGAAAACCGGTTGCCCCTTACATGCTTCCTAACGCATAGCTGTAGACCCAAGAAATACCTCAGAAAACTGGGTACAGAGTACAAGGAGATGTTGAGGAAAATCTAGAGAATATGGATCACTAGTTCACAGAATAAGAAAAAATCTGAATGCCTATCAACTATCAGAAGAAAATCTACTATTGCTGGGTCCACTCCAGAAACTCCGGTCTTGGCCTGAACAAAACTGAGGGCTAAAAATACAGCACCGACTCTTAGCACGACAACGACATCAATTGTCCGAGTTTCTTACGATTTGTATTGCATTGAGCTGTGGGATATGAAATTTTGTGTGAAATTTCACACGAGGAGACACGCCATCTCGTCCCACGTTCGTATAACATTCGAAGAGCAGTCGTACCAAGCGACATGGCATGCGAGAATCGTCCGATTTTTAATATTTCTAAGTCACCCTGGTAGTATAGCACAACACAGAAAAATCGCACTTTAGGTAAAGCTCATTGACTCAAGTTTTGGAAAAATTTCAGATCAGATCTTGGCGAAGGATGATACCGTGTGTGCAAGGTTATTAGCCAAGCGATTTTCCCTTTCCATCTGCCAAGAGTTTTAGGATACTCGGACGCACGGGATAACTTATTTACAAACAACATGTGTTTGGTAAAGATATAGCCTAACGGGGGCGTATCAAGAATTCTCTAAAGTAAGACGGAGGATATCTGCTACAGTCTTTCACAACAAATTTATTTCTTTAACTCAACCTATAGACCCAAACTGCAGGAAACTTGTTCCCAGAACACAGTGACGAATAGCTTTGACCCAACGGAGAGACCAAGCGTTGCATTGTTTTCCATCCTTCCTTTAACTATTCTTTAACCAAAACATATTCCACACGCTTTCCTATTTAGAAGCCGGGTTTCATTCTGGGCACATCCTGGCTATCTAATAAATAAAATAAGGTCAGTAAGCCATCAGTAGTAGTCAGAACACCTGTCACCATCCCTCATCAGAAGAGGGGACACGTATACGAATAAACAACCCCCAAAGAGGATTTTATGGATGCAAAAAAAAAAGAAAAAAACTAAAATTAACTTTACCAAAGGAAAATTCATTTTTGATTGCTTTGCTCTCTGATCTGCTGAACTTTTTCTCTCTCCTTCTCACGAAAACCTGCCTCAAATTCCACGAATTTTGGGCAAAAGTTCCACAAAAAAAAAGTGAATATCTTTCGAAACAAAAAACATTCGACCCGAAGTAGATTACATCCACACTAAGATACCCGGATCCTCTTACGATTGATTGATAGCAAAGCTTCAGATACTTTTCACGAGCAATATGGCACCGCTCCCCCCCACTCACAGTCGCACATCTCGTGTAATAAATGAAATTAAATTTTTTCCCAGAATCTATTTTTCCGTTCTCACCCCCCTGGAATCCGTATCTTTTGTGTTGTTTTCTACCCCGCCTCTAACCTATTAGAAATTGTGAGGGTAAAATGCGCGCGTAATGAGAATGAAATGTATCTCAGTTCACTTTCACTTTGAATGATGACATTAAATTAGCCTTTGATATGTCATCATCAATAAGGAGGGTTGAATGAATATCAGAGGGTGGAGCAGAACACATCTGTTAATGTAATGAACCCCCAAACGAATAAAACACAAAAAGAGACAAAAATCAAAATTGCGTACGACTTTTAATGGTAAGTTTGACTTTGATTATGATGCCGTCAAATTAACGTGGGGTAACTTTTTATTAAACATTCCAAGATCATATCCCACAAAAAAATTCTCTTCGACGAATATAGGTAGGATGAGAGCGAGCCAGATGTCTTTTGGGTGGATACGAGGACTTTCTTTTTTTTTCATTTAACTTTTCGTGTCGAGGCCCGCTTCTATAATAAACCATCAAATGCTCAAAATTTATGACTATGTTCTTGTATCGTAAGAAAAAGTTTCTTATTTTTTGTTCATCCTCTCCATAAGGACACACTGCATGCCGGTTGGCATCATCATCATCAATAAAAGATGGAGAATCCAGCATAAGAGGGGGGGTCGACTCTGACAAAAACTTTTATCATAAAATCATATGACATGAGATGAAAGGGACAACTTATGTTGGGTTAGATACAATTTTTTCTTTTGGTTCTGTTAAATGGCAGCCATACACACACAAGTAATGACAATGAGGGCCGTTGATATCCAAGTCAGACGCAAGAAAACCTTCTTCGTAGAACGTTTTGCTCAAGGCTGCTACACTATAACAGAGCACGAGTATAGTGACCCATTTCCATCAACTATTTGAACTAAAAATGAATGGAGTGCGGGTTCGGAATGCATGACCAACTGTTGTATCTTAAAAGTTTCTAACAAAATATCTTCAAGATACACAAATGTTGTTGATAGGTCCCTTTGACTCCTTTCACTCCTTTCACCCCTTTTGCGAATCAAATTTTCTGTGGCTACAAATGAGGGTTGAACTGACTGTTAGTGTATCTGTGTGTGGTGGGCGTGGAGAGGGAATATGAGTGCTTTTTGTGGTCATATTTTGTGGAGTTTTTGTGTTCGGAAGTTGGGAGGTTTGTTATTATCTTAAGATTTTCTATAGAAGATAATTTGATTTAGAGTATTAAAAGAGACGGAGATAGTTTACAGTTTTTGGGAATATTTTACCGAAAGGGGAACTCGGAAACATATGTGGTGGGTGACTTTATTAAATTTTGAATAGAAAGGAGTTGATTTGAGTGTTTTGTAAGATATCATCGCAGTAAAATTCTCGAAATGACTAAATTTCAATGAAATTGTATCTGGATGAAGGCATTGTTCTGGTTTTTCGTGAAATTTAAGAGTGGGGAGCTAAAGTTATTGTTTTTGTTCATAGTTAATCTTTTCAAGCTTATATTACCATTAAATGGAGCTGAGAGTAAATTTTGTTCAGTTTGGTTTTAGAAAGGAGGAGATAGTGCAACAGATAAGGCAGGAATTGTATTGAAAGCTCTTCCTTCGAGACGAATTACGACATTCAAGGCGACGACAAGGTCAATAACTCCAAGCCTCCCTTCGCCAAGTTTGGCAAAAGTTACGGAATCATCTTTTATCAACCGAATGGAGAGAATCATTTGTTCGCCATCACAGTTGGAGAGTCCTAGGACTTCAAATAAAATGCTTGGCACTGAAATTAGTCGATTTCACATTCGCATTGTCGACACAGACATTTGAAATATTTTCCATCGATTTTATGAAAACTGCGGAAGGACTGCCTAATGGGAAGGTTCAGCATTTAATCGCAGACAATAAAAACGTTTGTTCTCGACCCAATCTCGTCATTGAAAATAGATTCGATAAGAATTTTGCAAAAAAAATGGGATTGCAAATACAGTTTGGTTGCGTTTAAAGCACTCACGAAGATCGGTCTAAATGGACTTCAAACACAACGTCTGTTGTTAGTATCATTTTAAACGACCGTGTAGTCCTCCTGTCTTTCTGTATACAATTACTATGCAATTAAAGTCATAGTCAGCCACTGCTCTTGGCTTGCCACCAAAAACCTTTGAAAAGTCCTAGCAAAGAAGCAAATGCATTGAACAAATAACCCAATAGAAACTGTAGTGAAATCTAAGACACAAAACTTCATGAAAGCCTTGGTTAAGCAGATCATTTACCCAGGTTGCACTGCAACAAGACAACGCAATGAACATTGTAATCCATAATCGCATAACTAACTGTGTAATTTCTGACACAATAGCAGACGAATCTTAAGGTTAACTAATAGAAGTCTACAACCTTACGCTACTGTAAAGGTAAACGGCTTTACCTCTTTGAAGAACTTAAGAAAAAGAGTAGTAAGAACCAAGATAATGTTGTTCGTAGGCTAAGAAAATGTGGCTTCTTAAATGGAAAGTTATACGATGCTTTAGTCTCTGTCCATTCAAAGATAATTGCCTCCACGTTATTGGCAGACTGTCACTCGTTGAAATGTTGAAATGTGTATGAAATTTAAGTTTCTGTAATCGCACCGTCACAAGACGTCGATATCCCCCTCTTTATCTTAAAAAAACAATCATAGACGACTTAAAGCAACATTTTAACGATTGGGACCTATGCAGCAGTTGTAGTGAAAAAGAGTTTTGTGAATTTAGCATGGGGTTTTATACATTTCTACTTCCAAAAACGCCATTAAACTATCTAATTTCAAGGCAAAGAACATCGCTTAAGTCGGAAATCCCACACATTTTGCTAGATAAAGACAATATTCACAGGTTTTCTTATTGGATTTCACAACAATTTCATCAAGGATTGGTGCATATTTATCTACACGAAATACAGCATCTCTTCGAATAAATAGTTACAAATTGGAAGAAAAATAAGTCAAAACAAACTTTATGGACAGATTCCGCTGGCCAATTTGTTAAACTTCTTCAATCAACTATACAACGGCGTATGTGAATGCATTTCAATGTAGATAAATGTGCAATTATTTGTTTAAAATACAAGGGAATATGCAAAATACAACATAAAATGCTAATTTCTACGAAAAATAAAATAAAATTCCTCACCAGACATTCGATGACATTTGTCTCAATTCATTCGTACACGAGCTAACCTGCACAATATAGATTCGTTGGTTTTAGCTTCAATTTTCCAGATGAAATCTCCTGAATGATTTTGTTTTATTCTTGAATATGTAATGCACATTTTGCACTAATTTATATATTGTTTAAACTTTATGCAGAGATCAAATTTATTAACAAAATATTTTCACTACAGAAAATACGTCTCTCGCACAGCTTTTCCCAGGACAAGATTGAACAAGAAATGACAATGAGCCAAATACACAATTTGAAGTGAAGATGTCGCGCTAAACGATCAAGAGACAACTATGGTTTCGACCTTTGCTACTTGTAGCAGAGGAGGAGAAGTTGCCATTTTTTCTGCTATCGTCATTTCCTTCTGCTCACTCTTTGATGATCCTTTGGAGCAATTTTCCAATTGGGAAATAAAAAGGATTAAGTAGGCTCAACACAAAGCACACATACGAGTCTATTTAGGTAGAGCAGCTCGTCTTCTGGTACGACATCTGAGAAATTAACTAATAAAATTGAAGAGCTATCTAATCGTTCGACAACCTCAATTTGCATCCACATTTTTATGAAAAAAAGCATTAATTCCATACTTTCGAAATTATTTTGCCCATAGCCAACAAAATAGATTTAAGTGTGATTAAAGTCAATCAACACACATAACTACATCATTTAACGAAACATAAAAAAGCCTTCAGCAAGGTGTTGCTTCCACGGAAAAATTTGCATATTTCTTGCGTTCTTGCGTCATCCTTTAAAAAATTTACAAAATTGTAATCTTTTACTCGTTCCCCTTCTTTTGCGAAAAAGTTTAAGGTCAATATAACAAGTCTGTGTCTGCCAACCTTATAGGAATGCCTAAAGCCAAAACGAATCCAACAGCAGAAACCAAGCAGCCGCGCGTCAGCTATCCTTCGCTATGCAAAATAATATCATTCAATCGGTTGGGTGGAAACACACCTTGTTCCTTTCCAATATTTTCCCACACCCTTGGCTTTCATCAATTTTGCATTTCTCGCAGCTCTCGCCAGACGATATAATTCCAAATAGTATTTTATCACACCATCCCAGTCCTTGCAGACACACTCTCACCGTTCAAAATTCCGAACAAAAAATTTCCCAAAAATATTTACAATGCCACTCCTGGTCTGGGGAGAATACAAAAAAAAAAAAAAAAAAACTGAAACCCTTCCGAATGATTTCAAAATTTGTAGCTGTAAAAAAAAGGAGGAGGATATACTCGTAGCGGAAATGGAGACGGAAGTAAAAATTGTTCGGGTAGACCGGGATACAATCGCATTTCTTGAACGGACCAGATGTTTTTCTGTAACTTTTGGTCAACTTTGAAGCAGGACCCGCATCCTTGTTTGTATATTTGGGTATACGAACATAGGAAAAAAAGGGGTAAATAATTACTTTTTCCTCTCCTTAACCCTTTTTCGTTAATTTTATACACAACTTTTACAACTTAATGATGTTACAGGGCATTCCACCATGGAGAAAGGGTTAACCGTGGAATGTTATGCAGAGGCTTGAGAGGATACTCGTAGAGCGTACAATTTTCTACTTGAATGGGAATATGTGCATGTGCCTAAATGTTTTTGTTAACTTTAAAGCAAAGCTTTTACATTTTGGGGGGGGGGAACACACTGTGGAATGTCGCATGGAACTGGATTCGGATGTAGAAATGTGGCGTCCTAGTCTGATTCTGGATTTAAAGGAATTATTTAAATTTTTAAAGACAGTGCGACTTTCTTTACATTCCCTTTATTTCACCCGGCTTTTCGGGCTTTTAATATTTCTGCACTCATTTAATTTATGAATTCTAGTTCATACGAATTTGGAAGTTTTTCTTTTTGCGTCGATACTGGACATAGGTTAGAGAAACCTCATGTTCATACTAAGGTTTCTCTACTGCCGCAGAAGATATTTCTGGACTAGTGGTGTAAAAAAAGTATTCATTCGGTACAATGTATTCGTTACTCCCATGTACTCATTCGTATTCGTTACTACCATGTACTCATTTGTACTCGTTACCTGCATAGTACTCAGATACGTATTTGCTTACTCATTCTGTTTGCACTACCCAACACTTTTCAGGGGATTCTTATTCGCCACAGATATGTATTCGAATACCCGTTCTCTCTTGCACTACCAACAAGAATTATTTTAAGAGATTTTCTTACTCGCCCTACACCAATACTATTATCGTATAAAATTGTCCTCTGTAAAATATGTCAACAAAACAATATCACCTCACAAGGAGGCAGACAAATTATACACACGGACACGCAATATGTTTTGTTTACTTTCAAGCAAACACATACGGCTTGGCAAAAGTAAAAAGAGAAATCTGTTTCTAATGAATTATATTTGTTAGAGCAGGATACAATATTGAGGTAAACAAGGCAAGAGATTACTTTTGTATTCGGTTCGTAGAAAAGAGACAGAATTGTATTTGCATAGTATCCAATGTATTTTATAGGTGGTATTCGCGAGTATTAAGTACTCGTTACTTTTATCCGAGTACTTATAAAAAAATAACGAATGAGTACGAGTAGTCGAATGTATTCACATTTTACATCACTATTCTGGACTATATGGGGTGCCTGAGGGTAGACAGCTGTCACTAGTATTCTTTTTGTAGTACTCCCGACATAGACTAGAGGACGAAATGTTCATGGAAGATATTTCTGAACTTAATAAATGGGGTGCCTAAAGGCAGGCAACTTTCACTAGTACTCTTTCCGTAGAATTTTCTGAGTACAGAACTACATAGGCTTTGCACAATCAAATGTCTCTATACGGAGTGAGACATACGAGGAGATAGAAAGACTAATTGTCTCTTAGTTTGGAGGCATGATCTTGGGACGTCATTAGAACTAGACTATAGAGAAGTCATGGATTTATAAAAGGAATGAATGACGAGAATATTTGACAATCCATGCTTGCAACTCGCAAATTATCAATCGACAACGATGGGTAACCCCTGAGATGACCAACCTATTGTTAGCAAACGACATGACAGTCTAAATTTTAGAGGATTACGGCAGTAGTACTTTTCGCCGCTCTTATTTATTTATTGCCATGAATTTTTTCGTCGAAAATTAGTAATTCAGAGCTAAAGGCCAACTCTTACAATAGATCCAAGAAGGTTATGAAACCAGCAACAGAACTGCCTTAGCATATGCTCCCTTTTAAGATGGCAAATATAGAGCAGAAGGGGATATGGGTTGGGTCTAAATTTTAACAATAATAACAGGCCTACTAATGAACCTCTCGGATGGAAAGTCTCATGTCGTCCATTCACATCAAATTGATTTTCGTAGCAGCAATGAATTTTTTTTAACAAAAACTGGGTAAACATCCGTAGCAATCAGACGATAGCTCAGAGGTTAAAACTCATGAGTCAAATAAGCGATTTTCGAAAAATTCTATTTATAGGTATTTCCGCGAATTTTCGAAGGCACAGTTGAGCAGATTTTGTACAAAACACATTGTGAAAGCTTATCAGTGCATCAGAATGCATTGTTCTGCCAAAGGACAGTTTTGGATTGTTCGATTGTATGCAGGTATAATGAGCCAGCAAATTTAATAGCCAATCCAACCAATATCAAGCTCAGAGCTATAATTATCCTATAACAACACAACACATCCTTAACCGCTGGGCGCCCAAAAATATTTATTTAAATGCATAACATAAATTAGCACAAAATACCCTAACCCCCGCCAGAGGCTGACACAAAGGCTCAATCAAAAATCGATAGAATCACTGCCGGTGGCAAACTCATTACTTCCTATCGTTGAATTATGCTCCCTCATCGCAGTCATAAAGAAAAATATACCAAGAGCGGAGGCAAACATCTATACAGCACAGGGCGACGACATTGTGTGGAACGCGCGCGACATCCTTGCATATTTTACATTCTGATCTCAAAGCGCCAAACACTGCTTTTTTTTCGTCCTTTGTTTTGTTTTCTTTCTTTTTTTTTTTTATTATTTTTCCCTTTCACTTGGCTTCAAAGTGTACACAAAACTAAAGTTTATGTTAGGTTATGGTAGGCATGCCGTACAAACTGGCTGCCAGGCAAGCTGAGTGTGTGGGATGGTCCTACTCCGGTTCTCACAGAGACTGGTAGCCAGGCAATAACTTGCTTGGTTGGTTGTATAGTTGTGTTGTTGTGTTTTTTTTTTTTTTTAATCCTTGTGAATTTTTTTTTCTCTGTTTTTTTATAATGCACTCTATAGACAAAGAACTGAGAATGGGTTCCTCTGCATTTTCATTTAAGAACCCTTTTATGTCGGGGTGCAGAGTAGAGAACAACAAAAGTTCAACTTTCTCCAACGAAGTAGGGAGGGGGGGTTTTTTGGTTGTAAAATCTGCAAAAGGAGGGCGGACTGTAAAGCTCTCGTCCATGATTTTTATCAGACTTCTTTTTCAATTTTTTCTTTGGATTTGTTTCTTTTTTTTTCTGTACTTTTTTATGTGAATGGATGGTTCTTTGCTATCAGAGTATAGTGTAAGCTTGCCTCCATTATAGTCTTTTTTTTCATACTTTTCTGTTAACCTCTACATGTGCTAAAGTCTTCTCACTTGTTCCATCTCGATGGTAGTTTGTTATTATTTTTATTTTTATTTTTACATGGAGAACTGGGAAGCAATGGCCTCATTAGAGGGAGTTTTTCTTATGTGGATAATAGATTGTGTTGGAGAGTAAGAAAACTTTTAGTGATCCAATGTTGGAGATGGATTATGAGTTTAATGTAAAAATGAGAAGAATTTATAGTCGACAATACGCTTCCTTAAAGGGAGTGATAAACAAAAAACTAAATTCTTTACCATATATGTACAAGTATTTGGCGCCCAATGGTAGCAAGTTTTAGACTACAAGTGCCTGAAAGCAAAATATTTACATAAAGATGAAAATTAAAACTAAATATGGCGCACAACGCAGAGTAATTATTTTGTTAAATTGAATGCGTTTCATATCTAAATCAAAATATTATAACGGTTTCAAAATAATTTCAGAAACTTGTATTTCGGGACGTGGGTGTACCATTTCAGTTAGTTCCAATTCATAATAATAATGGCGCCCAACGTGAGAATACCACCTTTCATAGAATTCATTTGAACTCACATAACTCTTTCAAGTAACACATTGCAATATAAAGTTACAAGGTTGAAATTCGAACACAAATTATCATCCACAGTATCCATTTACGTAGAGGACTGAACAGAAACAAGGAATAGATACTCTTTTATTGCTTTACACATTGTTTTCATGTGAATTGAATTGAACGTAATAAATTCCAAGTTAGTGTTATTCTTTAATATACTCCCCCATTCAATCTACCGACTGCATCATCATCACCTCCATGAGAAATACAGGAATGGGGTTGCTTTATAAAAGATACAAGTAACTGCAAACATATCTGTCCCGTTGTTTCAATATTTTATCCTTCGACACCAGTGCAAACATATCGCCTCATATCTCCCAGCCGTGTATAGACATGTTCTGTACGTGTGTTTCACTCTGTCTGCTATACCATTTCGCTTCAAGCAATCAAATCAATTCCATATCAATATGTCTTTTTCTTTTGATTTGCATTTGATTTTCTTGTCCCCTTTTGCAAGGATAAAAAAAAGGAGGTAGGAATTTGCCTTAAAAAGGTACAGAAAGGATACATCTTCTACTTTTATTTTTATACATAGGTACAGATGAAAAAAAAAATGCTTCCTTTTGTAAGAGATTTGCATTTGCTTCGATGGATATGGAACAAATTATGTAAAGGATCAGAGCAACCTGAGAAATATTTTCCTTAGATATTCGCTTTTTTTTTTTTTTTTTGTGTGTGTGTGTGTGTCATGAACAATGTATTTTACTGTGAAATATTTCTATGCCGGAAGACAGTTTCCACATCGATAGTTGATTGAAAATATATGTAGAAAGGGATACCAGCGGTATTTGCATGTGAACTGACACTAGACAACCTGTTTCAGGTTTTACATATTTGCCATTCTGAAGTAGAGAGAAAAATATTTCAATATTAAGGACGATAAAGGATTAGTCACGTATATTTATGTGTACACACACTACTATTCTGTTAGTAGCTGGCTGTATGAAAGATTCATGTGCATTTAGCAAACAAAAAAGGACATGAGGCGGATTGAGGACACTTGTATGTTAAGCACGTATATTTTGTGCTCAATTTGCAAATTGATACCTTGGATGGGACTTTTTGTGGACAGTATAACTTCAAGTTGAGTGGAAATTTATTTATAAATAGAAAGACAGAGGGTAGACATGCAGAATTTGACCTTTCAGAGGAACGTTGGGCGCCAATTTCGGCATTTTGTGAGCTCATAAGAATGATGAATAATTAGCTACGATGTACTAAGTAGCTCAGACAAAATGGTTTTAATTTTATTGGGCGCTCTTTTAAAGGATCTTTTATTTCTAAATTGGTTAAGGATTCTAAGTGCAAGTTTTGAGAAATAGTTTACCACGAAGATCAACTGAAACAAATGTTTTCTTTTGAGTTGGATCTCATCGAGGTCGAAGAAATATTCTTGGGTAATGAACTGACAGTTCCAGCATAATTGAAAGACAATTATAATTATAACACACTGTCGTCGGGCGCCAATTAACCAGCCCTCTTAGTTCAAAACTCTCAACGAAGGTTGTAGGTCCCTTACACCGCTTCAATTTATCATCAAAATCAATTTTCTCTTACTCACAGTGTATACCCAACAGATATTAGATACTGATAGACAACTTACACGAAGAAAACAGCAATTATCCGTCAGTTCTGCTTAGTTAACCATAAATATTGTTTGTCACATCGATAGATAGCGTGTGTGTCTCAACCTCATAATTCTTTTCTTTTCGTTTTCCTTAAAGTGCTAAAGTGACAAATGTCCAAGGACATTACCTACAACCAACAGCACAGTAAACCAAAAACCCTACTATTTAACGTTGTCTATTCCCATGATTTCCTGTAGTGAAAGTAAACACCCTACTCTTGAACAAAAGGAGAAAATGATGTCAAATTAACTCGATTACTATTAAAAGTTTTTGGCCCGCTAATTAATGTAATTTATCAGCAAGGATTTCCAACCGGGAATGTCTCGTTTCTGTTAAAGAGTCGACTCTATACAAAGTATGTGTTTGTGTGTTAAATTTTTTGGATAGCAAATGTCTGAAGCGTGAATGAAATTCAAGACGAATGAAATTGACAAATGACAAGGACATGAGGGGGTGGCCCAGGCCCATAGGCACTGAAAACATAACAAGAAGGAAAATGAAACTTTTTGTTTTGTGAAATTATTATGTTGTAATCTTAGTCATTTTTATTTATATTCATTTTCTTTTGTTTCCCTGTCAAAGAAGGGAGAAGAGCAACAAGAGAGAGCAAAAAGGACGTGTGACCACAATGGGAATTAGATGGTTGAGAGGCAAACTTGTAGTTATGCGTTTGATTATGAGAAAGAATTACAGTCTTATCAAGAACTTTCCAAAATGGTTAGCATTGACGATAATTGAGAGTAATCATTTTCTTTTATGGTTAAGGATTTATACTAAACTTGGGTTACATTCTGTGATGTGACTTGTAGTCCCGTCACGGACAGAAGGAATTATGATCATATTCTGCAGTTGAATACGTGAATGGAGAGATAAGCACGCTGACCTTACAGCCCGGTAGTAGATGCTTTCCCTCTGCCTCCAATACATTTTGGAGCCACAAGTATAATGGAGACTTTTTTTAAAGCCTCTTTATGCGAAGTTATGTGCCATTTTGTACATCATCATCAAGTTTAAGTGGCAACAACAACTTGATCCAAATAGCATTGATACTCATTAAGAGAAATCGAACGATTATAGCCATAATGATCATCAATGAATAGAGCCATCTTTGAGCGAGAAATTGAAACTAAGTAGTTGGTTGTGATATAAAATACAAAAAAAACATAGAAATTGATAGAAGTGTAACTGAATGCCTGCATTCAGATGCATAAAAAGGAGTGAAAGCATTTTGCATGCGAGCAACTGAAAAACCTTAAATATGCAGGAATGGAATGTTCTGATCCCCATAAGGAGGTAACACACATTTCAAGGTCTTCTCCTCATAATGTGCAGCACATGTATATCATTAAATCACTTTTAAAACCCAACATTAGTTGCCAAGAGCTTATATAATACCGAATGGAACGCCTCATCCTTTCAGCTTAACCCATCTACTATCAACTCAAAGTACAGACACAGGCATTGCTCATTTTATCTTCTCATCCGAGAGTTTTCTCAGCTTTTGAGAGATTTTTTACTCCTTCACACTGACAATAAGGATGCTGCTATACCAGTGTTTAATTTGAGATTATGACTTTTTTTTATTATTATTATTATTCCAGCCAACATACACCAGGAAATATGTTTGTATGGCTTTAGACGATATATACAGGATGTGTATGAACACAGCAATCTGGGTTGGAAGGAGTAGAGAACATATTCAAAGGTAAATACATTTTTATAAGGAATGTTTTTAAAGTTGTCTGGGCTCTTGACTTCACTTTCAGTGGAGGAGTTTCTCGGAAGTCACAAGAAATTTTCGGGAGCACAAAGATAAAAGGACATGTGTTGGAGCGTTATTAAATGAGATTTTTTTTCTTCTGTTTTTTGAGCCCCATTATCTGGCAATATCAATATTGTTTAGGCGTACACATAACACACACGAGATAATGATTAAAT
Organism: Blera fallax; assembly: GCA_946965025.1. Taxonomy (NCBI): domain Eukaryota; kingdom Metazoa; phylum Arthropoda; class Insecta; order Diptera; family Syrphidae; genus Blera; species Blera fallax. Next base: position 4,569,436 of record OX337247.1, on the reverse strand, counting down.
GTGAAAGGTACACAAAGACAGGGGATCCTGTTGGGAGATTATTAAATCCTTCTCATTCTGCGTCTCCATGGAGAAATTGGACAAGAGCGGATGAGAAAGTCTCACAAGAATGAAAAACGGAACGAGTATCTATGAGTGGAATAAAGATACATATTTAGGTGTCTATTTCGTTAGAACATTTAAAATGTTTATCGATTGTGAAAATGAGAAAAGAAAAAGCACAACGAAACCTTGACGCAAAAGAAATTCAATTAAAATTAATCTCAACATTCATCATAGCAGGTTTTTTTCCTCCTTTTCTATTTTCTTAAATCCTCGCCACCCCCATCCAGTGAAGGCCATCGGTTTGATGACATTCCATCCTGAAGTGGTAGTAAATAAAGTCCACATAGCGTGCGACAGAGAGGGAGACAGTACGAAAGAAAGCAATTTATTGTTTCTGTTCATCAGGACAACAAACAAAAATCGAAATCGGATACACACTATAAAAAAAATAACCAGAGCGAGTGTAAGCAAGGACAGAGATAGGGACAGGGAGTTCAAAATTCTATAAATCTCTCAAATGGTTTTATCCTGTCCCAGTTTTTTTTATTATTATAAATTTTTTTTTATTTAAACGAGAAACAACTTTGTTTCTAAGCTATCTCCATGTATTTTGTTGACTTATTTTTATAACAAAACAAAAAAAAGGTGAAAAATATCCTCCTGTATCCTTTTCCATGCCCGACAAGAAAGAAACAAAAAAAGGATTTTTTAGCAAAGAGGTATAGCTTGAATTTACGTGTGAGCATAGTATGTAAGGACGAAACTAGACGAACCCATGTCAAGCTGTAAATGTTTACAAATCACATTTCTATGCATGAAACGGAAACCTTTATTCCTGTATCCCTGGAACTTCGATATATGTATATTCGTACGTCAGGAAAAGTGAGTGTTATCATCGCTAGCTAATGGCTTTCGTTGTAATCCTGGAATATGGGGATGGTTGGGTATTGTTTGGATAAATAAATGTCAACGAAGGACGTAGTGGGGGTACCTTTTGTTTTCATTTTTTTAGATGGAGTGGAGTGAACATTTTTTTTTTTTTTTATTACAAGTATGTCGGCCTGAAAGGGCTGCAAATTGTTAAGGAAATAAACTTGTAAAAAAGGAGCAGCAAATTGGCTGTCTGGGTCCTTATACATATTTCCTAAATCACTACAATGATTTCCAGTAAAATTTATTTATTCACTACAAATAGTTTTGAGACTTTTACCCCAGGATACTTTTGGATCAACTCTTTACTCACAAGTGAATCAAAAGATCCTGTCTTGGAGAAGAGCCCATTCTGTCGACTACTTCTATTTGTCATTTGTCAAATGCTATTGACAAGCACAAATGATAAGTTTTTCCTTTAATAAAAAGCCTCTGTTGTGGCTAAACTCACTTATCACCCAAAGCTTATCAATAAAAATTAGCGATTGCAAAAGAAAACCAACAGATGGTCCACGCTTTATACTTGCTGGCTGCAAGAATCCACGTCGTATGTAAACTGCCTGATGTCAGAAATACGTATCTCTTCACTTCAAAAACTTTCTGTGGAAATGTTTCGGCGAAGTTATGAGTTCCACTATTGCTAAGTGATAAGTAAAAATTATCTACTACGCACAAAACGGTAACTGGACGAAGCTACGTCCTATGTAGACTGTTTGATGGTTAGTGTTTAATCCTATTGGAGACTTCAGCCCATATCTCTTCACTACAAAATTTTTTTTTTGCAGTATTTCGGGAAAATTATAAGTTTCACTATCGCAGAGTGATAAGTCGAAGTATTTGGAGAAGCAAAACGGACAAAAACTGACCACTTTAAGACATCACCCTTAAACGTGCATTCATTCTCGTTTGGCAGGATCAAAATTGGATAAATTCTTTGCAAATTCTTCAGACAGTTATCGAATATTATGATAAAAGAGTAAAACTCAAATACTTGAGAATGTTTGTTAAAGGCTCTACAAAAATGTGGTTAATCCTTTAAGGTATAGTAGTGGAAGAGATATACAGACTTTGGATAGCTGACAAGACTGGTTTCCAGATGCCAATGGCAGACTAAAATTCATTGAAGTCGATTATGCGATTGTGAAGTGAAAAGTTTTTCCCTTCTCATCATGAGTTTCAGTTGCAAATATCAACATTCTTTCTTTCTTTCTTTTTTTTAAGGAAAAGTCCTCTCAAGGGACGTTCGAACGGAAGAAGTATTTTTAAAAATTTTGCAAACATCCTCAAAGGAGGGCGATGTCCATTTAAAATGAGCTGCTCTGTTTTTAATATCAACTTCAATCGATTTAAAAATAAAAATAAAAACTAAAAATTCCGAATGCTCAGATATAGGTTAAAGCATTTGAGGCACAGTTATTGCTCCTTGAACCGCATATCTTTTTTCCAATCGATAGTTTATTCTTCCATCAAAATTCATTGCTGCAAATGCTCGTTCACTTATCCTTTGTTATACTCCTGTGGTTATCGTTATTTTTTTGATCTCAAATTTATTTTCAATATATCTTTTCCTTCGACCTGAATCTATCTCATCTTTCTCTTTTCCTTCCTTTTGATACATGAACAAAAAAAAATTCCAAAAATCAACTACAAAACGACCGTTCATCAATAACTCAAAATCAAACTACGAAAAATCTCCTTTTCCAGGATATCTCACCAATTCACGTTTGGATTTGTTTTTTTTTTGGTAATTGAAATTGGGACAGCAGTAGTAAGTACGCCAGGCCGGAGAAAGCCTGACAAAGAAAGCAAAACAAAACAACAATATGTCGACCGAAAAGTGATGGATATTAATGATTCATCCTTGCAAGCAATAATATACACACGGGTAAGATGGGCAGACGAGCACGCGGCGCACAGCCAAAGCTCTAGCCAACTAGGAAGATGATGATTTCTTTTTTTTTTGTATCTCTCGATGAAATCCTAAATCTCCTTAACGTAAGAAAAAAGAAAGATTCCAATAGCAAAACAAGAAATTGAAAAGAAAGAAGGAAAAAAAAAATAAATTGAATTCTCACAGGACAGGGAAAACCATTTTCCAATACCAAAAAAGGAGGAAAACTAGACTGATGATAGGACTCTCTGAGAATTATTGCTATTTGCTGGGATCGGCATATACCTCCTGCACGCTATACAAGCTTCTTTTTACCCACAGAAAAAAAAGGAGAAGAGGAAAAAAAAAATACAAGTCCTTCTGTTTCCGGTTTTCTATCCGTTGTTTGTTATTGATGTGCCCTGCCTGTGTGTTGCTTGTTAACTGGTCTTTCGTTTTCCGGAGTTTAAGTGAATTGCTGTAACCCTGTAATCCCAAGTCCCCATTGAATCGTCGTCCTCTTGAAAGTTTTGAATAATGCTGACATTATGGGTATCCATACCTTCAGCAAAAGGGGTTCCTCTTGTATCTGATTCGGCTCGAAGGACCAGATGGGAATATTTTATTTTTTTTCATAAACTTCCTAAACGTTTCATATAAATCTTGTTTGCTGTGCGCAATGATCACTCACAGACGGTTGATAATCTATCAAGGAGGTTTTTATTATGCTAAATAATAAACAAGGTGCAAAAGTGGGTTAAATTTTAATGGAATCAGGAGGATAAGTGGGCAAGGAGAGAAGCGACATCTATTTATTCGATGACAATTTTTCATCATGATTTGGCATTGTTTTGCTTTTCATCTGCTTATGTGGCCCTTAAGTGCATTATAATCAGTGGAAGGTAGGGAGGTAAAGTGGCTGGTGTCCCAGCTTCCTGCCAAGGGAAAGCACTACTCACTAGACGTATGAACGTGGAGGCTCAAAGGCAGCCAGAGGAATTGAGGAAAGTGTCCTCGAATCTCATGCCCAAGAGGTGCGATATCTAACTTGAGCGAATGGCGAACATCCAAGGTCCGAAAACGAAGTCTCATTCCCGTTTGCGCCTCCGCAACTTCGGCAGTAGGTACTATGTGGAATGCCGAGTTTGGCTGCGCGGCCCAGCGACACGTACTTCTGGCCACTTGTCTAGTAACTTCTGTAGGTATTCTACGAGTTTATATGACGTTCTGTGTTCTGGATTTGATGCCTTTACTAATCTTAGAGCAAAATATATTTCCTCTCTAGTGTAGCCACGTCAGCTCTTTCGTTCCCCTCTGTATCCCTAAGGCCGGATGCCCAGAGTAGAGTGATCTTAGAACGACGTCTATCTCGTCCCTCAACAAGCTTAGATTTAGTAGTGGTTGTATCCAGCAAGAGCCTTAACTCTTGACGCCTGACTGTCAACGAAGATAGCCATGTTTTGTCTCGCTGTCGATTTGTTCATGACCAACTTACATGCTTCCCTAATTCCCAGGACTTCTACCTCAAAGACTCTGGATAAACTGAGGGAGGCGGAAGGATATGAGTAGACATATTAATGGAAAATCAACAGAATACAGAAAACTCAAATTTTTTAGTCAGCGCATCGAAAGGACACAGCCGCCATTGGTGATGCACAAAACTGAAATTCTATTCAAATTCATTTTCGTTAGGTTTTGCTTTTTTTTTATTATTTTTAAAATCTCGCTGTTTATTTAAATTTCAAACAGAAATTCATTTCGTGTGTAAAAATCAATTAATCTTGTCAACTTTTCTGGTTTAATATTATTAATTAAGGTTTCGTGTTATTTACGTGGTGAATTTGTTTTCAGCGTTGCGTTCAGATTAAATTTGAAAATTTATGTACGTCGTGTTTTGTTTACTTAGCTTTGAAATTGGTTTGGAGTTGGTTTTTTTTTTTATTTTATTTTATTCTCTCTCTATTGTCCTGATCAAAACCACCGATAGATGGTGGTTGAGTGCAAATATGCAAATATTTTCATTATTCCAAAAAAATGCTGAATAGGAATGGGATATTGATTTAGTGTGTGTGTAGAATTTGGGACTTTTTTTAGCGGTCTCGCAAATTAGGGATGTGGCTGGGGAATATTTGCTACTGTTGCTACTGTTTACTATAACGAAAGACTCACAGAGTGGATACGGATCCATCATTACTCACTTACGGGGTAAACCGAGAGGAGTCACCTCTTGTCGACCTGGATGGTTAAATGTTTTAGATTTCTAACGAAAGACTCTCAGAAGGAGGTCCTGCGACAGAGGAATTCCCTCAATAGAATCAACGGTGACGTTTACAGATTTGCGAATACCATATGTATTTGGACCAGAGGTCTATAAGAATTTTCAATACTGAATAAGGCTGTTGAAAAAAGAGTGGAAACGGATGACCTCTTATTGAGCCAACGACAGCGCTCATACCTCCGAAGAGGGTTATTGGCATGGATTTACGACACGTCACCCTGCATATAAAAATTTACTCCTGCAGGTTGTGGGTTGAGGCGTCAGGGTAACTTCCCTACCACGTAGAAACAAAAACAAAGCAACGAACAGCCTCGGATTAGTCCAAAAACGTATGCAACACATTACGTCAATTCAAGCCTTTGATGATGGAGTATTCTAACCTCAATGGCGCATGTCAATCAATCAAATTGTCTCGTTGTCACTACCTACATATTGGAAATGTTATCGATTTTTCGAACAATAGATCGGAGAAAGGGTAATTTTTGGCGGGCAATGCTCTCAGTTTCTGTTGACTGGAAACTAAAAGGATTACTCAAATATCCTTCAAGTTAGAGTTTCGAAGTGGCAGTGACAAAAGCTGCGTAAGACTGCGATGACGGTATTACCACGTGAAGACATCACGTTTTTCGCCGATAGCCAAGCACTTTCTACTGCGTAAACCACCACAGCCGCGAGAGACTGCGATAAACGCGTGGGGACACTACCTTATTCATCCACAGCCAGGCAGCACTAAGAGCGACATCTGCTACAAAAATAACATCGAAGCTTGTGAAGTGCGGTCGAGAAGAGTTGAAGGTTCTTGAAACGCAGCTGCTAGACTCCGCTAGATTCCTGATCTTGAAAGTGAGGTCCATGACGACGGTGCCTACTTTCTTTACCATTGCTCAAGCCTTTGCCTTTACGAAAGAGACAAATTCCTTGGGGAAGACATTTCTTCTAGGACATCGAGGAACTGTCTGACAGAGCGGTGAAAGACATCCGAAGATACATTAAATCGACAGGATGGTTTCTGTTCCAGACACAGTGAGTAGATCATAGTTTACTATTGGATACGTTATGCTCCATGAGCAAAGGGTCTATATTGACCTGAGTGGTGTATAGGGGAGGCTTTCCCATCGACGATCTCTCGTAGCAGGGAGGTATTTTAACACCAAACCATCTTAGGATTTCAAGGTGGCTGACCACTAAATTGCCGGTTACAAATCGATACAGAAAGCTGGAGTTTTCTATGAATCACTCAACATCAGCGCTTCATACAAACTCCCGGGTGACTGAAGTATCTTTCAAGCTGAAGTCTTTGCTACTGAAAGAGTAGCACAGACTTTACAAGCAAAGAAACTAAATTCATCTAAGGATCTTCGTGGATGATCAAGCTGCACTCAACGCATTACACAGCGTGATAATTGGACCTGTCTCTGCATGCAGGCAAACTATAAACAGAATATGCACCACTCATGAAGTCAATCTTTGCTGGGTAGTACTAAAGGGAACAAAGCAGCGTTGAAAGGGCAAGGGATTCAGCCATGCATCGGTAGACATCCCTGCTGGTGTAGTCAAAAGGAAAATTGACCCTAAAGCAAGAAAAAAATATCAACACCTCCAACGCAACCAGAGGCGACTGTGTCATATCTCGCAGCTTATGGCCAAACCTGGACGAAAAAAGGAATAAAAGCCTTTTGTCAGTGAACAAAAACGAAGCCAGTATCTTGGTAAGTGTACTAACTGGGCATTGGCCACCACACTAGGCATGGACTCACGTGAGTACTACAAGAGCTGTCATTATACAGAAGCAATCGAAGCCATGAAAAACTTGCTGTGTGACTGTCGTCATCTTCAAGTTCGTCGCTTCTGCTGCATGGGGACAGACTTTCTGAAGAGCTGGAGGATCTGGCGTAAGTTCCACTGTGGATCATGATATGTTTCGTCAAGAGCACAGGCTGGTTTGTTTTAGGACCAACCCATGGCGGTACCACAATATATAGAGAATCAAAATGGACAAAAAGGACCCTTCCAAGCACCCTCTAATTGCCAAATAAATGCTACCTTAAGCGTCTAGCGTTCATAAAAATGTGACTTCTTTTCCATTTCTATTCTGGACTCCATTCATAGAAACAAGGTATTGAAAACCTCAATTAAAACTGCGACCTGAAGGCCAATCCCCACCCAGGATCGCCAAAGGATGCCGCCAATATTTCACCATAAAATCAGCAGGCCACTTACTTTTATGATTATTATTACTTTCCTCGTAGTTCACACAACATGAAGCCAAATGGAAACTTAAACTGCAAAACATTTTCACGTCCTTCAGAGTACTATGTAAGGACCTTTTTTTGTGTTCTTTTTTTTGGCTACCACTTAGTGAGTGTGCTCTCCTTCTGGTATATTAACAACGAAAAGATAAGGTTACCCATTAAAAAACTTTTTTAATATCTCCGTGTACTCGGTTCATTTTTTTGTCGGTGTGTCCTCAATCTAGTTGAGTCCTTTTTCTCATCTGTATTTTTTTTTTTTCTAAATCACTCTCTATTGTAGTATCCTTTGAGTTTGTTTGGAGTTGGAGTTTTTCTAGTATTCAACGGACACAAGGAGATGTGAAAAGTTTTAAGTTTTTTTTTTCCACTTTTTAGAGTTTATTACCCACCCTCATTGGAGAGACCAAATAAACAAACAAAGTGCCTCGGCTAAAATTGAATAAAAGGACGAAAAAAAAAAAGTTTAACTTCCAGCAGTAAAACTACTTCCATATGGGGGAAGGGGGGTATATAAATTCACTCGCCTCATTTTTATGATAATCAGCTACTACACGAGGACTTGCAAATATTGAGGCTGATGTACCCTTGATTGCCGGGGTGGATATGGAGAGAATTTTACGACTACACACAGTCCTTGGTTGTGTGGTGCAATTGAAAATGTTCCGTCTACCAAAAGGAAACACAATCAGAGAGGGAAAATTATTGCCTGTAATTGGTGAAATGTTGTTTTCTACACCCACCCCCACAACATCCTGTATTTTTCTATTTAACTCAACCGAAAAGTTGTGTAAAGTAAAACGGAGGAGCCTATGCCTCACTGGCTGATATAATCACGTAGGAATGCATTCATAAATATGTGCCTGCAAGGATAATCCTTGTTTTTTCCCCCCTCTCTCTCTCTCAAGTCTTCTCATTACACTCATGCAAGGATATTACTCGTGCAAGGAAGGGCAGAAAACAGACAACCATTTCCTGTTTGAGAGGTTCTTCTGTGATGTAATTACCACTTGTTTCCTCGGCTTTTTCGCTTATCGGAGTAATTGCATTCATACTGGAGGGTCTCACCCGGCGTCCTGCTCTTGATGGTATCATACTTGTATATAGCTCCGGGTGGGTGGATGACTCCTTTTTCAATATCATCAACTTTTGCAACACAGACCTTGTGCAATTTATGTGCGCAGGAATGACAGGATAATAATAGTTTAGGCATTACTATTGCGTTTTTCGCTTTTATTTCTACGGAAGACTGTTGAAATTTACAGCTGTTAGTGCCTGATAGTGGTGGTAGTTGTAATGTTTGATTTGATATCATCCTTGACAGTATGATTAGAGCTTTCCACAAAAGTGTTGATAGGTTTTTCCCTCCCTGTTGTTGGCTGACTGTTTGTTTACGGCACGAGAGAGTATTTTTCAATTTACTCCACCCACTTGAAATGATTGTGTAAGGCAAAGGACACTGCAAGCAGGACTACTAAACAAATATGCCGTGCATTTGATTTTCTGTTTTTTTTTTTTTTTTTTTAACATTCAACGGAAACATGAAAACGTGCAGGAATGCAAATTGAATTTCGAGTCCTATCCAACTAACATCAAAAGAGGGGGCTTTACCAATTATTGTGTGAAGGGACGGGTGGATAGGTCATTGGACTAAGGTGGGATCCCTGATGTTTGTAGAAACATCATGCAGCAGCTGTGAAAAGGTCAACTGGTAGCATTTTGTCCTGTATAGTGTTGAAAATACCCTCGAATGACTATCAACAATAAGGGACTATCGGGGACGAGTTTAACTTACAAATAATACCTATAGACTACCAGAGACTACCGAGGAACTATAACGAACTACCATTCACCTATGAAGAGAGACTATCCAACTGAGTAACAACCTCTAATGGCTCGCACAGGCTACCTGTCACCAAAGACGGAAGACTACCAACGTGTCATGACAGGGTATTTGTTTTAAATGACTGCACTACTCAAGAGTAACGACTGACTACTACAAGAAAGGTACAACGAATAGCCATCCAAGAAACCTCAATTCCTTTATTAACTAACAGAGGACCATCCTTGACTGACTTCGAGAAACAAGAGACTGACTGTGTCCTGAATTCTTTTTCCTCAACTTACTTGCATTGGAAAGCCTGCGTCGAAGGATGAAAATAACATTGGGGTAACGGTGCCGGGATACATCTACGAGTTGCGTACACTGCATGAGAAGATCCTGATACACTCTCTGGATTTTAAGGCACTCAATAAAACACTGCAATGCAAGCACTTATTTTGTATACTTCAGCACGATACTAAATATTAGCTGCTCTACGGCTTTTGCAATTGCTTGAAAGGGCTCAACTACCTTCAGGACACCTGCAGTTCTGCTGTCTTTCTTCACAAATTCAAATCGCACGATTCTTTCGACCCCATCCTTACGTACGATGCTTAGTTTAAGACCGATCATCGATGCCATTATTTTGAATTGTTTCGACTGCAATTAAAAGAAACGACCCAACGATGCAACCTTGTGGCAGCCCACTTAAAAAAAAAAAAAAAAAAAAAAAAAAAAAAAAAAAAAAAAAAACAATTTTCTCCCGTTTAATAGCCACCATTACAAATGTGTGTTCCACGTTCCAACGGATTTCCAAAACTCAATCAGTCTCAAGTGATGCAGAAAACTTGAATCATATCCCCTTTGATTGCTGTTTTCAATAAGTTTTCCAGTCATTTCTCCCATTGCCCCAGAAACAGTAGCCTCGCCAGTTGTTGCACTGGACTCTTCCCGGTTTTTATTAAAAACTGTGACCCACATTTTTCTAATAAAGCATTTGAGTACTACTCATCCTCTTAAGAAAAACACAAACAAACCAAACAATCCGTGTCGAAATCCCCAAAGCAAAAACCCGACCATGATTAGCCCTCTTCAACAGCTACATCAGCGTCATAACTTACTCTTCATCTCGCCGCCCGAAGGGAAATGAGTGAAAGAGTGTTTGGTTGTTTTTTTGTTTTTCTCCTTTTCTCTCAACAGTCCATAATCCTTCTCGAGGATATTTTATAAACGAGATTATTTCCGATACCTATCATCACGTCTCAGGCACAGAAAGGAAAGAAGCGAGAGAGAGAGAGGAAAAAAAAAACTTTATCAAGAAAATTTAATTAGTCCAAGTCCTGCAAGTCCTGTGCAGAGTGAGTGGTAAGACCAAAACAAAGAAGGAAACTCCGCCGCTTTTGCCTTGAAGCTACAGCACCAGCCATCGAAAGAGAAAAAGAGAAATTTTCTTCAAAGACAAGTGTGAAACGATTTAAGAAAGGACGAGAAAAAAAAGCGAAAGAAACCAACAGAAACAATGGACGCGAAGATTTTACAGGATAAGGCCTTCAAGAGTCGCCTCATGAACTCATGAATAATGTGTATACACACACACACACACACACACAGAAACTGGAGGGTCCTGCCTCTCCTTCCTTTAGGGGTAGAAACTAATTAGATTGTTTTCTCTTGATTTCGAAGGCGAAGCGCGGCGGTGATAGAGTAGGTGGTGTGGCAGCGGCATACTCGTACACTACCGGAGTAGCAATATTGACTTCCTTGGAAGATTGACTGGGTCGAATGGCTACTCACAGGAAGGATACACACGGCAATGGCACTTTCAACTAATCAGTATTCCTGGCACACAATCGAGACAACAATAAGCCAGCGAAGTGGAACAAGGGAACGCTTTAAATGGCAAATGTGAATCGGGGATGAGAAAAGGACATAAACATCTATGAAGGATGAGAGATCTGTTCTTATATTTTTTCCATGTTATCCTAAAACAAGTTCAAAGTGACATTTTGTTTGAGGAGATCACGTTCATATCCATTTTTTTTTGTCTCGTCTCTCTCTAATCCTGCACATAAAGCAACAAAAATAAATTTAAAAAGCCAGGCAACTGGAAAAGGGACACAAGGAATCTCCTCTACTTAAGGATTAAATTTCATAATTTTTTCTTTTTTCGTTCTTTTTCTCGTGTTTGTCTATTCATCGTGGGATATAAAAATATTAATAAAAATGACAAACCACACACAACAGAAAAAAAAAAAAAAAAATTAATAAAACGCTTTCCCTGTCTACCAGGACACAACAGGATATCAGTTACTGGTGTGTGTTTATTATTTTGTTGTTTTCCCTTCAGCATCAATCGGATTCATTGAAAATCATTTCACATCCTGTCAAAATACAAGCCTGCGTGTGGATGTGTTTTGTTTTTCTCCTTGACACATGAAATTCCTGTTTTGTGACACACGAAAAACAACATCAAATCATGCAAATTGTTTTTCAGGTTCGGTTGATGTTTCCTTCCTTCAAATTTTCTTTCCTTTTTCACTTTTGAATCCTTATACTATATACGAGTGTATTTGTAGAAGAATTTCGTTTCCGGGGTAAGGATCCAAACACGTCGGAGTACAATAGAAAAAAAATTTTGTCAGCTTCTTCGAGAAACACAGAGTTATATCCTTGCAAAGTTTTTTATTTATGTTTTGTGTAAGCAAAGTCTTTGGAATAAACTTCCTCAGGATGACATCGTTCGTTGTGTGTAAAGTGAAAAAGGATATGGATAATAAAATCATCTGAAATTGTGGTATATGCTGCATATATGGATTAAGTTCTTTTTTTTTTTTCGGTCCTATTTACATATTTTTGCCATATCCTTGCGTTGTGCAAGTGACTGGTGTACTTAGGGTTGGAAGGAAAACTACTTTGGATGCGAGGATGTAAAAGTTCGAGGAAAATGGACGACAAAGATGCCGAGTGTATTAAATAATGTTTGTGCTTCTATCTGTAAGAATAGTTGCCAGATGGCATAGATTATCAGTTTGATTTGTAAACAGAAAGTTGAAAGGACGAAGTAGAGAAAGTGGCAAACAGGTTAGTTTTTGCAAACGTTAACTTGCAGATGGAACTAAAGAATGAACAATTTGTGAACTGAATCTTGACGGAACGCCCACAAAAGGCCAACTGCCTTTGGCAGTAGTATGACAGTAGCTTGACAGTGGCATGGAAGTGACTAGGCATCATGCATGTAAATTGTTAATGAGTACAACTCGTTCCCGATTTTCAATTCGACTTTAGATCGAACGCCCACAAAAACCGCTTGGCATGACAGTGGCATGGAAGTAGCTTGACAGTAGTATGATAGTGGCATGGAAGTAAATTTTTCATGAATACAATTCGTTAGCAATTCTTGGTCCAACTTCAGACCGAACGCCAACAAAAACCGCTTGGTATAGCAGTGACATGGCAGTCACTTGACAGTGACAAAATAGGGGCATGGAAGTGGAAATGAAAAAGGTAACAGATAACACGTCGTCACGCCATTTTAATGCCAGTGTTGCTTCAACTTATTCAAAGTCTGAACTAAAAAGCGAGAAAGTACGGTCTGAAAATATAACCTTTCTGTCTTACAGAGAGGCTCTGTGACCGGATGGGAATTGTGTAGGTAGAAACTGTTCCGTGGGTCCAGTTGCAACTTACAGCTAAGATTCTCTGATCATGCCAACGACCTAGCCCTTATCCTCGACAGAAATATCTACTGAACTGGACGTGTATTAAAAAGGCTGCCATTGGACTACACTCTTGGAAGAGAGAACTGGGCTTCACATGGTGGAGTTGGTCGAATTTAAGGCATTGGTTCTGCCGTCCAATTGTGCGCCTGATTCTCATGTTCAGTATCCCAGTCTGGTGAATGGCACTCGATTCAGAGGACGGCTTGTGCTGGCGTTACCAGTGCTTTTCATTCAATCCTATGACGGCACTAGAAACATATCCTTTCTGTGGATATTTATAGGAAGGAATTATCAATGAAATTGGCTCTGCGACTGAGAGGGACATTGCAGTGGAACAGCTATGACTAAGGGCACGCAAAAATCCTAAACTACTCAATTGGAGATCACAGATAGACTTCAACTACAAGTGGTGCTAGTATTCCTAGTCGACAGAATCGGACTGAGGATGCAATCCCCTAGAATTCTGCACTGAAAATTCGCACTGACGGGCGAAGGTGTCGGAGTCGGAGTCAGTCTTTCAGACTACCAAGCCGGTGCACTCAAGAAATAATGGCTCCTCTTGAAGCCACTGATTGCTTGTCGATGAGAACGAAATCACACTCGGATATCGAGGGTCAAAAAGCTACAAAGCACTCAAATCTTCAAGATCTAGAAAGATAAAGCAATGTCGCGCATCCTTAAATGGAAGATCGATCAGTTGCAGTCTGACTCTGTGCTACGTACCGGGACATTTTGACGTTTCGGAGAACTCAAAGCAGACTGATTCGCCAATAATGGCGTAAGACAGGAACAATCGACTTTAAAAAGGCCAAAATTTCCACCCCGTAACACGATGAACATTGTAAATTAAAGCCCGACGCCATTTCGCCATTATTCCTTTGATCCTTTGGTCTTTTCTGGAATAAGTGTGAGACAATCTCTGAATCAAATCGTTCACGATGACGCAATGAAAGAAAAACAAATCGTTAAACTGTTTTCCCTTGAATTTAAGGACTTTCTTCCCAGATACAATATTTTAAGTCCTTGCTACCCACTCACTACCATTTGATTAAAATAGATACCCTCCACCTAGCACTACACCCCAAAATACCTGCAAAAGGATACGCAACATGATTTTTCTCCATCAATATTTGTCAGTGGTATACTCTTGCAGCCGCTCTAAAAAAAAAGGACTCTCGTGTATACTTAGCAAACTCAAAAATTAAATTAATCCAAAGCACTAAAGGACAACGACGACGATATTCTTCCTCGATCTGTGTCTTTCTATTTCCAATATCGCTGGGTTAGAACCAGAACCAACAAACTAAAACGAACTAAATCCTTAAAAATCAATCATTCAACAGCGCCGTTATCCTTTAGAAAAAAAAAAAACCTTAGAAGAGAAAATCAATGAAAACCGAATGAATGAACCGAAGGCATGAGAGAAAAAACAATAAACTTAAACTTGACGAAGTAAACACACACACACAAACCCATCGTCAAACAGAGACAGACAGAGCGACAGAGTAAATGGACGAGATGGAGAGGTGAAAAAAAGAAGGACCAGAAGACAGATTCAGCTGTCAGTCAGTTGATTTCCTTTTCTGATTGAAAATACAAGAAGCATGTGCGGGTAAGGAACGCAAAACGCAGAAAAAAAGAACACGGAAAAAAACGAAGGGAATTTCAAGGCAATCAGGGAATGATATAAATCTGACAGAAAGCTTACTATTTAATAGAAAAAGTGACGTAGAAGAGAGGATTGCGAAGAGCAAAAACAAGCAATACGTCTCGGCTGAGTGAAAAAGGAATGAAAATTCGAGTACACCGGGATGTTTGATGTGCTCCCTTCGAATATTTATCTCGCCCTTCAGGACGGGGTTACAGGAAACAAAGGACTAGCACGCCTGTCATTCATTCATTTAATCTAATTTCGATATGACGATGATTAATCCGCTGCAGAAGGCGTACCTTGCGTACATGCTAATGCATTCTGCCAATTACCTAGACAACATTTTTAAGCAATGGCCTCAAGACTACACCCTTAAAAATAAAGACCCATACGAGTACAAAAACCAATTCAAAAATAATTAAAACTCTGCTACAATTCGGCTTAATTGTCGTCCTTAACATCACCGCCGCCGGAAGAGCCCTTTACGTTGGTTTCTCCCTCATGAAACTCTCAACTGAGTGTGCAATTAAAATTTTCAAACGTTCCTGCGTGTGCTCATATGGCGCACCAGGACCGGTAGGTACGGTTGGCAACAACAATAACGTATTAAATCTTAAGCTTCTACGCGTCCTTTATTTCAATTGAAGATTCTCATTTTCAGGAGGGTGGTTGGTGTGGTTAAGAAAATCATTACTGGAAGGATAAAATAATTTTTTTTCTTCTGGTTCTTTTTGCTGTCTTTCTTGATGCCTTTGAGTAATTACTTGTTGGAGTTACACCACAACCGTAAGACATTCCCGCAACAGCAGTAAAATTTTATTCAGCTGAAAAATTACAGAGGGAACGAAGACTAGGGTGTTGTCTAGCATCTACATCTAGAGAATGACTCGTAATGAAGGGAACATAAAACTTGCAGAAGTGCAGAAAAACCACAAAAATTGAAGAGCTCAGTTGAATTACATTTAGTTTATCACTCCATGTCACGGAAACCATTTAGACAAGCGGCATAGACTTCGTATTTCACATTTATCTTCGCAGGTATTTCCTCATCGCCGGAATAATTTCACAGAAGAAACTATCCAGCGCCGAACACATTGACGCTCATTAAAGCCCGCGTACCGGTGTAGCTTCCGGTAGGGCTGATCGATCGTAGTTCATCATTTCAGATTCTTAAAAGGATCGACTTCAAAGCCATATATGATAGCCCTACAGTTTCTCCAAACCAACCCAACAACAAATGTACAACGGATTTTAGTACGGCGATACACAGCCATTCGAGTGGGCGGAGTTACGACGAACAGATACAGATTTCATGGACATTATTCGATACAAACGCGGAATCAATATCAATAGAGCCCCAGCAGAATTAATGATCCAGAACTGATTCGCTACAACATGGCTTGGAGAATGCCTGTACGAAAAATGTCAACAAGAGGAGTGCCACAAGGAGGAGCACTTCCTACTCTACTGTATCTCCTTCAAGTAAATCGCATTTTCCTGATGAAAAGAGTGAGCATATAAATACCATTTAATTATCCTGACCGCCAGCTATGACCAAATTTATGAAATCAGCTTTAAAGAGCAAAAGAAAAGCGCTTATGCTTATGTTTTATAGTAAGTGAAGGCCTAAATAAGAGGAAGATCGACGAAGACCAATGACCCACCCAGTTTTGCGTGAGATAGATAGAAGAATTCTGGAGATATTAGACTCATGGAGTAGAAAACACTGCATCCGGATGTGGATATAGTCCAAACGAGCCAAAAATCGATCACATGTTCATCTGACAAAGTCGCTCCAACCAAAAGCGAAAACCAACTTCAAGGCTTGAGAAAATAGAGCCCAAGTCGTACGCGGGATGAATGAGTAAGGAAGGTTGTGGTGAATAATAATAATTTCACATACACAAACCTGTCCTCTATGTATGCATTTTCCATTCAATAGATGGAAGCACCTGCACTACAGGAATATATTGCAATTAGCTGGGGCAAAACCCCTGGAAAGACTACGAGATTGGATGGGGTCCAAGTCAAAGAATAAGGTCTGGATATATCAGTCCAATCAGATACTGAATGAATACACTGCAAGAGGCAGTAAAAGGGGATCCAGATGAGCTAGGATACAAGACCCAAACAAGTAGATAATTTACTTACTTATGTACTTAGGTGACGCTACAGTTTGGGGTGGCGAATCAGTAGTCTAGGATAGCTAGGACATGTAGAGGGAATGGACACCGATGCTCCGACCAGCAGAGTCGTTCATTCTAACCCAGAGGAAGAACGCAGCAGAGGAAACCCACACCTTACGTGGCGCACACAAGTAGAAGGGGTCCGCAAGGTGAAAGAGTTGAGACCACACGAAAACGTAGTTACGAAGGCTAGAGAATCAACACGAACGGGTTATCCTATAAGAAACGATAATTAATCTTTAAATTAAAGTTCAGCGCAAAGCTTGTAGGTACATAAACACCGACAACGGACATCAGTTGCCAGTTTTTACTCCCTTCAGCAAGTCGTTAAAAAACCATCAAAACAGAGTTAAATTGCAACTCCATGACATGTCATCACTCGCGGCGGTGGCTCTCTCTACTCTTAACCACCAGCCGCCATCAGTCATCAGCACCATCTTGTATAATTATACATTTCCCACATTTAATTCATTATTCAGGCCCAGTCAAGAGCATTGGAAAGCCATTCCCAGATGTGTCACTCCTCATTTCCAAAGGCAGGCAGCCAGAGAGTACCATCAAGTCAAGGAATTTAAAAACCCTTTCACATAAATTTAATTTATTGTGGTGAACCAAGCCATTACCAATTTTAAATTTATTCTTTTGGTCTAGAGTTTCTTCTTTTCACCCTCCCAGCCCCCACCCTTGAGAGCAGTGCACACATACGTATGTAGGGATGTACCCATCCCATCCTTTAAAGTGCACACTGCGGTAAAGTAATAAGTGATAAAATCCCACAAACTGTCCACCCTGGGAGAAGCATCTGCTGCCATATTTGAATCTATGGCATCACTTTACTTGCGGTGTAACCCCATCTCTACAACCCCACCCCCACCCCCCCCCGCACCCCAATCCCGGACGCCATCCGAAATGGATGATTTCTGTGGCAGTAATAATAACTTATGCTTGGGAAAATCTGTTTCCATCTTCCTCTCTCTTCCTGGATACCACCACCACCACCAGCAGCACCAGCACCGCAAAATAACTCACTTTCAATATGTAAGGCGAGAGAAGATGGGTGGGTGGCCGGGTGGGCGTGTAGTCCTGGAGAGAGCACACGACGATGAATTCAACCTCAAAAATTGTTCTTGCGTGAAATTAGAAATTTTCGGACGTTGGAAACGTTGGTTTCGCTTCATTTGCAAGTAGCTGAGTGGTGTGCACGAAGCCGGGTGGACTCGTATACACCTTCATAGTCGATTTTCAAGGAATCAAGGATGTGTACTCGATGTGAATGCGTGTTTCTGTATGTTTACATTACACCCGGTTGACTATGGTAGACCCATACGGCTGGGCTGGGGTTCTGGATGGTGGTGGATGTTGGTGGCAACTAATGTCCTGTCCATTTCCAATCTTTGATGGGAAATCAAAAGAGATTTGACTTGAGTGGACATATGATTTGTGTATGACACACAACTCAGTCGAGTACGGAATACTCGTAGAAGCTTAATAGACATTTCCTCCGTGAAGCCTGTCGAAAACAGAAAACCGGGACAGGAATCATTATTTGCAAATCTAATGTGTGTATTGAGGTTAGCGGGAAAGAAGGAAATTTCTGCATTTAAATATGATTAAGGATACACATCTGTACATGGAGTTTGTGTTGTGTAAAAAGGGGCGGAGGGGAATGGAATTAATGAAAAATTGAAGAATAAACCCAATGAAGTAAGTAATTGGGTTTGAATTTTATTTCGCTCGTAAAGGATGATGTCCTGTGATAAGTTTTGCAGGGATACTATCCATGGGTATCCATATCCAGCGTATTAAGATGACGAGCCCATCCATAGACAAAGGCTTTTGAATCCTATCACCCAAATAGAGAGAGGGAGAGAGTAGAATGTATACAGTGAAGCACAGGGATTGAATGAACGTTTGAACCCATCTAGAGTGAGTGCACAACTGGTGTGGAAACTTAAAGAATGAACCAGTCGACACACCTACGATATAACAAATGCAAAACAAATAAAATTTAAGAACATACGACCTTCAGCACGCAACAAGGAAGAATACTTTATCCTCTACTGTATCAGCATCCTGCCAATCACATTTTCATGGAGAAAAGAGTGAGAACTCTAGCTCTGGCACACGATTAAATTATCCTGACTTCAGGTAAAGTGCTGGTAGCTCTCAGCAAATTATAGCTCTAGAGGGCAACAGAAAGCGACTTAGGCTTAATGTGTTCAAACAACTGGATTCATATGTAGGGAGCGTCAAGCTTGAGGTATAAACCAATCAGACTGGCGAAGTTGCAGCAATTAAAAGAAGAAAACACATCGATTCGTGGGTAGCTTTAGCATGAAGAGTTTATGTAATGTGACTTCATAAGGATTTTTATGAATCGTAGTGGGTGTGTATGGGTCAAGGAGTGCCCTATCTCTTACATACGAGTAGTATTTAATGCTTAATCAGGCGTTAAGAAGTAAAACTTTAGAAAATAAAATATTATTCGCATTTTGGACCGAAGTCCTTTAAAAATGGTTATCAATCAGACTGTCAGCTATGTGACAGGATTATTCGTGTCTGTGTTCGTCCAAAGAACCAGAGTATGTCTCACTTCGCCATCTACAAGCCAAATGACTCCTTTATTAATAACCTACTGGTGTTTTTATGCATCGTTTTCAACAAACGAATGCAGATAAAACGGACTTGACTGCAATATTGCACCCGCCATCATGTATTTAACACAGTTATAGAATTATCCTGTAACGTTCCCGACTTATCCTACCAGAAACTGAAAGCCACTTGCCTCTAAGACCTGCAGTAAGTCCTAAACATTTAATAAATAAGAATCAATTTTTCTTTCAACGTTTTGATCGCCATCTTGTTCCTGCCATATTGGATTTTCATATGTCATATTATTCTACACAAAATATCCTTTAATTTGGTACCTGAATCATTAAAATCCGTCCAGAAATAAGGAAGTTATAGCAAAAACAAATTCACTCTAAAATCGGTAAGTAGCGGCATATCAAGAACACGAGTTTGAGTGCCGCTGGAGAGGGTCGGTTTACCTCCTGTTTTCTGACGATTTCTGGGCGCCTGGTGTTTCACAAAAATTTACTGCGGAATTCGTGGAATATTTTCGGCGATATCTCGGGTTCTAGGAGGGCTAGCGACTTGAAACAAAAACCGACGTGTAGGGTAGAGGGTGTAGTTTATTATGGGTGTAATTATTTGTGTGAGTACAGGGTGGATCATAGGTTTTAGAGGGTGGGAAGCAGATTTGTGTGCATATTCAGTTCTAGACGAAGTACAGCACCAGAAAACAACTCAGAGTTCAAACACAAGTGGAGAGGGACCTCAACCGACTTGGAGTCCACTAACTGGAGGCAGGTTCCTAAGATCCGGGCTAACTGGAGAGGTTTGTCGGTTGGTGCCCAGGTTCACCCCGAACTGTATCGTCAGCTAAGGAAGTAGATATCACAGCATGAAAACAGGGTGTGCCAACTCATGCAAACTGCGCTCCTTGTAGTTTCTGACTGCTGCGCCCTAGAGAAGATCAATCGATCAACCCGAGCAAAGCAGTCGTGGTAACCTTCAAAAGGAAAAGGAAACTGAATCTTGGCTCAGTGGGGCGATTATTGGTTTCTCCGACGAAGAAGAAGAAAATTCAACTGGAACTACCACATTAAAAGCGAAATTGTAAGGGCTACCGAAGCCATGTGGGCCTTTCGTCGTGTGTATGATAAAACTCGGGACCTATCCCCAAAGTTCACTTATTAGTTACACACCACGGTGGTTAGACCCATCCTGACTTACGCGTCCGTTGTCTAGTCGACAATAGCCAATGAAGTCATGTATAAGCTTAAACGGCTTCAAAGACTATCATAACTAGGCATTACAGGTGTAAAGCTTACCTATCCTACGGCAGCCACCGAGGCTATTATCGGGTTCAGCTCCTGCATGATGACTATTCGAAGCGCGATAAGTCTCTGAAAGTGAGACGAAAATACGTCCTTTGATCAGATGACCTGTTCTACAACTAGCTGAACGTCGCTTGTCTCTACGACATGTGGTACGTGTCAAACATTTAATTCGATTATTAAACAATTCTTCTTTCGTGTTTTTGCCACCATCTTGTTTCCGCCATATTGAATTTTCATGTCATATTATTCTACAGAAAATATCCTTTAATTTGACACCTGAATCATTAAAATCCGTCTAGAAATAAGAAAGTTATAGCAAAAACAAGTTCACTCTAAAATCGGTAAGTAGCGGCGTATCACAAAGCAGAGTTTGAGTGCCGCTGGAGAAGGTCGGTTTGCCTCCTATTTTCTGACGATTTCTGGGCGCCTGGTGTTTCAGAAAAATTTGCTGCGGAATTCGTGGAATATTTTCGGCGATATCTCCGGTTCTAGGAGGGCTAGCGATTTGAAACAAAAACCAAAATGGAGGATAGAAGGTGTAGTTTTTTGTGAGTGTAATGATTGGTTTGAGTATAGGGTGGATCATAGTTTTTAGAGGGTGGAAAGCAGGTCTATGTGAATCTTCAGTTCTAGACGAAGCAACAGCAGAGAAAAGGAAAAGGGACCTCAACCGACTTTGAGTGCGCAACTGGAGGCAGTTAGCTGAGGTCCGGGCTGACTGGGGGCTTGTTGGTTGAGGCCTAATTTCACTCCGGGCTGTAGCGGCAGCTAAGTAAATAAGGATCATGAAGACAGTGTGTGCCAACTCATGCAAGCTGCGCTCCTTGTAGTTTCTGACTGGTGCGCCCTAGAGAAGATCAATAGATGAACCCGAGCAAAGCAGTCGTGGTAGTCTTCACAAGGAAAATGAAGCTGTACCTTGGGCTATTATTGGTTTCCCCGACGAAAGAAAATTCGACTGGAACTCCCACATTAAAAGCGAAATTGGGTTCATTCTCAAAGGTGACTTACTGGTCATACATATGTACATCACGGTGGTTAGACCAATTTCTGATTTACGCATCCATTGTCTGGTAGACGCAAGTCAAGGAAGTCACAAGCATCAATAAGCTTAAATGACTTCAAAGACTAGTGCCTTGGCATCACAAAAGCAGAGCATGCCTGCCCTATCGAGGTTATTATCGGGCTCACCCCCTGCATAGCGGCGATTCAAAGCGCGGTAAGTGTGTGGGACGACGCGAATGTGGGACGAAAATATGTCCTGTGACATACCAGATTGACCTTATGGAACTGTTATCAAATATTTTCTGTAACGTCTTCAACCTGTTCTACATGGAGCTGAAAGTCGTTTGTCTCTACGACTTGTGGTAGGACCCACATATTTCATTCGATTATTAAACAATTTTTCTTTCGTTGTTTTGCCACCATCTTGTTTCCGCCATATTGAATTTTCATATGTCATATTATTCTACAGAAAATATCCTTTAATTTGACACCTGAATCATTGAAATCCGTTCAGAAATAAGGAAGATAGAGCAAAAACAAGTTCACTCTAAAATCGGTAAGTAGCGGCGTATCAAAAACACGAGTTTGAGTGCCGCTGGAGAGGGTCGGTTTACCTCCTGTTTTCTGACGATTTCTGGGCGCCCGGTGTTTCACGAAAATTTGCTGCGGAATCCGTGGAATATTTTCGGTGATATCTCGGGTTCTAGGAGGGCTAGCGACTTGAAACAAAAACCGACGTGTAGGGTAGAGGGTGTAGTTTATTGTGAGTGCAATTATTTTTCTGAGAACAGGGTGGTTCATAGTTTAAAGAGGGTGGGAAGTAGAATTGTGTAAATTTTCAGTTCTGGACGAAGTAAGAGCACAGAAAACAACTCAGAGTTTAAGTACAAGTGAAAAGGAACCTCAACCGACTTGCAGTGCACAACTGGAGGCAGGTAGGTACCTAAGGTCCGGGCTAATTGCAGAAGCTTGTGGGTTGAAGCCAAGGTTCACCCCGGACTGTTGCGTCAACTAAGCAAGTAAGTATCACAGCATTCAGACAATTTGTAGCAACTATTACAAGCTGGGCTCCTCGAAGTTTCTGACTGGTGCCCTAGAGAAGATCTATCGATCAACCCTAACAAGACAGTAAGGATTTTAACGAGAAAGAATCTCTATACCTCTTCGTGTGCAGTTTTCCAGCCCTAGTGAGCACTAGGCAACATACTCTTCGAATACCCTACTTCGTGGAACTCGGCGAGATATCTGAAAAAAGCATGAGAGAGCTGATCCTTTTCTTTAACTCCACGAGTTGGGTTTAACAAAATCCTATTACTCTCAAGAACACTCTTTTTCTTTGGCAAAGTAGGTTTGCACAAGCTTGTGGTATCAAAATGGCGCATCCCAGTGCTAACTAGGTTTACTTCGTGAATCGCCACTATACCTACCTACCTAGGACAGCCATCGAGGCTGCACAGTAGCGATTAGAAGCGCGGTAAGTCTCCGAAAGAGGAACGAAACTACGTCCTGTGATCAGATGGATCTCATGGAACTGTTATCAAATTATTTCTCTAACTTCCTCAACCTGTTCCTTAAGGAGCTGACGGTCGCTTGTCTCTACGACACGTGGTACGTGTCAAACATTTGATTCGATTAATAAACTATTTTTCTTTCGTTGTTTTGCCACCATCTTGATTCCGCCATATTGGATTTGCATATGTCATATTATTCTACAGAAAATATCCTTTCATTTGGTACCTGAATCGTTAAAATCCGTTCAGAAATAAGGAAGTTATAGCAAAAACAATTTCACTCTAAAATCGGTAAGTAGCGGCATATCAAGTACACGAGTTTGAGTGCCGCTGGACAGGGTCGGTTTACCTCCTGTTTTCTGACGATTTCTGGGCGCCTGGTGTTTCATGAAAATTTACTGCGGAATTCGTGGAATATTTTCGGCGATATCTCGGGTTCTAGGAGGGGTAGCGACTTGAAACAAAAACCCACATGTAGGGCACAGGGTGTAGTTTATTACGAGTGCAATTATTTGTTAGGATACAGGGTGGTTCATCGATTTTAGAGGGTGGGAAGCAGATTTGTGTAAATATTCAGTTCTAGACGAAGTAGCAGCGCCAGAAAACCATCCAAAGTTTAGAGACTAGACTAGAGGGTGTGTCGTTCCTTTTAGCATTCGAATACAGGGTGTGCCGTTTATTCTGTCTACGTGGAAATGTGTAGATTTGACATGCGCGTTACTCTAGGACTAAAGGCATAGTTTGGATTCCGGGAAACTACACGGCGGTCAAGCTCACCAGAATGGGTACACTTCACAGGATTCTGCCTACATAGCAAAACCTGAGTATGCCCCTGCCTACATGTAACCATCTACTTAAGCTAGACGCTTTTAGCAGGACCAACCACAGATGGGGAAATGGTTCGACTTGTCATACATACATACATACATCTCGGCCCATCTAACACCAACTGAATTAGAAGCGTAGTGCCGGGTTGGTTATGCTAAAGCGATCGCAGATCAGCCGTGTAATCGGTGTCCTCACTGTCTGATAGGCCAACATGCTAAAAGGCTGGGCCTCTTATCATTTGACTTCAGCATGAGTTACAGAGACGAAGAGGAGGAGGAAACCATGTACCTACCCGGCTCTGTCTCAAAGAAAACTGTTCCATTTAGGGGCTCTTTCCTTCAATGAACTCAAAGAACTGGCATCCTTACACGTCACGATGATCCACACGGCCTACGACTGATTTGGGCAGTATTTAAACGCTTTGGTGAAAGCTGTCGTTTCCTCATCCTCGGCTGTTTCCAAGGGAAATATTCATCGTAAAATATTCGGCCCCGCTTGCGTTGACGGGCTTTGGAGCAGAAGATTCAACGACGAACTTTAAGAGCTGTACAGCGATACCAGCCTAATCGCTAGACTTAGCATTATTCGCTTAAGTTTGCTAGGATATGTAGAACGTATGGACACCAATACTCCGCCCACAGAGTCCTCCAAACTAACCCAGAGGGACAATGCAGTGAAGGTCGACATCGCCTAAGGTTGAGCGCACAAGTAGAAGGAGACATCAACCGGTTGCAATATGCTAAGAACCATTCTAACTAGAGAGGCTTGTTGGCACCGAACTGTAGCGCCACCTAAGTAAGTAACCAAAATTATGAGCGCTTACCTGTTCAACTTCATTTCATGGTGTTCAAGTGCACTCAACCATACGTCGCACTCTTTTAAATCTCTCCTTATAAGTGTCTTCCTAGGTAGGACCTAAATTTCATACAAACTGTAATGGTACCCTTTACAGGGTCGGTCCATTACTTCAACCAAATTAAGGTACTCTCGACGAATATCTTTCAATCTGCCCAAATTCCGGTATGTCCTTGCGAAAATTCCACAAGTACCCATCCTAAAATGCCAACGAAAATCTTACTTTCATCCTCCATTCCACAATTTAAAGATGAAGCGATTAAATATCCTGTACACATACAAAATCCTTTAGGAATTCCCCGCAAAAATGCAGAAAATTTCCATAATTCCCACATTGTTAACTTAGAACAAAAAAAATCGCGTCTCTCTCACTCACAGTTTAACCTACCGACGACGACAATACCACACAGTACTTTCCTTCCCGCCGCATTCATGTCCTTTTTCCCAGCAATTAAATTTAAATCCTCAAATGGATTCCGCCTCTTGCATGGCACAGGACTACTAAAACAAAAAAAAGGCAAAATATTGTGGCAATCGCTAAGTGGATCAGTTCTCTCCACTTTCGTCCTTTTTTTTCTTTTTTGCTACCGGGTTTTGCTTCTTTTTTTTTAATCAGAAGGACTAAACAAAGGCGGGGAATGTAACACACACACACATCCAGATAAAACGAAAGTGAAAACAATAAATAATCTGTTCAATTTCAAAGAGGGATACACTACGAGTATTAGAATGGAATAGAGTCTGTGAATGTGAACAGAGAAAATTGTCATCGCAAGGATCACACAGAAAAAAAAAGAGATGAGAGGACAAAGTCAGTCAGTTCATCCACTTTTATCCTTTTGTTTGATTTTCCTACGCTCGTTTTGTCCTGACACACATTTTTCATTACCCTTGAAACAATATTATTGTTGGAAGACAATGAGAAGGATATTTCTTTTCCCTCGTTTGAGTAATTTAAAACTGAGTGTCCTTTTGTGATGGGAAAAAATCTTAGAAAAGGAAAAAAAAATATCTTTAAAAACACACCGCTACATCGACCATGCACACAGAGGTATGTACGAGTGTAGATGAGTATCTAGAACACGTAATGAAATTTGCTCTTTGTTTGCATTTGTATGTACGTGTTACGTGTTTTTTTTTTTTCCCGGCCCCCATCTAGTCGTTTGGTCGGGTTGAAAAGGACAATTGAGTGTTTGTGGCACATTATTTTTTATTTCTACCCCAACGATCAAGGATTAAAATACTTAATTTAATTGACAGTTCCAATTAATCTTGGACAGTTTGGAAAATTTGGATTTGACACTATGCTCTCTAGCATCGATTGGGTTGCATTATGTCCTCGAACATCCTTTTTTTTACATCATTTTCAGATGCAATTAAAGGAATATTTTCTTATAGAAAATAATTCGATCTTTAATTAAAAATAAGGACGTGGCAGAGTTGTTGAGTCCTTTTCCGTCCTTACTTAAGCACTGGCAGAGTTCTGTTACTACTTATTTGTAATCCAGATTCAATGCATACAGTCTTAATAAAGGATTTACCAGGATATCGTGAGCGAAACTGCTGTTGCTGCCACAGTCCTTTGTGTCATTGTTTTAGATTTTCTTTTGCTTTTTTTTTACCTCATTGTGTTGGGTGGCGCTATAAGAGTGTTGTTTGCGAGGCGACTTACGCGGTTTTCGATTTCTTCAGGATGGGAAGGCGTGGCATTTACACCTTCATCGGTGATAACCCACTTAATCAGTGAATAAAATAAGTGTGTGCGCCAACATTTTGTTCGCACGAACGGATGTTTTTTTCCGTTTTTTTGTTCCCTCTTCTAAGGATCAAGCATTTCTTTGGTTTTTTTTTGCCGTTTTTTTGTGGTGAAAAGGATACCGCAGGCTGAAAAGGAGAACGTTCTGTGTGCTCTTTTGTTGGAGGGAATTGGAGCAAATATTTAGAAAAAAAGGAAAAAAAAAATCGTCTCCTTCTGTTGTTTTTAATGAGTTTAAGAAGTTTCCTTTAATTTCAACAGGAGTCTGAGGAAAAAAAAACTTTTTTTTTGTTCTCTCTCGAGTTGGGAAGTCATTGTGGGGGATTATCGTAATTTTAGGGAGTTGGCGCTAAGCCTGATTAAGGTGAAATTTACGGAGGTGGTGTAAAGATCCTGTTACGAGAGGAGGAAAACAAATAAAAGAAATTTAAGGGAATCTCCATTGCGGAAAGCCGTAAGCTGAGAGTGGTACTAATGCATGTAAGGGCTTTGAGCTTATTTAGAATAGGCTTTGGTGTTGGGGGTTTTTTTTTCACAGGTTGTAGTGACGCGATTTACATTTGTGATGTTTCGAGAGTCAGTTTCAAAACTTAGAGTTGCACGTCTGTTACGTATATTTTTGAAGGTGATTGTCAGCTGAAAACACATGATTTGATGCCTGCCTATTATATCCCCGATGCCCGATGAAGGATATTTTAAGACCGTTGAACGAAGCTACGAAGAACACTCTGTCATCTGAGAAGTTGGAAAAGAAACTCGAACAAGAAATGGAGAATTCGGAGATACTGTAGAAGGCTACCCAAACTTGTTTAGAAAATGAAGGAAGCAACAAGCTGATACTGCCAATCAGGATCGGGTACAAAATTAAGGGACTTCGTCAAGCATTGCTAGATCTAAAGGAAGCTGAAAAAGGATTTCAATAGTCCGAGGGGTTTGTTGGTGGATATGCGCTATTAACTGTGACTTTTGTGCCATTAGAAGCAAGTATGGTTAAGGCATTACGGGAGGTCCCTGTGCAACAGTCACAATGCATCCCTTTAGGTATGACGTTCAGCCAATTCGGTTTTCTTTATTGTCCCGAAGGAATCAAATTGGATGAACCAGAGACATTCGAAGGATTTGACTTTTAAAGCACGATATTTATATGAGTCGTGTAGAAAAACAAGTGGAAAGCCTTCACCGCGAAACAGTTTTCGACAGATCCTCGGACAATTTCTTTCGTGCCGAAATCATACCTCGGCATTGAGAGTAGAATTCAACAATTTGTTGGACAACAAAATAAAGTTACTGCTCTTCTCAGTTACTCACTAACTCTGACAGTGGAACTATCCTAAACAAAGCTGACAGACACCAAAAACAATCTTTACTTAGAGAATAGTCATGAGCCAAACACCGAGATGGTTATGTTGGCTTATTTTGCCGAAGGTATGCCACCTTTAATCAATATTTGTGGAACGTATGCAAGACAAGTATCAGGAAATGTATTCTTGATTTTGAAGCCTAATCATGGGCCGCAAAGACCCTATCATCGAATTCTTGTAACGTAACGATTAAGACTCAACATTTTGATGCCGACGGACGTTTGCTGCTTATAACTATGACAGTGGAAAAGCAGTCATGGACAGGTGCAGTTTAGCTGGTAGTTGGCTGGTTAGCCTGAAGGCTGTAGATTCAGTACTGTTTTCTTTGATAAGTAAAAATCATGGTTGCGACTAAACAGATCATCCGATGGCATAGTTGCACTCTGAATACACATAAGTAGAACACATGACTCCTTGCTTAAGGAAAACTCAACTAACTTTGTATTTTACTACAATGGAAAGATATTCAATAAGTAGTGGCATGTCTTCAACAATTTTGCTTCAGAAAATTCCAACCCTAAAGTAATTCAGATACAATGTGTGTTCCTCTTACCACTCTAGTTGCAGCTCGGGTGCTAAAATCACGTTGCAACACTCATAAGTCCTACTTCGTCGCTGTCGCTGTCGTCTTATTGGAATTTTCATAGAGTTTCGTTAAAAGTTTTCATGCACAACTATGGTGCAACATTAAGTAATTTTCTCATCGAAAACTTTTGAACTGTACAACAAAGTAATTTTTATGACTTCATCGTCTCGCGTCCTGTTCACAAATTACATGGGCGGTGAATAATGGATTTTTTCTCTTTTTTTTTTTTTTTGTCCTTTATTAGAGGAAACATTAGCAATGTCTAAAAGTCTCTCATATAAGGCCTCGAGGAATGACCCATAGGTAGAGAACTATGTTTATCCCGCCTCCTTCATTGGTATTCGTCTGCTATGCAATTACATAATGACCATTAAATTAACTCCAAACCCACCTGGATGGTTGGATTCTTCTCTTCCAGAGCCAGAGTCAGAGTAATAATAATTCTTCGAAACTAGAAAAAAAACCAACAGGGTAGTTCTATCCAACAACTACTTCTATACTCGTACACTTATCAGTAATAGTCCTTTCGAGGGTGGTTTTAAGTACTCCTAATGGGTGGTAAAATGGTCATGGTTTTGATGATAACAACCGTCCAAGGGCAATCACCACAATAGCCCGCGTAAAATTCCACATGCCTATGGTTTGTGACACTATACTACTCGTACACACTACGCAACAGAAACATAGTCTGGGGAGACTCTGTTTTATGTTTTTTTTTTTTTTTGGAATTTTTTTCGGGGCGTGTTCCGTTTTCTATACACATTCGGAATAATTAATTTCGGTTACTTGACACCTGAGTGCCCTTAGAGTACTACAACACACGCGCGCGTTCCTTTGCTGCCAAATGAATGTCAGCAGGAGGGGTTTGGTTGAGGTGGTGACGACATCACTTGGGTGACTCTTGGTAGTGGTTGCTGACTTTTGCCCACGCGAAACATACTTATGACTTCATAAGGGGGCGCACACGGAGCTACTGTTGATTGATGTTCTGTTGGCCTTGTTCTGCTTCTTTTTTTTTTTTTTTGGGATTTCTCGAAACATAATAAAATAAAGTACGGGAGAAGCAAGAAGAATTGCTTACATAATTTATATGAAATATTGTCGGTGTACATGCTAAATTATGTACTTAAAGTGGAGGGGTGTTTGGGGGGAGGAGGATGAGGGCGGGCAGTGCCTGTTTTTATCTGTTACTTTCGATCAAATAAATCTTTTGGATGAAACGATAGACGTGTATGGTGATGGTGATGGTGGTAGCATGGGTGTATTACATGAACGAGCGGTTCGCTTGGAAGCGATTATTTAAGTGGAACATTTGTTCTGTGCTCGCGGATCGTAAATTAATAGATTTTTTGTGAAATAGGGGGTATAAACCCCGACGTTGACCTTAAGTCTTAACGAATGGTTTGTAGTGTAACACCTTTTTTGTTAGTCACGAATGGCTTTAGTTGGGAAATATGGGGGGGTCATTAATGAGCTGAGAATGCGCCTATGTCAGTGTAGAAGGGTATAGAGGAGTAGGTGTGGGATCTGAGAACCTTGGACTTCAAAGATCCCAATCGCAGCTTTAACTACGAAGGCAATGGAGGTATGTACGTGCTCAAATGTATGTGCACTTTTAAAGGTTACGTCCCGGCCGTAAAGCTAAGAGCGAAGTGAAGGTGGGTAGTTGGTATGGAAGGTACACCGCACCGCACCGCAGAGCGAAACCTACAAAAGGAGAAAGACATAGAAAAAAAATTCAGTCATCACGGCTAGGGAGGAGCCTTCTTCATGCCCGAAGAGTAGATTTCCAAACAGATCTCGCTGAACCGGTGTTCGTCAGCCAAATGGGCCGGTTAAAGAGTACTTTGAGGCCAGAGGTGTGTTCCTGCCTCGAAACGAACCTGGAGGGTAACTTAGTGACTCGTTACCCATTACTCTACTGACAAATCGGATAACAGCATAACTGCACTCCCGGCTCATGGGGTTTTTTTAGACGTAGAACATGGGGCGAGAATCATAGAAGGCAGACAAACAATGAGTGGAGGTCACTGGCCGAGAAATGAAAACAATAATATGGGTACGCGCCTACAACCTTGAGGGACTCCATTCAATTTCAACAGAGAATCGTATTCTGCAACAGGAATAGATAACGTGATAGAGTGTACCAATTCAAACAAATATTTCTACCCTCATAGAAGGTATTTCAAAGCCCTTAAAACTGATGCCAATTTTCCGGAACTAACACCAGGACCTGTCAATAGTATTCCGTAAAAAAAAAGAATTCCGCAAATTGCATCAAATAGCGAAAAGAAATCTTAATTTTCTGCAGCAGAAAAGGAAAAATCCATCTCCTCCTCCTGGCGAAAAACAACTCTCTCACCAGCATAGGCGAACCAGTTTCAAAGAACGAAAAGTACAAATTACAATCAAGGACCTTTGAGAAAACTATACATATAAAAACAAACACCCAATTAGAGTATTTCTTAAAAGAAAACTCGTAACATACAAAACGAAAGTATGTCGGTAGCTGAGTGTCTTCTTTGATCATTACTAGAAGTCCTCCACTTTTTTCCTCCTTTTTCTCCCCTTCCTTCGAAAAACAACTTGAAAACTGCCCGGAAAAAGTACGGAAAAAAAAATCGAGCTTAAATGAACATTTTCTTAGACGACAGACAGATAACGGATACAAATTTCTTCATCTATCGTCCGCATATCGAAAAAATGTTAAAAAAAAAAACTTAAATAAAGTAGAGAATAAATATTTAAGGAGTCCTTTCTGTTGGCATTTTTTTTTTGTTTCCTTTTTACTTTATCCTGTCGTCTCGGTGTTTTTTTTTTTTTAATTTTACTTTGCGAATTAAGCAATTTTCTTCTTCTAAATAAATAAAAAAATAAAATAGAAAGAGATACAAAGTCAGCAGATTCGGGGGGCAAGTATCTCTGTCTATGAGCGGTGTTGCTGGTGAGAAAAAAAAAAAAAAAAAACAAGAAAAAGAAGAACAAAAACACAAATCAAAGCCCCTCAGGGTGTGTGAGTACATATTTTTAGGCCTCTTCATCTCCTTAGATACATATCAGTTTTTTTTTTTCAAATCATCCCTAAAGGCGCGTATAGCGCCGTTTAAATTAATGTTTCCTTTTTCCGTCGCGAATACATAATTTTATAAAAAAAGAGGAAGGTAAACTCGAACTCCTTGCAAATAAACAGAGCGAAAAAAAATATCGATATCAAAGAAAACCAGAAAATCTGTTCCACACCCTTCGCAGACGATGATAGGGTTCTTCTCCTTCGATACACCGCCCTTACGCAACATAACAGATGCATAGTGTGAGGAGGTAGAGTGTAAAACTTTTTAATTTGACAGTATAAATGGAGTTTTTGGTTGACAGTCAAATTACTGTTCCATAAGATACTGTGTGACAGTCATAGATACTTGACAGTTGTTGCTGACGGTGGGCTGGTGGGCTGGCGGGGGTGTGTGCGGCGCGTTACGCGCCAAACAACCGAATAAGTGCCGCGTTTGCATATCGCAATCGATTTTTGATAAGGATAATTGAAATGCTCTACGACTCGGTAGATGGCAGGGGGGTTGTAATTTGAAACGATGGGCGAGGGTTGAAAGTGGTTTGTGTTTAATTGAATTTGAAGTGGGGTTGCCAGAAGGATATTTGGGGGCGGTGGGTCTACTATAAGCGGTTGATGTATTATTTAAGACAGTTTCGTAACCCCTTTTCACTTTTATTTTGGGGATTTTTTCTAAATTCCTTTTCTTTGAAGTACTCTAGCAACTGATGATGGTTAAATGGACTGAGAGAAGCTACTGCGATATAAAAGGTTCTTTGGCTATTTTTCTCCGTTTAAATGGAAGGGTCGAGATAAGAGCCCGGTAATCAGAATTTCCGTAACAAATGACCCACAATTTGGCACCACCCTCGGATCTATTCCACACCAGGTCAAATCAAAATCGTCTCGCGACTCCTCTGAACCACGATGATGATGTCATCATGGAGCAGCAAATAGGATTGAAAATCTAGTTTTCCCCTCACCCGCAACCGAAATGAGATAGCTCTACTGGATGAGGACAAATTTAAATGTTTACTTGCGAGTGAAAACTTTTCAATATCAATTCAAGATACATCCTTAGATACTCTCAGATACACGCTACGTATCTGTAGTGGAAAACTTTTAAACTTTTGATGGTTAGTTTATTCAGACGTCTTAGGTAAGTCGTTCCCTCTATTGCGGTTGTGCTGTGGAATGTCCCACAAATAAGAACATTTTCTGATGACGGTTCGAGAAAAATTTCTCCGTCGACAAAAAATTGGAGCAAGAATGACGTGAATGGTGCAGCAAATTTTAAGGAAAAGATCCCTGGCACAGGAACAGACTGCAACACACAAGTGATACTCTGCTTTCTTCCAAGAAACTTAAAGTTTAACAAAAGTTTTTTTTTTCTTTTCCCATTTTTATAATTGTCCTTTTGACTGGAAAGCCTTAGAGAATAATGTAATAGACCATCAGAATGGATCAGAAGAGCTGGTAGCAGCAGCTTTGTATGGGTATGGGTGTGTGAGAGAGGGTGACAGACGTTAAGAGTTTTTCATTCTCGTCATTTTTATGTAATTGCCGGATGTCAACAACTTTGGCAGCAGAAAGAAGAACATCTCCTCACCCGAAATGAGTTCACACCGACAACGACGACGACGACGACACAGAAGTAGAGAAAGGACGACAACGATGAATAGAGCGCGCACACCAGAAGTTGTCATAGTTTTTCGTTAACAAAAATTCGACCAAGAAAAAAAAGGACACCTACAATCTGCTGCTACTGGATTTTTTTTTATTTTTTTTTTTTTAACTTCTTCAGTCTGGGTTAGTTAAACGAAGCATGTATCCTTTTGAAAGGACGATTCATAGAAGGCTATATGTACATCTACAGCGACACACATTAGTGAGCTGAGCTTGGGCGTGTGAGAGTATACGACTATGTGTGCGAGGGGTTGACCGCATTTTTGTGTGTTGAATTCCACTTCATGTCCTTTTCTTTCCTTTCTCTTTATTTTTTTGAAGAATGGGTGCGTGTTTGCTCTTCCTTCAAAACACCCTTCTTGCTATCTTCTTATGTTTGTTTTATTTTTTTTTTTTTCTTTTTTTTGCGGATTCCTTTGATGAAGGTGTCTTTTGCGTGCACCGCAATAGACAATCATGATAATGATGATGATGATGATGAAGGAATTTTCAGAGTCACTTTTGTTAATCAAAGGACTGGAAAGGAATAAAGCCTGATGAATGTACATCAGGCAATGTGAATATTGCGGTCGACTGGTAGGATCGTGCGTGTGTTTGTGAATGTAAAATTCCTCATTAATGGGCGTTTGGGGTTGGTTTTGATTTTAAGGTCTCCTTAATGAAGGGGCGGCTTTTGAAGGATCTTGTCGGTATCAAGTTTAATTGTACGCATCAATGGGACTCTATCTGAGGAATGAAAAAGCTTTTATTCTGAAGAAGTAAAAGGGGGACCGCGAAATGAGGTGAATTCAAGGATAAAATATCGCTTGAAAGTGCAGAAGTCTTTGACATTTGAAAAATGTGTAGGCCTGTGAATGGCACCTTGAGGCACCCCAGTCGAAATTATTAATTTGTGAAATGAAGGACAATGAATTGAGATTCTTCGATGACATGAAAATGTGCGCTCTAACTAGACAAAGAGATAAACAATGGATTACACATCGATTAGGCGAAACATAGTTGCGATGAAGATACTGTTGGTAGGGTGGGGCGTTAGCGTCCATTGCGATATGCTTATGTCGAAGGGCAACAACTGTGTGCTTTCCGAGACAAGGCAAATTAGGTAGAAAAAGGAAAAGATCCTGATACGATGGACTTTCCGAAAAGTATCTTTCTAAACCTCTAATGTCACAAGACGCATCTCTGTATCGACTGGATGTCAACCGAGTCCAGAAAACAAAAATATCCAATGATCCCCAATCTGCCACAGTACCGTCCCCAAAGTGAATCACTTCCAAAACCTTTTCCAAAGCATGATACGCCCCAACTGATATAATTGTTTGTGGTTTCGCCAATTACAGTGGATTCGATTATCCATCAAATGGCAAAGATAACGATTGTTTTATGCGGTGTAAATTACTACATAAAAATACCGCTATTTGATAGTTAAGTTCGATTTTAATGCGTTTCACCTCTGAAATAGAGTGAGTGCGTTTTATTATCCGATCAAATTAATTTGCAATTTGATGGCTCTAATGGGTTGAATTGCCTATTCAATTGGAAATTATTTCATTGACAACGGGGCAAGAACCATTCCGAAAAATATAAAAAAACCTTGTGACGAGGTCGTTAATTAAAAAGTTATGGGAATTCCCTGTTAGAATCGACTGGTGAATGTTTCATAAAAAAATGCGACATCCCTCCTGACGCAATAGCTGTCATGCATTTGCATTACAAAAAAAGCCACTGGACTGTGTATCATTGTAAATCGCATCGCAATTGTTTAAAAATAAATTTAACTGAATCCTTTCAGGTTTATTATTCGTGGAAGCACAGCGATGGAGAGAAAATTAAGGTTACAGAGGCAGTTTAAAGGCAAAAGGAGGCTCTATCCGCCAATCGATTAGGAAAGAAACGAAAAAAAAAAACACCTTTGAATCGACTTCCATCGCATTTCCGGAAACCCCAATTGTCGGGACGTCCCAAACTAAGACCGGCAAACAAATTCCGTACGAAACCATTAATCCCGTCCACACAATTGCATTTGCAGCCAACACCACCGGCAATTTTAGCAATAAATTCATAAATTAGGAGCACAAAACCTGCACTATCCTATTTCCAATTCCACTCAACGGTCGGTCAGGCATGAGCGCCTAACCACAAACTTATTATGCTACACGTTTATGCTTCTAACAATGGCGGAAGCGCCGACGATGACGGTGTCAGGACCAACGGCTGTTGCTACCGCATTCAATCCTTCGTGGTCCATTTCGCATGCAGGAGAGACAACAACGCACATTAGATCAAGTTTTCGTTGATAGCTTTGTCCTGTGGAGTAGTATACCTATACAGATGCATGTACGTCCAGAAGAACGGAGTTTTTGTTCGGAAATTTCATAAGGAGTATGTCGGACCGGCAATGGTGTTCGTGGTCCTTGTTGAGCGACACGTTCGATGCATTGAAATAAGGAGCCCGATGGTGTGGTGTATCAGGTTATGACGAGTAGATAGAGGAAGTTGATTGATATATTTTTTTTTTCCTTTTTTTTAACGGCTGAGTGGATCAATTTAGATGCAGAAGGAGTCCTGGTTTAGGGTATTAGGTTGACGAAGACAATTTGTGAGGAAGGAAAGAAAAATTGGATGATGTCGAGTTGATTAGTGTGATCAATAGATGACGGAGAGGATTTCTATTCGATTTCAGTGCCTTTGTTCTACATACAGCTTCCTCTTGGCCCCCACTGTTGGGGGGAATTTACCTAAGATACCTCGTACTTGGGCCAAGTGCAGTCGGGTTTCAGATAAACTTTTCTGCTCCACTGCCCACACCAAAACCACGAGGAAATAACCATTTTCTACAGCAAACGGAGAAGACTCTTGAAATCTGAGACACACACGTATACTTGGCCTTGAACATCAGACCCGTTGCCTGTAGCAATGCATTTAGACACAAATTAAATGTTTGAGGTCTTCAATCATCAAAAGCATTCTACCCTACTAACTTGCGTCATTTAAAATTCTATAAATTCAAAGCGGAACACAAGGATATCCACAAAACCACATTCGCACATCCCACCATGTTGTTGCTACGGTTTCCTTACCATCCCCTCCCATCTCTCACCGGCAATATGTGTCATTGCCAATTCTAATTGTCACAACGCTGGTGAAAGACAACGGCATGAGAGGATAAAAAAAAGACACGGAAATCAGCAAATGCGCTGAATGGTGACATGATTAAAAGATACCGTCTTTCAATCACCTACCACCA
The DNA here is from genome assembly GCA_946965025.1 of Blera fallax. NCBI lineage: Eukaryota > Metazoa > Arthropoda > Insecta > Diptera > Syrphidae > Blera > Blera fallax. Next base: position 4,532,900 of record OX337247.1, on the reverse strand, counting down.
TAGTCACAGCCACCAAAACCACAAAGCAACACGATGACAACAAAACGTCAAACGTTACGCTTCACAACACCGTCTAATGATAATTTATTGTGACGCAACACAATTCGACGAAGAGTTATAACACTTTCCTCAAAAAAAGGACATCAACCTAAACCACACTTTTCACACCGCCATTCACTGCACATATAAAAAAAAAACGAAACTCTCTGCCTGCCAAGTAGAGTAAAAGAAAATATTGTACTTTGCATCCAACACAACACGGTTGTCAACCACACAAAGTGCAACTTCAAAAGCTGCTGCTAACAACTTGACATGCAAAAAAAAACAAAAAAAAGGACACAAATAGTGAAGAAGGCGCGAGGTCAACACTCAGCAAACCAGCACAATAGACGCCCGACTCAACAAAGTGTGAAAGTTACACTTTTTTCTGCTCCTTTGCCTATCTTCAGGGGAGATAACGGTACGCTGTTGCACTGTGTTTCTTTTTTTTTATAGTCCTTGCTCATATTTTTTTTTTTAGCAACCATCATAGAAACGATACTGAGGATTCGCATAGGTAAGTCTAGAGAGTGAAATAGTCCAACAAAAGAAGTGGAATTCAGGATGCGTAACGAAAGTGACAGAAGGTAGGACCCAGACATAGAGAAAGAGAAAAAATCCGAAATTGCAGTCAAAGCAAAAAAAAAAAAAAAGTAAAATGAAAGAAAGGACATACATCCATACAGATAGAGAAAAAGGAGCACATAAACGCTAGCTTGACCACAATTTCTCTCATGAGAAACATGAAAGGACACTTTTCATTTCAAAGGCAAAAACACCCCCCCCGCCCCCATTGATACCTTTGTGCAATTTAGGCTTACGAATTTTCTTGTTAACACAGATACGTGGTCAAAAGGATATGAAATTTTGGTCATGGGTAGCTTTGTTTTCCGGATCAGCAGAGGATTTATATGAGCTTAAGAACCAAGCAATCAAAAAAAAATGTGTTCGTTGCCAGTTCTGACACTATGCGACAAGGAGGACGAGGCTTACATGTCAATTGACAAGCAGATGATCGAATCAATGATTCAACTAAGGTATTTGATTTTCGTTGAAAGAATAGAGACTCAGTTCTGACACCACATGGCAGCATAGACGAGGTTTGATAACAGGTAGAGGGCTTACGAAAGGCTTTTCGTCAAGCGACTGCAATAAGCGGTACAGCAATTAACTGGAGTTCCCCTTCTGACACCATATGGAAGAGCTCAACAACATTTGGGATGTCACCGAATGAATAAGTCCTTTTTCTGAGAGTAAAATGGGCGCAAAATACTTCAGGCTTACTAGAGTTCTGATCAGACCCGTCTTATAACCAGAACAGCATCGAGCATAGCCATAGCCATCCATTTGGAAAATGGATGTTTGATCAGCAGTCACATGGTTAACCAACTCGCTTAAAAATGTTCGACGCATGGGGGAAGAAATTGTAGATGCTATGGTATTACCTAAGAGGCTTGTTGTTTCGAACTGCCCTTGTGAATCCTTTAGTGCATGTCGCCACGTCTTAGTAAAAACTTCTAAAGTCTAACAAAAACCTTGCAGTAGGATGCCTACGTCTGGTGTTTTGACGTAGATTTGCGAGTACTTTGAAAGCCTCTTAGTTGGTCACAGTGAATGGCCAGTGGCAGAGGTTAGAACCCAAGTAAATCATCCTACTCTGGACATGCTTAGACGTTTTATTATTGGCTGTTCTATGCTCAAGAGCTGTTGGAAGATTTGCTTGAAAAAGAGTCGTACTGAACCATCAAAATTGAAACCACCACACAACCACAAAATACCGAAACAAATTTATAGCAAACCCGAACCGCCTACTTGAGAGACTCTCTACAGCAACAACGACAGAAATGCTTACAAACAATAACCAAACATTGACCACTTAAGACATCCTTCAATTTCAGATTTATTACCATCAAATAATTCAAGGACTCTCCTCGAGATAAGTAGTATCCGAATTATTTGCTACTTCTTCCAGAATATTCAAAGGCGTCAACACAAGACCAAAGTTCCCCCACAACCTCAGGCTAACACATCCGTAAATTGAGCAAATAAATCGTGTTAGCTATTTACTCGCCAATCGAACAAAAAAAAAACCAAGAAAAAGACAAACTTTTTCTCGTTTCTTTTGAAACCAAACCAACCAAAAAACAAGCAGACAACAAAACTGCGAAACAAGACAACATTTGGGTCTCCAAAACATTTATTGATCTCTCGTCCTTTTTTTTTTATTCGCCTTGGCAATAATTCAACAGGAAAATACACAGGATTCCGGATTCTGTAACACACAACAAAAGAAAGAAAGAAACGTGTACCACATGCTTCAGTGGCAGAGAAAACTTTTACCAGATAAACAAAAGAAAAAAAAAAAAAAAAAAAAAAAAAACGAAGCAAAAAACTTTTTTATCCTCACCACTCAAAAGTCCTTTCGTACAATTAACGAGAACAAACACACGGTAGCAAGCAGAGAATCAAAGGAGAGAGCAAAAAAAAAAAACGTAGTAGTAGACTCAAAAGTATCTGAAGACTAATCGACCAAGAAGGGAATAAATTAGTATCTATTACTATACTCGTACCATGCGGCTTTCACTTCAGATAAAAAGTCTTCTTCCTCTTTATTTACGGACTAACACGTCTTCCAAAAAAAAAAGAAAGAAAGGCCAACTGAACTGAAATTGAAAGTAAACGCAAGCAAGGATGTACAGCAGACCTGTCAGTGGAATACAAACTTTGCCCAGGTCCTCGCCTGTCTACCTGTCAAGGAAAACCTCATAGACACACACATGAAAGCCTTTGTTGTGCATGCATTTTTCATAAGTCTCAGCGAGCAAAGTGCTGGCTATATAGTCCTTTACATAAATTGCGTAATCAATCCTCGGAGATGAATTTGTATCCATAATTGCTGGCGTAAAAGGGAATACGTTGAAAGCAAAAAAGCACGAAAACTAAGACTACCACACATGCTAATTGTTTGTGTTCGTGTTGGACGTAACGAAGGACTTCATTTTTGCTCCTTTTGCACTAATAACACTTTAAACACTCACTCAATGGCGCTCATATGCCGATAGTTCCAATTTGGAACGAATGCAAATGCAGAAAGGTCGCTAGTACACCACATACTTATGTGCGGATATGTATCCTCGTATCCTTTTTCATGTGACGTTGTTTTTTTTTTCGTTTTATGGCAGCGCGCCCGCTGAAATTCGCTTTCGTGATTGCCAACTCTTTTTAGTTTATTGGACTGGAGTGGCCGTAACGTGAGGATATACGATGCCATATAGCTACCACACTTAAGCAGGCACTCAAACAAACCGTAGTTGAAACCCTTATTGCATAAACAGGACTTGAGTGTGAGTTTTTCGGGGGTGTCTACGAGTAAAATTGCCTTAAAAATTCTGAACTTTAAACCATCGATTATATTTAAAGAGGGGAAGGTTGTAACGACGGTAATTCATTACCTGTAAGGCAAATTTAGTTTATGAAGGAATTATGGTGAAGAGTTAAAATCCTTTACAGCTTTTTGAAAAAATTGTCTTAAAACTATCGATTACTTTTCCATTACTGGTAACAATCTTGATAACGAATCAATATTTCGTTTTGAATTATGGGCATTTGGTGGGAAGTAGATTTTATGCCAGGCGATCGACACGAAAAAAAAGTTTCGAACATTACTGGGTATGTATTCAGTAATTAATTACCATCCCATTACTTGGTAATGCATCAAGCAGATAAATTTTCGATCATCCCTCTTTTTCACTAAACAATTAATTCTTTGTAAACAATTGTAAACGAATTTAGTAGACTTCAGCATACACTGACGCTTACTGTTTGATTACTTAAGATTACCCAAGGTACTCTTAAGCAATAAGCTACTTAACAGCTCTTGGTTTAAGTGATATCTATTCAATCAATTTCCATTAATGGAACTGATCAGATTCTCTTAAATTTCGATTGTCTAGTCTAGGAATTGTATGACTAACTATAAGTAATGATTACATAGGAATCCACAGTGCACAGAAAATGTTGAAATCAGAGCCACCATGCACCCAGAAAAACCGATGAGAAGATGATGGAGAACCACAACCTTTAAGGAGTTCATACGCAGGACCTTTTGGAACAAAGCATTACCGAAACCTGTCTCAGAAGGAACAATAAACTACAACACTTCTGTGAGGTGAAATGGAACAAAAGTTCATTGCAATGAACGCAGTGGCTTCCGATTCGTTTATCCACTAAATCGTCAACTAAATATCAAATCCTTCCGTATAGACCTTTCGAACCGACAACATTCGGATCGACAAGCGAACACAACGCTACAACTGCCATTCGTTTCCCCATTCATAAGTGTTCTCAATGTAAAGCCACAAGTACTAGTCAAACAAACTCCCAAAAATAAGTGCTACAATGCCCAGCCTACCATCATTCGCTCGCTCACTTAATTTATAGTGCAGTACATACTTAATGCTGCACTTTTCAATTGCTTCAGAAGAAAAATAAGCCCTTCCCAGTGTGAACGTGTCCTCACTAGGTCTGCAACCCCTAATTAAAAACTCTTCTTGTGTAAAATCAGCAACAATTCAAGAACTCACATGGGTGATGGTTGCACTTCGCCTTCTTCATTTTTTTTCTTTCACTCTTCCACCAGAGCACCTTTTGCTCCTTTTTTCCTCCTGAATAGGGAGAAAATTTAAATTAACTGAGAACTACATTTCTTTCAGAGAATTCTACCGCCTCTGGCTTAAATGTGGCTACGAAATAAATCATTTTTAAAACCACCTAGTTTTGGCAAGTATGAATGATGGTGTATATATTTTAGGGAGAGAACAACTTAAGTAGTTGAAGTACGAAGTTGAATGACTCAATCATTTGGCCACGTGGAACTAATAAGTAGGTCTTTATTTCACTTTAGGGGTTTTCAACTAAATTGGGGTGATTTCGAAAACAATGAAACCCCTGTCAATGTAATTAATCATGTCAGCGGAACAAAGACATTCTAATTAACGAGTAAAATAGAATAAAAGGCGTAAGTCAATGTCTGGTAACTAATTTCCCACACTTAGTTACACAGTGAGACAAGACGAGAATAAAGCCGGTTTTATATTCAATTTAATTAAACTAAGTTGACATCATACTAATGTATACAGATTCATATTTAAACGAGTAGATCTCATGAGATAAAATCAACACAGAAAATAAAAAAATGGCGCCCAACGCAAGTCCCATTTCAATTAATAATCAATTAGTTTTAATTATTTATTTACAAAGGCCTTTGAAATATATTAAAATGACCCTTGAAATCCACTCGATCTAAAAATTTTATTTCCATATCTAACAGCGCCCCCTTTGCCTAGCCACTCAATCAGAATCAATAACTCTCATCTATTTATCACACAAGAAAAAAAAATTAAATCATTCATTGCAATTACATGCTTTACTAATTAATTGAAATCAAAAATCGTTTCAAATTGATTACCCCAAGTTGATCAACGCGCACACTTAGTAAAATAGAAACCTCAATACTTCAAATTAATGATTATTAATAACAAAAGGCCCGACGCAATTATCCAAAAAGAGCAGCAAGCACACAGACACACACACAACCAAAAGAAAGTAATATAAACATAAATATCCCAGCGTAATACCAAATGAATCGAAATAACGTACTAACAATGTATTTATAATCCCTAATCATAAAAGATATTTCCAAGCCATATAGATACAAATGCGCTTATATAAAACAAATTCAATTTCATTAATGCACACAACTCATAGTACCTTTAACAAAGCCACAAACAATAATAATATCGACAAGTCAAATCGTCAGTTGCTGGCAAGAAAGAAGGGGGCAACAAGGGAGGCCAGAAAAAAAAAAGAAGTGGAAACTCTGAAGGACTCGAAGGTAATTTGGGGTAAACACTTCACGGCGTAATGTTCCTGCAGGGAAAACAGAATTTTTTTTTTTTTTGCTTGACTGTTGTTAAGCTTAGTGGTTGCACGCTATTTGTAAGAGAAAAAAGAAAAAAAAAAAAGAAGCAACATCTCTTTGGTTAGAAAAAGAACACGCTAACGCGTTCTATTTTTAGTTCATAGAACTGCAAATACAAAACCAAAAAGTAGAAAAAATTGGCGCCCAACGCAAGGCAATTGCGTTTTTTTCCCCCCCCCTCATAAAAGGGTGTTTATATTTCACACAGAATGAGCTGTGAGGCTTTAAGTAAACAGAAGCTACTGTGAAATGGATAATGGATAAGATACATTAATTAAAATAAACAAGTATTGCGTATCGCTTAGCAATACTTTCTGTGTTTGCATTCTTTATGGATGCAATATATGTACATATATCTCTAGTCATGGGTTAGGATGTCAAGACTCAAATTCAATATCAAAACAAATACAAAAAGCAACCTACAAACTATTATTTCAAAAGGATTACAAACATATTGTACGAGGCTTAGATGAAGTCTGTATAAATGAGATTCGCTACATTGACCTCATAACCTTTTCACCTTTTCAAAGTGTTGACAGAAGCCGAGTCTGCAAAGTGAGTAGAAAAGCTAGCTTTTCTAAAATTCTTAAATGACAACACACTTCCGAAAGCACACTCAAGGACATCACAAACAAACCTCATCTCTCTCTCAGCTAACCTTAACTCTATAATGTGTTAAAATTTTCGTTTTCCAAAAGTTTACCTTCTAAAATTGCATACTTATTCAAATGTTATCCCTTCGTAAAAAAAAGGAACATATTCCCTTCCATCCAGCACTCAAGAAAAGACAGCAAGAAAAACTTGAATATATTGACTGAAACATGCTGCACTTTTCTTCTCCATATTGTCAAAGTTTAAATATTTTTTTCTTAGCTCTCTCTGTATCCGTTGGAACAAGAAAAGTGCAAAATGTTAGTAGACAACAGCAGAGAGACCCAATGAAGTATACAAAAAAAAAAAAAAAAACAGAAGCATACGAGTACACACACTTGATCTGTTTGAGGAAAAGGATGCATATGAGCAGTTTTCTTACAATGCCCGTTGCTATAACACAAACTAATTTTGCATCACAAATTTACCTCCTTTCATTCCGAATTTTGAATCATCTTGAATCCTTCATCCTTCATCCTTCATCCTACATACTTCTTTTCTTTTATAACATTTGGCATATTTTGAAGATCTCAGCTATTCTTCTGTTTCTAAGGCAAATGAGGAAGAAGGAAAGGAATGCAAGTTGCAATTTCAAGTAAAATTTTTGCCTCAATAAAAACCTCAGAGATATGTTTGTTTATCCTGTTTATCCTTGAAGAACGTATGCAAACAGTTTTTTTTCTTGCTTTTTATTTGAAAACTTATCCCTGGATATCGAAAGATGCCAACGAAAAATTCCGCAAATTTTATACAATTTTTTTTTTTGAGGGATGTCCTTAAAAGTTTTTTATTTCACTTTTTTTTTTTCGTCAACATTTGTTAAGGTTGACATTAAAGTCACGGAAAACTTTTCTTTCGCAAAGTTTTTTTTTTTTTTGTTTTCTTGTTGCGGAGGACACAATTATGTATGAAGAGGATATAAAGTTTTTTTTTTCTGTTTTGGGGGGTGACAATGGTGAATGTGTCATTCTTAAGTTTTAACGATTTTTTTTTTGGCTGAAATATACACGACTATTTGCTTAATACAGAAATATTGTGAAGGTCAGATGTGAGAAAAAGTAGTCAATATACAAGACTCTTCATTTAGAGACTTTGGGAATTAAAATGAAAATTTTTGGGTGACCTTTTAAGTAAATTTTGACATGTGGAAATATGGTTTCAGTGTAAGTTTCCTCCTGATTTTTAGCGGTTTTCAAAGAAAGAAAAAAGAGTGGAGTACCCAAAGGAGATCAGGGTTATTATTTGAACAGCAGCATTAAGTCCCGCCTCCAGTGTAAGGTAAAAGTTTGAAGGAACGACTGGAATCCCCAAAATCTCATTTTATGGTAATATTTGAACAAATTGCCTTAAATCACGGAAGTAACTATCGCTTGTTTCTCCTCGATATTTCTATCCGATTAAATTCAAAAACAGGAAAAACGAAAAAATTGGCGCCCAACGAATGTTACCTAGATCCACCTTGGGAGCTAAATTCAAATGCGATTATTTGAACTAACAAAAATTGGAAATACTCTCCTACCCAAAATGTTTGGCATCATTTGAGAGCGAAATTTCTGCTTTTTAATTGTCTCATTCAGAGTCGGTTTATTATCTACTCGATACAGATTCATAGATGCACCACGCCTAGCCATATGTACCTAGTGTCATTGAAGAAAAATATTCCTGCTACAAACTCCATTTCAGACCAAATTTCCCATGCAAAGGCAATGTTTTCCACGCAAACTTCCAACATTTTCTATTAGACAGCTTCCGCTCTGCTTTAGATGCCCTAATAATGCACACATGGATGCTGGTATTCCAACTGAATGCACAACCCAACTCACAGCCCACTGTCATATTTGACCAGTTAACAGAAATTCCGCGGAGAATGAACGGCAAATAACAGATACCTACTAACGCACAACCATATACCTGTATTTGCAGCAGCATATATAGAGGGGGGTTTTAAGAAGCAGGTGATTAGCAGAATTTCAGTTTTACCCGAAGCTAGCATCAATGATATGGATAAGTATATGTACCTAGGGAGATGGTGGAAAGTTAGAAATCACTTTTGACTGCATTTTCGCTTATCAACTATTTTGCACTAGAGGCAATAGCGAAATGCTACGATTAAACTTCACAACCCCTATGCTTGAAATGTAATTCACGGTACATGACTCTATAGGTGGATATCGGTGGCGGAAGAGTTTTCCTCCCAAGTATCCATGATTCACATCTAATTGGTATATGAGCAAATAAGTATGCTTTTTATTAGCTCCTGCACTGTTGGAAATTGAAACTAACAAAAAGGTTTCAAAGCTGACAAGATAGATCGAGAAAAAAAAAAATTGGCGCCCAATCAAACGTATTCATGGAAAGCTTGTAAATATTTATGATGACTCGTGGCAACAGAAATGAATATCAGAGATGGAGTCCCACATAATTTCCAAAAATTAATGTAAGCAACACAGTAAAAAACAAAAAGATAATCAAAATTGGCGCCCTATGCGGGTCCCTGGCAACTAATCATCCCGCGAATTCCAACATTAATTGCCTCTTATTTTAAAGCAGATATCATATTAAAAGCTGTAGCCTAACGAAAATCCTCAAATCAAAGGTTAAAGTGCTTATTTTTTGCACAACGATTCGTGACTGTTTCCCGAAATACCCTTGAATAAAGCAATAAAGCCACAATTTAAAGATATTATGACATGCTGCATAATGCAGCTCAATTCATTTCAATTTATGATGTGTTACCAAACTGCATGCATTTATGATAATTTAATGATAAATTAAAAGGAAATGCAAACATCCACCAACCTCCTCCAACTGCCTACCGCCCGCCCGCCCGCTATACACGCAAACAGCAAATACATTGAACTTCATTTGGCCACTTAATATGCAACATACATAGTTCATTATAATCCCCTTACCCAACTACCCACCTACTACCAAACAAAAACGCCAACATCAACTCCAAACAAACCCCCTTTCCAGAGGATATTTGCAAGCGCACAGAGAAGCAGCTGCAACAGCAATCGCTTCAATTTAATTGCTTTCGTCAGCAGGTAGAGCTGGTAACGGTAGCAACACACAACAAAACGGTTGTAGGGTTAATGTTTCGTATTTTTCGCAGTTGACTGAGTTAGCTAGAACAACAACAACAACAGTGTTTCATCGGACACTTTTAGCCTAGACCGGACGCCTGGTTAGGTCATCCCATGACCATCCTTTTTCTGAGTTCTTCCTTTTACCTTCCCATTACCGTCATAAATACGTCAAAGATTGCATTAGCAGTAGTATGAGAGGCAATTCCCTTATATGAACTGCCAGCGTTGTTCGATGGATTGAACTGCATACGAGATACACAATTTGGGAGGGCACTTTCGTCGATAAACACGCGCGCGATGTTTATCCTATGTATATATGTACGTACTCCGTACATCGAAATGAAACTATCTGTATCTATAGGTATGGATGGGTGGCTCATGCTGGGAGTGTGCACTAAATGTCAACATGTCAACATTGCTAAGGTTACCTCTCCATTGGAGGCCTTTCGAACAGAATGCCGAGGTCAATTGGTAGTGTAATGAATTTCAAAGGACAAACATTTTAGTACAGTTAAGGAAAAGGCTAAATAATGTTGCGCTTTTCCCTCCACTTTTACTTTTGTCGTTTGCTCCTATCTTAGGACCCCCAAAGGGATACCTGCGCAACCCAAAATAGATTTTCACCCTTTCAGCCTTGAACTGCATTCGTTGAGTTTCGGTTTTTTTTTTTTTTTTTTTTCGAAATTTGTGTACAATGATGCACCCGCAAACAACTAACCAACCCCAGCACACAGCATCAAAATAGTAATTTAAACTTTTGCAATTTCGATGTTGTGTTGCAAACACACGCCCACTACCACTGCTACCACGACCGCACCACAACGTGCCAATTGCGCTCCCGTATGGCGCCTTATCGGGTATAAATCTACCCCCCGATTACATTGCTGCATGTAATTGAAATAAATTAACTCGAAGCGATAAGCGCAGGCGAGGGGCGTGGTGATTATATGAGAATGATGATTTTCATTTGCCCTCAGAAATTTAAATTACTTTTCGAGAGACTCTCACTTAAAGGTAAGATAGATAGATACTCGAATTGTGCGAGCGCAGGGTGGTGGTGATTTTTTGTATAGTTTCTATGTGAAAAGGACTAAAAAAAGCTCATCATCATCATCATGATCATCATTGCCGTCCTCATCGTTATGGTGGTTGTCGTTTTTATCGAAGAAATTGTAAAAGTTTTAGTTCAAAATTAGTTCACAAGCTTAAAGAAGTTTTAGGTAACGAAATTTAAATTGAAAATCTCCTTTTAGGAGGATTATGTAAAAGGTAGATACAAGTGCTTAAAGTAAAATTCCTTTTTATTCCTGTTTAAACGGATTTTAATGGAGCTATAGTGAAAATGGCTGTCTGGTAGTTGAGAAAAGTGGCAAATTAGTTTGTCATAGAGAACGCTTATTTGAAACGGTTTTATTCTAATTCGGTTCGGTTTTATTAAATGTATAAAATGTCCTCCTCCATACAGAGACACTGAAAGGCCCTTCGAATCTTAAAGAATAACTTTTACACCAAATTGAGATTAGTTTGCCTTAATTGGCGCCCAACGCTGGTTTTAAGAAATGTCCTCGATACAAATGTGTTACCTTCATCAAATGTTCGTATCTCTAAGAATGTCGTATGACTATTCTAAAATGTGTTCTCTTAATTGGCGCCCAACGGTAGTTTTAAAAAATGTCCTCGATACAAATGTGTTACCTTCATTAAATGTTCGCATCTTTACGAATTTGGAACGAGTGACTTTCCTTTCCACTAAATCAAAAAGTATTCTCTTAATTGGCGCCCAACGATGGGCACGCAATTACACTCATAAACAAAACAAGACTCACGGAATCTTTTAAAACAGAAAAGTATGTCCCTCAACGTGCAATGACATTTTTTCCACTTAACCTTTCCCACCAACTCCTGTGGTAATAATCTCCATCGTTTGATTGCGCAAGTTTTTTTTCCGTTTCTTTTCTTTTTGTTTCTTTGTTTGGAAATTCATTAAAAAGCAAATATTTAAATTTCTTCGCACTTTTCTTTTTGGGGGTTTCTTTATGAACTTCTTTATGAGAAACTTTGTGCACTTCTCTGAGTCTTATGAGGGTTTTTCTTAGGCGTTTAGCAAATCAAGCATTCCACACACAGTGGGTGCCACACCACTCAGCATTCGAAAACTAGTAAGCAGCAAGCATCAGCAGGGAAGTGGAGAAGTTTTCTCTGTACAACAAAAAAGTTAAAATTTCAATTAGGTAACTTTTACTACTTTCCAGGGAAAAATAAAACTTTCTTTTGACGCACACAAGGACGAGACGAAACGGAAGAGAAAAAAAAATCCAAGAGTAACCCTCAAATGTTTTTCTTACTTAATGTTAATCCTTCGCCTCATTCCCTGGCTGATTCCACTTCAACTCTGTGTGCCCTGGATTTATTTTTAACTTATGTTTAATATACAAGAGGAATTGGAAATATGAGTTTGTTATCCTTTGAGAGATGAGCGCAAGATTTTTGTTTATTTTTTTTTACCTTCTTGAGGGAGTGTCAGAAGGTTTGCATTAGTTTACCACTGATCCACAAACTGGGAATTGAACTGATAGAATATTAATCAGATTAATAGAGGAGAAGTGGTATTTGAATTAATCATCTTTTGGGGCGAATAAGTTCTCCGCTTCGATTTGATTAATTGGCTTGAAGCGAAAGTTTTTCCAACGAATCGAGATCACATAGGAGACTCAGAATCACAGTCGAATGCCACCTCAATGATTTGGAATTAACAGAATCTCCAGAGTTGTTGGTTGGTATGAGATATCAAGAGGAATGCGTGGCACTTTAATGAACGGGAATGGCAATCAAAAGCTGTCAAGCACACTTGACAGTCAAATGCGGACCCCCTCAATGGAAAAGTTGGAACAAAAAAAAAGAAAACTATTCGAACAAGAGGTGTATGCAAGGGTCAGTGTCACCCTTCAATCACCCAAGAAAATCGTGGAAACAAAGACTTCATATTCTATAGAAGTAACCTTCTGATCCAAAAGGCTGTAGGAATTTTTGAACACCGAATATTTGTTGGACTTGACAAGTGGTCGGGGTCAATCATTTTTCACATATTTCCAGGCACTATCGCAAAAGATACAGAACTTTTAGAAGCCTACTCTGGGTGAGGCGGCACATAAGGACTGAGAGCAATGAAAAGGCGAACTCTCTGGCAAAGCAAGAGTCAACCTCGGAGTTCTCTGGTCCTGAACCATTTGCAGCAATTGGCAGAGGATTCGTGGAGCACGTGATTAACAACTGGACCGAGGCGGAGCACCAGAGAAGGTGGTCAACCGTAGAAGGTTGTAGGCAGCCAAAAATGGTTATTAAAATGCGGACTGGCAGCACTCATAGAGAAGTTCTAAGCTTGGAGCGAAGAGCACTGAAATGGGTGGTAGCGTTATCTACAGGTCATGGAAAGTTCGGGTATCACCTAAAAAAGATGGTGGGTCTTCTGGAGAATGATACCTGTGAACTATGCCTGGAGAAAATAGTGACGGCGGCACATATATTGTGTCAATGTCCGGCATTAGCTAGCAGAAGAAGAGAGGTCTTGGGACGCCACTGGGTAGACACGAGGAATCAAGGCCAGAAAAGAACTGTGGAGAAATCCAGAGAGTCTCTCAGGCTAAGATGGATCGTGGAAGAGAGACGAAAAGGGACCCATAATTGTGGTCTGATTCGGGATCTCTCGAAATCATATATAAGTACTCAGCCATGAGGCTTATTGAAAATGTCTGTCCATTTCGATATCTTCCGGAACACTAACCGAAATCTTCTGCGACTCGAACCATAGGTCAGCTAAGTACTCAGTCTTGAGATTAATTGAGAAACGTTGTCCATCTTTAACTCATTCACGGGAAAATAGCAATAATACAACATGAAAAAAAATATAATTGAAGCTGCATCGATAGAGTTGTGAAGTTTCAAACCATTTGTTCCGGTCTTAGCTGTTTCACTACCTAAAAATTACAACATTTTTCGGCCGAATTCTAACAGAGATCTTAGGATTTTTGACACCCAAACAGAATGATAATTAAAGTGGCTTTAAGGTTACTCCACAGATGTTCGAGGTGATTAGGAACACCCTTATGATTTTTAATGTGTCTGTCCTTGCTACTTTGCGGTTGCTGCCCGAACTAATTGAGAACTGTCCCGACTTTGGTTTAAGATTTTGAGGACATCTTTGAAAGTTACGTTTACTCCAAGTTTAAATAAAAATCGAACGATAAAGTCACTCGAAAGGTTATAGTGGAAACTTGAACCAATAACTCTGCCCTTGAAAACCAGATACTTTATCTCATTACACATCCATGACTCAGTTATTCACTTCTCATAACTCCATCCAACCGAAAGATCACAATCACTTTTCGTGAAATTACATTCTGCATTGATCGCAATAAAAAAAAAGAACTGTAAAGGCAACAGAATCTATCACCGCCTTCACGCTCTAGAAATTGTTGAATATTACCTCTTGAAATACCCTCAGGTAGGAGATATACACCTATAGATACATAGCTACACCTCAACATCTGATAGCGCGGTTAAATCTTGAAAGGTTGTGCAATTAAATTGATGTTCGTTTTCATTTGGTATCTACAACGACCACCATTTCCAACTACACCCACCTAAAACCATAGTAAATTGTTTTTTTTTTCTTTTTTATCCATAAGAATGTAACTACTGCGGCTGCAGTTGAACACACCAAGAGATAAGTTTAATTAGTTTCGAAGGAGAGTAAATAAAAGTTTATGGTTGGCAGCTCGCAAAATGAGTGTAATTTGTTTGTAATTAAAATTTTATTGTTTAGTTTCGTTTGCTTTTGGTTCTGTTGTTTTTGTTGTTGTTGTTGCTTTTTTTTTAGTCTTCGTTACAGGTTATCTAAGGATATTTAGCTATTTTATGAGGTTCTTGTTCTGTTTTAGAAATGCGAATACAATGAGGTGGTGATTTGTTGTTAAAGTGAAAAAAGCCGAATAAGAAAGTTAAATTAAAGGAAACGACTTTTGGAATTGTAGTTAGCAGTTAGGATAAACATAAACGAAGGATATAAAGGTGGTGTGCGAGGAGAATTATCAAGAATTTCCTAGAAGAGGGTGGATTGTGATAGAAAGTCAGCGCGATAAAATAGACGCGCACCTGTACAAATAAGGACTGAACTATATGTGCTGTGATCCGCAGTAATTTATGCGAAAGGAAGTCAATGAAATACGTCAGAAAAAAAGGGAGATTTTCTACAAAGCCGCCCTTTTTTAAAAGAGATAAAGGACGTTTGTTTTCAGCAGAAAATTCTGACGTAGATCACAGTTTTAAAGGATTGGTGATGAATAACATAAAGACCAGGGTGTCCCAAAGTTGTGACGATCAAGGAGGGTCCGATGAACACGCCAGAATAGGAAAAACTATACCCATCCTGCCTGACAAAGGCACCTTAGGAATGCCAATCGCTACTCGCAAACTTAATCTTAAGCTGTACGCTGTCGAGAGTACAAATTAGGTGGACAAGTGGATGAACAGGTCTAGCGACAAAACAGATCTGGCCGAAGCTGGGTCTAAGCCGCTCTAAGAATTTGATTTGATTTCAATAGAATGCATATCAGCACCACATTAGGTGCCATCACTGGACACTGTCTAATAGGCAAGCATGCTACAAGACTAGGCCTCTTTGCGAACGACTTTTGTAGAAGGAAACTATTCCTCACCTTCTATCTGTCCAGCTCTCTGCCGTAGAAAGAAGCTTCACTTAGGAGCCCCCTATTACAACGATATAGGTGACCTGATGGATATTGACATTAAGAGCCTCCTACGCTTCATAAGAAGCTCAAAATTCTTTTAACGAGTAGGTAGAGAGAAACTTTGTCCATGATCCACGTGGTATCACAATACCATAACCTACCATTGGTCTAAGTGTGTTGGCGACTCCTAGCTAGCAGCCACTTCAACCTAACCTAACCTAAGGAGGGCCCTTTGGAGTAATTCATTGGCATTTCTTCGTGTAGTCCTTACTCTCACGTATTTCCAGTAGCAAAGCCGAAAATGACCAACAGCCAATTGGGCGGAAAAATTAATAAATTTTCGCGTCAAAATTGACCTGTTCTGCACACATTTAGATCCGAAAATTCAGTTTTTTATACTCTTTTACGACAGCTTTATCCAAAGAGGCAAATCCATCAAAGGCCCACATAAAGTAAAGGAAAACTAAATGAAGCAAGAATTTCATCCGAAAACGAAGTAATAGCATCCCTTTCGATTGAAGGTAATCTCCCGACAACAGCAGTCTATATCCTACTCCTTCACTACAAACGGAAAATCCAACGCGTCCTACTACCCCAACCCCCATCGCCCTGCTAAATTATTAAACACATTTAATGGTCCCCTTTCGGCGCACAGCTGAATTCATAACTTAATTATTACGCATAAATACTGAGCAGCCCTTCCACCCTTCGGGCCCCAAATGGAATACCAGAGTGAAACTAACTTCTAACTGCAAGCATACCAAAGACCAGGCACACACACACTTACACAAACTAAACTCCAAGTTCAAGTAAGGATATCAATAAATGCGCTAAAATAGAATTTATATACTGCCACGAGCATACGATAGGACAGGATATACACAGGACATAGGACATAGGACAACATTAAGTCGTTTCCTACTGGGTTGCTGGGTTGCCCCAAAAAAAACCTCTCTACCTCCGACCACCAGGTGTGATATTGCGATATTATGTTAGAACATAACCTCAAAATTCCATAGAAAAATCCACCTCCAACAACCATTCCTGGCATGAGCTCCTCCCATCCCTCTATTCAAACATCGTTATAAATATCCCAACAAACATGCTAATGAAAAATAAAACTTCCCGGAGAAAGGAGAAACACACAGTGTGCGATAGAGAATGAAGAAAAGTCAAAAAAAAGAAACAGAAACCGAACGAACGATGATGATGGTTCACGTAGAACACAGGTGGCTGGATAGGATGCCAGGAAGGATGATGTTTGTCTATTTTTTTTTCTCCCTTTTTTGGAACAAGACCTTCCTGCCAATATGCCAAAGAGCAAATGGCTGAGAGACTGACGACTGATTTTTCGGATGAGAGGGAGTCCGGGACCGTCGCGGAAGAATCCTCGGTTTTTTTTTTTGCTTCCTTGAGGCGTAATTTTCTGGGTGGATTGGTTTTTCCCTACCCTACGGGGGGCATCATGTGAACTAAGGGATGAATGCGAGTAAGAAATGATGCTTACGCGTAAATATTACACACAATTATCATGAGGAGTATTTTTACCAGCCACTTGGTTGTTGTTGTTGCGTGTTTTTTTTTCTTTTTAATGTTTTTTGTGTTTTGTTGTTGTTCTATGAGATTTTCCATTAAATTTCATTTCGACGCGAGAGGAGACTGAAAGATACTCGTAGAGCAGGGTGAAATGAGTTTTCATGGTTATGTTGGCAAACGGTTTACAGGTGTGCAACAAAATTGTGAAATAAATTTCGAAGGAAAATTTAATATCAGGTGCAAATGGCTACTAAGACTTGGATGTTCCATTAATAGGATGTAAACTTGGTTGAGAGAGCGATGGAGATGACTTGATGATATACCCAGGCTTTGGGTGATGTTTTCAAAGTAATTTAGCGACGCGATCAGAGTAAAAAATTCAACTCAAGATAAAACTAGAATTTCTGCATCACGATTCCAATTTTGTTTGGGTTTGTAGACATGTGAATGTTGGAAGTAAGAAAATCAGCCTGTATTGCCATCACGGGGGCTCTACCCACTATGCCCACGGCTGCACTCGAGGTGTTCACGTATACAAATAAAATTATAAGCGGCCAATAGGGCGGTTCAACTCACTTCCACAGGGATCCTTAAATCGAATACCAAATCGTTTTCCAATATCTCTGATAGATCGGATGAAATCCTTGGTACCCTCGACTTTGATGCAGCATTCAAAGTACTTCGCTCTGATAGAGAGGATTGGCAAAAGAAGGTACATACATACTTAGGGCAGCCATCGAGGTATTATTGAACTCAGCCCCTGCATAGTGACTATTCGAAAACCGCCGAAAGTGGGACGATCAGATTTACTGTGATCAGATGGATCTCATGGATAAATTTTTTTCTAACGTATTCAACCTGTTCTACAAAGAGCTGAGAGTCGCCTGTTTCTACAACTTGTGGTAGGTCCCACATATTTCATTCGATTAATAAATAATTTTTCTTTCAATGATTTGACCACCATCCTGTTCCCGCCATGTTAAATATTCATATGTCATATTATTCTACACAAAATATCCTTTAATTTGACACCTGAATCATTAAAATCCGTCCAGAAATAAGGAAGTAATAGCAAAAACAAATTCACTCTAAAATCGGTAAGTAGCGGCGTATCAAAAACACGAGTTTGAGTGCAGCTGGAGAGGGTCGGTTTACCTCCTGTTTTCTGACGATTTCTGGGCGCCTGGTGTTTCACGAAAATTTACTGCCGAATTCGTGGAATATTTTCGGCGATATCTCGGGTTCTAGAAAGGCTAGCGACTTGAAACAAAAACCAAAATGGAGGGTAGAGGGTGTAGTTTATTTTGAGTGCAATTATTTGTTTGAGTACAGGGTGGTTCTTAGGTTTTAAAGGGGGAGAAGTAGAATTGTGCAAATTTTCAGTTCAAGACGACGAAACACCACAGAAAATAACTCAAAGTTTAACCACAAGTGGAAAGGGACCTCAACCGACTTGGAGTCCACTAACTGGAGGCAGGTACCTAAGATCCGGGCTAACTGGAGAGGTTTGTCGGTTGGGGTTTAGGTTTAGGTTTAGGTCTACCCCGGACTGTAGCGTCAGCTAAGGGAGTAGGTATCACGTCATGAAGACAATGTCTGTCCACTTATGCAAGCTGCGGTCTTTGAAGTTTCTGACTGGTGCGCGCTAGAGAAGATCAATCGATCAATCCGAGCAAAGCAGTCGTGGTAACCTTCTAAAGGAAAAGGAAACTGAATCTTGGCTCAGTGGGGCTCTTGTTGGTTTCTCAGACGAAGGAGAATATAATTCAACTGGAACTCCCACATTTAAAGCGAGATTGCAAAGGCTACCGAAGCCATGTGGCCTTTCGTCGTGTGTATGCTAAAACTCGGGACCTATCCCCAAAGTTCACTTATTAGTTACACACCACGGTGGTTAGACCCATCCTGACTTACGCGTCCGTTGTCTAGTCGACAATAGCCAATGAAGTCATGTATAAGCTTAAACGGCTTCAAAGACTATCATAACTAGGCATTACAGGTGTAAAGCTTACCTATCCTACGGCAGCCACCGAGGCTATTATCGGGCTTAGGTCCTGCATAGTGGCGATTTAAAGCGCGGTAAGTCTCCGAAAGTGAGACGAAAATACGTCCTTTGATCAGATGACCTCTTCTACAACTAGCTGAACGTCGCTTGTTTCTACGACACGTGCTACGTGTCAAACATTTAATTCGATTATTAAACAATTCTTCTTTCGTGTTTTTGCCACCATCTTGTTTCCGCCATATTGAATTTTCATGTCATATTATTCTACAGAAAATATCCTTTAATTTGACACCTAAATCATTAAAATCCGTCTAGAAATAAGAAAGTTATAGCAAAAACAAGTTCACTCTAAAATCGGTAAGTAGCGGCGTATCACAAAGCAGAGTTTGAGTGCCGCTGGAGAAGGTCGGTTTGCCTCCTATTTTCTGACGATTTCTGGGCGCCTGGTGTTTCAGAGAAATTTGCTGCGGAATTCGTGGAATATTTTCCACGATATCTCGGGTTCTAGAAGGGCTAGCGACTTGAAACAAAAACCGACGTGTAGGGTAGAGGGTGTAGTTTATTGTGAATGTAATTATTTTTCTGGATACAGGGTGATTCATCGACTTTAGAGGGTGGGAAGCAGATTTATGTAAATCCTTAGCTCCAGACGAACTAACAGCACCAAAAAATAACCCAAATTCCAGGCACAAGTGGAAAGGGACCTCAACAAACTTAGAGTGTGCAACTAGAGGCATGTATCTAAGACCCGGGCTAACTGGAGATGCCTGTCGGTTGATGCCAAGATTCACCCGGTCTGTAGTGCCAGCTAAGTAACTAAGGCTCACAGCTACGTTCCTTGAAGTTTCTCACTGGTGCGCCATAGAGAAGGTTAATCGATCAACCCTAGCAAGCAGTTATGCCTTCACAAGGAAAAGGAAACTGAATCTTGGCTCAGTGGGGCCTATTACTGGTTCCTCGGAGCAAAATTGCAAAAGCTACTGAAGTCATGTGGGCCTGTCGTCGTGTGTATGGTAAAAAATTGGGGTCTAAGGTCACTTACTGGTAATACCAATGCCTGATTTACGCATCCATTGTCTGCTGGACGAAAGACAAGGAAGTCAGATTCATCAATAAACTTAAACGGCTACAAAGACTAGCATGCTCTGGCATCACAGGCGCAATGCATACCTGTCCTAAGGCAACCATCGAGGCTATTATCCTCACTCTGCTCACCCCATGCATAATGACTAATGACTTTGAAGTTCGGTAAATCTCTGAAAGGGGCACGAAAATACGTTCTGCGATCAGATAGATCTCTGGGAACTGTTATCAATTTTTTTCTCTAACGTCCTCAACTTGTTCTACAAGGAGCTGAACGTCGGCTTGTTTCCACGACTCTTGGTAAGTCCCACACATTTAATTCAGTTAATTCAAAATTTTCTTTCACTGTGTTGCCCACCATCTTGTTTCCGCCATATTAGATTTTCATGTCATATTATTCTACACAAAATATTCTTTAATTTGGTACCTGAATCATCAAAATCCATCCAGAAATAAGGAAGTTATACCAAAAACAAATTCACTCCAAAATCGGTAAGTAGCGGCGTCTCACACAGCAGAGTTTGAGTGCCGCTGGAGAGGGTCGGTTTACCTCCTGTTTTCTGACGATTTCTGGGCGCCTGGTGTTTCAGAAAAATTTGCTGCGGAATTCGTGGAATATTTTCGGCGGTATCTCCGGTTCTAGGAGGGCTAGCGACTTGAAACAAAAACCAAAATGGAGGGTAGAGCGTGTACTTTATTGTGAGTGCAATTATTTTTCAGATTACAGGGTGATTCATCGACTTTAGAGGGTGGGAAGCAGATTTATGTAAATCTTCAGTTCTAGACGACGTAATTGCCCAGAAAATAACTCAAAGTCCAGGTGTAAGTGGAAAGGGAGGGACCTCACCCAACTTCGAGTGCACAACTGGAGGCAGGTACTTGAGAGGTTTGTCGGTTGACGTCATCAAAACTAGCAGCAGCAACACCACGTAAGGGTAGATACGACTCGACAAGTGGTTTTTGTGAACAACCGTTGACCATAAAAATAATAATTCAGTCAAGAGAAAACTCAATCAGTCCTCGGTCTTCCGCATCCAAAAAAAAAAAAAGAAAACAACTCGGCTACTAAAACCCCGTATTGTTTAAAGCAAACCCCGCAAACTCCAGTGACTACGCTAAAACAACAGACAACAAAAAAAAACCGCCACCAGGAAAGCCAATTTTCAACCACAAAATAAAAACATAAAAACAGCCAACTTATAGTTTAATTAAGAAATTTAATTTTATGCTCTGCTAGTTTTAAAATTTTAATGATCCCCACCACTACATCGCAGCGGCGTCCTCACCTATCCTGGCACATGCTACTATCATCCGTCCCTAATACAGCCCCTTAATAAGAAAGAATAAAGAGAATAGGAGGCAGCGGTACCAAGTGATGGGAGGATACAACCGAAAACGAAGCGGAAATAAAAATCAAAATAAACACTAGGTCAGGAGTTCCTATTGAAAGCGTAATCATCATCTCAAGTTTATTCGTTTTTTTTTCCTCTCTCCTCATTTACATTTTTTCTTTAGTTTTAAAGGAAAATCAAAAATCAAGAAACAAAGAGCGGAATATACATACATACTCCTTAAAAAAAAGGACTCAATCCGGGGTAAATAAAAAATTTAAATACAATTTCCAAATGAACAAGCAAGCAAACTCGAAGGAGATATTTATGTTTCCCTTCTCAAAGTGATTTTTTTTTCTTTCATTTTCAAAAAAAGTAATTTAAATATAAAAAGTGTACTCACGGACTGCATCGATTATGTCAGGCGTTCCAAGGATAACCAGTAAAAATGTGATGACTGCAACAATACTGGCAGCTGATGGCAGTACTGCCATTTGCAGCCCCATATTATTTAATAGAAAAAACAAAAAAAAAATTAAAATAAAAATAAACTTAATCAATGCTTTTTTCGTTTCTTTCGCTCAGTTTTCGCTTAGTTCAAGCGCACGCTTTATCTCTTTAGATTTCTCAGAGAATTTTTCTCTATTTTCTTTCTGCTATCTTTAGCTTTTATCTTTATTAATTAAATTTTCTCTAATTTTGTTTTTTCTATTCATTTGAAAGGCATTACTTTTCGCTGAAATAATTTATTCGACTTCATTCTGTTTTTTTGTTTAGCTATCTCTTCTGTACGCAATCATCATTCAATCATTCGTTAGGGACATTTTTGTGAGCCGAAAATCATCGGTTATAACAAGATGTGTCAGTAAATGCGATGTCATCATCATCATTATAGTTAGGTGGGCGTGAGGATGATGATTCGGATTTTTTTTTATAATTTTTTTAAATGTGTTTTTCAGTGAAATTTAAAATGAAAGTTGCAACAGAATTTATCAATTTTTGTATAAGCAACCAGTTGGTTTTATGTTTTTTGTTGAAAGCAATAATTCATCAGTCGTTGGAGTTCATATAATTCCAGCAAAGTCGATATAATTTTAAGTGAGCGAGGAGAAAAAATAATTGTTTAAAGCGTGTGAAAAAAAGCGTTTGGTTTTTATTTTTATTTAATATTCGTCATGTATTTCGTCGTTTCGTCGTTCATCAAAAAATGGTTTTCGAGGCGATTAATATTATTATTTAATATTTTTTTTTTTGCGTCGGTTTTGTTGGTTTTGTGGTTGTTGTTGTTGTTTTTTTTTTTTTGTGTTGAAGGGAAGAGAAAGAGAGAAGGGGAAGTGAGTTAATTATGGGGGATTACCTGGTAGATTTAATACATATTCTTTTTTTTTTTTAATTTAAAAATGATTTTAATTTTATGGTAAATATTGAAGTAATTATATTTTTAGCCAAGTATACGTTTGAGGATTTTTTTCACTTTTATCCCAGTTGAAGGATTTTTTTATTATTATTTATTTGTTGTAATTATATTGATTTTTTTTTTACGTTGTAACACTGATTATTTTCGATTTATTAGCACTACACTAGATGATATTTATTTAATTAATTTTTTTTCATATTTTTCGCAGCAGATACATTCCATTGATTAACACTTTTTTATAAATTTGACTAAATTTTACTAAATATTTGGTATTTATATATTTTTCTGGAAGATAAATAGGAACACACGGGTTACACTCGTTTTTTTCTGACAAAGTGCAAGGAATCCCCTTTTCGTGGGTGTGTTTCGAAAGGAAGAATCGTAACAATGACAAAAAACTTAATAAATGAAAAAAAGTAATACTTCCGAGAATTTAAGGAGAATGCGGATGCACATGGGACCATTAAGCGGAATTTGTAATTATGGTAAAAATACTAGACTCTTACGTATAGAGCAGTAGCCTGGACCAGAAGAACCAGACTGAGCACAACGAGGATAACTCTTGAAAAAGTACAGAGGCTATGAGAACCTGGCATTGGGCCTCTCTTCTCCACATTTAATGCTAGAAAGGATGTCCAAAGAGACCATACTGAGAATAATTAAAGAAGGCGTCAGAAAAGGAAAATGCAACGAGCACAGACAGCGAGAAACACTTTCCAAATCACTGCCGCTCTTTGAAAGATGAGAAGAATTTACTTCGATAGAAAGTATCGCGGAGAGCCATTAAGCTCTCATGAAATCCGCTCAACACTTATCTTGGAGCTCCTTGCTAAAAGAAACCGTCGAAGTGGAAATAAACGTGTCATACTACGCCAGGCCACATGGGAGTAGATGGAGGTAATTAAGGCTCAGAGACTGCTTTACCGGATCGGACCCATTCTGTGGACTAGGAGTGCATACGATACGAAAAGAGCTATGAAGACTACAAAAGAACGAAACTTTGGAAAGATCTTCCTGAGCTAAGACAGGCTAAGGAGTTTCTCGGGAGTTATAACTGAAAAAGGAACAAGGTCTGTGGTCGCTTTAGACTTAAGAAACCGGTTCTAGAGCAACGGGGAGATTGCAGATTTTGCGGAGATATTGAGGAAACCCCAGGGCACCACTTAAGGAATGAGGAGTACGTGTCTAGAAAATAAGAAAACACCTGGATGCCAATCAACTATCAGAAGAAAAACCATTTACCATTTACCGGCTCATCAAGGAAATTGGACACGAGGAGGTGCTCTAACTCGAATATTTTATCGTCTAGGGCTCCAATGGATCTATAAGGTTGCAGGGCGCTTACACCCCTAAAATCAATCTACAAACAATCGTACAACCTGACTTCTGTTAAAACCTGGGTTCCCAAATGCTGTGAGTAAAGCTAACAAATCGAATTGGAATACAAAAAGTCATCGCCAACGGAAGTGTGAGAGTTGGCTCGAGTTTGATTGCTAGAATTCCCTAAAGCACTATAGGACAAGCTATCGTTATTCAACTACTGATGAGCACTAATATACTGATGAGCATGTCCGTCTGCATTTTCGCTTTTAAGGTAACAAAGGGAGAAACGATTTGAATTCCAGTCAACGTCACACTTTAACATGCAATTACCCTTCCGTCGAATTAAATTAATTTAAAAAAAAAAGATCCCACGCTCGTGGAAACCCCATGGAATTTATTTAATTAAAAAAAAACAAAAACAATGCATCACCCCTCCAACAACGCGCTCAAATACAAAAGCGATACTTTTTTTCAAACACAACTCGTACTCTTTGAAATATCTTTCCATCGTCCTTTCACCAAACAGGTGAAAAAAACAATTGATTTCCATCATTCAACGCTCGAAATCGAATCTCCATCCTCCAGTTCATAGAAATATACACCATCAAAAAAATACAAAATATCTAGAATAATATGATATCCCACCTTCATCTACATGGTTTACGATATTGAAAAAATCAGTCTCTTGTCCTCTCGGATTGCATTGCAACCAGTTGGGTATTGAAAAGTTCAAAAATAATTGAATTTTTGCTTTTCAAATGTTTCCGAAGGCAAAGAAAAAAAAAAACCGAATCAAAAACAAAAAAACTCGGTTCACCACGAATAGAGTCCTTCATCCTGGGATGAATGCAACCGTTGCGAGTTACAACCATTGCATCAAGAGCGAGAGAGAGTACCAGTGTTCGTTGTGTTGTTTACGCTAACAATGAACATTTTTCAACGAAAATCCATTGTACACCAGCACTAGGGTTACTACTTCAGAATTTCTCCAAACCTGCACTTGATGATTATTTGATTTCGAACAAACTGGACTACCACGAGGTGTGGAGTGCAGTGGGTTGAAAACGCCTGGACACCATCAACACCTTCGCCGGAGTTCTGTGTTTGTGGAAGTTTCAAGAGATGGCAGTCCATTATGGGTGCTTTTTGTTTTTTTGTGGACCGTTTCCGGCGCTCCTAAGCTGTAAACCAAAAAAAAAAAAAAAAACACTTTGACACGTCAACGCGTGAAACGGTCGAGAGGAGTCAGAGTTTCATATTTATCCAACGAAGTAACCGTGTGTAACTAAGTGCGGATATGGATACAGGCTGAGAGATAGAGTATACTACACACAGAACGAGTGTTCTCGTGTATCTATTGTTTTGTCGTGTTAAGTGCAGGGATTAGATGGATACTTGAGCAGAACAAGAGCGTGATAGAGAGAGATCGTGTGCAGCTGAAGGAGTTTAATTTTAACAAAGTGTCACACGAATGCGTTTAATGGGTGGAAAAGCTGTTCAACGGGATGAAATGAGAAAAGAAAATCGACACGAGCGAGAGTACAAAAAAGAAATGCAATTAAGCAAGGAGGTGTGTGTATCTTTGTGTCTATAAGCGGATAGAGATGCTTACGTGGAACATATGACAGCTTTTGCTGCCAAAAGGATACCGTATCCTATGGTTTGACGTGAAACTTGCCAGATTTTTTCGAAAATAATGCAATTATGAGTGCCTCAGGGGAACCACTTAGCTCCCCTACTATTCATTTAGGTTTCAGACCATCATTTTGGACATTCTAGGAAAAGCAGATTCAACATATAATTTGCAGCACAACTTGTAAAGCAAATCGCAGTAGAGTGGGGATACCTTATTCTATGCAGACGTAAGAAGTTTCTATGGTTTGACGTGCAACTTATGAGTGCCTCAGGGGAACCAGTTAGCTCCCCTACTATTCATCTAAATTTAAAACTATCATTTTGGACATTCTAGGAATAGCAGATTCAACATATAATTTGCAGCACAAATCGCAGTAGAATGCCTCTAAATGAAACGAAAGGTCAACCAACCTACTGTGGCATCAAATTAAAACCAAATCAGCCCACAAAGCCTCACTTACCGACAGTAATGACAGTAATTACATTGGTCATTGGCTATAAAAGAATTTTTGTTTGTTTTTCATTTGAAAAGTGCCATTCATCCGCTCAAGGATACTTGTGCACAAATTCAGACGCACTCATTGCTTTGTAATTCTATATGAATTCCGTAAAATAATTTTAATTTGAAATATAACTAAAAGTGGTCGATCTCTTACAGTTACTCCAGCAAACTATCCAAAATAATAAAAATAACATTTCCTCCATCTTTAGAAAATATTTGTTTCAGAAATCTCTGAGGGAAAATCACAGCGATGATGTGGTGCTTATGGCTACTTCTCCTGTTACTGTTCCCATAGTACACTAATTGTATATTTATTTTATTTGCACTACAAATTTACGGACAGAGACCGACAAAAAGACTGAAACTGAAATTCACGGAGAATTCCCTGTAAGATTATAAAGTTTTCTCTCAGCTTCCACAAAACTGGGATTCATTTGGCAAGCATTTCGTTCTAGGACGTGTATCTCCGTATCTCCAAGAATTCTATTTATTGTTTCAGTTGAGTTTTTTTTCCTTTGTTTTGCTTAACCACAACTGCAGAAGAGCTCGGGGGATAGAGTATCTTCTCCCTCCTCAATGATATCCATGGAGTAGAACATTAAAATAATTGAGAAAGGAATGCATCAGAAAAGAATGGTAAACGGGATATTTGTCCTCATAAAGAAGGCACTGCACACTTGCACATTCTTCCTCATCATCATCATCATCATCATCGATATAGAAATGCAATCAAGTTAATTGCAATCGATCTTTGCAGCTATTTTCTCATTCTTATTCCATTTGGAAATTATAATTGTCCTTGTTGTGTGCAGTAAGTTGTCCTAAGTGAACATGAAAAAGAAGGAAAAGACTCCTCTAAGGTTGTATGACAGTAAGTTTTCGTCCCCCGTTTCACTCATCACTTAGCTTTTAATTGATTTTTAGTTATTTGATATCTTGGCAGCTTATCGATTACAAACAAACAGTAGACAGATGCATGAATCATGGATTATGTAACAAGAAAAAGAATCTCGGACTTTCTGTCTTCAAGAATGCATCTGAAGGAAGAAAATCGAATATTTATGAAGGTGAAAGGATGCATCAAATTTAATTTCTACTCTGCTGAGTAGATAAGGGATGTTTCAGGCAGCAGTGAGTAAATAGAAGCTAGATTCAGTGGGAATCAATACCAGGTTCCTGTCTATAAAGAAGGAGCACTCGGTACCAAATTTAGGCCGGTATTTTCGAATGTTTCTTAAAAAATGCACTACATGGGAAGATCATTTGACGTCACACGCGAATGAAGAAATCGGAGGAAAAGACGTTGCCATTCCTAGTTTAATTCTAGCATTCTGGAGCCTTGAGGAGCGACCAAAGACTGAGCGATACTGGGCACAAGGATAGTAGGTGCTCGTAAGTAAATTTTCCCAGTCCAACTAGAATAACAAGTGAAATGAATCTGCGTTCTAAGGAGTACACCGTCGTTGAAAACGAAAGAATACTAAGAGATATAAATTCATCGGGTCGTCATCGGTTGCAGCGGGTTGGAGCTCTGTTCATCCACTACGTGGCAAGATCTTGGTCTACATTCGAATGAAATCCAGTTGGTTCAGCCTTAGATTCAGCTGATGCAAGGCTTAGTTTTAAATTGTCGAATATGGAGTGAAAGAGTCCCCGGAAGAGACCTTGCCAGCCCCATTGCATACCATTACATTCGGTGTGGATTTCATGCTGCTGGCATCTTTGGATCGTAATTGTTCAAAAATGAAGCTAGAGCTTGCGTAACGAACGCTGAACTATGATCAGGGAAAACTTGTTTAAAAATTTGAATGAAATGCCTCTCCAAGGCAAGGATTTCCAACAGGATACTGCTACGTGCCATATGGCAACAGAAACCATCAATTTATTGAAATAGAAATTAGGCATCATTTTGAGAGATGGACCTGTCCATCGTCCCCCAAAAAGGTGCAATTTGGCACTTCTCGATCATTATTATTATTATTATTATTATTGTCTTTATTATTACGTAAGTTAATTACAAATAATAATATAAATTATAGCACTAGCTACCAGGGCTTTCAGCTACGTAAATAAACTTAATGATGTATAAAGCGTTATATTTATGTATGATACTACTAATTACAGAGATTTTTCAAGTTTTAAGTATTTAAGTACTTTAAAAATATTATTTATATTAGCTTCTGTTGCGGATTTTAGTAGGTCTACGAATGTGGAGTTTACTAGGCTATTTGTTGTATCATTGATCTTCTGGCATTCCAGTAGGTGTCTTATTGTTAAAACACAGTTATCGTCGCAAAGATGGCAGATTGGAGGGTCATTCTTGGCAAGTATATAACTGTGTGTTAAGTTTGTGTGGCCCATTCGTAGACGAAGAAAACATCGGATCATATTTTTTTGACAATTTATGGGGTATATTGTCATTTCTGCTTCTGTGTTGATAGCTGAATAGTGATGGATGTATTGTTTCCATGTTTCCAGTTTCTTTTGGTTGGAGATTGTCCTTATTAGCCTTTGTATGTCTTTGTTGTTGTGCGTATAGAAGCTGATAAGTGGCTCGTTTGCAGCTGCTGACTTAGCAGCTTTATCCGCTTCTTCATTGCCCTTAATGCCCACGTGTGCAGGAACCCACATGAGTTTAATGTTTTTCTCATTTTTCATTAGGTTATCTCTGATACCTTCGATTATTGGTGTTTTATTGTTTATATTTCTGATAGCTGAAATTACAGAAAGGCTGTCAGTGCAGATGATGATTTTTTGTTTTTTTTTTAATGTGGAGGCCTTGAGAATTGCAAGCGCTTCTGCAGAAAATACTGAACAGATCTCTGGTGTTATACCTTTAACTAGCACTTTTCCATTTTCTTCAACTACTGCAAAAGCTGTACAGTTTTCTGTTTTGGACCCGTCGGTGAAAATCAGATTCCATTTTGTTGCCACATATTTTTGTGTTATGTCCTTGAACTTGGCTTTATATACTTCGGCACTTGTGGATGTCTTGGGTAAGTGATTAAGGTCGGTTATAAAAGAGTTTTCTGATAAAAGCCATCGTGGGAATACTGATGTTTTGTAGGTTTGAATATGAAGAGGAATACCGAAGCCACGGGCCAAGTGGATTGAATTATATATAGTTGTAGGCAGTTTTGGGAATCTTTTGTGTGACAATGTTCTCTTAACATCAGCTATGACCGGAGATTTTCGGGATCCCATGAGTTTGGATATAAGACCAAGTGTAAGGTGTTCGAATCTTTCTTCCACTGAAGGCAGTCCAGCTTCTGTGAGCATGTTTTTTACAGGTGTAGTCCTAAACGCTCTAAGAGCACATCGTACTGCTGCATGATATTCGGGTTTTATTAATTGGAGCGTTGTCTTAGCGCATTTACCGTAAACAACAAGACCATAGTCAATTCTGGACAGGATGATGGATTTGATGACCCTGACGATCGAGTTGATGTGTGCGTTACAATTTTTTGATGTAAGATACCTAATTATATTTACTCTGGTAGCTAGATTTTTTTTTAAATTTATACAATGGTCCTTAAAACTATATTTGCTATCGAACATAATGCCAAGTATATTAAGTAAATTAACATTGCAAATATTTGTATCATTGAAATTAAGTGTTATATGTTTTGGGCAGCTTGTTTTCCGACAAATGTGTAAGATTTTGGTTTTATTATTAGAAATTTTTGCTCCAGATAACTTACACCATTCTTCAATCTCTGTAAGGATTTCCATGAATATGGCAGTAAGTTTATCGATATCTTTGCACTTTGAAAAAATGAATAAATCATCGGCGTACAGAGAGTGACGAATGGTGTTATATCCTGACAAGATCTCGCTTAACTCGTTAAATGCAACAATAAAAATGATTACTGAGAGTGGTGATCCTTGGGGGATACCATTCTCAAAATCACTGACTTTAGAGTAAACATTGTTTATTTTAATTCTAAATTTTCTTTTGGAAAGGAATGATTTAATATATTTGAGCATTTTAGGACCAATTTTCCATTGGACTAATTTTTTAATTACAACATGTATCCCGATTCTGTCAAATGCTTTTTCAAAGTCTATTGACAGGATTGAAATATGATTTTTAGAGGATAAAGCTGAAACAACGAAATCATCGATGTGCAGGAGGGCATCAGAAGTAGATTGACCATGTTTGTAGGCAACTTGGTTAATGTCTATGAAATTGTTTATCTCCAAGTACCAAGAAAGACGTCTTGATATTATTTTCTCAAGGACTTTACCTACACATGGTAATAGCGATATTGGGCGGTAGCCGCTAATGTCAGTGGCAGACTTTGAAGGCTTTAGAATGGGTACAACACTCGCAGTTTTCCATGTTTGGGGAATGACGCCGTTGTCGAAAATTTGATTGTACAACAATACTAACCGTTTTTTTAGCATTGCAGGCGAATTTTTAAGCATAGGATATGAAATCCTATCATAACCGGGTGTTTTACCTATAAGTGATCCCAGGCAGTTATCAAGTTCGAGGTGGTTTATTGGGAGTTCAATTTTGCGGGCCGAAGGGGATAGGTTATTATTTGGAACTGTATTATTTAATGCAGGATATGATGATGATGAAAGACAAATCTCGAGCCATCAAGGAGCACGCATTATGAGAGAACAAAGGAGGAGGAGGGATAGATATCTGGCAAGCAAAGTGGGATAACACTAGAAAAGGCTGATCCCCATTATCGTGGTCTGGACCAACGAATATATGGAGACTGCAACTATCCCTTATGCAGTTCGCACGGCGGCCATCGTAAATTTCGACACCTCTCTGTTCAGATTGTCTAGAACAAGAGGAAGCGACAGAGCACTGCAATCGCATCGCAGAATGGAAAAATAGCCGTTCCTCGTCGCGGTCGAGGGTGAATTGTGTGGAAATTTGCATACTCGAACGAATGTGCAAAGAAAGCTTGTAATAATCGACAAAGCAAGGAAAATCAAGGATAAAAAAAATATGCTAAACAACCCTGCGAAGTAATACCCAACTGCAGTCCCGCTGGGAGAGTAGTAGAAGTGTGCTGGGTGTGGACTGGTACCTAGACGCAGTCCTGGCATCGGGTTTGCGAACCGTCCATGCTGGCAGCACGGGCTACTAGTACTAGTACTACTAGTGCAACAATATAAGCATAGTCAGGTGAAACTGTCTCTAATATACAATCCAAGACCGAAGAAACCATTGGCTGTCTGTTAAAAAGAAACCTCAATCACGACACCTTTATACAACCAACTTCATGTGATGCCATTCCGCATGACATTAAGATCGCCCTTGTACCACGTGGAACAATATCGATTTCATTTTCCTCTCGAGAGCATTACGTTTAAGTCAATCCATTCATTGATTCGCATTCAAAAGCGTCAGGTCTTTAAAAGGAACACAACGACACAGCCATCAGCTTCACTCAGAAGGGTTCACTCAATTTCGCCCAAATCACTTTCGGCCTTTTTTTCCAATTTCACCCACACAGTCCACACACTCACAATGGACGTGAATGGGAAAATATTTGGGCACTTTACTTTCTAACTAACCATCAACCTAACAAACACACTATTCACTCTCGCCATCTCCTTGTTAGAAAGGACAATCGAACACACAAATAAAACCAACATGAGAAACAATTCTTTAAGGTAGAAATTGGTTTTCTCGCAGCATGTCCTTCCCACTCACTCTTTACACACTTTCCTAAGAAAATCGAAGTGAGGAGCTATTCCCCAAGGGCTTTCCTTCAACAGCAAACCACAATTGTACATTCGTCAGTTTCTCAGTTCGTTCGGTTGGTCTCGCAAGGATCAAATAAAAAAAAAAAAAAAAACACAAGAAAAGTCCAACTACTACTTTTACTACTACTTCTCGTAGATATTTGTCAATCAATTGGATTTTTCAATTGTGAAAATAGAAAATGGTCCTGTTTTGGGATTCCACCTCTCCGTTACTTCGTTTTCACTCATTGGGTTTCGGGTAAGGATATTTTCCTTTTTTTTTTGTTGGTTCTCCTTTACTTCCTTGTGCTGCATTAAGTAAGAAAATAAACTCTTTTTCCCAGCCCGAGGAATGGGGTTAAGGAACTTTCGAGGGAATAACGTAAACGAATCCTTTTCATTTGGTTTCATCATTCAGTTTGCCATTACCGATAGTCCTCTGGATATCAGATGGAGTTTGTTTCGTTTTTTTTTTTCTTAGAATAAAAAGGGATATAGACAGGACAACAAAAGAAAAGATTTTTATCGCAATTTTTAGGGATTTTCTAAAGTTCTTCAGGAAATCATATCGAGATGGTTGGTAAATGGAAAACATTCCAGGATTTCTTGAGTAGGAGCCACGAGTTCGCAGATTGATACCAATCTAAGGGGGATTCATTTCGAGTTGGATTAACCATTCGGAGTTCAGAGGCTCACTTAAAACTCGGTGACCCATTTCAAGTTGGATTTGCGATCCTAAAAAGACTCTACCTGCCTGTTCCACATCTAGCACGGAAAGCTAGCAACGTGGTATCCATGCAAATCATTGAAACGTAAGCATAACAATGGTAAACAATAAGAGGAATACAACAGTGAAGGTGAATAATAACACGTCGTCTGCCAAAGAAAACCTAAAGCCCATCGTCCTTCCAGTTTTACCAAAACTTACCAAAAACTTCCCACAACCATCACAGTATAGCATCCTCTCTGCGACCATAGATGATGTTCTTCATCATCAGGAGGTAAAACTTAAACTACAAAATATAAGCAACTAGGACCGCAGGCTTGTCCTTAATTCTCAGCAAAATCAAAAGTTCTACCAACCACCACCACAACAGTGTAGCGGCGGCCAATTTAAAAGAAAGGAGAGTATGTGAAGAAAAATTCACTCTTACGCTTCAATGTTCCCAAATTTACGGTACCTACTCACGGAAGGTAGTAAAAGTTTCTTGTTTACTACCTAAATATATCCGCTGGCAAGTTTCTCATATAAACCACAACAGAGCGTATAGCGTTGCTGTAGAAAACTTAACGAAAGAAAATTGTACGCACTTCCCCTTCAGTGCATTTCCTTCATCCTGCGGGTATCTCTTTCAATTCCACACTATGGCTATGACAGGAGCCGGCGATGGAACACCAGACAAGGATGCATTCCACCACCACCACTTCAGGTACTATTTGCATAATCCAAAATGTGGTACCGTAAGGGCTTAAAGGAATCGTTAAAAAAAAAAATAAGACTGTTGCCGGTGAATTTCCAAGATGCAGAGTGGAAAAAAAAAGAAATCGATGGATCGTATCTTCCTACACCACCTGGGCTGGATGTCGGTATGCGTATCTGTGAGGTACTTGCCTATTATGTAACTCTGCCTCAATGAGGTAGGAGGACGTTAAAGATAAAAATAGATTCGAAAGGACTTCAAACGAAAGATGCATTTAGCTGAATGGAAACGAAGGATGGAAATGCCTTTTATTAGGCTTAATTGAATTTCATGCGATGTACTCGTAGTTTTCCTTAGAATAAAATATTAATTCGTTGATTAAATGCACAGGATTCGATGGATACTTGACCAGAAGGCATTCGGAGAGTTAATTTCGTTGTAATGCACTCTGGAGAACATGGAAAGGTTTGGACAAATGACTAGGTTTAGACAGTCGGTTGGGATTTAATGCTACGTCCCATGGGATTGCATTGACAAACCGGGCTCAATGCTAAAGCATGTGACTTATTTATGTGGGATTAACTGAGAAAGGAGCGGAGTAGCAGACCAGATTCAATCATTTATGTGGGCCTTCACTTAAATCTAGAGAAAGACAGAAAACTCTTTAAATGATACCCAGTCATGAACCATTGGATTGCGTCTATAAGGCCACTGAGCTATGATATGTAGATCCTAAGTGAGCCAGAGCTTAGCATTTCTACACAGCTATCAATTGCTCCTATTTAACTCAAACTCCATAAGGATAGGCCTTCATTGATGCACATAGGTTAGGAGCCGCTTTAGCTGACCGCAGTTGAAATGGGTGCTTCTAAAACACTTCACAAATGTACGTTCCACAAAGTCCAAAAGGACCCAAAAGTATCAAATTCTCTGCCTTAAGTCTGTGTCAGAAGAATGTGTCGTTGATAAAAAAAAAACACAAGAAAAGTGGATCTACTACCAAGTAGACTTGAAAATTTAGATATGAGGTGAGCAATCCTAAACATGCCGAACTCCTTGGCATGAAAATTTTATTGATTTACAAAATTAAAGCCTACAGTCCTTCGTGCTGAATATCATTCAGCTTTGAAGCTATAAAAGGTACATGGATTCTTTTGAAATTAAAATTTCTGCGGGTACAATGCGAGTATCTTGCGAACGAGTATCTTTTTGGGAGTTTTCGACAAATTTTCAAGTAAGACGGTTCGGACGATGGCACCCAATCCCTCAAAGAAAATTTACCAAATAATGGCAGTAAAGGAAGTTTTTACACAAGTGCCTCTGTTTGGAAAAAGATCTAAGAAATAAAAAAAATGGCGCCCGATGCATGGTATATGATTTATTTTTTTCAAACGTTTACAACACAACAGCTTAATTCCAGACACAATTTCATGATTTGAATCAGAACAAACCACGTGATAAGACAAAAGCAAATGCCTTCGAATGCTCTACTGTGGTCGACACGATCTATGGTAACTCGAAATTCTCCAAAAATTCATTCTAAAAAAATTAGTTTTCATGATTTTTTAGCAAAATTCAAATTTTATAAAAATTCACGACGGTCGATATAAGGATTACGAAAAAAACACGTCGAACGTGGAGTACCTACAAGGCAAAGGTTTTAACAGAAATCACAGCCGTCGAAGTCAGAATGTAAGGAGGTCTAGCGTCAATTCGCAAACGCATTTCCAAATCTTGAAAACAAAAAACGGTAAAAAAAAATCACAAAATCTCAAACAACAAAGGAGACAGCACATTGAATCCTCTAACCATGATGTAGCTGCCAGCTTATAACACTCCCACAAGGCAAACCCTAAATACCAATAATATCATCACCTTTTTAACCCTTTTTACTCCCGTCCAGCCTTTGCACAGATGATAACCAATGTCACGTATTCCGCAAAGGTGTAGATATAACAGCCTTCTAACTATTTCGACACACATGCAGCCAATAGCAAATAAACTGCCCTGCTGACAGTACAGGGGAAGCGAAAGATAAATCGATTATTGAAACAATGAATGGGATATACGAGTGCGATCCCAAGGGGACGACAGCGTTAATAAGCAGGTCAGGAAATCCACAGAAATTCCATGATTTTCAACTGAGTATCTTCAGACAGCTGCTACCTTTACAATCCATCTCCCAAGACGGTCAACTAACATACGTGTACTGATCACACAATTTAGTAATAAATCTTCGCCAAGTTAAAGGTCAAAACTGACTTTGGTTAGAGATCTTATGCAGGCGATTGGAGCATGAAGGATTTTTATTTCCTTCCGCACTGATTTACACACGATTTTACACTTAATTTCCATAAAATTATTAAGGACATCACTAATTTCACCAACACCCCCGTGAGGATAATAGTTTTATGGTCGACTTAGAGGTATGCTAATTGCACATGTTTATCTTTCGGGGAACGTGCAATTATGGCTAGTGCTGCTATAAACTTTTAAACTCGCGTGCTATTGGCTGAATTTAATTCGTTTTTTTTTACAATGTCGCTTGGAAAGTTTAACAATGTACTCGTAGTTGTTAGAAAATTAGCAGGCTATTGTCAGCCGATTAGGAGATAAAAATAAAAAACACGTCAGCAAATTTCCTGTTGACGAGGAATAATGCCCCATCATTCCGGAGATAAAAATGTCGGCATTTTTCGTTTAGAATCGATTGTAATGATAGACTGACTTAAGTATCTCTTTGACGAGTGTTCAAAAATTTCAGAAAATACTGTACAACAGAAATAAATTTCAGTTAAAAAAAAAAAATCCCTTAATCCTCTTGGCAACCATTAAGCATGTATGAAAAAATCCACCTTACAAAAAATAAGTTATCCTTTTATTGGCTCCCTTGTGCATGACCTATTACTGCCAGCAACATCACATAATAACCGATCAACCGAATTGTAACCCAAAAAAAGTAACAAGCAGGCCCCAACAAAAATACCCCCTTTCTACCATAAACGCCAAAAATCTATCTGTTAACGTGAAATGCAATAAAAAAAAAGAAGTCCTGGGCTCAGTCATTAACTCAATAAAATCCACCACAAAAAAAAAATAAAATACATACGAGGACGAATTTATCAATATAAACAAAAATAAAAATCATACATTACTACCCGACGAAAAGAGGATACAAATTGATTTTTTTTTTTTGACTATAAACATTTTTTATATAATTTTTTTTATGGATTTTTTTTGTATTGATATTCCGGTAGTTGCGGTAGGACGTAATACTCCATTAAATAGCAGCAAATATGCGTTTCCTGGACAAAAGTCCCGATGCACTTAAATTCACTTAAATCAAAAAAATAAAAATCATAAAAAATTTTCATTTCTTTAACTTTTTTTTTACCATCATAGATACATTTTTTTAAATTTTTTTTTTATGAATTTTTCACATTTTTATTTTATTTAATTTTTTTAACACTGCTATATCCAGACGAACGATGACAGATGCAAACGGACCGAACGAAAGTAGTAATCCATGAAAAAGCGATTAAAAAAAAATTATATCGCGACCGGTCGAAGGCTATGATTTTTTATTCGATTTAATCCCTTCGAAGGATAAATCCGCTGGAAGACCGTAAAACATGTTAAAAAAAAAAAGAAAGACAATCTGAAGCCCGGACGTTAACTTTCAATTGCAACTGCAATACGAATCCGTACGGTTTAACAAATACAACTTTTCGAGATATGTATGACGCACAACCATCGTGTCAAACCGTAGTAGTAGTACCCGTCGTCGAGTTATTATTATCGCGTATCGCAATGCAGTTGTGTAATAAAGAATATAATCAGAGCGTAAGGCGAGAAAAAAAAGTCCGTGCCATTTTCTTTAGTCCTTTACATCCTGGCAAATCCCGAAAATGTACTAACTTGTCCCAAAAAGCTGAGCGAATCGTCTACCTTTGGTGAGAAAAAATAATGCTCGTACAAAAAAAAAAAAAAAACCCACAGATATGCAGAGGGTAAGTCATAGATATAGATACAAGCAGGTCCTGTGGGGAATTTTGTTTGCTCTCTCTTGGAGTTGTTAGAGGTTTATTTTTCGTGGGTGA
Source organism: Blera fallax (assembly GCA_946965025.1). Taxonomy (NCBI): domain Eukaryota; kingdom Metazoa; phylum Arthropoda; class Insecta; order Diptera; family Syrphidae; genus Blera; species Blera fallax. The sequence goes on along the minus strand of OX337247.1, from coordinate 4,495,329 downwards.
TGTGAATGTGGAGTGGTTTGTTGATAAGAGAAAGGAAAGAGCGGAGAGATAACGTGGAGACAGCCTCTTGAGTGTAATTTGGAGAGAAGGATACTAGGAAAGGACACTCCACATAGTGAGCATGGTGAATTTGCAGCGAAAAGAGAAACGAATTCGGAAGAGCAATAGTGGAAGCTTTTAAAATTTTCAGAGTTCTGTTTGCCAACAGGTGACTGAGTGAGTTGGAGTTCCTATGTAAGTTTGGAGTGAGAGTAGGAATAGAATTGAGCGGTTTTAAAAATTCCGGGCTTAAGTAAGACCATCTCTGACAAGTAAGACGGTATAGAGCATCCTCGCCATCAATTTTTGAAACACACACGCTCTGGTGAGACCCCTTACAAACAGAGGAGTACGTCTCACTTCAGAAAGAAGGTTTTCTTAGCGCTTTTGAGCTGCCTGGCTGCATTTTTTGTGCCAGAAACCTCTTGGTGCCAAGGATTAAGAATATCCCAAGTCCTCGTCCATTTCGATTCTCTAATTTTTACGATCATAGCCTCACAGCATGCCATCGAGAAGCTAAGTAATAAGACTGATGCCTGTAACAGCTGATGACAATGGAAATTCTTTAATCTTTCACCCTTAGCTCAATATTTGAGGGAGGAGCCGCTAAACATCAAAATCAAAATCATAAACAACGTAGTAGCTCTAGCCCAGCTTTAGTAACCCACTGCCTCTGAAAGCGTTGAGGACATCGAGGAATTTCAAGCACTCTCAACCAGAGTGGGTGCTCTGAGCTTAAAGAAAAATAAGCAAAGACCTCAATTTCAAGATGGTTTCAGTAATCTATGCAAAGCCTTTCAAACAGCCCTCTGGCCCCCTCAGGCAGCTACATTCGAAAACTTAACTTAAAGTTTTTCAGCGCTGAATTATCCCTCAAATGGGATCTAATTGGAATATTCCAGGCCACCATTCGTACAATTAAAAGGTGAAGGCAAAGCAGGCATTAAGATAGGAAACACACGTCATGAATCGTCCTTCACGCCTCGAATGGTGTCCTAATTTTTAAAATTATTCTAGTATCCACAGAATTTTATTGCCCAGTTCCTTAATTAATTCCCTCGTAGTGTCATTTTTTGTGTGGTGACCTAAGCGGTTACAAAACCCCTAGAGTACCGTCACCACATTCGACAAAACAAATGTGGGTCAGAAATGCCTCCCCTGCGGTAGTCCACCTAATAAAACCGAGATCGGAATGATAAAACCAGAAACACACCTGCACAAGGACATGAATCATAAATAATATTTTTTTCAATACCATAAAGCTCCAATTGGAAAAATCAAAAAATGCACAATGCCTCAAAGGTTATTGACCGAAATGGGTAGAGTTGTCGGCTTTTTCACATTTTAAGAGCCACTTACAGATTGCCACGATGTAATTGACTCCTTGATTCCACTCCGGACGAACAGATAACTTATTACAGATACGAGTATCCTAAGAGAGTGGGTTAAATCGTTTTCATCAGTGTAACACTCGACAAAAAAAAAACATAGAACTACTACGCATGACTCGCTCACAATCCTTTGCAGGCGGGCTTCTCTCTTCTCACCAGACTCATGGTGGATTTGGAAAAATCCTTTCACTCACCGAATTCCACCGGCGCTATATGGAAAATTTTTCGGCTTTATCAGTTTCCTTTCGATAAGCATCGGAATGACACCGAATGCATTGGCGCACGTAACCCCCTCGGTGAAGCTCGATTCTACGTAAATTTTTCGCGCATATTAAAACCTCTTTTATTCCCGAAAAGGACATCCACAGATGACATCAAAAGTGTACGTCGTTCGTGTTTTTTTTTTTTTTAACTGATTCATTCCTCCCGGTGTGCGTGCTTGTGTTATCCTTTTTTTTTGTGTTTCGTTCTGTGCTTGAACAATGGGCGGGTTGCTTCGTTTTTCCCTTTGGCTCTGAGTGAATATACACAACAATGGCTTTGCATGCATGGTAGATACAAAAAAAACCGTTTAAATATTTGTTTTTCAACATGTGTCACAGATAATTATGAAACAGGAAAAAAAAATGAGACGTCGCGTATCATATACAAGTTATACATTCCTGTCGGTTATTATTCCACCAGGATGACGAGAGAGGACAGCAATGATGGCATAAATCGATGTAGAAATGCGAATCGTTGCTGTAAGTCGTGATATTGCACCAGCAGGACACTACTGCTGTGTGCCTGTGTGTGGGGGCAGCGAAACAAAAACATAAAATCTGCGAAATCTTAATTACATGTGACATTGCATGGCAGTAATATTTTTCTAGTGATTGTTCCTTTTGTGCGATAAAACTAAAGAAATAAAAAAAAAGTTTAACAAACACAAAAAATTGTATCTGTATATTTCATAATGTTAATTTGATATCTGTGCTGGGTGAATTGTGCGATGACAGCGGAAGGATGCAAAGGATTGAAGGTAACAATTTATTTTTATTTAAAATTCTGTCATAAATATTGCAGATACAAATAATAAATCTGTTTGATGCGGATGAATGGCATTCGGATTGTATCAGGTTTTATAGGGCGCTTTCGAAAGTGATTGGATTTAATTGGAAAAGTATAAAATAGGCGGGATTTCAGTTCTGCTATTTCTCTTGATTGCCGCGTTGTGTCGTAGATACTCGTAAAGTAGCTCCATACAAGCTGATGTAAAGTAATGGATATTTTAAAAAGCTTCCTTCCCCGAATTTTCACATTCGTGAAGGCAGCAAAGAGGCGGAAACGTTTCCAAGCCATAGAACCATTCAGCATTTTTCAGAAGGTCATTCTACGTACTTCTTTACACGCTAGAGGTTTTTGTTTAGAATAACACCTCTTTCAGTCGAAAAATGACGACAAGGTGACGCCTATTCATTGTTTGATTGCATCTACTCCACTGAAACGCTGAAACGAGGGACATTGAAAGCCCCTCTTCAGTCGGCAATTCAGGATGACAGGGAAGTGGATCCTAAAGACGAATTGAAGGCAGTAGCTTACTTTCTCAATTTTTGAGTGCAAATCTCAAGCATTTCCAGTTGAAACAAAGACATAGCCTGTCATGGCTTCATTTTTGAGCCTCTGCACTGGAACTTATGACATCCAGGACAACCTAGTCGATCTGAATTAAATTAGGTTTGTTCTGAGGTGAGCAGGAGCTTGAAATAAAGCGATGAAGACAACTTGAAATGCACTGAAACCGTATCAACTCGACCGAATTTTTTGAGACAATTCCTAAAGGATTTTAGCATCTCCTAGAAGCTGTTCTCCAGACCACATCTTCAGTCTGCGAAACTTTCTGCCCAAGAAGATGTAGAGATGCCCTGCCGCGTTGTAAAATATTCTGCTTTCATGTTAGCTTCACATTTAGTATGTTTCCCGTAAGTGTCGTCGTACTTTAAGGACAACAAGCAAGACTGACTGGTCTTCTGATTTGGATTTGGCGTAAACAGCCCATACAGAGCCTAGGGCCTGGCTTCTCCCATGCATTCGTGTTGAATGTGTTGCATTTTCGAACGAGTGAGGGAACCTAGGTTAAGTCCCACAGCCGAAGGGCGTAGTTGAGAAGTTTCTCATAACAGTTATTACTCTCGGATGCTTGACAGACATTTGTGAGAGGTGGAAGTTATTAGTGTTTTCTTGGATTTGGACGTCGAACCCTCTGTGCAGTATAGCCTAACGCACTAACCACTATGCCACGCCACCCAAATGTTGTACAATAGTAAGAGAGGATGAAGACTAAGGACAGTCATCATTCATAGCCGATATAAGAGTAAAGTTTTTCCACCGACGAAGCAAGTTATCGGCAAGTGTATCTGCGACTATTCCTCTTGTGGTGGCTGATAGTCAGCATTATCCTAGACCACTGCCGTGGTAATTTTAAGGAAACGGCATCGATTACAATCTAAACTAGTCCAAGTCGTTAGCAAAAATCACGGATACCTACTCAGAAATAGGTTCTCACATCAAGCTCAGTAGAATTATAAATCTGCAGCGGGTTTATTAGAGGTCTAAGCTCTTCATCTGCATCTCTTGAAAATGGATAAGATCTACTGGTTGTACGTATTGCTAGTAGACTGTGGACGTATTTCAGGGAACAGTAGGTTAGGATAACCTCTAGCAAAAGAAGTTGGTTAGCGGCGTCCTCAGAACATTTAAAAAAGTTAGTGAAAATAACGCTGAACTTTTTGGGCTGCAAACAAGTATCTCTTTTGACCCACGAAGCTATTTAGTTCCTCAAAGACTGCATTTCTCTAGAACTTAGTTGGTTCTTAGGCTTCTAAATGAGACTGACCAACCCACTTTTCTGGAAACTCTGAAAAACACGTCCAAAATTGAAAGAAAAATTAGGAACACGAATGAGGAATGCCCTGAATGTGGTCACGAAGAATCTTTATTGAGTATCTATGACCAGAGATTGTTCAAGCAAAGCACCAAATGTGGCGACGAAAACAAGACTTAATCATAAAGGCTGTTCTTTAAGGCCTAGTCTAAGCCACGGTGTAATCTAGCCTCGTTTTCAATCGCACACTTTGGCAAACAATAAAAATGTCCGTTTAGCGAATGCAAACACCTTTTTGTGTTTTCTTAGCAAAGAAAATCGTTTTATACCGCCAACATATATAGTTGGAGTTAGATCACTTATCAGAATGAATGGAACAGACTTAAGGCTAGCCTGTAGCAGTTAGGGTCCAGAAGAAGTATCTGTGAGTACAAAACTTCGCTTGCATATGCAGTACATAAGTTTTCGCCGTGACTCAGTCGTTAGTGCGTTAAACTACTACGCGGGAGGTTCGGAGTTCGAATCCCAGAAAACATCAAAAGGATTTGTCACGGTCCCCCGAGTCCGCGAATAATAACCGTCATGGAAAAGCTTCTGAACTTGCCTTTCGGACAAACATAGCTCTAAACTGTAGGTGCTGTCCATTTGTGCGAAAAATATAACACGAATGGTCGCCAAAAGGTAGGCCTCGAATTCCAAACTTTGGGCAAATATTTCTATTTTTTCTATGCTTCCACTAGCAACATTTTTAATGGTCAACAGCAGCTAAAGAAGCTCCTCCACATATTCTACGCCAATCTTTCTAGTTATACCCCTCAATTCAAACGCATTTTCCCTATTTTGTTCCCACCTACCCTCCGACAGCAAAGCCTAAATTCTAAAACATCAATTCAAATTCTGTTCCCCCGAAAACAACACCTCCAACTACGACCCATCAATCATTCCGGACCAAGAAAAACGAAGCCCCATAAATTCTATCGCTGACATTTTATTGTATCAGTTTTTTGCGAGCTACAATTTTGCTACCCGCAATCAAAAATAAAAACCCTCTCTATGATTTCATTTTAAAGGTCATATAAAATTTGCCCTCTCCCGAAAATATTTTGACCAATGATGACATCAATTTTGAATTTTATTTGGCTTCACAAATAAAAATAAAAAAAAATTACTGTCAGAGGTGAGTAAGTGACATGGGTATGCCATGTGGCAGCTGAATGCGACCCAACAGAAAAAAAAAAACTATTTCAGAGGAGGCAATTAAAATGTTTGCACCTACATATAGGAGGACCTGAATGCAGGATGTGAAAATTGGAATTTGCAGGCTTTTTGCCAGAGAAATGTCCTTTCCAACTTCAACTAGAGCTTGTAGCTTGTGTGTGGGGCAGGCAAAGTGTGGGCATATTTTTGGCAAACCTTGGCACAAGTCCTTTTTTTTGTGAAATTTGTAAATGAGGGTTAACGGTATCTATTAGGTTAGATGAGAATATCTTGTAAAGGTGAAAATTCTGGCAACTACACGTGACAGAGATTAGATGCGAAACTAATTTTGACATTTGCCAAGCATAGTTGGTCTCTAGTTGGTTAATTGAGTCGTTAAATGTGGAACTTAGTTTTCTCCTGGACAGTGCTATCGTCGTCTATCTAATAAAAAGGACATCAAACTCAAAAAACTAGCCATTGAACAGGAAAGGGATTCTGACAAAAATAGTGGCTGTCCAAGTACAATGATGGTCGGGTTAAGGTTTTGCCGACAGACTATCGACTGCAAAGGCCCACTCGTGTCTACTTAAGCGCTGATTTCCTGTCATAAGGCCCCGCAGATAGATATTGTAAGACTGTCCACTCTATGATTACTTCCTTATGAAAATGAATGCATCTGCGGAAGATCTATAAAAAAAACAAAATATTTTCTACTGTTTGACAGTTGGTTATGCCAAATAATTTGCTAGATACTTTGGAGAGAAATGAAATTCAAGTCTTCGAAACTTCTCCTGTTCGTAGCACGAAGAGCCTTACGTCCTATTTAAGAAATTAAAGCTTTTCACATCTAAAATCGCACCAGTTTACCGGTAGACATCTAGCCCAACGTAAAGGGTTCCCAAACAAGGACAGGTAGAAAGAAAATGCTCCTAATCCACTTGCTGTTTTCGATAGTTTCCTCTGAGTTCAAAGATTTTTCTAGCTCGTCGCAGATACATTTTCCAGCTGTCCAGATACTCTGGCTTTCACTTTCCTTATTGGACGGTCATAATTCCTTGATTTCACGATGGGAAATTCGAAAAAAAGCAATAAATTCTGTCATGAAAATTGAATATTTGACAGATCAACTACTTGTATGTCGACTGTGGGTACCGAGGCTCAGTGGTTAGTGCGTTGGACTACTGGGCACGACGTTCGAGGTTCGAGTCCCAGAAAGCACCAAAACATTTTTCACGGTCCCGCCTCTCGCGAATGTCTGACAAACGTCTGAGAGTAATAACTGTCATGAGCAAGCTTTTCAATAAACAAAAAGCCTTTTATTTGTGCGAGAAAATGCAACACGCGCAACATGAATGGTCGCGAGAAGCTAGGCCCTAGACCACACCCGTTCATGTGGACTTAAGGACCAGGCAGACAAGTTTTACTTCCCTTCTGCTATTGGTCCCTTCCAGCTATTTCGCTGCTTGATACATCAGAAAATCACTGTCCAGCCTTCATCTACATCGAACCGACAGTCGCTCCTTATTAAGGATCTTTTTTATACGTCCCTAGTGCAAATCACAATTCTTACTGAAAATCTTAACGGCTTATGCCATAGTCTATCCTATTCTAGTCATGGGACTTGAAGACTTTCTACATTGCATGGTTCTAATATCTTTGTCCGTCAGATTCTGAGATTAGACCTCTGGAACTACTGTACTCGGGCGTAATTATCATTCTGTCGTCATCATCCCTGGACGAGTTAGATACTGGAGAACATAATTTTTTTTTTTTCAACAGGTGTGCTGCCCAAGTAATGATAACTTTGAAAAATAGTACCCGCACAGTCCAAAGTCGATTCGAAACAAAACTATTTCAACCAAACGACAGAAAAGAAAAAAACGTCGTCGGCTTTATCAGAAATCAGCAAACCAAAGGACACACGACTCATAGCCATCAGTTGGGATATCCCAACACACACAGTTAAAACTCTGAAAACTTTATGTGGACATGCTTCTGCCCATTTGAATCCGTACATTCAATTACGCACATCACCACCGGGCTAGAAGCAAACCCGCATATCCTTTCAACAGAAAAAAAAGCGTCCTCCTCTCCCCTTGTTGGTCTCCTTCATTCAAAAGTGAATTTTCGATTGATAGAGAGACCAAACGGATGTGAATGTAAAGAAAACTTCTTAAAATTTCCCATCACATACAACCCCAAGCATCAATGAGCTTAATTTCATTTGTTTTGTATCCAGTTTCATTGGTGTTTTTTTTTTTTTTTTTTTCTCTCGAAGGATGTTATCTCCTCAAGAGAGTAGATAAATTTCTGGGTATAAAAGACAATTTCTGGTGATCAAAGAAAAGTTTAACAGTCGATGGTGGTAGATTTTCAAAATCAAATTCAGAACAGAAGAGCAGAGGCACGACTTTGATTTGAACCTTTTTCTATTAAATGCGGGTGTCAAAATGTGGGTTCCACAAGGATTAAATGGATGTGTGCGTGTGCGTATGTCAAAGAGACTAAAAATGACATTTGATAGATAGGAACAGATACACGCATACATATGCATGTACTTGATTTTAATGAACGGATTTTAAGTGAACCTTTAGACAGTGGTTGAGGTGAGATTGAGTTGATTGAGTGTCCTGAGTTTAAAGTTATTGGAAACTAGGCAAGGAGGTCGGGAACTATCACGCCTTAGCTAGAATTTTGATTAAAAAAGAGCAGCAGAACCGGCCCTAATCGAATAAATGATAGGGGGAGTCATACAACTCATTCGAATCACTTCTTTGCCTCATGGGTATGGTAAGTAGGTAGGTAGATAGAAGTCGTAGCTTCACCGATCCGCGATGAGGCTTAATCGGCGGTTTAGTGACACCACAACTCACCTGAATTTTAAATTTTGTTGTGAAAACCTGGAAGAAGAGAGCGCAAATCCTCTACAACCATCCTCCCCCGAGATTTCGTTAAGGTTGTCAAAAAAGGTTTTGTCCAAAATGCGGCGCAGCGGAGATGAAACACTGCTTCCTTCTCTTTCTCATTGTTGCAGCTGCGACAAGGTGTGTTGAATGGGATACCTAAGCTGGACACATGTGTGCCTATAGGTCAGTGACCCGTAATAATCCTTTTCATCTCTGTGTCCTGTTTTGCAGATCTTGTGTTATAGTTGGGCCACATCTGCCTTGATAAGACACAATTCTGCAGCCCGTGGCACCTGGTGTTGGCATCTGATAGACAGTGCGAGAGGATTCCTCTTTTGACCGCTCCCAACGGTGCTGTCGAGGGCTAAGCTGCGCTTCGCCAGCTCCTCTTGTAAGAGCCTATAATTCCCCCCTTCCCCCGGGTTGTACACATCATATCCGAGGCCACTGTTGGCAAGTCAACAGAGTGAATGATATTCCGAGCCTGGGACTTCGTGCTTCAAACACTACTCGGAAGAGCAAGCTTATAAGACGGTGCATGAAAGCCTGACTTGGCACGAAGTCTCCTTTGTAGAACCAAGATTTTTGGTTGAAACAGGCATAAGCCAATGAAAACTAGAAGCTTGGTCCTCAAATTCTAAGACGTCGCATGTATAAAATTAAATCTAAGCTCAATAAGCTCTGACTTGGTTTAAAAATCTTCAAGCCAAGCCTAATTTTTGGTTGAAACAGGCATGAATCAATGGAAGCTTTAAGCTAGGTCCTCATATTCCAAGACGAATGTGTCGTATGTGTAAAATCAAATCTAGGCTTTGAATGGTAACAAGCTGCAGCTTGGTTCGAAAATCTTCAAGGAACGTTCATCATCTCTCAGCTAAATACACGAAATGGGTTATCAGCTGCGAAGTTCAAGCCCCAGATACGTATTTTGCCGACGTCAAGCATAGGAATATGCAGTGGTGATACGACTCATTTTCTGTCAAAGGGAGAATGCCTTTTTTCCTTTGAGCAATCCAAGGCTAAAAGATTTCTATAACAGAACCTCTCTTTGCTGAAAGAGTTTAGTTTCCAATGTTGAACTTTTTTTGCATTTGTGTATCTTGGAAAAGATACTTTATTTCCCTTTCAGCAAACCATCGCTTCCAAGGACAACAACCATGGTTTCCCTCAACCTAAGTACGTGAAATTTTTATTTCAAATAACAGAAACCCCAACACAAGGCACATGAAACACGATAGCGGGTTAGAAATAACAAAAAAAAGCGGAAAAAAATTGCAAACATAATGTTATTGATATTGAAATGTATCTCAAAGCCCCGAGATGTATCTTTATACCCTTCTTCAACTCATACGCGAAAAAAAAAAGAAAATATATATTACCCACCGCATTTTGTTTATACAACACGTGCAATGCGTTCTCGATTTCACCTGAAGCATACAACATACGAGCACCAAAAAGATACAAAAAATAAATTTCGTATGGAATGCGGCGACTTGAGCCCCCCCGTCCCTAATGTGTACCTTAAGAAAATTCCATTTATAAAATATTCAAACGTAAATTTTCTCCTTTTCCTCGATCTGCCTCTTATTTTTCATCATTTTTCCACGATATGCTCTCGCTCGCATTCTTATCTTCAGCATCATGACACAAACACATCCGAAGAAGATGAGAATCACAGGATGAGCACCGCCAAAGAGACGACAACACAGTGATGATGATGACAATGATGATGATGGGAATGATGTGTTTGCGCGCGTTGAACGTTTATCGGCGGAAAAATTGTTAACTTTGAATGATTGACTCGCACATATTGTAATGCGTATGAGGGACGGCAAGGAGGGTGGGAGGCTATGTCTTATCCAACGACGATTATCCTTTGAACGAAAAAAAAAAGCCCAACAAAAAGGTAAACACAAGATAAACCACCGAAACGGCAAAAGGGGTCCATTAAATATGTTCAATCATTGCGCGCGTCAAGAAAAACAACCGTCATCAACGCGTACATCACCTTCAGAATATTTTCTTTCTCCCCCTCCCCATCAGGGGGAAGGGTTTTCGGGGAAGAATGATGTACATTCTGACAAAAAGAAAAACCGAATACAAGGGAAGGAAGTTTGAATTTACGCTACGTGCGAAGTATTCCTGCCAATCAACCCCTTTCATACGAAAATCTTTTTTTTTTTTTTTTCTTGTTTTTACTTTAAGTAAAAAGTATCTGCGGAGTCAAGGCGAAAACAGATATATTGGATACTTTTTGCGGGAGTTTTTCCCCTAAAAAAAAAAGTTTGGTGTTACTTTCTGGGGGGGTTACCTTGCTTTGTGGTGATAATCCTCTGGGGTGTTTTGTCGTGGCAAATAAATTTGCTTCAATTGATGCGGGGAATTTAAAATTTTCGAGTATCTTACTCAAATATTTTCAAGATTAGTTGACATTTTGAGAAGTCATCGACAATAATGGAAACCATTTTGAATTGAAAAACTAATCTCGTGGCCCAGCATTCAGGCATAGATACACCTCAAGTCATAAAATAATCACGAGAAATGTTTACCCCGCCATCTATCTAAAACGACGAAAAAGGGATCCAAAAATTCCGGAATTTCCAACTCGCAACAAGGAATTTCAGAGATAGAGTCAGTACAGAGGGCGAGGTGAACTGTACTGTTTGGCAGGGGTGCTCGTATTTAAAGCATTTGCATCCAACTCAACTGCATCCAGCTAGTTACCCCCCCGCTGTCTCGGTTCTATATTTCTATTTGTACAGGACTTCTGTTGGTCTCTCTGCCTGGACTTTCCTGCCCGAGGACACATACTCCAAAAGTAAATAGTTACTCTAGGACCATATTAAATTACTTTGTCCAGTGTGTGTGTCCTTGCACTTGCACTGCACCCATAGACACTCTCTTACACTCCCACATGGAATGATTTCAGGTTGTGGGTGCTGCAATGATACCATCAACGAACCGAGTTAACGCTTGTATGCGTTTTGTAAGCACTCTCATTAAGTATGACCAAGCCCTCCCCTCAAAGTGCACAAATAAATGTGGGAGAACCAGACGGAGAAAGTAGAGGGAAGGATATGCTGCCTCCCGATTGGGTGTCACAAGGTGGACATGTGTACATGGGGGCTAATGTGATTTCTCGTACCGGACATTGATTCTTATAATCATGCATTTCATTTGGTCGATTTGTGCATAGCTCGAGGGCAGCAACTCTTTCGAGTTCGGGGTCCTTCGCCCCCATCCATCCACAGCAGCCCCTCCTTTCTGTTGGTGCATATGTTTGCGAAATCAATTACAATGCCATTTTCCATTGATTATTCTCTTGAGATTGAAACATTAATTGCAAAGTAATTTATCGTTTGTAAAGCAGTTATGCAAAGTAATAATTGCCCGGGGTAAAAATACAGCACACCAGACGGGCGAGGGTCAGAAAGAGGGTCGGTAACTTAGTTTCGGGACGCTATGGGTGGACAATATTAATTATGGACTCACTACGACAACAAGAGACCATGGGATAGGGGGAGGTGCGGGGGTGATTATTTCATTAGGACGTAGACAGAGGCGTGTTGGCTGTAGCAACACAGAGTGATGTCCTTGGGAGTGGTAAATTTAAATTGAAATCGAATGAATTTGTGAAGTCAAATGGGGTACAGTGCACTTAGACTTGGTATTTGAACAAGGATTGATGTCATTTTTTTGGGCTTTAAGTGGGCTTTTGAAACCATAGATACATTGAGTAAGGAATTGAATTTCGTAAGAAATCATTGATTCCCGGGGCTCTTTAGTGAATGCGAATGCAGCTAAGGGCATCTGTTATCCTTTTTTTGGGCCAATAAAAGTATCTAGAACACAAACTCAGCTGCAAGACATACAGAACGGAGTTAGCAATACATTTGGAGACTTTCTAGGAAGTTGTAGGTGAATTCGAGCACGATAACAACAATCAGCACATGTTTAAAAAAAATCAAAAAGTATATAAAGAGTCCTCCAATTCACTAGGAGGTAGTAAGAAATTAATTAATTAATGACGCGAGGACGAACAGTTTTAGGGAATCAGAGGAAAGTCCAATTGGACGCTCACTCTAAGACTCAACGCGATGTCACATATCCTTCATTAAAATGTTAAGCATTTTCAATTTGTACCTCTCGTTCCCAATGCCAGACTCAAAAATCCACAGTTCCCCTTCATGTACCACATGCCCCTCCCTCTCACCAGAAAGAATCCTTCACACTAATTAAACTAATTAGACCATCAACAGAAAAAAAAAACTACAAAAAAGGAGCAAAAATGAAGGTGATATCCCATAAAATTACACAGCCATACAAGAATATGTACAACTCTAATGACGTGTAGTAGAGACATCCTTCCAAGTCAAATAATTAAGGCTGCACCTCACCTCAAAGCACACACACATTGACACACACATACAAATTCGACGGACGATAATGATGAAGTGGTATGTTCTCGCACAGAGGAACATATACACATAGAACTACTAACCGCTATCGCATCAAGTCATGTCCTCGTTTCTTTTCATTTATTCTATTCAATGGATACGAACAAAAAAAAAAAATAGAAAAAAAATGCTTAACGGACTAACGACTTGGAAGGGAACAAATAGAGGAGACGAGAGTAAAAGAAACAAGGAAACAAAACACAAACCTATAAAAGCCCAAGGAAAAGGCAGTGAGCGAAGGTCCTTTGACACGTAATTCTATTTCTTTGGTTAAATTGTTCCTTCTCTACTCGCTGGCGGTACGTAGTTTTTTTTTTTTTTTTTTTACTATTTTGTGAAAATGATTGCAATTTTTCCTGGTGGTGTTCTGTGACGGATCTGTGAATGGATAGTGTGGTTTTAAGAAAGGATTGTTGACAGTTTGTCGATTCTATTTTAAAGTCAAAACGATTTTAAGCACCCGTTCAAGGCATAACTTGTGAGTGAGATGGGCCGTTTTACTTGAACTTATCTGATCAACTTATCATTTTTATGCTAAGTGGTAAATGCTTAGCAATAGCAGAGTTCTATGATGAACCACTCACTTAGCCACGTCTTAAGCAAACCAGAGCAAGCCGTTGTCAAGTTGTGATGCATAATCTGTGTTCTTAGAAATGATTCGCTAAAGTTATCAAATTTTTGTTGAAAACTGATAAGTAAAGCAATGACTACAAAATTTGAAGCAGACGGAAAGAACTTTGCCAAGCATGTATCACTTCTTGATAAGTACTGAATATTTCAGAGGCGTACAAGAAACTCATCACTTACACCTTTTTGTCGACGTCATGGCTCAGTGATAAGTGCATTAAAAGAACTTATCATTTCACTTTTTTGTGGACGTTATAGCACGAAAAATAATTCATTGGATCAATGAGTAGTGGCATCGAAAAGTTCTTTCTCAGTCCCACTTCTCGCTAATATCCATCGAACGTCCGAAATAAATTGATAAGTGAAAAGTGAAAGGACGCTGGAAACAGAGGGTTCTGCCGTTCTGTACAAAATTCTAAGGGACGAAGGGAACATTTTGATAGGATTGACTCTTGGTGAACTTTACGACTTTTTTGCCATCATTTGCGGGCTTAAAAACGGATCTCGGATATAAACTTGGCTGCAAGGCTGATAAGTGATAGGCTATTGGAAAAAGGGGGTCCTTTTCTGTGCAAGTTACTAAGAGACGATGGGAACGATTTCTCAGGATTGAACCTTAGTGAACTTAGGTGGCACCAAACGAATGACATCTCATCTCTCTTTTTTTGTTGGCCAAGGAAAGTATCTGGAATATAAACTTAGCTGCAAATCGGTCGAAAATTATGACAAGTTGATAACTGAAAAGTGATAGACAGATGGAAAATCAGTCTGACCCAGTCTGACAAATGTCAAAGAGGCAGAGGAACTATTCATTCGCTTAAAGCACGTTGTATCATTTCAACTGCAATAAAAATAAGTTTCGTCCTATCTACCTGTCTGTTGTTTTTTTCGGCTTCTATGCAAGTTGGCTAGACAGCGTTTTTAGTCCTTCAAATTAACTAAGCAAACAATAAGAAAAGTTCAACAAAGTAGAATACATAGAGTGGCCACTGCAGTTTACACTCGGTACTGGTCTACATCTACGACTACCTGAGCTAAACTGACTTAAGACACAGCTTTTCATAAAAGACACACTGAAAGGGAGTTTTGAAGAAATCGACGGCTTCGAGGCAACAAATTTCAAAGAGGCTTTCAAGACATCTTAAGCTAGAACTACTAAAGCAAAAATACCATCCATCTGTTCCATGACGAAGTAGAAATCCTACAAAGAAATTTTATTCCTCTACAACTGAAAGAGGTGCAGCCATTAAAGCAATCTGCTCCTTTGAGGAAACGCCAGTTGTCCCATTCGTCTTATAGTTTCCAACTATTCAGTGGTTTCAGGTGCAGGTTTTTAAACAAAGACATCCACGTCTGGAAAGGGATGTTTCCTCCGATAAAAGCGTCGAGCTCTGTATATCTAGAAACACTTCGTGATGGATAAAGTGACGCCATAAAAAGTTGTATAAGGTGTAATCCGTTGGTGAATAAAGGCCCGTAAATCGAGTGAACACCAATGAGTAATACCCTAAATGAAAGAGGACTTTGAAGGAGTAAGAAAAATTCCTACAAATTTCGAATATTAAAGTACAACTAGCAAGGTTCACGAATAGGCCAAAAATAGTACACAAGAGGTCTCAAAAGAATCCGATGATTAAAGCTCGACATAATTCATCACTGACTCTGAGAATTCCCAAAAAGACCTTCACCAAGGACACACACTCCCTTGAACCGCTTGTCAATTACGACACAAAAGTCCTTACTCTATGCGCGTCCGGCATATGTACGAAATCCCTTGCGTAACTACACTACGTATTCCATAATTGCGGACAAGAAAACTTTTTATTAGATTCCCTTGGCCTCACACCACCCCATACTGCCTGCTTACATCCAATATTCATCCCCTTTTGCTTACATTAGTTTGTTTATAGTTTGGTTATTTGACTGTTGTTTTAGTGGTGAGGCTGATGTTAGACTTCCGGCTTCCTTAAGGCTACATGTAAACAGGTAAGCACAAAGCACACACACTCGTTCAAGTCCAATGTGCAGTAGAATAGTTATGCGAATTGCGTCTAAATGAGAATCACTGCTCCTATATTGCACCCAAAGTGTAGACGAGATTGTTTGTTCTAGCTTCTCTCAGTCTCGGTGTTTTTTTCTTCTGTTATTTGTTTTTTGTTGTAAGAAGAATTCATATAAATAATATCAAAGAGAGAGAGAGGGTGGGGGAAAGGAAAAAGTTTTTTAATTAAAGTCATTACTACTGCTGCTGGTGGTACGGTACTACATCCTGGCTAATAATAATATCGACAGATAGTCGTTCATTAAAATAGATCCAATTCGAGGCAATAGAAAAGCTTGATAAGAGGAACCATAAAAGGTACCAACTAATGGAATGTATCTGTGAAATTTTTTATTTGCAAAATGGCAAAAGTTTTACCTCGAAGCAAACGTATACTTTGGCTGTAGAAAATCAGGGCTTATGTAGGATATTTTAGAAAAGAAAAGATACATGGGGTACTTACGGTTAATTTTTATTCAGAGTAATTGATGCCAGTTTGTTGCAGTGATCGGGCTTCTTTCTGTAAAGGGAAAGAGAGAAATGGAAAATTAGAATTTAAATTACTTCGGGTTGTGTTAGTAGGAAATTAAAAGTTTGAGGACATAAAGCCGCACACAAACCACACAAAGTGTGTAGTCATGTCTCGATTGTAGCAAATTTAAATAAAGAGAATCATCAACAGCTTCGACAAGGATAATTGACTGATCACAGGACTGGTCACTTACTCTTCAGACGAAAACCGAAGGTAACAGACAGGTAAACGTTTTAATGCAAAACATTTTCTATACAAGAACGAAACAACTCCCAGGCCTAGAATTCATGTAAACATCTACATAAGCTGCACGCTTTCAGCACGACTCACCACAGATGAGAAAATGACTCGATGTGGCTTATATCTAGACAGATCTGACATAATATTGATCAGGAACGTAGGGCTTGGTTATGATAAAGCGATCACGGATCAGCTATATAATCGGTTTCCTCTCGCTACGATGTCTGATAGGCCAACATGCCTACGTTGGACCTCTTTTAAATATATTCTGCCGAAGCTGCAGAGTTAAAGAGATGAAGGAAGCCATTATTCACTTGCTATGCACCTGAGTGGCACTGTGACAAAAGAAACTGCTCCAGAAACTTTATCGATCCTCTGCAGCAGTATTTTGCCAACAATTTTACCATACAGTTTATTATCCCATTAAACTCGGCGTTTTTCACCATGCGTAGTGAATGCAGTTTATCCTTAATCGGTCTCCAACAAATTTTTTTTAATTTGGTATCAAAAACATCAAAATCCGTCACCAAACAGAAATGTTATAATAAAAGCAAGTCAAGCAAATACGTGTGCAAATGACAAACAGAACTGTTAGGACCGCCATATTGGATTTTTAATAGTTCCAAATTGTTTCTTAAAAGTTCGTAACTTTTACTACAAAATAAATATTTCGCCACTAGAACTTGAAATTTGTGCATCATTGACGAACAAATGCAAATGGAATTTGCTGCAATTTTGCATCCGCCATCTTGTATTTATCACAGTTATATATATTTCATCTCACGTTTCCGACTTGTTCTACCAGTAACTGAAAGTCATTTGCCTCTAAGACCTGTAGTAAGTTCCATACATTTAATAGATAATAAACAATTTTTCTTTCGACGTTTTGACCACCATTTTGTTCCCGCCATATTGGATTTTCGTATTGAATATTAATCTTCATAAAATATCCTTTAATTTGGTACCTGAATCATTAAAATCCGTCCAGAAATAAGAAAATTATAGCAAAAACAAATTCTCTCTAAAATCGGTAACTAGCGGCGTATCAAAAATCAGAGTTTGAGTGGCGCTGGAGAGGGTCGGTTTGCCTCCTGTTTTCTGACGATTTCTGGGCGCCTGGTGTTTCACAAAAATTTACGACGGAATTCGTGGAATATTTTCGGCGATATCTCGGGTTCTAGGAGGGCTAGCGACTTGAAACAAAAACCGACGTGTAGGGTAGAGGGTGTAGTTTATTGTGGGTGTAATTATTTGTGTGAGTACAGGGTGGTTCTTAGGTTTTAAAGGGTGAGAAGTAGAATTGTGCAAATTTTCAGTTCAAGACGACGAAACAGCACAGAAAATAACTCAAAGTTCAAACACAAGTGGAAAGGAACCTCAACCGACTTGGAGTCCACTAACTGGAGGCAGGTACCTAAGATCCGGTCTAACTGGAGAGGTTTGTCGGTTGGGGCTCAGTTTTACCCCGGACTGTAGCGTCAGCTAAGGGAGTAGGTATCACAGCATGATAACAGGGTGTGCCAACTCATGTAAACTGCGCTCCTTGTAGTTTCTGACTGCAACGCTAGAGAAGATCAATCGATCAACACGAGCAAAGCAGTCGTGGTAACCTTCACAAGGAAAAGGAAACTGAATCTTGGCCCAGTGGGGCGCTTATTGGTTTCTCCGACGAAGGGGAAGATAATTCGACTGGAGCTCCCACATTAAAAGCGAGATTGCAAAGGCTACTGAAGCCATGTGGGCCTTTCGTCGTATGTATGATAAAATTCGGGACCTATCCCCAAAGTTCACTTATTAGTTACACACCACGGTGGTTAGACCCATCCTGACTTACGAGTCCGTTGTCTAGTCGACAATAGCCAATGAAGTCATGTATAAGCTTAAACGGCTTCAAAGACTAGCATAACTAGGCATTACAAGTGTAAAGCTTACCTATCCTACGGCAGCCACCGAGGCTATTATCGGGCTTAGGTCCTGCATAGTGGCGATTTAAAGCGCGGTAAGTCTCCGAAAGTGAGACGAAAATACGTCCTTTGATCAGATTGACCTTATGGGACTATTATCAAACTTCCTCAACCTGTTCCTTAAGGAGCTGACGGTCGCTTGTCTCTACGACACGTGCTACGTGTCAAACATTTGATTCGATTAATAAACAATTCTTCTTCGTGTTTTTGCCACCATCTTGTTTCTGCCATATTGAATTTTTCATGTCTACAGAAAATATCCTTTAATTTGATACCTGAATGATTAAAATCCGTTCAAAAATATGGAAGATAGAGCACAAACAAGTTCACTCTAAAATCAGCAAGTAGCGGCGTATCACAAAGCAGAGTTTGAGTGCCGCTGGAGAAGGTCGGTTTGCCTCCTATTTTCTGACGATTTCTGGGCGCCTGGTGTTTCAGAAAAATTTGCTGCGGAATTCGTGGAATATTTTCGGCGATATCTCCGGTTCTAGAAGGGCTAGCGACTTGAAACAAAAACCGACGTGTAGGGTAGAGGGTGTAGTTTATTGTGAGCGTAATTATTGGTTTGAATACAGGGTGGTTCGCATTTTTTAGAGGGTGGGAAGTAGAGCTCCACAAAGCTTAGGTTAGGGAGTACAGGTTTTGTCTCCGTGGAGATATGTAGATTTGACATGTGCGTTACTCTAGGACTAAAGGCATAGTTTGGATTCCGGGAAATTACATGGCGGTCGAGCTCACCAGAAAGGGTATGGCTCTCAAAATTCTGCTTACATGGCAAAACGTGCGTATGCCCCTGGCTACTTGCTACTTAAGCTGGTCATTTTCAGCAGGACCAACCACAGATGGGGAAATTGTTCGACGTGTCATACATACATACATACATTCATCTCGGCCCATCTGCCCTAAACTGGATTACGAACAAGGTGCCGGGTTGGTTATTCCAAAGCGACCACTGATCAGCCATGTAATCGTTGTCCTCACGGGACACGTTCTGATAGGCCAACATTCCCAAAGGCTGGGCCTCTTATCGTTTGACTTCTTTAGAAATTGCAAGAGGACGAAATCAATTTGCACCTGTCCCGCCCTGCCGTCATTTAGAGGTTCTTTTCTTCAATCATCTCGGTGTATAGAGCCTTAGACGTCAGGACAATCATTCGTTTCATTAAAAGCTCCGATTGGTTTGATTAGTCGCTGGGCAGCCAAAGTGGAAAGACCCATGATTTCACAATGGACCTTTTCTGTCTGTATCCCGCTAACCTGTAGCGTTGCATCCTTTTACCACAAAACTGTTTGATGGCCACATGATGGTGTAGAATTGTTTTGATGCAGTCCGTGTACCTCTTTGTCTGATGCCAGGAATGCCCCAGTTGTCCTTCTCTAGTGTGTTTTAAAGCACGATAATGTTTCCCAGACTTATAGCTATGGCAGGATATCTTTCATCCGGGCAGATACATATTTTCCATACTGAGCACCGACTCTTCGAATGACAGTGCACATTTGTATGAATATTTGCCACGCCCAAATCTGTTGTGTTTAACGATTTACTTCACATGCACACTCAAGTACTCCACATCAGGAACAGACTACTGACACAAATCATCTTCGCCTAAATTCCAGACTAGATGGATGAAAATGTATGTCAATGCTGTTGCTCCAGATTCAACTGTCTTCAATGTCATGTTGAATTTTCAATCCTCAAACCAAACGGAAACTGAAATCCCTTTATTCACCAAAAAAACCTTCCATTATTCAAACGAATATTAATATTCAATCTCGCAACTTCCCGACAATCTTCTACTTATCATTTCAAATAAATAATACACAAGAAACCCATAACAAATTGCAAAAAGGAGTCCTCCGCAGCAGCGCCACCACCACACCACCCACACCATCATCCTGCCACCCGTTGAAAGACCGCAAAACTACAAGACAACGCAAGCAAAACAATCAAAACTTGTGATACATTATAATTGTAAATTACAAAATTGTTCTCCCATCATAAACTGGCGCACAGAAACCAACAAAAAACCGTAGGATGCCTTGCGTATATGTGTGTGGGTAAATAACATCCTTGCACCTCTATCCCACATACATACATTTCTCTCTCTTCGTATCTAATTCTTTCATCGGTTGTTGCAGAATGCGAAGATGCAAGTTGAAAAAAAAAAACAAAAATATCATCCTTCGAAGGACGAAAGCATCCTGCAGACGAAACTAGAGGTAGCACAGAGATCCCACTCAGCCTGAATAAATGTCGTAGAGATTTCACAAACTGGCGCCGCGAACAAACTACATACACAACTGCAACGCAAAGGATCTACAAAACGACACAGCAACGCACAGCAAGGACGATGGGTTGCAGTTTCTGCCATTGTAACAAACTTCCTCCTCCAACGCGCGATTGCCACATGAAATATTTATAAAAAATGAGTCGCGAAGATGCTGCTGTTCTGAATAAACCAGCATAGTGCGCCGCTCCAGTGTTTCAATTATGTTCCACAGTTTCGCTGGGGTTCTTTTTTTTTTTTTTGTATTTTAACTTGCATCCTGCGATAGGATCTAAAACCACTTGCATGTTGGTGATGTTGATTCCTTTTCTGCAAGCATAAATTGTGCTCGAAACATGTGTGTGTCTGTTGGATATGCGGTTTTGGGGTACTGCACAAGTGTACGCGCGTGGTATTCTAAGCCAGGATAGAGGTGTAACATGTGTTTGCATACGCAGCAGTCATAAGCGCGTTCAATAATGCTGATGATGTGCGGTAATTCAAGGATTCTTTAGTTTCATATTTTCTTCTTTTCCTTTTTTTTAGATTTTTTTTTTTGGTTTAACTCTTCCTGCAGAAGGTAGCGCTTCAGATTTCCACAAGTAGGCAAGCACTTGCCATATCAAAGTAAGTGGCTGTAACATGACTGAGAAGAGTGCCATTAGATGATGTTTATGCAATTTAATGAGCCAACGTGGCAAATTAAGATCCTTTTGTGGCAGAAGTATGTCATAACCTTCACGGTGCTGAGGATGCAAAATGTTGAATTTAAATCCACTATAGATGCAGGTTGATGTAATTAAGTGGCGGTGGTTTTAGAGGGTGACATGAAAATGCGAAACCATAGCAGGTGAGCACATTTAAGTTGAGATGACTACGAGGTTAACATAGGGAGTAAGATAATTAGCTATCAACACCAGCTATCTGAGACTGGTTCATCAAACAGAAAGGGAGGTTTGGTCCTTCGAGCAAACAATGGAGTTAGGGAGCTTTACAAGCAGCGTTATGAAATCGCCTCAAAAACACTGTGAAGGAAGGACTATACATTTTAAAAGGCTTTTCTGTTGTTGTATGCTTTTCAAGTTGAATGTTGTCGGACTTAGATGTAGAGATCTGCCCACAGATACACAACCTGAATCTTACTTCAGAAACCAAACATCACTTGTTGGTCTAAAGCTTTAAGGACTGGTTGAAATAAAGATTTGCTTTGTCTTTATATGAAGATCGTGTAGAGCTTCACATCAGGGTAATTCTGTTGTATCCTTATACAATTGCAGAGTATCTACAAATGGAATGAACGAGGACATTTTAAGAATCAGGACTTGAAAATCAGAGTAAAGCTGAAAAAAAACATTGAAAACAAAAATATTTAGCGCCAACGGATCCATGCAAATTGGCCAGGACCAAGCTTCTCACTCCATTCCGTCGATTTTGCGCCGAATAAGAGATTATTCAAACTTAAGTGAGAGGTGAGAGGAATATTTGTAATTTCTCGAGTTCAAATCTGTGCATCTTCCACACCACGGCACCTTCATGTAAAAAAAAAAATGGTCCTTCGAGCCGGATTGTGCCTAAAGTTACCCCACATCCAACACAAGAGAACAGTAAAGATGCATCACAATTCACTGCATCTTTCGCATAATTTCAGGTTTTCCATCAACCTATGTACACAGTCACCCTATGACTACATGTCAATAACCTTACAAATCCGCATAAAATTAAACTAAAAAAAAACCCATCAAACAGATATCACCCTCAAGGGTGATGCATCTATCAGTGTATAACACCGCCACTCTTGCTAATCCATAAAAATTCCCCAAGTACTTGCAGTAACCAAGTATCTCGATGTAACTACATCAAAGCCAACTACTTTCCAAAACAAAAAAAAATAGATCATCTCCCATCCTCCCCCTCCACCCACTTTTCCTTTACATTTTTTACTCACTTTTTTATCGAATAAAATTGTCTCCTTCCAGGAATCATTTCGTTGGGATTTCCCTTGCTCCTCCTCGGCATTTTCCAAAGGAAGCAAATAAATACATTACGTTAATTTGAAATGACTATGAAACCATGAGGCTGCATTAAAAAAAAAAAAATGGAAAATCCATAGAATTCCTTTCAGTTCATCCCCCCAGCCGCACAAGTGGCAACCACCAAGTGAAGCGACATCATTGTCGATGCTTTGAAATGAAGTCCCGGAAGTGAACAGCGGAAAATTCGATATCATCATTGCCAACGCTGACAACATTCCATTGAGGAACAACGCAGCACTGCAACTACACATAGCCATAGTCTTTCTTAGTCCTTCAGAAACAGTCAAAGTGACAAGCAGTTTTATAGATTATCATGCGCTACAACAAGGATATAAGCACGAGTATAATATCAATGATTCAAGGGAAATGAACAAAAGAAAAGGAGTGTGGAACTTATTAAATTAAGTTGAAGGATTGCTTTGTAGTCCTTGAGGGTAGACTTACGGAAAATTAATAAAAATAGATTTAAAGAAAAAGAAAGAGTTTTTATTTGCTTTTTACAAGGTTTGGAGGACTATCAGGACGGGATGTGGATCATACCTGCGGCGGATAATTTAAGGTAATTAGGTTAGGTTCGAACTTCTAAGACATGGGTAGGTAAGTTAAAGCAAACGTTTGGTATAAAATGGGATTGAAAATCCTACTAGATCAGGTCTAGGCCTTGGTATGGTGGGGTATGGAGGGAAGCGCACCTTAGGCCTTCTGGTCCAGTGTGATTCCCTCTATAATCCGGTTTGTTATAGCCCACAGTAAAACTTTATTGGGGAAACAAAAGGGAAACTTTGGGAGGAAATCCAGAAGCTAAGACGAGCCAAAAAGGTTTTCAGGAATTATGACTGAAAAAGAAGCAACAAAAACTCGTCTACGCTTCCTAACAGGTTACAGTAGGCTTAAGGAATACCTCAGGAAACTAGGTATAGAGCAACGCGGAGACGTTGAGGAAATTCCTTAAGGAATGTGGGGCACTAATCCACAAAAGAAGAAAACACTTGGATGCCTGTTAACTACAAGAAGTTCTGCCATCGTTGGATCCACTCCAGATACTCCCGTGCATCAAGGAAATTAGACTGAGGGAGGTACTCTAAGTCGAGTGTATCTCATCGACTACAGCTCCAAGTCGGGGGAGCACCATACATTTCAAGGGGGCAGTGCGCTTTTACTCTTAAAGTCGTCCTACAATGGGACAAGGAGTCGAAGTGATTCAAACCCTTGCAGTAGACTCTGACAGTAGAAAATGGCATCATCACCGATTGGCTATCAAGACACCAGATGCCAATCGAATACCAGTTGGGGGGGCTCTAAACCACTAATTGAAATCGGATTGAGAAGATCAACTGCACTTATCTCATTTTCGTAAAAAAAAAAAAATGGCGGCAACAGGGCAATGTAAGCTTTAGTAGGGAGCTAAGCCTAAATGGTTATATCTCCAGCTGATTACTACTTATACGTATCAAAAAAGAAGACTGACAACACCGACCTTATTAAATTCTTTGTCTTTCCATTGAAAAAAAATATTAACACAAATCCAAGGGCTTAAATGAAATATTGCTCACTTGTCCAACGTCTAGACATGTAATCTTCCTTTTGTCCACATGCGAAACACGAGTAGTCCTTCTTTAAGACGGTCTGGCTCCTTATGTGGCAAAGTGGGACAAACCCATCACCTTGCAGACCCATTAATAATCCAATTGCTCTACTTCACATCAAAATTCGAGTTTTTTTTTCCCAAATTATTGTACTTATTTCTTAAACATGAAATTCGGACCAGTCTGGTGTTTTCTGCATGTCTTTGTCGACCCCGGAACGGCTTCCATGTACACACTGCTCATTCCAATAGGCATGCGATAAATCTCCAGTCAACCTCCATTATACTCAACAGTATCTTTGGAAATACCTTAGCGACCGACGAATAAAAGATACATACGACCACGACTACATGTATACTGTACGAGGATAATAGGATGCCTTCGACCCGACAGATGTATTTCAAATATTGCGTTGCCCTATAGAATAAGAAATGAAGACACACATACACACCCCAATGTATCTGTAGCTAGAATCATTAGAAATTCAATGCCTGAATAAGGATGGTCCATTTTCTTTTCAATTCTATGGCTTTGGCGATACACCTTAAGGATCCTTCTTTGCCATGGAAACACAACCAGTTACACAGACCAAGTGCATAAGTTCGATTTTCTACTAACTGCGTATGTTGCAGGATTTTTTCCCAAAGAAACAACTTCCGCTTAAGAAGGCATTCGTTCATTTGATCCAAGGAAACTGTTTTTCCATAGAAAGGATCACATGGAAGCAGGATGAAAAAACCCTTAAAAAAATGTTGCCTTTCAACGTGAATAGTTACCGATTTTGTTCATGTAGTTCGTTACGTAAGGGGGAAGAGGAGAAAAGACTTTCCATTTACCATCCCCACACCACTTCCTTTGGATTAAACGATATCCATTTCTTGACGGGGGTTTAAATGCATTGGTAGCCTGTCATGTGTGTGCAGGCATTAGGTTACTGCAGTTGTGTTAAGCTTTCAGGATGATGTGGAACTCGAGTTTTGAACGTAATTTTGCTGAATTGCAAGAAAATTCTCTGAACGTTGCATAAATGTGGGTTTTTTTCTTAAGTGCAGAAGGAAATCCATATTTGGTCCTTCGAGCCGGATAATACTCAACTTTGTTGCATTAATAAATACATCAGGAAAACTTAAATCATCGAACTAGATAAGGATCATCAATAAAAACGCTTCTCACTTTAATCTCGACTCAGGAAAACTATTCCCATCTTCTTATCCGTCTTAAGTAGTTCCCTTCCGCTTCCAGGTATCGAGATACCATCCCTTTAAATACACGTGAGGGGAAAACGAATTCATCCCAGTATAACAACACTAAGTGGATTCCAAATCTCTTAAAAAAAAAAATAAAAATCCTGTTTGCCACGTTTACTTTTATCTTTATTTCTAAGGAATAATCTTCACACCCCCATTATCGAGCAAATCAAAGATTCATTTCGCAGGAAATGCGGACATTTTATTAGATTTTTACAATCCAGTTGTGTCACTTAGATTTTTTTTTTTTTTTTTTTTTTGGGTGGAGTTGGTTGTTATCGACCCTCGCTTGTGCCTCTCATGTCATCTTTATGACTTTAAACTTTGGCCTGACGGAGGGAAAAAAAAAAAGTTTTTTTTTTTTTTTGTTATCCTCCCTGTCGCTTTTGTGGCCTATATATCAACGGTAATCCTAATTGAGCTTTTAAGGATTAACAAGCAAATATCTATGGTTTTGTAATGGTAATGGATGAGCAGTGACAGCCGAAAAAAACAACCATACAGACAACAATGGGGCTAAAAAATAATTTCACAGGATTTGTTTAGGATGAAATTTATGAAGAAAGTAAAAGAGTGCGTACTTCATGTCGGAGGATGGACTTTTTAAGACTGTGACGAGTTTTGTCACCACAAGAAAAAGGAAGGGTTTGTTTTGAAGTGAAATTTAGACTGAGATACAACTTCTCCAGCAGTCTCCCGACGTCTGTGAGAATTTTTAGAGGTTTTCGGATCGAGAGGCTTGTTGATTCAAAAAAATTTGAAGCTAAGGACTCAAGAATGTTGCATCACCTTGAACAACTGAGACACTCACGTCATGGACGAGCAGGACAAAATATGTCCGTCTTGCAAAGCCAGTCACCAGGGATCTCTACTAGATCTTCCTTCCCTGTCAAGTGAGTATATAAACGACGATAATTAGGAACAAGGCAGAAAATAATCGACGGCGAAATTTAAGTGACATGGAAGTAGCATGGCAGCTGAATGGCAGTTACAAGACAGTGGCATATGCAGAAAATGAATCTTACAACAATCTTATAGACTTGGCGAAAACCATGCCCAAAACTATGCGGTAAGACTATCGTTCCTGTTTAAATGTAGCGCCGGTAGGGCCACTCTTCCTAGATGCGCTTCATATATCAAGGAAGACATAGCCCAGCTACATCAAACCTGAACCAAAGGAGCTATTTAGCAGATCAAGATCAGATATTGCCTAAATTGTAGCCGTTGGCCAATAGGATATGCAGCCAAGCTTGGCATCCCCCTTACGCATTCCGCAGAGATCGTAATGGGAAATGATCGACTATCTTTGCATATGTTCGGCCATAGAACCAGGCAACGAACTCTAGATAAACCCTTCTTAGAAGAATTGAGAGACAGATATCTGACAAAAGGATTGGAGGCCTCATCCTCTACCTGAACTCGACAGACTGGGTTTAGTATACATCTCATCTCTGCAGTCAACTTTACCATCAGCTATGGTATCAACATTCCGCAAATGGCGTTGATTGGGTTCCCTCTTGGACCGACAACTCTACCACCTAAGTACCTCATATTTAGTTCGATTTGGTGAATAGGCGACCTAAGAGGGGCAAGAGGAATTCAAACTACTGGTGAAAAGTGGATCGTAGTATAGTCGCTTCGACCGGATAAGAAAGCCCGTGACACAAACGAATTTGACTCTCTCAACTTAGCCTTCATCAAAAAGTTATGCTACGCGTAGTGTAAGGATTTGGCCCAAGAAGGTACACCAGTTTTTTTAATAAGGCTGGAAAAACAGACACGTCCCTACTATTGGTTCAGAGCCTTGCTTCTCGTGACCATTCGTATATTTTTCCACACAAAAGGAAGAGACCTACAGTTTGGAGCTATATCCGTAAGGCTTTCCTGACAGTTATTAGCCCCCGACGTTTGCCAGACATTCGCGAGAGGTGGGACCGTGAAAAAACTTTTTGGTGTTTCCTGGGATTCGAACTTCCCGGTCAGTAATCCAACGCACTAAACACTGATCCACGGCGCCCAGATTTGGAGGAAATGCCCGCTAATTCAGAGGATAATAGTGACACGATTTTTGGAAATGATAACAAGGCAACCAGAATTATTTATTGCAAGAGGAAACGCTGTCCTACTTTTTGAAAGATTTTTCGGAAATCGATGGAAGTTTTTTGTGTCTTTTCTTTAATTCCCCATAGCACTCCCGACACAGACAGATCTAGAAATCTCCTAATTTCCCACTAAACTCAATCCGGTAATTTTCCATCTACACTTTTTCCCAATTTTAGTCCCTCCACTTGAGGACAATGAAGTACGCTATGCCTTAGAGCAGCTTATCTCTAAGTGTCCCTGCTTTACACAAGCCTCCTGCATAACATCGCCACCAGTATATGTATCTATCTGTTCCAAAGTCCTTTTTCCACTCATTCTCTTTCCCTTTTTTTTTTTGTTTTAACTTTCAGCGAAGTGATTAAATCTAATTAACCTAGGATAAGGGATAAAAATTGAAAATTCAAGAGAGGCAGAGAACAAGTGAATCCAAAAAAATAAGAAACTTTCAAAGTCATCCTGTCATTCAGAGATAATCCCATCTTCGTTCGGTTGTCCTTTTTTTTTTTCTTATTTTTTGGGGGTGGTTTCCTCTATCCTCTTCCTAATTTCGAGTGTCAATTTTTGGGTTATTTATTCTTTTTTGCAAAATTCAAAAATTCAAAGTTGCAACAGATTTTGTTGTTTCGCAAAGAAACTGCCCCTAAAAGTGACAGAAAAGTTAAAAAAAAACTTTTCCCAAACAGTTTCAACCGAAATAAAAAAAGGAAAGCGAATAAGAGTCCTTAAAAAGAATACACATAGAAGGAAACAAGTCGAAAGTAGGTGTAGAAGAGATCACTGGAGGGATAATATGCTCAAAACTGTTTAAAAAATAGATCCATCAGAGATTTTTGTTGGGAAATGTTCTTTTCTAATCCCCTTGGTGGCAGCAGCAGCAGGGATTTTTTTTTCCTTCGAAATCTCTTTGGGTGTGTGTGTGGGTACAAAAGTTGAAGTTCTTAATCTGATGGTAATAAAGTGTGAACTCAAGGCGCAGAGGATGTACTTGAGGGTAAGGTGACGAGAACCACACAATTGTGGTTTTGGTAATAAAAATATTTTTTTGGTTCTACCTCTGGACTATCAAATGACCTCACGTGAATTGCAGATAATTAATACTAACAGTTGTCCTTTGTCTGACAGCACGTAATTGGCAAGACTTACTAAGAGAAACAATTCTTCCCGTTGAAGCTGATGTCGGCCAAAGACGCATTACGGCCTCGCAACTGGCTCGTGGAAATATGGGCCACGCAAGGATCCTAAATAGACGCAACCCTATTCGCAGTAATTCGAACCACATTGCCCCCTATTTGAACTTTAACGTCAAGTACAATACCAGGATTCCTAGCAGAAGTGCTTGGGAATCGGGAGATATTTCAGAGATTTACACAGACGGATCCAAGACAGCGTCTCGAACAGGTTATACACGACTGCCGGACCAATGTAGTGTATTTCAAATAGAAGTCACAGCATTCAATTAACTCGATAGAGTGCAGCACTATTGTTAGATAGTAAAGCTGCGATAAAAGCCTTGGAAACGCCAATAATTCGATCCAAGTTGGTAAGGCAATACCGCGACGTATCCCTGTGCTGGGTTCCAGGCAATTGCAAAGAGGACAAGCTAGCCAAGGAGGGCGCACACCGGGACCTCTCTGACAATAGAGGGCGAACCGTCAGCACCTATTAAATCAATGAAATTCCAATAAGATACCGCAGTCATTAGTTTGGCAAACAGTAGATGGAACAATATCAGTTCATGTCTCTCTTCCAAACAAATCTGGCCAGAGCTGGATTGTAGGAAAACCAATAGACTTATTTCAGTAGAAAACAGTTGGAGTCCTCACGGGACATTGTCTGGTAGGCAGACATGCCAGAAGACTTGATGCTCTCTTCAACGATTTCTGTAGAAGCTGTAAAAACGAAGAAGAAGAGGAAACCACATGGCACATCTTCTGTGTAAATGTCCTTCCCTAGGGGAATACTTCATCGAAGATCTTAACGATCGAGCAAGACTCGACTAGATTTGAGCAAAATGAAAATCTTTGCCTCCGGGTCAAACTGGTTAAATGCCTAAACGGCGAATCATACCTCTTCGACATGGGTTCACACCTGTACCATCCTCCTGGAAAGTCACCATGTTACCATGTATGTCCCCGGTGCTGGTAGTCCTTCTTAGGACCTTATTTTGATTGAAGTGTGTCCCTGGTGAGCGGGGTCAGCCACCCAACCCAACCCAACCAACCCAAGAGAAACAAAATTTTTGTACTTTCACAATCGAGATTAAAAAAAATTAATTTTACAAATAACGGTTGTGTTATTTTTAAATAGATTACTACGTGAATTTTGTCTACTTCAAGAAAATGTCTACTTTTTACATTTACTCACCCTCTGAGGTCATATAGATGCGCGTGGAACCTATTCATCGAGTAAGTACAGCCAATGAGTTACGTCAAAAATGGGGAAGTTTTTATCGAATCGAACTTAAAACGAAAAAAGTTGTTACTAGCGAGTCCTTGTGAATCAGTTTAACATAAAAATAAAATCGGAACTCTGCTCCTAATTGAAAATGTTTAGTCCGTGTTTCTGTAGGGCAGAAGGTGCCAAGAGCAAAGAGACCATTTTCCGTTGTGTTACATACAATCTGTGTGTTGTATTGTAAGTATTACAGGTTCAATTTCGATTGGAATGTATCGGGATATGCTATAAAATTAATGCAACAACGCAGACAGACAGTTCAGATGGTTAAAAACAAATTCTGCTGATCAGAGATGCAGAAAGAAAAATTAAACGGAGATCCCTCATCTGGAAGTAGACCAAAAAAAAAATAAGAAACTCAAGCTCATTGCACGACTACTCTAATTCATGACTGAGACGCACATGATACTCATGTACTGCCGATTAATTCAAATTACCTCAAAGGAAATATTTAATATTCAAAGTGGATGCTCTCGAACCTACATATTCTCGTGATGTGCCCACACACATGACTGCAGATACAATTTTGTGAACCACCAACATGCACTCCGTGACAAGCTAACCAATCGAACATCTATGCCGTAAACGAGTAGGCCAGTGAACGTCATAAATTTATGTATCAATCCTTCCCGTGGATACACTTGAATTTTTTTTTTAAGAAATCACTCTTAACTGCCTTTTACGACCGTAAATCGAAATTTTTGAGGCGATCCAAGGACAGCCAACAATAAAGTTTCCTTAAATTTTCATCCTCCCTTCAACTTCACACCACAACCAGGACCATCACCATACAGATGGTGTCTCGTGGGAATCTTTGGTTATTTTCAGTGCCAACACACGCATGAGAACAAAAACAGGAAAACCAAATACCCGTCGCCGTAAGGACATAAGTAAGCAAACCATCAGGAAACTGGTCTATACATAGCTAAGGGCTTATTGTCCGTCGCCGTTCTCTGGCAAAACAGATGTACTTCCGTAGTTTGTGCCACTTATTGGCTACCAATGTTATTTCTGTTGTTGTCCTTACCCAAGGAACGATTATGCCGATACGGTTTAAACCTTGGCTGCCTCATCAGCACCAGGGCTCACTGAATTGGTCAGCACACTGGCGAGATAGCCAACAAAAATCCGTTTCGCCTTTTTTGTTTGAACGGTCCGTTTGGGAAATATTATCCGTTACGTGCGTATTGTGCGCAAAGTGGAATTTACCATCAGGACTCGTTTAAGTTATATTAATTGCTTTCTGTGCCGGTTGCTCCGATATTCGGATCTCAGGCGGTAGTAGTTGGTTCGGTTAAATTTTTGTCTCCGAATTGAAGCTGTGGGTAGGACTGAGAAGGTAAGGTCGTTTTTGTGTTGCGTGTGCATGGGTTATATCCTTCTGGATTTGTAGATCCCAAACCAATTACAAGAGAATGCTGATTGCGTATCATTTGAATTCATTGATGCTTTCCAGTAGACAGAGAAAGGTTCCCATTGAATATGTATCAAAAGTTCATTCAAACGAGTATGTGCATGTGTATGTGATACTTAAAAGGATTGTCGTCGTCGACAGAGGAAGTTTTTAAGAGAATAAAGGAAAGAAGGGAAGTTTTTTGTATTTACAATCTATCGATTCCTTTTTGAAGTCGGTGAGACTTTGTGTGCGAAATGATGTGCATTAGGGTTATTGAGGAACCCTAAGCAGATGTTGCAGCTTGATAAGGTTAAGCAGGAGTTTAATGATGCTCGCATGAAAAGTAGATGCGTAACAGGGGATCATTTAAGGAAGGAGATACCCTAGTGAAGTTAGTTGAAATTCACGTTATGGAAACAAAGCTAATTCCAATGCTTTATGCACGATGCAAAGGCGAATTGTTGGAAAATTTAAGGCGTATTGGCATCTCTTTGGAGTCACTGCACATTGCTCGTTGGTAATGAAAGACTTCCCTTCAAATTGGGGAATGATTTCCTCCTTCATTATAGAAGTAAGGACTCTAGAATGGATATTTGCATGGCCTACAGAACAAAGTTAGTTAGGATGCCCTGAAGGGTCAGAAATATAGAACAAAAAAACAGTACAGGCAAGTATTCACAACATTTCATCAAATCATCAAATTGTTGGTGGTGTAAATGCAATCGTAATCTCCCAAGAATTTAAAGCCAGGGTAGGTGAAAGCAGCGAAGGAAAATCGCAACAATTCTTCAAATTAGTAAGGACAACCACCACGATCAAAGCCAAGTCTACCACCCTTTCTACTTATCTTTTCTTCTCTCAGGCACTCTCTCCTTTTTTCTATCGACATAATCTACCATTCTAGCATGAGCCCTTGTCTAGCATCTGAGACATTCACCAGCTTCATGATCGACTGGATGTATCCTAAGAGTTTCAATTTAACCTCGCATCTGTGCAACCTTCCTCCTTGCTCTCCTGACTTTTTAACGTCCCGTTAATGAATGAATGAATTATCTAATCAAAAATGTATAAGTCTATGTCCAACTATCATCCACATGAGAGCTTTGCGCAAAAAAACGAAACGTCGCTAATTGTATTAAAAATCTGAAAACACATACACCATGCGCTTGTCCCTAGCTACTGCAGGTATACACATATTATCTACCGGACACTGCATCTAGATACTGCTGTTGCTACCATGCAATTAATAACTCGAAGCATAATGCTCATTTAATGCACCATTAGACCGTGAGATCGCAAAAAGACCGTAAGAGAGATTAAGCGAGAAATTACTATGTGACTGACTATGTGCACACTCCCCTCTGGGGATAATTACCAACGGTTTTGAATCATCCATTCCGTAGAGGACAACAGATACTTTCTTTCCATATGTACAGCATTACATGATTTATGAAACCACATGATTAATTAGACTCTAACCGAAAAACTGATGACTTAGGTAACACATTTTCAGAGATGAAACTATAAAAACTGATTGGATACGTTCCACACGTATGCACATACCCTCGTAGACCCAGAAAACACCAAATTTTTATATTTTCTGAAAGCAGACAAAATGTCCTTTCTCCTCTCTATCCAAACATTCAACCAGTTTTTGAGAAAAAGAGAACAAAAAATCATTCAAGAATTATTATTCCAAAGATGAAATGGCGCCCAACGATGTTGCCAAAGTCGCCCGGATAAACACTGTCAAGTCTTGTTAAGTTTTTATTTTTGAGAAAGGGAATCTTCTTTTTTTTTTCTTCCATATCATCTTCAATAATGGCTAAGCGTTGCAAAATTTAATACAATACGGTAAATCCTTATAAAAGAATACACCAAAATCCTTAAGCCACACTGACACGAGAACTTAGGAAACTAAACGAGCCAAGGAGGTTAAAAATGAAAGAACAAGGGCATCAGTCATTTACATGCATACAGAAGAGGGTGACAAGACAACGAAAAACATACCGTGCATAGGGATATTTTAAAGAAAAAAAAACGAAACTTACACGCAGGTACGTCGTTCTGTTTTTCCTGAGCAACGACTTTGAGTTTTCTTTTGGTTTTTTTTTTTTTTTTTTTTG
This sequence comes from Blera fallax, assembly GCA_946965025.1. Taxonomy (NCBI): domain Eukaryota; kingdom Metazoa; phylum Arthropoda; class Insecta; order Diptera; family Syrphidae; genus Blera; species Blera fallax. The sequence continues at coordinate 4,461,857 of OX337247.1, read as the reverse complement.
TTGAAAATCTTTTGAATAACTAAACTACGTGTGGCAATGACGTGAACACGTGACGAAAAATTGTAAGTAATCTTCTTATTTTGTGCTTTTTTTTCTTCGTTTTTTTCCCCTCCCTCGATCATCCTTGGTTTCTTCATCATAAGAGGCGTCATAAGATTGACAAAACACATTTACAACGAAGAGGCGCGCACAGCGGCTTCTTAAAGATACAGATACGAACCAGCAGCAGCACATCCAACAATGTTGATAATATGAGATTTCATTTGCTTTTAAATTTATTTTTACACTCATACGTATTCAAAAAGAAACGATTTTTGTCTTGTGCCTAAGAAGGAAAGCCTTCTTCTTTTGGTGGAACAAAAAGATATTTAAGAAAATTTATAGAAGACAATCTTGGATTTGGCATACAGGAGAGCAGAGTATCGGTAGCAGATGTAGTTAAGTGTATCTTTTTTGTTAAAATATATTTTTCGAGTTGAAAATTGTTTGTCATATGAGGGAGGCAATGTGATGGTTTGGAACACGGCGCAAAAGGGGTTGTGGGAGGAGTATGAATTGGCTATTAGTGGAATATGTTGACTTTAAGGATATATGGCGATGGGTATATTCCTTGCAAGATGTATGGGGAAGCTTGGAAGCGATTAAATGGGAGAATTTTGAATAATTATCAAGACATGTGTTACAGGTATGATTATTGTTATTGGGAGGTGTTTTAAAAAAGATGGTCCTTCGAGCCGGATTGTTGGTAAAATAAAGTAATAAAATGAAGCAATTCAGTCCAATTAGGGGAGTCATCTGTCGTGTATCGTATTGTATTTCACTTCTACTGAGTAAGTCGTTTGCGTTGGTTACGACGTTATAAATAGCAAACTCGAAAAGTCGCTTCTTTAAGTACCTGGGAGTACTGTGCAATGCCAAATGCACCTTCATGGTGAGTTCGATAGCAAGTTCTGTAGGGATAAGTGCTTCTAATAGCATTTGCAACTGTTGCAGGACTTCGAAGCAGTTAACACATCAACTTAAGATACAATAAAAACGATACTTAAACTGTGATAAAAATGGTACCAATAGTAACTGTCTGGATAATGACTTCGTCATGTATTTTAGAGGAACTAAACTTTAAGTTTCTCGTCGTAAAATCTGTACCCTGACATCCCGAAACTTTAGCATCCGTGTCACAGAGCCCGCTGCAAGCAATCCTGAAATAAATACTTTACGAAACGTCCACCAAACTACTCAACTACGTCCCCTTAATGTGACACAAGGTGAAGTAGGTAGTATGTTTCCTTGTGACCTGTTCGGTGTAAGTTCGAGCCCCGGTGGGGGGACAGCAATCACAGCAAGCAAGCACAACAGGGAAGAGGTTGCTGTCTGGTAGTAAACCTGATTTTTCGAACAAAAAAAAGTCCCCTAAATACCCACTTGGAGCCAGAGAATTCTGAGTTCACCAGAAGGAAAGAAGGAACACTTTCTTGTACCAAATAATGCAATTGCTTGTTACTGCTCCCTTCCATCCAAGGGAAACAGGACTGACGACACCAGAGGACAGCGAATAAAATCTATATTTCACCACAAAGGCGTTTTTATCTGGTAGCGTTGCAGTGTATCAAAATCGACACTGAGTGCTCTGGGATAGAGGATTAATATTTTGGAACCTATTTGGTGCAATATAGAGCAAATATTAAGGAGCGGAGTAAGCAGACGCAATTATCAGCGGATCTGTTAGGAGATACAACTCAAAGTGGCTTGGCCTCCCGCTTGCTTCAGTCTGAAAGAAATTCCGCTAAAAAAACAATGCTAAGGCTCATCAGAGAGTCGGCATTTAGAATGCGGTCTCCAACCTGTCCTAAGGAGAGGGGAAGTAGTTATTCCGACTAAAATATGGATTCGAACAGGAAAAGGGAATTAATCTTCGAAGAGTATCTGAACATTAAAGGATATCTTCTGTAACTTTTTAAGGCACACCAATAGCAGCAGATATATCCTAGTCTTAAGGTTATCATCTCTCTCACCAGCAGCACCCGAACAACTATGGTAATAAAGGACATTTTGCAATCAGATTCAGTGCTGGATCAGAATGGGTCTAATGGGGACTACTGAGGCACACGAGAGAATGCCTTAATCCATCTCCTTACGCCTCTACATAGGCTTAGCCAACGAATAACGTCCTCCACTTCCCAGACACCCGGAGGATGTCCCATCCAAATGGATGCCCCGATTTCTTTAATTCATTTCTTTTCGTCAATTAGACTGTCTGTCGCACTCATTAATTCAAGACATCAATCGATCTTCCGCAACAGTAGCACAGTAAGTCTGGCGAATTGCTTTCTCTTATCTCTTGAAATTATCCTTTTCACAGCTGATGGGTGAAAATTAATGAAATTCTTCATCGCATCGTCATCTGAAGTACATCCCCCCCACCTACACAGTGCATCTCTCCACGTAGAATCAACGAGGAATTCCAACGACTTCCATTTGTCCCATCGTCCGATTAGTGCCTTTGTAAAAGAATATTTTTTCTACCTCTACCCCCAAAGGCATACCGCTACTGGCTGTGTGTAAGCCTGAATTCTAAGCGAATGCATGACATCCTAGATGGATATCCCTTCCCTTATGGTGTAACGAGAAGGACGACTTTGCGAAATGTTATTTTCTATTCTGCCTTTTAATCATTCTTTCCAGCTAGCAGTAGCTAGGATACCATTAGGGGATGATTGTTTTAGGCGAGTACCTAGCTCTTCCTTTCAAGGGTTTCCCCATATCCTTATTAAATTTCATCTCCGGTGAGAACGACTATGGACGGATGAGGTGAATGAGTTTCAATATCATGCACGTATGTGAACCTTTATTATTTTTAACTTTGAAGGACTTTGAAAGGGAATAATCAAAAATCATTATTGAAGGGTTCGATTCCTTGTAAATTGAGAACGGTTCTTCATCAAATGGGCGCCGAAGAGTAGCAGTAAAAAACTGTGTATATGTGTATATCCACAGGGGAGAACACACAAAAAATAGGAAATAATGATTTGATTATACTCGAGAGAAGTTTGCTTCATCTTTTCGTTTTTTTACCGTTCTTTTTTCGAAAAAGGGGCGGAAGATTAAAGTGGTAATATTGAGGGAGGGATTTGGGAATTTTTTGTTACTAAGAAAATCAATCTCTCTCTCTGTGTGGGGACGATGTGAGATATGCGTGCGTGTAGGTCCTTTAATATCCAGTTTTCTTAAATTTATATTACCTCCTCTCCTTAGATGTGAAATATAATTTTTTTTTTTTTTTTTTGCTTTCGAAAGAAAAGGAAATTATTTTTCAATTTCAAAAGATAATCTAATCAGGTTGTTTCTCTTGTTTTTATCCGGAGGTTAATAGTGTTTAGATGGGAAATGTTCCAGTAGCCTAATTTGATTTCGTTTTTTTTTTTATACTCACATACATATGTACATATATATGTATTCATAGTAACGGTAGGTAAACTTAATTTCCAGGAGTACATAAGGAGATAAACTGTGAAATGAAATGGAACAAACGAAGGTGGTTCGATGGGGTTCGAAAACTAACATCCTTACGCAGACTTAATCACATTCCAGGAAGCTAACCACGAGGTACTTATGTATAAGACAGCTAAGGAGAGCGAATACGGGTCTCCACTGACGACAAGAGTCGTAGAACTTATACCGTCCAGGTCGAAATGCGACTAATTTTTAAGTTACCCCTTGGGTTAATGTATAAGTCTGACTGTACATGTGGAGCTGGACACTCGAACCAGCACAAGCTCAGCCGGGTTAGCTCCAGCACGCATGTGCCAGACGAGGCATCTCTTGCTGACCTGAAGAGGACGTGCAGCGAAGGAATTCCATCCACGGAATCAACGGCGACGTCCACAGATAGACTAGCGGAAGCCTTACTTGAGCTACTCCGACATATTTGAAGCTCAGGTCAGACTTTCACGACTGAGGCAGGGTCTTGAAAAAGAAATGGTGGCGGAGGAGCCCTTAATGGGCCAACGGCAGCGCTCGCATCCCCGAAGTGGGTTACTGGCATCGTGTAACCGGCCCCTCGTCCAAGTAATTGTATAAAGGGATCTGTCCCTCCAGGTTGTACGTTGGGGCAATTTCCCTACCACGTAAAAAACCCTTAGTTACGAAGCAACAACAAACCTCGGATAGGAATGACCCTAGTGTTGACGACCGTGGCAAATAAGGACAAATAAGGACAACGATTTTCGGATCTGCACGTGGAATGTTCGAACCGTTAAGAGACCGCGTTCAGTCGATCAATAAGCAGAGGCCCTAGACTGCTATAAAGCAGATATTAAAGCCATCCAGGAAGTGCGATAGGATGGGCCGGGCAAAAGGAGGATAAAAATACTGTAACATATACTACGGCGCTTACCCTGATGCGAATTTGTTATACGCGGCAGTCTTGAAGTTTCGACAGGTGAGCGAGCGTCTTATGACAAATCCGCATCAAAGCAAAATTCGCTAACATCAGCCCCCATATGCGTTCACGCCCCCACAGAAGACAAGAACGACGCTACCAAAGAATGTTTCCACGAGCGCCTCAACCAGACCTATGAGCAATGCATAGTAGTTGCTTCTTCAGCTTTGACCCTAGTGACATGAACCCAACTTACTTACTTACTTAAGCGGCGCTATGGTTTGGGGTGAACCTGGGCCTCAACCAACAAGCCTCCAAAGTTCGCCCAGTCCTTCGCTAACTGCCTCTAGTTGTGCACTACAAGTTGGCTGAGATCACCTTCTCCTTGCTCGAAATGCGACTGATTTTTGAGTTTCACGTTGCGTAAAGAGCAAGTGGTCCTATGCAAATGGTCCTTGGAGCCGGATTACGGTCATCCACTTACACACAAAAATGAGAAATAACTGCGAGGATACAATGACATTCCAAGGCAAGGGAATGATAGTTGCAGTGTCGTGAAATGCTTCAAAAGTGGTCGAAGTATCTCGTGGTCCAGTACTCAAGATGAGGTCTAAACCTCCGGACACAGATTATGGCCCTTCACATGAATACAGAGTCCCAAACCAAAGCATTTAGAACCGAAAAATTCAAAAAATTCAACACTGAAGCAGGGAACGTTGAACGTTGATTTAGAATAAACCTACGTCAGACCAGAAGAAATAGGAAAGGAAAAGAAAAGGACTTTATGTACACCTCTTGAAACGTGGAACGTAGCGAAATAAAGTGGAAGATGACCATGAATACACAGCGGTCTAAAAATCGCAAGCAAATGCCTCTTCCGACACTTTACCACAACCTCCTTGCCTTGTTCGTCTGGCATACATTAAACACAATAAGACCTTGACCAACCGTCCAATATTCCAAATAATTTCCAGCATCCGTGAGGTCCAATTAAAATTTTTAAATTAATGAATAACTTAGAAGCAGATCAGTTAGATATCTGCTTTTAAAAATTAATTCCCCATCCAAGCATCCATTGAACTCACCAAAACCCAGAAGCATTTTTCCCCCCACATCATCCCTCCTGCCGACCACAAATAAACAATCCTAGACACCAGAAAATCACAAAACCAGCACGCACCACCCCGATGTGTTTATTAATAAATTAATTTTTGTTTGCACATAAAACATCCCCGCAGAGCATTTATCCTGACTCCAGGTGATTTAAATAATAAAAAAAAAAAACCGGCAACGAAAAACATGAAAACATTGAGCCTTCAACCACCCACACCCCTCGCATCCAGGAATTTGATTAAATTCCTCACAATTTCATAGGCTATACCTTTCCGGGGGGAATGGAAGGCGAAAATCAACACAAAAAAAGGACAACACAACCTAAGCCTAAACCATGAGATAACAATACGAAAAATTGACACCTACAACCGTCTCTCAGTGAGCAAATGTGTGACACAAAAGGACGAGATGAGAAAGAATGCAAACACACCAAGTAGCAGATGCTTCAAGGAATAAATCACTGTGTTGCCTCTGTCCACCAGATTTGGGTAAACCTGTGAAGCACTCTTGGTTTCTTTTTTTCTTTCTTTTTTTCTATGCAACACCTGTAAGAAAGGACACACACCTTAAGGACATGCTCTCTCATAGAATAACACAACACAGAGGAGTGTTGTTGTTGTTCTCATTCCATGTGACGACCGGTAGTAGATGACGACGAGGACGACAATGAGGAAGAAACGATTTAGTCACTTCATTTATCACCTTGCCTTAAGGCGTACAAAATGTGCACACACTTGGAATAGACACAAAAAGGACATACAATACAAAAGAAAAAAAAAATCACACACATATACAGACAGATTCAGTCAGAAAGTTCCCATTTGCCCATAAAGCAATTCCAAGCGAATCCTGTATCCTGAATTCTGAATCCCCTCGTACCACAGCAATGTCACATCTAGATAAAGTGTAAGGATAATAATAAAACGCTACAATGGCAATATAAATTGTTTGTGTTTCACTCCGCCTTTTGGTTTCACGAAGATTTTTTTTCTCGCTTTTTTCGCTTTTCTGAAAAAGGACTTAATGGTCGGCGCGAGTAAAAAGTCTTGTGTTGTGCATGGAACATGGCACTTAAGGCATTTTACTTTAGAATCTCCTGTGAAATCTCGTGTTTAACATTTTCCGGCGAAGAGTTACTTAAAAGAACAAAAAAAAAAAATTGCAACAACACTAGCAGCAAGAACAACAGCAATCAAAAATAAAGCAGCAACATTAATCACTTTGTCAAAAAAAAAAGCAAAGCGCTGAAGGACGAGGAAAATTGCTACCGTCAGACAGTCAGACCCAAAATTGATATAATAAAACGTTTGGCGGTGTAACCAAGCTCGTAAAAGGACACTGCTGTGGTGGGCGAAAGGAAAAGAAAATTTTCAAGTGGTTTATTATCCTTAATGGGTTTTCATTGCTATGATCAAAAGTTAACAGAAGGAGATGTGATGCGAACCATTTTTTATTGGCCTCAAGGAAAAAAAAGGTCAAAGTATTGAAAGAGTACACTCATGCGCATCGAAAATATTAACGACAGTGAACTTAAGCAGGAAGTTCAGCTGAAAAACTTTATAAGAGGTGATAACTGCGAGAAAATAAAAGAGAAATGGTCCTTCGAGCCGGAGTGATATAACCCTAACTTAGAACCTAAACGACAGCATGTCTGCAGACTCATGAAGGGCGACCTTCGGCGTGTTGGCTAAAAGTAGAACAGTCTAATGGTTAACCTTATGTTCCAATTAGAACTGAAGCTAGGACCTTGAATGCCACTGAAACTTCCTTAAAATTCAGAAATCACAAACGGTATCAGAATAAATATGAACAGCTGGCTACAGGAATGAAAGAAAATCGTCAGCTGGTGGTCCGTAGATACGAATTAGTCGACCTGTCTTCTACGTTGTCTGCATGTTCGAGAAAGTTCGTTTCTGCTCCAGTCGGAACCAGGGAAAAACAAAATTTTAATTCGTTAGAAAGTGAACGTCCAACCCTCAACGCAAAAATCCAAAGCACCACTACACCACGTTACCCGTAACGTAACCTACTCAGTTCCCTCTTAGAGTGGAATGGACTACCAACAGGTTGTATGCTTGGACCGATACTTTTTTTCACGCTTTGTTGCAGTATGATACGAATTTCAAGGTGTTTTCTTTGCTTGAATATAATGATGTGCCATGAAAACGTGCGTGCAACTTGAAGGACTGTTGAGTAGGATATGCTACCATAGGACTGAATACTTTGGCCCATTCTGTTTATCAGTCTTTAAAGTCATTCGTTCATTAATTTCAAGTGCTAACATCTCCTCCTCGTCTGAATCAGTAGTTGCTGCTGATACCTTATGTAGATCGCAGCAAGAGTCTACACTCAGGTCGATGTTCTTTTTATGAATTTGTCCTGTTTGCTTCCGTCAAAATCCATGTCACAGCTGCCACTTACAAAACAGTTCATCATTATTATGTACAACAAGCTTATTTTACAGCTCGATCTCAGACCCAATTGAACCTTGAATAACTAATGCCAGGCAAACATCTGCATGACCCACATTCCCTTTGTCCGTCCATATTCCCACGTATGTATAAAGAGAGTGCGAAGTGACACGTCCTTATGGGCCGCCATGATAAAGTCCCATTACAAAGTCACATGATGATGAATGTTTTAGTGAAATTAAATCAACCGCTTGTCGGTCAGACAGAATCTATTATAAATTATTTGATTCCCATCATGGCAGCGAGGGCCCTCGAAATGTCAGGATAAATTGTGTAGGAATTACACATTACACCATTTTCGGCATACGCTCTATACAGTCTCACCACCAACCTTTGAACCAACAACCTGATTACTATTCATTAGTCCGCCCCTCGAGCCCCGGCTACTTCATTCCGTTTAGTAGTAATCCTGAAAATCGTTAGATACAAGCGCACAGTACCCACATGTGAAAGTTATTTAATAGCGAAGGACATAAACACTAAACAAAAAAAAAGGACCAAAACACTATAACGCGTTTACATTTTCAATAAATGTCCCATGCATATCGGATTAGACTTTCCGTATGACATACATCAATGGGGGGGGGGGAGCTTTGTTGTTGGTCAGCAGGTTAAGTGTGAAAAGTGTCACAGAAACATACCGCAATTGCAGCGTTTTGAATCTATTATCGTCGGGTAATTGGGGTGGTATAGGTTACGATCCACTTTTAAGCGGCTTAGTGGAGTGCTGAGTGTTTTGATGTGGCAGACATTTCAAGTGGCAATTTGACAATGCGGAATGTTTTGGAATTCGATGAATGACACTCTTTTGTTTGCAGGAATACTCGTACTCATATAGCGTGACAGGACATGTGGTATAGTGCTGCTATAGCTATCGAATGGAATGTTTCAGTTTAATGTTAGGAATCAACAAATGAGTGTTCGCGATGGAAGGAGGATGTTAACTTGGTCGTGGATTTAAGCAGTTAAAGATGATTGCAGATAGTGACAAAACAATTAAAGACTATACGCGGCTACAATTCTCTTAAAAATTAAATGTCCTGAAACTCCGAAGTGCATCAATCATTTTTGAATGCATGGTACCAAGATTAACTGAAATTATTTAGTTGCAGATACTACCAAGCCATCTAATCTCCCAAAATCGGTTTCTGTGAAGCAAAAAAAAAATGTGGGTGTGTATGTGGAACCTTGTGGTATTCCACTTTATGAAGCATCAAGCGCCATTATTTTCGGCCCTCATTCAGCAGATGGTATACAGAAATCGATCGCAATATAAAGTCGCGCTAGGTGGGAAATTTCATGACATACTACCTTCGAAAGGGTTCTGCCACGAAAGGGGTTTTTAGACTGGGAGAATCTTGTGGGCACAGATCACCACAATGGGTGGAAAATATACTCACATCGGGCTTACACAGATATCAGCATTGGTATCCATATTCTATTCTCAAGCCGGAGGAGCCAAAAAAATGTAAGCAATGATCAAGGGATCACGATCTACATCGATAGCTCGAAAATGGATAGAGACGCAGGATCTGGTTTTTTACTTGGATGCACTGCAGAGCAGGAATTTTTTACGTACTAGGATGATGAAATCCTGGCTACAGAAAAACCTGCAAAATGCGAAGAAGACAGTCACCTGCCTCCGTCAGACACAACTATTTTGGTTGACAGTCGTCGAATCAAAGGCGATTAAAAAGTCTCGTGATACACTGATCACCATCAGACACGATTCGGTCAAACTTTGCTGGGTTTCCGGATATAGCGATAAAGAAGCGAATGAAAAGGTGGATTCTTTGGCGAGGATCGGGTCGGCAATGCACATCAGTGAAGGGCACACATCTACATATGTACATTCCCACTGATGGATTTTATAAAAGACGACATAAAAGACACAGAGGCCAACTAGTCCTCCCTATTCAAAGAGGACCCTGCCACCTCGCGTACGTTAAAGCCGGAACTAACAGAACGGAAACAAGGAGTCTTCTAGCTTAGATCAGCATCTTTGCTAAAATAATCACAGGACACTCCGCCATTGGAGTAATGCTCTGCAAATGGGAACTAGAGTCCAACGATTTATGGAGAAGCTGCGGAGAATGTTATGTCCTACAAGAACGACGTCTACGCACAGGCAGCAGGAGCTCAGGTATCGAATCTACTTCCCGCCATAAAGAGTAACAAATGGTGTGCAAATCGGTCGTTAACAAGATAGATTTGGTTTCCTCTGGAGTGAACGTGCTGAGTCCTTATCCATCGTACACCCTGCTTCAGCAGAACCTAGTCTATGTACCCCTACAAAGCTACCCTTCTAAAGCCGGTGTTCTTTCTTAAACTATTGCTCTGACTCATGATAGTTTAGGACATGGTTGTGAAGGTACAAACATTTGAAATTTTAGAACATAAGAAGGATTCAAAAGCCACTTTCAAAACACCTCAAAGGCACTATTTATCTCCTTTTTCCTTGATCCTACGTCAAACATTGGTCAATACCAATCCCTACCGCCTTCGAAACTTAAAGCTTCTCAAATATTTCTTAAGCGTTGCACAATCTTTGAAACCGTATATCCTCAATGAGATCAGATCGATTGCACAAGCAAGAGTTCATTAAAAAATAAAATCCTGGATCAACTTTTCACGGCATTGCATTCCAGGAAGAAAATTAAGAGGTCACCATCAAATACAAAAACCTTTTCCTGATTTTTCATCATCTTCTACTGCGATAAGGAAGGATATTGGAATATTTTAAATCCTTTGAAATATTAGCTAGAGAGCAAGTTTAAAATAATACGAGAATAACTCTCGAAAAAAAAACATCCTCTGACTCTGATTAATGTTAGAAAAGCATATAAAGGATATCCTTCATTCAGTTACTTTTTTCTTTTTTTCTCTCTCACGGAAAGTGAGAAATAGTTAAGGATAATGGATTAAGAAGGAAACTTCTAGTACCACTACTGCTACAACTATAACGAAGGATAATGGTTTATGAATAAATAACTCGTTGTAAACATCCAAAAGGATGATGAAGAAACCAGGAGCAGCAGGAGCAGCAGAGGCAATGGTATATGGGAGTATTTGTGGAGTAAATTCGAATTTCAACAAATTTTCTAGCACGCCAGAGAGTGTTGATGCAAAATTGGAGAAAAGGATATCGAGAGATGCTTTTTGTTCATCAAAAATTAATGCAAACGCATGTCATGCAATATTCACAGTTCATTTCCACACCTCCTGTTGTTATATAAATTTTTGTATTTTCAAAAGGACTCTTTACACCTCAAAGATTTACACATGTAAGGACGACACTTTCTGTTTAAATCATCCCTGCCGGTGCTTCAGCCTCAGGAGACATATTTTCTGGTTGCATATTTTATAATGAACTTCATCGCTACTTAAGGACATTATCTAAATGTGTTTGAAGGCAGCCAGTCACATGAGGATTTGTTGTAGGATTTAACACATTCTCAACCACCACTCTGTGTCTCTCACGCCTGTAGTCGCCCCCTGAAAGGGAGTTACTTCCTCGTGGTGGGAAACACTCTCGAACGGGGGAATGTGTAATTAAAAGTTTTACTTTCCAAAATCCGTAATAGATTTTAATAATTACTTTACTTTGGAGCAAGGGGGGGTTCGGCGTGATTTAATGTGCTTATGAACGGGGGGAGCACTTTGTTACTGATATGCCACACACGTGAGGTGATGTATGGGGCGGGTTGTAGAGTAAACTGCTGTTGTATCCGGAGGTGGGTTTGGAAAATCCTTCACAGGATTTTACGAACTGGAAATTATTGTTTACAGATGGTGACAGATGTAGTACCAGTCCAAAGCTAAGACCAGACCCTTGACAGAAGGTTGCATCCTTTCTAATAGTCACCAACTGCAGTGCTAAGTGAGTTTGTTGATGTCCAAGGTAGCGAATGGAGGGAGGATGGCGCAGTCAGTTAAAGTCAGAGAAATGTCCACACCATCGATACCATTTGCGGCCTTCCAATTCAGGATGCAGCTGGCAAGGATGGAGATAGAAATGAATTATAAATTCCTGACTACTGTGGAAGGTCACTCTTAATATTCTCAAAACGTTAACTACTGCAACTGCCTAATCACACGTATCTCTCCTGATACAGGACATCGTATCATTACTGCCAATTATATAAGAGTGACAATGAAAGGATTCTTTTGTGGCAATGGGTTCTACACTTAGTGCAACAGACTTTACAGGAATGAAACCTCTCCGAACTGACAGCGAGACGCCAGAAGATGTGATTTCGAAGCGTGCACGTGCATTCTGACAGACTGATGCTTACCTTCGACGATGGCTACGTGTAAGATAATCGGCGTTCATGTGCTCTTGAATAAATATACAATCGGCTATCGTTGAATAGCTAAATAGACCGCATTTCAAAAGTGCGAGGTTTTCGTTGAAAACTGATACTGCAGGATCGTTGCGCTGTCGTGTCGAGTATCAATATTCCATGGATGTACGTCAGTGCTTTCAACGGATACCGACGATGTTTTCTGAAATGGCCAATTCATGTATCGCACGTGTCAAACTCCATTTCAGAACCTCCTTCATGTACCTGAAATCTTCGAAAGGAACACCAAATGGGAAAAAATAGAAATACCATAGAAGCGACCCTAACCATCCTACCGCTGCATCTAGAAGCGAAGAGAATTACCAGTCTTTCAGCCCCAAGGCTCAGAATCATCGACCATTTCAACGAAGGCGTATAGACAGGACATCGAAAAATTTCAAAAATCATTCGAGCCCATTTATCCTACAAGAGAATCTTGCGCAAACGGTAAGCAACTGTAGTGGGCTAGCAGTCTTCAAACATGGCTTTAACATATCAGATGAATCAGGCACGGTCCGACGTCGTTTGCACTAACCCGCCGATTGAAATTGCTATTTATCTAGAACCATTTGTATTGGTGTTCCAGATACGACAAAGGTTCAATAACTACTGGCCAAAGCTACATAGATACATGCAAAATGGCAAGATCCATAGTAAGAGAACCAAGTAACAACAGAGCACAACGAGTAATAAACTGAAGCAGACCTCAGCTAAGATTGCTGGTGGGACTGATAATAGCCAATCTCAACAAATGTCAACTGTAAGGAGAAGGAGGAGGAAGATGTAGAACACTTCCTTTGCCACTGCCAGACAACCGTGAAGTTAAGACAGAAGTCTTGAACGATACCAGGACTAACACACTTCAGAAGGAAAGGAATCAGTTGCATATTGGAATTTCCTAGGCACACAAGACGCCTTCCCGAGCAGTACCCAACAATGATAAAGAATCATGAAGCTACAAGCTGTCAAATGCCAGAACCCGGCTCGAAGGACCAACAGATTTTTATGCATACACGAAGTAAAATTCAAAATATTCATTAATGTGTTTCATCTGAATTTCTTACTTACGAAGTTGTTGCTGATATTTAGTCATTTTCGACAGGACATACCTGAAACGACAAAAAAAAATTCAAATTAAATTTGGATATTTATGCATTGTTTAGAAATAAATTGAGATCAAAAATTGTAGAACAAAATGTTACAGATAAATTGCTTAACAAATGAAGATGAGAATTGAAATGACAATTTGGTTTGACAAAACCATTCAAGACGTCTAAGCAGACGAATCCCTTCCAATCATCCCAACACCCTTCCATTTTAGCGACATTCTGAACGAAATCATAACGTTAACCATGCAGAAAGAATACAAAGCATTTGCAGTTTAAATATCCTTCATATCCATCCTTTCCCTCCCGAAACAAAAAAAAAACAAAAAAAAACTCATATTGCAGTTTCACCCCAAGTAAACTCAAACAACACACAATGAAAGCGAATAAACGACTTATTAATACCGCCACAATCAAAAGCATTCATGCAGAAGGACATTTATCCCTCCCCTAGCACCGTGCCGCAAAGGGCACACAACATCCTCAAATAAATTTCAGTTAGAAAGCTAAATAGACTGAATAAAAACAGGACACACACCCTCTGCAGCATTGTTAAGAACTTTCCACACCTTTACACATCAACCTAAAATGCAACAAACAAAACCGCACGACGAAGCGCTCTCCAGCACACACACAAGCACACATATAGACATTCAGCACCTTTACATCTATGCAATTTGCACAATCGACAACCCATGGAACGAAACAAAAAAGAAAAAATGTCTTAAAAGGAAACATAAAAGAAAATTGCAGTTGAAACCGAAGAAAAGGACACACACGGCAAGGATAACCCAAACAAATTTTCATCATACCATCGCCCCCACCCCCCATCGCCTATCGTGCTTTCCTTGTAACCACCACAAATTTTCTTCGTGTGACTATGAAAAGGATAATGGACTCCCTACCTTCACAACCCAAGGCGACGGCGGTAGCGTTGTGCCTTTGACGACTACAAGTTGACTCCATGCGATTACTCTCTCCCTTTGAATCCCTTTTCCATACAAACACGAAAGCAAAGCGGTGCGCTCTATAAAATGCTAAATGACGACGGCGACAAAACCAATTTACTGCCTACCCCAGCGCTACTGTCTCTACTGCCACCACCACCACCATCATTTTGGCTCTCATAATGGTGTCAATTTAAGGCGCATTTTCAGCCCCTTTTCAGGTTTTCTTTTTCCTTGACGAATGAGGTGGCCAAGGTGGCTGTATAATTAGTCATCCCTCTGATGGTTTAGCAAAAATTTACACAATCCCTCCTCTGACATCACCCAGCCGCCGATGTCCTTAGCTATAAAATTGTAAATCAACCAAACGCAGCCAATTAATCCATCATACGAACGCATCCCCACAACTTATTCCACACATGCATCAGTTAGCAGCATACACGCGCACCCAATTGAGGGTGAATACTGGTATATCCTTCGGCAATAATTGTCTTCTAACTGTCAATTCAGTGGGGGGGGGGGGGGGGGTGGAGGGCTGCCTTTTGAATGTGTTTTGACATCAAAAATCAATCGACAATATAAGATTTATTGGCATGACTTGACACAGTGTAGTGTTGTGGCATTTAAAGGGATTTAAGCTGATTTTCTTATCGCTATCGCAGAATATTCAATTTTTCAGCAGTTCAGCAGGATGCGATGAAATTGATGGATTATATTTCTTGGCGATACGATCGAGTATGTTCATCTGCTTTGAAGTTCAAGGTGAAATTTAAAACTGAAGAAGGGCTACATTCACCAGTCGAGATTGAAAACCTGGAAACCTGTGATTTGTATGCCCAACTTCGACTGTACGAGTATGGATGGCGCCCAACACGGGGACCCATGAAAATTTAAATCAATTCGAATTCTTTCAGCAATTAATCCGGATGCGATGAAAGTTAAAACAGAAAAAACGATACGCAACTCTACAGAAAATGACCAAATTCACTAGTCGAGATTGGAAACCTGTGATTTGTATGGCCTACTTCGACTGCACGAGTATGGATGGCGCCCAACACGGGGACATATATTATTATATTACGCACCAGAGGTATCCATCGTCCTGCAGTAACGAATATCACACTTAATTTGTAAAAGTTGATTACACACGACTACAAACTCGTATGCTTTAGTGTAACAAACCCAAGAGCTGCCGCTGGAAAGTATCCGTAACCAATTTCCATTCCTAATGAATACCGCGCGCGTTAAAAAGTTCCCGTTTTATTCTTTTTTTTTTGCAATTCCTTTCGCTTTAACCCTCGCTCGACATCCTTCTTTCACTCTTTTTTTTCGCTCATAATTTACTCGATGATTAAAAGCCGAAGACGAGAGAGAGGTAGAGAATAAAAAAAAAAAGTTAATTGAATTAATTTCCAGCAGCAAATAGAAATTAAACCCAAGAAAGTAAGCAGCACGAGCGGTTACCCATGCTAATTCAATAACCAAATAAGCTGTGTGTATTAATGAGTGGATTAAATACCCAACGAAGGGATGGAAGAGCCAACTAACAAAAATGAAGACGAAGAGATTTTTTAAGGGAATTTATTTTTTAATTTAGCTTTAAATGGTAGCCAAGCGGTGAAGGTTTAGCCATTTTAATTAACCATATCCTTGGAGTTGGGTGTAACTCATTTTTATCTATAGACAATCCACACACACACACACATAACCCTCCAATGCAACGGACGTCTAATTATCCTTTAGAAAATTGATTTATTAAGGATAAACAATTCCATTCCACTAAAGTGTCCTTAAGGGCATCCTTTCTCTCTACACAACCGAACACGTCATTATTATTATTATTCCTGCACATACATATAGTAAACTTCAATTAAGAATGCATTAGATGCAGTGGAACGGGTAAGTTGAGAGAGCAATCTACGACTCTCCTCGTCGAGTGGAACGAGGGTTCGTTTAGGGTAACGATGCAATGACGTTTATAGCACATTCATCTTAAGGTTGTTGTTCCCCTTCCTATGGACAGCAGCGGTGTAAGTTGCATATGCATTTGTGTTTGAGATGTTTATGATCGCTCGGTTGTGATTAAGACCCCCGAGTGTATGCAAACAATTCTTGCAGTTTAATGGTGCATGCATTGAAATCTATTGTATTTCTAAGCGACGTAATTGAAATAGTAGAATCTATAATCGATAGATACATTTAATAGAGCTAATAAGTCGAAGATACATTGAGTGGGTAGGTAAATTTGTTCAAGTTGTGAGGAAATAAAGCGATTTGTGGGGGAGTTTATCAGTTTAGCCATCGCAACGATGTAAATATTTGGATTTCATGGATGATTTAGACAAATTTTGATGGAAATATAATCAGGATGTTGCCGATAATTGGATAATGAGAGAGTTTCTCTTTCCATAATCGGTGAGTTATCGATCCTGGATAATAGTAGTAGAAGGGTAATTTTTAAATCGATAATACAGGACAATAATATGCGACAAAACAGGACAATAATATGCGGCCCTACGTTGGGCGCCATTTTAACACTGTTCTTAGCAACGTCAACTCTGCGTTCCTGTTCCCAGAAATGCAAAGACTCTGGGGGAAGAATACACGTACGCCATCAGTTAATTTTTAAAAATACTATTGCCAGTCGCTTTGGTCCCAACGTTGGGCGCCAAATTCAATACTCTCTTATGTATCAGCATCCAAAGGAATAAAGTTATCGATTTAAAAGTTAACAAGCAAAATTTCGGTTCAAGAGAACAGGACTGGAAAATACCATCGATATGGCATTCATGTACGAAAATCAGTTTGCGACAAATGCCCACCACGACTCCCTTGGCAACACAGGACCTCAACTTGGGCGTCAACCAACATGCTGCCAACACAGCGTATTAAAATTTTCCATGACATTTTGGCATATAAACGTGTTGTACTTCCTGTACCTCCTTCAGCCTTACTTTTCACGTATCCCCAGAGAAGGAAGTCCAATGACGTTAAATCCCAAGATCTCGGCGCCCATTTGACCTCGTTATCTCGTGAGATGTTGCGTCCTGGGAATTTCATTTTCAATAGGGTCTTTGTTTCACGCGCTGTGCGACAAGTGGCACCATCCACATATTGTGCCAGTCCATGCCACCTAATTCAGACTAACTCCAGTCGAAGTTATAAGTCTGACTTCAGCGTTGGACGTTAGTTTCCTCTCCCAACTCCCAGTTAAACTCAAACGTCATGTGGAAAATTCGACGACATTTTCATGCTCAAATAACACATAAAACTTCTAAGCCAGCCCTACACCACTGTCCACACACAAAAAAAGGATTCATTACATCAACAATGTATCTGAGGTGATTTAGGATTATGAAAAAACTTTCACTCTACAACGTGTTACGAAAAATCCTTCGAAAAATATAGAAAACTAGATATCAGCAAAGACCAAGGATCCCAGGACTGAAACATTATCCTGCAAGAACAATTTTTAATTAAAATAAATCCATTCAACTTCCAAACGGTTACAGCTTTTCTTTTTTAAAATTCTTTAAAAAAAAAAAGGACGAACAACTTCAGTCACTTTAACTCCGAATGATAGGACGAGTGTAATTCTTCTGTGACACATCCAAGTGATGGTATCCTTGCTCAATGCACTTACGCTTCTATGAACATTTAGCATCATCATCATCATCAGACTGCTCTGTTGTCGAGTTTCTCTTGTGTCCTTTATTCCTTCATCGTTCGAGAGAACATTGTGTTTACTTTCACTAAAATTGACCGAATATTGCCATCATCTAGCAGTTTTTGGTCAAATTGTGATGATGACGATGATGGCAGACAGCAGACGGTACACATTCTAAGGATGAAACGGATGCAGGATACTGGAAGAACGATATCATAACGTATACTACACGCACACTTGATTGACTGATTGATCGATTGATTAATGATTTTCTAGGTAACTCATGCGTTGCACTGGCTTTGAGTACAACGACAACGATGATGATGGTGATGGCATAGTTGAAGGGTAAAATATTTTTGTTGACAATAAATGTTGAATCATGGTTGGCAAGTGGCAAAGGTCCTCCTTAATGTTGTCCATGTGGTCGGGCTAACATCGTATCTCAGACTTTATTCATTGCATGGGTTGTGCAGCTCCCTAGATAGGTACGTGTAAGAGGACTTCAAATTGGAAAACGGTGAGTGTGACGGTTGATTGAGCCTTTCATTAGCTTTGATGTATTCCAAAAAATTTTAAGGATTTCTAAGGGTAGGGCAATGGCTTTCAATTGTTTATTAGAATGTTAGGCTCTAGACAATTCAAATTGAGTTCAGTTATTTCCATGAGTACAGACGTCATAGTTGTGGAGCAGAAAGGGCATGACATAGTTTAGGTCCTCTACGAATGGCATATCTTCTACAAGAAGGAGACCAAAACTTGCAGTGAAATAGGAGTTATGCTCCTGAAGATTGGATTTACAGAGTAGAAAAATGTCCTTTTATTACATGGAGCGAATGTGTAGAGAAAAAGACGAGTAGTAAGAGTGCAGCTGTCGTAAGGAGCATTTCAGACACTTTCAGTCAAATGAAAGTTATCTTATGCTCGCTGAGAACCAAATAAAATACGTAGACGACAGCTCTCATGCTCGCCGAGGGAAAGACGTATGCAAGTCTTAGGCAGATTCATTTAGAAAAGGCAATAAAGACATAGACATCACGACAGCCAAGTGCAGGGTAAAGAATCCGAGAAATATGCTCGCCGAGCACAAAGCTATCCACAGTAGGTATACCAAACAGTACTACGTAGTCCTGCAGTCAATCACAAGTATCTTCACAGAGAATCTTCTCTTTACGGAGAAGAATAAGGATGTACACAGTGACATACGCATAGAAAGGTGAAAGGACTTCCGATAAAGTCTTAAAATAGTCTCAGCCCAAACGAGATAGGTTCCACCTCACGAGTTCATGCCCTTATCGTTGCAAATTGCCAAAGGTACACCAAATATTTCAAGGTAAAGGTGAACGAATTCCTAGAAAAGGTCAATGTCAAATATTTCACGCCACATTTCCCGCTCTTGGAACACAATATTTCTAAAATGTTTTCCAAGTAATCACCAAAAATTTATGATCGCGCCTCATTCACATTGCGAAAAAATTAATTCACCTCGACTTTTGCCACCTGGAACGATTCTGTCTTTCTGTCTTACTGTCTGCTACCAGTCCCCAACTGACATTTGACTTGAATTTTCAAGAAACCTGTAAAAACAGCCCGGTGCCATCATAATTTAACACCGCCCACGCCCAGCATACATTCCACAGGCGGGTAGAGCGGACAATTGAAACATAATTTCATTCCTTTTTGTGCCAAGACACAGTACCAGCTTTCAGTAGCATGTGTGCATTGCCAGGAGCCTTATAACCGCCGCCCTCAACAAAAATTCTATTTTGTGAGGTGTGAACGATGCCAAGAGAGCTGCCGCCGCACAATGGTAGGTTACATCGCCTGGAATTCACTTTAGACTCCATCACCGGGCGATAAATTGCGTCGAGAATCAGTATCATCGCCACGCGACGACGACGACGACGACGACGACGATTCCTAGCCAACCCAATTGAAAAAGGAAGACAGTTCACCCAAAAGCACCAGATGAAGGTGAAACCAAATAAGACGCAGAGGAAAAACAATTTACTATAAAGCAGCTACCACTGCTCGCCTGTGCCTCTGCCACACACACTTTGCTATATTGAAACATAAATTTTTAATAATAGCATCACAGCCCAAGAAACCACCCACCATCCACCCTTGAGACCGAGACAAATGCCAAACGGAAAAAAACCAGCGAAACCGCGAAAACGAAAAATCATGAAGCGAAATAAAAAGAGAAACCCAACAAAAAAAAAAACAGCAAAAACAACAACAACAACCTTCCTTCAGAGGCAAGGTATTAAATTTTATTTATCGTTTAAATAAAAGATAATTTTTCGGTCCCGGTCCCGGTCCCGGCAGCGGTCCTGTTTGTTGGGCATTTTTTCTTTTGTTGGTGGGTTTCGCGTTGTCCTGTCTGAGATCTGAGATGATGCGCCACTGTCAGGTGATATCAGTTTATGTTGATGTTTTCTCAGGATTTCCCCAGGGACTAGTTTACCTTGCTGCTAACTGATGCGGAATGGTTTCTTCGTCGGTTTTTTTTTTCCTTTTTTTTTATCCGGATTTTTGTGCTAACGGTGTGGGACTAGGAAAGACTACCTGGACCGGACCATAGTGTTGTTCACTTTGATCATAATGGGTGATGAATGGTAATGGATATTTTATCTTTTGGGTAAACCCATTCCATACCTCCTGGAGGCCAGGATAGGCTTCAAGTTGAAGGAAAACTTTTAAGAGTTAGCCTTAAGGAAACGAAAATTGAAGTGTGAACGGGGAGTGATAGTAGATGAAGCAATTTTCCCAGAAAAAGGGGTGAAAACGAGGTAAAGTTTCGATGCTTGTTGATGGAGGACGTCGGGCAATTTTGCAAATTACTTAGACAATCGTGGGAAGGAAGTGTCGCACTTGTTGGGTACCTGGATGTAGAGGGTAGCGCTCCCACAAAGTGACACAATCCCAGGCTTAAAGCCACAAAACTGCGCGGTCAATAGAGCGAGCATCGATAGGACCTTCAACTGGGCTGACATAAGATGGTCCAACGTAGAGGGGTCCAAGGCCTTGTTGCCAGTGTTGGATGGAAAAAAAATCTGGGGAAATTATAGAACTAAGTAGATCACGACTAAGGACAGCCATAGGAGTACTACTTCAGTGACCTACACGTCTTAGAGGACATAACACATCTGCTCTGCCCAGAGGAGACTTAAACACCTTGGAAGATGCTTGCAAGAGGTTGGGTCTTTGACGCAAAATAATGCTTGTAAATCTCCGACATGGCACAGTAATTATTGCTCATAGAGCACAGAACTGAACGTTCTTAGAGAAGAGACGGGTACAAGGATAGAATGCCTGAGTACACATGGCAGTAAGAAATGTATGGACCCACATGCTCGTAGGACACGAAACAGCATTTACAACAGCATTTTCGTGGAGCAAGGAACGGAATGCCCAAAGAACTCGAAACAGGATACTTGTCCAGCATGTGCAGCCACTCCCAGGAAGGCTCAGTGGTCTAGTCGACGTACTGAACTCTATTCTCAACGATCTTGAATTCCTTTCACAAGACACCGACTTCTTTCATAACTTCTTCAAACAAACGCTTTGCAACCCGAATACCCTCCAGACTTGACTACGATCTTGGGATCTTTCTTTATAGAAACGCAAGGATTCCCTTCCAGATGGGTCCAAATCAAGGGTGAGTGGGGGTGTCTTCTCCAACCATCATAACTAAAAAATCTCCTTCTGTCTCCTTGATCATTGTAGCGTTCTCCAGGCGAAGATGATGGCGATAAAGGAAACCTTGTCATGGACAGAGTACAATGTGAGATCATCACTTTTACTGACAGCCAAGCCGCGATAAAATCTCTGGAATCCATCATTGTCGCCTGTCTCTTAATGAGATAACTAAACGATTCAATATCCACCTCATTTGGGTGCCGAGCCACAGAGACATGGCCAACGAGCTTGCCAGGCAGGGCACAATCCTATCGATTTTGCCGGACATATACAATGCTGCTACTCAAGCTGAACACTAGTAACTGAAACGATCGCAGATGGGTGGATAATAGACAGATTTAACCTAAGCTGCATCAGAAACGCTCCAACGGTTTCAATAGATAGAAAAGGTTGCTCATCAGCAGGCGAGCGACCAGCCTGGACCTCCTTGCAAACGACTTCTGTGGAAGCTGCATGGATGAAGAAGAGGAAGACACTATTCTACATCTTCCTTGCAGATGCGAAGCTTTTTCCGCTCATAGGAACCCGGATTTAGGAGCCTTCTTTTTCAACAAGCTGTACTAGCCTCCAGGGGTTTATTACTAGCTGTTCCTGGTTCAGTGGGTGGCTCATTGGAGAGGTTGATTCTGGACCTTACTGGTCTAAGTAAGGTTGTATCTAGTGCAGCCTGCCACTTTAACCTTACCTCGTAGAGCACGAAACAGAATGATAAGAGAGGAATGAGGATTTTGCTTGTAGACCACGAAAATTCATGCTCATAAGGCTTGGGACAATATGCTCATAGAGCACCGAAACAGCATCCACGCATACCGTGTTCGTAGAGTAGAGGAGAGGACACAGGATAGGCACAAAATAATATTAGAGCACGACTCATCACCAAATGATTAAAAGATTGCTGCGCCGTATATCAACGTTGAACTAAGGCTCCATAAAGCCGTCTAAACTAGGAACACTATCATCGATTCAGTCATGCTTTTCGGGCGACGTTTTAGGGCAAGTCCTCTGATGTTGAGAAGCATCATGCAACCATTTGACTGAAACTTGCATGCTCTCTTGAAGGAGGTCAAGCTCATGATCTGCCCTGGAACTGTTTTATTGGATACGTCACTACTCCACAAAGCCTCAGATGTAAAGATGCATCGAATATGCACCACCAAACCACCTGTACTGCTTCTTTTCTAATTTTTTTTATAGAATCGGACCTGCATTCAGCGGAAAACGAAAAACAATTGAAACGCAAACTTCAAAAGACTACTGACCACCTGTACCAGCTGATGAGATAATCAGCACTTGCGTCATGTCCATCTGAAAGGTTCACTAATTACCTTGTTTACTAGAAAAGTGCAAATATTTTCGATTTACAAGCGCACCATCTGTTCAAACAAACCGCAAAACCCTCTTATAAATTCGCCACTCGCCCCAGTCTCCCCAAGTAGTATCATTCGAGATGAATCTCCTACCACTCCTCGTTCTGGTATCGACAGGCCTGGGCCTTACATTCGCCTTAAAAAGTCCGTTGCTTTGTAAGGACGGCAAGGGCAACAGTTTCGTGTGCGACATAATTGCAAATGTCAACGACAACAGCGCGTATCCTTCTCATTTCTCCACCACCACCGATGACATCACCGTTGCCCGGAACGGCCAAGATGAATTCTTTCATTCCCTACAAGCTCTGAGTATCCTCACCAGGTCCTTACGCAGTAAAATCAACGAGAAAATTCCAAGCACCAAAGACCGACTGTGGTTAGCTTTCCTCAACACGGCAAATGACCGACTAGCGCTTGCGGACTACAAGACTGCAAACCTATTCTACACGGCGGTTTCGTCTATTAAACGTTTTCAGTCAGCCCTTGACGACACCAATTTGAAAAACGCCGACAGGATAGCCGATACCACGTCAAAGGCTATGTCTGAAGTGCCATATGAAACGGATCGTCTCCTCGTTCTCAACGCTGCGAATGAACACTACAAGGAAATGAAGCAGTGTTCTGATAACTTTGTCAACGAATTGGAGAGTCTCCAGAATAAGACAAGGCTGTCTGTGGAGACTTATTTTGACTCGGCAATTGACCTTCTCGATCAGATTGGCAAGTGTATTGAGAGTGGTCCACAGGCTAAATGCACAATAGATGCTCGATTGAAGCTGGTGCCGCTGCTAAGTCTTTCAGGAAAGTTTACATTGGACACAGCCAAGTTTATGATGATTGCAGAAAGGAAATTCGACAGGTATCCGTGTACCGTGAAGGCCGCGCTTAGATTCAACATCGAAATTAGGAAGCTTACTCGACCTCGGAAGACGACGACTGCTAGTTATAGGACGACATCTTCTAACAGCACGACAACCTCTGCTTCCAACTCCACAACGACGAACACTACAGAGGAGACTGTTACTACCACTACGGAGGCTTCTACTATTTTTGAATGAAATTAAGTATTCCGCTTGTGTTTAGATTGCGAATTTAAAAATAAAATTTGATTGACGTGCGAGTATTTAAGTCTTGTTCTTCACGTATTAGTAGGCGACGCTCGCACTGCACCACCTTCCATGGGAGACCACGTAGTAGGAGGCAAATACAAGCACAATCGTCCAGGAGGATAGGAGGACACACAACGTGGAATAGTAGGCAAGTATTGCAGTTTTTGACAGCAGTTGACATAGCCACACATTTCCGATTCTACCGTCTACTGGTTTGACTTCATTTCATCGGTGGGATTATGAGTAGATACCCATTGCCTACCACCTAGTCACTGGTACCAGTGGAATGCGTTCAGGGTTCTATAAAATCGCATCAGTTGTCCAACCAACTGGAGTGATTTCGACAGCTACAGCGATTGCCCAGGTGCTAGATACTTTCCGCTAGGATCGCATCAGTTGTTACGTCGCATCAGTAAAGAAGCCCGCGATTGAAGACATTTAGAGATTATACTCCAGCCAACAAGTACCCGCACAGAAACCCGTGGAGATGAAGAAGGAAACCTTGTAGTAGAGTCACAGTCGGTGTTGGAAACCTGGAAAATTTCTTCTGAACGCTGTATAACGGCGACGAAGATCAACATACTGCTGTCAGGCAGAATGAACCACTTAACATAGACGATGATAGCCAAAACTTCCGTCCACCAGACCAAGACAAAGTGAGGATAGCAATGCCCAAGCTTAGATCCAAAAAGGCTCCTGGATCTGACGGCGGTAGAGAGATGACTTGGTAGAGAG
Source organism: Blera fallax (assembly GCA_946965025.1). Taxonomy (NCBI): domain Eukaryota; kingdom Metazoa; phylum Arthropoda; class Insecta; order Diptera; family Syrphidae; genus Blera; species Blera fallax. The sequence continues at coordinate 4,436,922 of OX337247.1, read as the reverse complement.
CATACACCAATTCGTTTCCAAGATTTGGTCAAACGAGTGAATGCCCGATGAACGGAATATCAGAATCGGTTGGCCAGTCCATAAGAAAAGAGACCCTGCCAAGACCTTATCCGCCATATTGTGCGAGCGATTAAAACCCTTCGTTAACAACCCAATTGACCCCTATTAGTGTGGCTTCATCATAGAGAAAACCCACGAAATCCAAATCGAAACGAGGGCAAAACCAACTGCATGTTGTCAATAAGGAGGAACACAATATATCGACGAATTGAACCATTACAGTTGACAGATACATGATAACTTTGAGGTAGAAACGAACTTCGTCTACCTTGGACCTGTTTTAAGATCTGACAACATCTCAGCAGAAATAAATCGAAGGACAACTCTCGCCAATCGCTTTCTCGGGGCTAACACGGCAATTGAGTAGTAAGATCCCCTCCCGAACAACTAAAGAGATTCTACACAAGACCAGTATCATCCCAGTCCTGCTTAATGGCACTGTCAAAAGCGAATGGAGATATCCTCGGTCGTTGACAAGGTTTGGAGGAGAAGATTCTACGACGAACTATACGAGCTGTACACCGACATGGACCAAGTCAAAAGAAATTGTCGCACATTTGGAGCTGTCTCTAATAAGCAGATGAAGCGATTTCCCAACACGGATAGGCTTGAGATTCACACCAACTACACTGTCGAAGCCACAACATTTGAAAGAAGGTGGCATATCGACTAACTCGTGAGGATTCACTGCTTAGGCACGCGTTAAGAAGCAAAGCTTTACAAAATGAAATAATTTGGGTATTCCAGGACGAAGTCCTTTAAAAATCAGATCGCCAGGCATACGACAGGATTGTTTCCGTTTGTGTTTGTCTTAAGAACCAGAGTATGCCTCACTTCACCCTCGACAACCCAAGTGACTCCTTTAAAAAAATCCTTCAGCAAGCAATTCTGAACTTCTGAAACTTCTACATGCCATTAAAATCTGCTTTCTTCATCATTTGTTCTACAACAAATTTCCTTTAATTTGGCATCTAAAACATCAAAATGCGTGAACAGATAGAAAAGTTATAAGAAAAACAAGTCAAGCTAATGTTCAAATAAATAACAAACAGAACAGTTAGGACCGCCATATTGGATTTTTAATAATTCCAATTTTTTTCTTTAAAGTCCTTAACCTGTACTACAAGAAAAAATAAAAACATTTCGTCACTAAAACTTGAAATTTGTACATCATTTACGAACAAATGCAAATGAAACAGTCTTGGCTGCAATTTTGCAACCGCCATCTTGTATTTTCCACAGTTACCGATTTTTTCTCTAACGTCCTCAACTTCTTCTAAAATAAACTGAACGTTGCTTGCCGCTATGACTTGTGGAGAGCCCCAAACATTTAATTTGATTAACACAAAATTTTGTTTCTATCTTTTGACCACCATCTTGTTTCCGCCATATTAGATTTCCATTTTTCTATTATTCTACATAAAATATCCTTTAATTTGATACCTGAATCACTAAAATCCGTCCAGAAATAAGGAAGTTAGAGCAAAAACAAATTCACTCTAAAATCGGTATGCGGCGGAACACGACACAGCATAGTTTGAGTGCCGCTGGAGAGGGTCGGTTTGCCTCCTGTTTTCTGACGATTTCTGGGCGCCTGGTGTTTCACGAAAATTTACTGCGGAATTCGTGGAATATTTTCGGCGATATCTCGGGTTCTAGGAGGGCTAGCGACTTGAAACAAAAACCAAAATGGAGGGTAGAAGGTGTAGTTTTTTGTGAGTGTAATGATTGGTTTGAGTGTAGGGTGGTTCCTAGTTTTCAGAGGGTGGAAAGGAGATTTATGTGAATTTTTCAGTTCTTGATGAAGTAAGAGCACAGAAAACAACTCAGAGTTTAAGTACAAGTGAAAAGGGACCTCAACCGACTTGGAGTGCGCAACTGGAGGTAGGTACCTAAGGTCCGGGCTAAATCGAGAGGCTTGCTGCTTGAGGCCTAAGTTCACGCTGAACTGTAGCGTCAGCAAAGGGAGTAGGTATCACAGCATGAAGGCAATGTATGCAAACTCATGCAAGCTGGCCTCCTTGAAGTTTCTGACTGCTGCGCGCTAGAGAAGATCAATCGATCAATCCGAGCAAAGCAGTCGTGGTAACCTTCACAAGGAAAAGAAAACTGAATCTTGGCTCAGTGGGGCTCTTGTTGGTTTCTCAGACGAAGGAGAAGATAATTCAACTGGAACTCCCACATTTAAAGCGAGATTGCAAAGGCTACCGAAGCCATGTGGCCTTTCGTCGTGTGTATGCTAAAACTCGGGACCTATCCCCAAAGTTCACTTATTAGTTACACACCACGGTGGTTAGACCCATCCTGACTTACGAGTCCGTTGTCTAGTCGACAATAGCCAATGAAGTCATGTATAAGCTTAAACGGCTTCAAAGACTAGCATAACTAGGCATTACAAGTGTAAAGCTTACCTATCCTACGGCAGCCACCGAGGCTATTATCGGGCTTAGGTCCTGCATAGTGGCGATTTAAAGCGCGGTAAGTCTCCGAAAGTGAGACGAAAATACGTCATTTGATCAGATGACCTCTTCTACAACTAGCTGAACGTCGCTTGTCTCTACGACACGTGCTACGTGTCAAACATTTAATTCGATTATTAAACAATTCTTCTTTCGTGTTTTTGCCACCATCTTGTTTCCGCCATATTGAATTTTCATGTCATATTATTCTACAGAAAATATCCTTTAATTTGATACCTGAATCACTAAAATCCGTCCAGAAATAAGGAAGTTAGAGCAAAAACAAATTCACTCTAAAATCGGTAAGTAGCGGCGTATCAAAAACACGAGTTTGAGTGCCGCTGGAGAGGGTCGGTTTGCCTCCTCTTTTCTGACGATTTCTGGGCGCCTGGTGTTTCACGAAAATTTACGGCGGAATTCGTGGAATATTTTCGGCGATATCTCGGGTTCTAGGAGGGCTAGCGACTTGAAACAAAAACCAAAATGGAGGGTAGAGGGTGTAGTTTATATTGAGTGCAACTATTTGTGTGACTACAGGGTGGTTCATAGGTTTCAGAGGGTGGGAAGCAGATTTGTGTGAATCTTTAGTTCTAGACGACGCATCAGCACCAGAAAATCATACAAAGCTTAGGTTATAGTGTGTCGTGGCCAATTCAGGATCCGCACAAGGTGGCTTCAGACCAGAAAAGTCCACAGTCCACAGGGTTATTGGTTGAGGGCCAAGTTCACCTCAAAGTGTAGCGCCACCTAAAGTAAGCAAGCAAGACTGGAGGATGGAATTCGCTGGGGGACATGATTTGCTTTTGAGCATTAACTCCACCAACACTAGGAGTAAGATGGCTCCCAAAGGATTTAAGGCGCGTCTATAGTGTGGGGAATATGTAGCTGGACGTTAAGGAAAGGTTCAATTAATCATCGGCTTTAGTGGTGTCAGGAAGAAAACTTCAGCAAAGCAGGACTTCCCCCCACTTTTGTTGTACGGCATTTAAACTCCGAAAAAATGTCTACGCAGGACAGAGGCATTCTTCTAGCATCCATTAGGCTGACAAACCGTCGTGTCTTGAGCTGTAGACCGTAAACAACACCACCAGTAAGTGCCAGCGGCCGTACTTGCCACCGTACCTTAGCTTTATAGAGCTTATATACAAAAACGAGCTGCCGAGGCATATCCCTGTTAAATGACGCATATAAGATCGTCTAAAACCTTTCTGCAACACATACTTATCGGCACGTACCGGTGTGGCTTCCGGCCCGGCAGATCCTGGATCCTGGAAAAGACTAACGAATTTCAAGTCGAAACTCCCCACCCATTCATCGACTTTAAGGCCGCTTATGACAGCATTCATCGTCTCGAACTCTACCAGGCGATGGCCCAATTCGGGATACCCCGTCAAAACTTATCCAGATGTGTGCGAACGTGGAAACAGCTCTTTTGAGCTCTTCCAAACGTGGCCGAAACCGCAGAGGTTGGAAGCAGCCGGGTCTTAGGCAGAGACTCTCCAAGGGTCGGGAGCCCTTTAAGTAAGTAAGTATACAAAAAAGAAACGAGTTCCAATCCATCATTGAACTAAAAAATTTCCATCTTCCAGGAAACATCTGCAAAAATCTTATTTCAGCGGTTCGTATCCTGTATTCAGCCCCACCGCAATGTCAACCTTAAATATCTGGAGCTTGTTGTTTGGGAAGTCCTCCAACCGCTACTAAATCCTTTCAATTATCTACGAGCCCAAAGTCTACAACAACCAGCAACCACAATTAACCCAGTCAGTTTCACATTGTCAGGCTCCTGTCTCCATCTGTCTGCTAAGTAAGGATAGACAGTCACATTGAATACAAATCACTCGGCTATTTGTGCAAATGCCATCCTTAATCCTATTAAATCTCAATTACACTTTCTCACTCGCTTCCCTGCCATTCGTCGCAACCGAAATGTGAAAAATGAACTTCAATCAATCGTCATTATTAAATACTAATAGACATCCGTTTTCGTTAGTCCTTTATACAGCGCATGTATCCTAGGAGTGTTCCATATTTCTTTTGCCCTCCTTTTTGGCCGGGTAACATCTGCCAAAGAAATACGCGTGTTTTCCTATTGAATTTCCTTTTTCTCCGGCTCTCAATCGATGTATTTGTCTTCTTTTGAATCCAAAGACACGGGACAGACAGAGAGAGAGAGAGAGAGAGAGATAGAGAAGTGTGAAAAAGGACGAAGGGGGCACTGGTGGATTAAGGAAATTTATCAAAACGAAAACAATATCATTGCAGCATAATTTTCTCGCTCATCTACCCTCCGAACCTCCGAACCTCCGAACTCTCAAGCTTTGTCACATTCAGCCGCGGCGGTTGGCATAAACTATAGAGAGGAGCATCCTGTCACCCACACTCATGGTATTGCTAGCACCTACCACGTCCTACTACCACTGCGCTGGCGAGGAGACTTACGATTAATTTCGCTATCTACACCGAACACCACCGTGTGAACTGAAAAACCCAATGTGACTCTGCCGGGTGGGGTGGATGGGGTCGCAATTGCCTTGGAATGGAGTTTCAAGTAAATCTTGGCAAAAAGGATTACATGTTCGGGATTAATAAAAGGATTACGGGTTGGAAAATGCCATCTGTGGCGCAGCAGAACCAGCAGTAGCACTTTCCTATAAAAACCCAAACAAACATGGAGAAGCTGGAAATACCAGCAGCGAAGCTGGGGTAGTCTGCGGCTGATAGAGTCAGTTTATCAGGGTACACAGTGATGACTTTCAGTGGTTTCGAGGAGTCAACTAGAAATACTCGTATCGTTCCCGACAATCGAACTTCTACAGCGCGCTATTAATCTTTATCACATAAGCGATAAAATATAAGCGCTGAACTAGGATGCCAAAGGACCTCAATCACTCCTCATTCAAATCGTTACTCAAGAATTAACTTTTTACGACACAAAGGGACACCAAATTAGCCCCACTTGAGCCGTACGGTCCCAGTGTTTACGTTCCACAGACACCGCCGGGTGAAGCATATGAGAATGCACTCGCGGGTATTATAGAGAATCGGTTGGCCTGGCTTCTGGTGAAATATAAATCATGCCCACACACTGTCACTTCGCTCTCGCTTTCTACCATCGTCCTTTTTTCGTTGATTTCATATGGAAGAGGAGAATTATTTTTCATGAAATATATTTTTATGAGAAAATTAAGTCGGATAGTATCGAGAGTAATATATTTTATGTACAGCCGTTCATTGGTTTTCGCCCTCCTTCGTCCTTCGGTACAGAACTAGAATCCACCCTTTTGTAGTGTGTCGTTGTTTTGACTGTAAGGTTCGTCAGATGTGTCATGATGATTGTCATTCAAGTGGAAGGAGGGACTGTATGCGACGTTTATTGGTCACTCGATTCTTTTTTTTTTTTTTTATTTCGTCCTTTGCTCCCACGGTATTAAAGGACGTCGTCTCCTTGAATATGATTATGTACAAGATATCAAATAATTTTCATGTGTGTGAGGGTAAAATCGAAAAGTATCCCTTCAAATTGGCACCAATAAAACCCGACGGACCTTCAAAAAAAGGACTCTCTCCGTAGGTGGATAGGGTAGAAACAAATTACTAACTAGGACCGCCGGGTGGTGGTAATGTATGCTAGGAATGACTTCATATTTAGTTTCATTTGTTTTATTCATTTGAAGGGGAAGCTTCGATAGATCGAATTCCTGTCAGCTTTCTAGGGGTTTCCCTATGAGTTCGGACTGATTCATTTAGTCTTTAAAGGATTGCCTCGTTTTAAGGGGTGATTAAGGCGCTTTGGCGGCTGATTCATTAGCAGCATTAGGAGTGGTACTTAAATCTACTACCCACGCAAATTGGAAGTACAAATTCTGTGTCTGCTAATCACTCCCAAACCACTGAAGCGGTTTTGATCCGATTATCACCGCCAATGCGTGGATACATGATTATTAAGGAAAGGCATCCTTATTAGAAAAATGTGAGCAGAATACGCGGTACATTATACATACATGCCACTTCGAAGCCGGGTAGGTAGGTAGGTAAACTTTAAAAGAATGGGGTAACGGAATGGTGCATCCGGACTGGTCTGCGCATCCAGTATCCAATTCTGTAAGCAGTGTCATAATACCAAGTAGGAGTTGGTTACATTCACGATTCGAACACTACAGAGATAGAGGAACACACTGCAGAGACTGCTGACAACGCCCAAGTAAAATCAACGACGACATCTATCAGCGAATGCGTATAGATACTTAATTGGTTTTGAAATTGGATATAAATGACAGCTGAAGGAAAAGCATTTTATGGATCAAAAACGAGGAATCCTGATGGAATTCTACTTGAAGCCCTTGGACGCCAGTAGGTAAAAATCGGACATCGGGGTCTAAAAAGTTTTACACATCTCCAGATACTAAGTGAGCTAGTGAACACTAGTGTAACAGAGAGTTTCGAGGGGCCAGTTGAAGTAATCGAAATGAATTCAAAAGGAAATTGTTAAAATTGTAACAGAACCAGCTATCACTACTAGAACGCGCTTCAACTGCTTGTATAAAAAATGTGGAAATAAAGAGAATAAAGAGACAGCAAAGACAACAACTCTTCTGTAAATACAATAGGAGCAGTAGGTTAGGTAGAAAAATTCAGTTTAACGCTACCAAATTTTTTAAGAGAATTTGGACGACACAGTGAAAAATGAACAACAAATTCGTGGTCAAAATCTAGGAGTCGACTCTTTGTCCCATCGCGAGTGAGGCCTCGTGAAACACCAAGGACCGATATCTAGCTCCTGTGTTAAATTATGACACAAGCCAGAGGTATACTACGAATGTTTGAGGATTTTTAGTCCGAAAATGAAAAGATACAAAGATTTGGGCCTAAACTATTATAGAGAAATCGTATGTGATAGCCTGCAGGACTCTATGGATTGGCTGACAGCTACAGTTTGTGGAATCAGTTTTGCAATTTCCATCGAACTGGATGGTAAACTCGTCAGCAATAACGCAAAATTACCAGAATCTGATGGGGAAAGGAGGTCTGAACCTGTATTTTAATTGATTTCCCCGCCTACACTGCGAATTTGTCTCTTCAACTGCTGGTGTAGAGCACGGATAAGGCTTCAAATACAAATGATTGGCGCAGGTATTCGTTTTGTTATATTTTCATAAAAGTGGAAGGGGCCTACACACAGTTCCAATTCTCTGAACCATGCTTATAGTAAGGAAGACTGAAGTCTTAGTACACCGGTAGCTTAGTAAGAAAAAATGAGCTCCTAGCCAGCCTTAGAGGTACCAAGTGACGTCGAAGAACGATGTCCACTGTCCACACAAACAACTCAAGTCTGGCAGAAAAATTACTATCTCCACATGAGTCAGTGCGTGACATTCTGGACCCTCGAAAATATGAGAAGATATAAAGATAGAAGGACATACCAGCAGGCATTCGCAGACAATGCATCGTAGGTCCTAATTTCCTGATTTAGTTCCCAGCAGATACAAACATCAAGAACCTTCCCTTATCCACCAGAAGCAATAAGTTTATGCGTACACAGTCATTTTAAAGATCATGTTGTAGCACAATGCTCCTATTTTGAATCCACCAACACACCATCTATTCTTGTGTACATTCCTGAACTTTGAACAAATGACTATGAACTCCCACTTGGGACTCTAAACTTCTTATTTAAAGCAAACGGACATATGAATACAACGATTGGTCATGCAAACCTGTACAATACAGCCCGAAACCAAGTACAAAGGAGCACAACCCTCGAGAGACATTTTCCAACAAAATTCTACGTTTTCTCTCCGTCTCCGTCCTCTGCTGTGTGTGCAACATCAGTCTCTTGCAGGACACTGCTTCAGTATCCCAAACTGAACCATAAAAGATTTATTCTCCACGCTTTAGTATTTTCCACTTTACAGGGCCATGGTCCCTTTTATCGGCAAACGTCCTTCCAGCACATACGTAGCTATACACAGATACCACATTGGGGAGTCATTGGATATTCCCTGGATGCACTCGTTGCATTTTATCCTTCTTCAAGGGTGTCAGCGCGACGAATCGGTGCATTTTTTTCTTCGTTTTTTTCCCCATTTGTGGAGGTCACTTAATTTTTCAATTTGACAGCCAAAGGATTTGACGAGACAAGTCGAAAGGCACATGGCATACAGGCCACAGGACATAGAATGCAAGGGGAATGTTGATTCGATCACAGTCGCATTCCCTTATAGCTCAGCGACGAGAAAGGAAAATTAGACCTTGTGTCCTACCACATGTTGTCCAACCCTTATAATTGGGTTATGCAAACAAAAAAAAAAAACCCCCTGACTCCGAAGAGCCCATAGGAAAAGGAAACTGGTCAACAGGAACACAGGACCTCGTACTAACTTCGAGATGAGTTAAACCAAAACTCTCCATACACACCCACACACATGGGTCATGGGAATTGCATGAAAAACTGCAGGTGGTAGATACGAGAAAAAAGGACACTCCGTGCACTGAAAGATACAAAATACCTACATATCTGCCAAAAAGATTGTGGCCTGAAAATGGCTTTCGTATCTCTCTTCCAACTTTGTTCCCCACCCTCGAGGGACGCACACAACCCTGAGTTGGGATCTCTAAAGTTAAAAACAAAAAATAAACAAAACTGTACAGTATAACAGGTACACTCTCTGGGGGAGTAGTAGATTCCCTTTGTCAAACAGCACATTGCGTTGGAGCGTGGTGATAGTTCTGTGCGCTCAGATGTCCTACTTCAGCAAGACAGAGGTGTATCTGCTCGAAAAGAAAAATTATTATTTCTTCCTTCCCTCACTGACAGTTGAGAGGAGAGAGGAGTTGTTGTCCGCCCCCATCTATGACATGCCAGCCTCTTTGTGGGTGGGCGACAGAGGGCCAACCTCATTCATTCATATTTCATAAGTGACTAAAAGCCACAAAGTGTAGGAAAAAATATCGGTTTTATGCTAATTAACTGGCGTTTTGAAGTTTTTTTTCTTTTTTTTTCCTCATTCCACCAAAGCACACAGAAAAAAAAAAGGAAAAAGGAGGCTGGAATGGGAAGTTTACGTTATTAATGTTAAAAGGTAGGCAAACCTATTTAACCAACCAGGTTTCCTGCAAGTCGCAGCCTTGTGGTATGCAAAATTGTGTTACACGAAGGGAATGCTAGAGGACTTCGGTTTTTTTTTGTGCCCCACTTTTCATTTCAGCTTTGAAATGTGTTAGGCTGGAGATACTTTTTTGAATACTTCAGTGAATGCATTAACAATGAGTCAAGGACTGTCCAAGTTTAAAAAATGGATTTTATTCTTAAAGCTAAACTAGGTGGAAGGATTGCTTAGACGTTTGGGCACGCTTTAGTGTGGGTTTTATGACGAGAAGGAGCTACGTAGATACAACATGTTTTGACACCGAAATAGGCAGACGACAAATACAAGACTAACGATTTAGAGCTCCCAACATCAACACTTTCTGGAATAAACAAACGTAACGCAATTGAAGGAGCGTGTAGCGTTCCTCCTGTCGATGGCTTAGAGGCGAGATTTCAGCTCTTCCATTTGGATTTCCGCTAACTCATGCAGAATGATTGGTGTCCCTGAACCATTTCTATGACGTATGAGCGATATTTTTGAAAATTCGGAGGCGAATGTGGATTTTTTTGAAGGGGTGTGGTAGATCGTTGTTGATGCTAACAATAATTCGCTGCCCTTTTAGAAAGACAGAGATCGCATTCATAAGGAACATAAAGCGTTCCCTGCCCAGCTCAACCAACCAGAGCCAAAGAAATTAGTAGAACCGCCCCTACGAATAGCAATTCTTGGTAGAATCCTCGAAAAAATTAGTTTTAAAGCTGAAAATAAGGATGTCACGCTTTCTACAGAAGTACGGCGTCCGAGAATTGCGATGTTGCATGGAGAAGTACACCAAAAGCTGCAGTGGGGAAAACTCATACGAAACACTGACATTTAAGTGGAGCTCACCACTCATAAACTACAATTCGTGTCACCTACAACTATCACAATACGAAGACGAAGTTGCCAACCGATTGGTCACACCTTCCGCCATAATGAGAGCTCTGCTCCAAAATCCGTCATGCAGTGGAGTTCACCTACCTAATCCCGCAGGAGAGTAAATCGCCCTACAAAAACAGGGCGCAGAGTCGGTCAGAAGGAACCCAGGCATTTGAGACCGAGTTAGAGAGGGAGAGGGATTTAAACGAGTCGAAATCTAAGGACAATGGAGTTGTTGACGCTCTGGAAGGGGTGACAGAACTTTACTAAGAAAAGTCCAGCTGAGGATATAGATTGACTGGTGTAAAAATTTCAAGAATTTCAAGAACGAAGCTGAGCTCTATTTTGTGATTAACCAGTTGACCCCGTCCGTCAGGTTCGCACAAGTTGTCTGGAAGACGCATGACATACCCTACATCCACATATCCTATTAAAACTACATAAACTGGTAGCAACCCACTCGGGATCCATCATGTGTAAGTGTTCTATTAAATAAAGTAGTAAACCAAAGCCACCGTCTTTACAGATAATCTCGTCACCCGATCCATCTAAGAAGAGTTGTTGGGTAAGGGTTTACATAACTCTCGATTCTATGTCTTCTAGGCTTCGAATTTTGTTTAAGCCAGGAATTGGAGGAGTCAGAAGAAAATGGAGGATAACTTCAAATATAAAACTGTTGAAAGGCAGGCCGGGAGTTGTACTACCACCTAACCTTTGAGACTTTGAGAGATTTCCTGTTAACAATATTGGACAAGAGGCTTCTCCTAGCAACTGTACAGTGGACCAACAGTTGAAATTGTTTACCACGGAAGTTTATAGCCTTCGAGGGGAAAAACCAATTCGCTCTTTAAATCTCTTAAAAAGTATAAATCCTTGACCAAAAGCTCAGTGCCCCAGACGCATATTAAGCACAGTATAACACTCTCCTTGAAAATATCAGGAAATTCTAACAGAACGCCACTAGTCTAAATGTTATTCCCGACTGACTGTATCCAAAAAAACTTTTTTTAGCAAAGTTCCCAACCCAATGGAAAAGTATACGATAAAGTTCGAATTCCAAAGACACAAACCAAAGTCGACTTCGATTTCGAACTTCCCTCAATATAGTTTTTCGAACTTTAGCACTATGTTAGAGAATAACACACCCAAATCGAATTCGAATTAACAGTAAAGTGTTCAACCACCGTTAAAAAGCAATTCTAAGAGCTTTCGAATTTTGTTGGGACAGAAATTATGGGAGAATTATGGCAGTGATGCGGTGTTATACGGGAGTCTTATACACTATCAGGCTTTATAGTAAACCCTCCTTACACAGCAAATATAATCCAAGCAGTTGAAGTACAAAATGTGGACAAAATCTCAAGTTGCCAGCTTTGAAGGCATGTAAAGATGCCGGCTTAGCAGTGACTTCGCAATTTTGACCGACGAGGATGAAGGAATGACAAACTGTATCGAGTAAATACTACTGAACGTTGCTTAAAAGAACATGAAGCCAGAGAGAGTGGCATAGTTCACCCAGCCATTGCGGTAGGTTTTTAAAAAAAGTGAAGAATATTTTAGAGTTTAAACCTGCACAACAAAAGGAGCGAAGTCGGTTTTATCTGCCGAAAAGGTCATGGGCAGTGTTTTTGAAATGCAAAAGGGATTCTTTTTATATTGATTATATATTGATCAAGAGGGTAAAACAATACCTGGCGAATTCTACGAAAATTGGCTGGCACAACTGAATGAAAAAGTCCGCGAAGCAAAACAATCATCAGTACACCCCACATCCCACCTACCCACAAGGATTCTTTGTCAATTGGAAAACTGCGTGATTTGAGGTACGAATTGTTATAACATCCACCCTCTTCACCAATCAAATCGAAAGAAATTGGTGGCTGGAAATCGTTTTGAGTCTGAAGAGGTGATGGGTATTGTACAGACCTTTAGGGATGGAATCCATTCATTGGAGAAACTTTGGATAAAGTACACTGAACTCAACTAAAACTAGCAAGACGTCATTGCACTTGAATCGAACATCAAACATCGCCATACTTGTGACTTCGGGGGCAAAGGAAATAAGTGACAGGTAGGATACCATACTATCCTCTCTGTATGTTCCTTAATAACTGACTGGAGACCAAAAGCGACCTCCGTCTAAGCAGAGGCTTTTCTACTTAAATTCACAATCGTATCTTACTTAAACACGAGCAACTTGCAGGACCGCAATAATTAGGAAAATTCCCAGTGGCACACTTAAAGTTCAAAAACTAAGATATCGACCCTACGAGTATCTATGTAGTGCATACCCTACAGTGTATGACATATTTTATTACGATGCCGCGTGCACCTCCAGTAGGTCACATGCTGTACATGCATGACTACCGGTGGGCCCTTTGGCACTTTATATTCGTGTTACACAAAACAAAGTGTAGCAGGACCTTCCAGAAGACACACTCTAAAAATACACTTGCAACGACACGAATGGAAAAAAAAAACTACACAGCACTATTAGTTGATGTGTAATAAAAATTTTAAAAAGTATTTCTAGTTTGGCATAACTAATAACGGTGAATATATTGATTTTTATATGACGGCAGTTAAGGACTAGGAGTGCAAAAATGGGTTTCGACGGCACTTAAAACACAGGCATAGGCAGGACGTTTAATTTTATTTGTGGAACATACCCGATGGGGTATACTGAGATTGGCAGACATAGAATTAACAATGCTCAAGGGCAACTCCTTGTGGACGACGAGAAAATTCTACAAAGATGGCGACAGTATGGGACGGTCATACTTTCCAAGAGCCGTTCCTAGCTATGGAGTCGATGAAGTTGGGAAAGCGGTCAAATCCTCCCCCCTCCCCAGCATTCGGGAGGTTGCGCCAGCAACCTGGAGCTAAGAGATCGAGGAGTTCCAGAACCTTACGAACAGATGATCATGGGCATGTATGAAAGAGCAAAGACAAGAGTAAGATGCCCCGCCGGAGTCACCGAAGAGCTCCCAATTAAAGTCGGTGTGCACCAGGGCTGCGTCTTGAGTCCTTTGCTTTTTATAACAGTCCTCGATTATCTGCTTGAAGGAAAAGTGACGGACCCCGAAGTGCATCAGTTATTCTTTGCTGACGATGGAGCTATCATAAGTGAGGATCAAACGTCCCTGAAACGAGCACTTGATGTATGGGTGGATGTTTTGGAGGGAAATGGCTAACGAATTAGTCCCAAAAAGACAGAGTATCTGTACTGCCCATTCTCTGATCCACTCTGACTTAGTTCAGACATTTATTCGAAGTCTGGACTAGGTCGGAGTGGATCAGAGAAAGTGATTCCCAAGTGCGAAAAGTTCAAGTACCTGGAATCTGGTATCGTGTAAGCATAGGGTGGATGAAGTGGCAGGAAAACTCTGCCTCTAAGCTGAAAGGAAGGCTCTACACCACAGTTGTCCGTCCGGCGCTTACATACGGTTCGCAATGCTGGACAATATACAAAAAGTATGAAACGACATTAACGGCAGCTGAGATGAAGATGCTTCGCATGACAGTAGGAGTAACAAAGCTTGATCGAATTAGAAGTTCGAAGATCCGAGGAAGCATTCACGTCAAAGAGCCCATCTCGAAAAAATTGCAGCACGGCCGGCTCAGGTGGTTCAAAGGAGGGATCCTACGAACCCTGTCAATTAACGTTCCTATACAAGCGTGGAAGAGAGGCAGGCCAAAGAACTGCTCAGTGACGAAGTGATCCGAAACCGGGAGACCTGTAGATACTTTCTGAGTTCGAATCGAGGAACCCCACAGGCGGACTAGTAGGGATGCAGTAAAATGGGAGGGCTATGATCCCTATAATCCTGATCATAATCTCGCCGAACAAAAAGGAAGAAGAAGAATAGTAAGTCCGACTGTCTGTCTGTCTGTCTCTATATCAGCACTTTGTGAGCCCTACATTCAGCGCTAGTGAGATGAAAGAAAAGTTTTCTGGAAACCAAAATAGGAAAGATATAATTTTTTTGTTTATTCCACCCCCAGACACGCCTACTTTTACTAAAATTTTTACTTCATTTTACTTCCCAACGATGTCTCGGAGTCTCGAAAAGCCCCTTTGTCTGGAGCCGTTTTATTCATTCATCCGTTCCTTGCCTCCGGGCTACAATAAAATTTAAAAACTTCCCATCTTTCATATCCTAACGGCGTTTCAATCATAAAAAGAGGAAAGACCTTTGGGGACCTTTTGACATTAAGTGACATTTTCAGTGCTTCTTATTTAACTACAAATGTTTCCTTGATTACCCTCACCAGACCAGAGCCATCATTCATTGCCCGCCTAAAGAGAAATAGATTTATTGACCCACTCACTCAGCATTGCTGCCGCCAACTGTCGTCCTGCTTATGAAAGTAGTCTCGAAAAAGAAAGATGAACAGCTCTCAAAGGACTCATTCAACTGCCGATATCAATCTTCAACTTTCGACAGTTTCGCTTTGTTTTGGTTTTTTTTCGCTTTCTTTTGCACCTCTCTTGTCTGCGAAATAATTTTAAAAGTTAAAAATAGCGTAAATGAAATAAGCGAACCTACCAAAGGACGAATGACAGTGAATATACACTCAAAAGGAATAAGGGAAATCGCAAAAAAAAAAAAAAAAGTGTTCGATAAAAATCTGCTGATGTCATATTCCTTCGAAAGTTTATTTTTATTTCCACACTCACTCCGAGGAGCAAAGAAAAAAATCCTTCACATACTGTGTGTTGTGCTTGTGACAAATTTATTGAAAAAATTCGAAGGGTGTCCTTTTAGGTTTCTCTATAGCTTTTCTCTAATTCAATGAATTTCAACGATTTAATTTGAATGTAATTTCAGGGATCAGGATCAGAAAATTCAGCAAAAAAAAGTAAAAAAACGAAAACCACTCACAATGAAAATTAGCATAAATGACACATATATCGAGAGAGAATCCTGCGTGTGATCCTTTTCATTCATACAGAAAAAAATAGAAAGAAACCATTGTGTGACCAAAAATTTGTACAACTAAAAGGAGAAAAAAAACACTTGAAAGGACGCAAGGATACTTTATTTATTTGGAGCTTTTTTCTTCGTCCTTTTGTATGTTTATATTCATTTCGGGTTTCCTTTGCTGCTAGTAGTTTGCATTTAAATGGAATGTGGAATATCTTTCGTCGTTTTTCTGTGTCTGATCCAATAAAGGATTCCACGCACTGTCGAAGCGAATAATAGAGTGATGAGGGGGAGTGGAAGAGTGGAGTGCTGAGGGTGGTGGTTAATGGGATGAAAATTAGAAACCACTGTAGTTCGTGGGGGTCTTTTATTCCAACTGGTGGAAAGTAATATGTTTCAATTAAGTTAATATCCTTGAATCAACCAGCGATGGAAATTATCCCTTTTTTTCAGTGTCTCTTCCCCCTGTCCACCCAGTCCCCAGTCTCTTTTTTTCCTAATAATAAGCCGATTATAGTCTTATGAACGTTCGTTCTGTCATGCTTCTGCTTTAAGAGCCAGAATTTTCTGATGGTTGAGCGGATAAGATATCCTAATATCCTCGTACACACACACACACACACACTAGTGTGGGTAGTTTTGTATAGAAAGACATAATCTGTCTTTTGACTATTTTTTTTGTATGGCAGTCATTCCCGCCCCCGTTTGCTGCTGGTTCGAAGGGACTATGGAGCGGAAGGATGTACATATAAAAAGGGGTGCTAATACGGCAATGGATTTGCCCCTATCATTGGAGGTGGGGGACAGTGAATTGAGGATAGATTAACGAAAGAGGAAACCAATGTGGATACAGTCTATTTAGCTGTTTTCCTTTCAAAGACAATAGGTGGCTTCGATCTAATAAGGGGATGAGTATGAAATGATTTCCTTGGGTATGGTTGGGACGGTTGTTTGTCCTTTGTGTGCCGGGTTTGTTTTTTTTTTATCCCCCCCCCCCCCCCTTAAGGGGCTTTGACATTGAAGCAAGTTAAAGACAGCGAAAGATTGGAAAGTTATTTCATTTGATGGCTCAATCTGATGTGTTTCGGATGAGGAAAAGAATAGAAAGGACATTCGTTTAGTGATTAAGGTTTTGTTTGCAATTGTGCGCACAGTATTGTGTCATTTGTTCACCGATTCGTAGGAATCAATATCTACTTTTCCTGTTTCCTACCGTCGTCTTTAAGTGGGTGTACGTACATATAAAGAACACATGTTGGCGAGTTTGCCAGTGGCTACGTTTGCAATTTTTTTTGAATAAGGACACATTTATGCTTTCACAAGGAATATAAGGACCACAAGTGCTGCAAATGTCCTTACTGTCGTTCGCTTGAATTGGTGGCAATTGAAGGAGACGCAACTGTTTTGATGTTCTTTAGGGTTTCGCATAAGAGAAGTCCATTAAGGACATAAACTTACGTTGCCTGAGAAATACGAGGAATTCAAGGAATTCGCCTTACACTAACTAAACGCCTAAAAAAGCTGGAAACAGGAGATTTATAGATTTCTCCTCTCATACCAGTCCCCAGCTCAAATTTTGTGTTTTATGACGACTAGGTTAGGGTGCCTGTCTGTACCTATAAACAAGCACACTTAGACCCAAGGAAGTCCACAGTGGGACTACGGAATATGCCACCATTTGAACTACCAAGAGAACTGATTCAACCATCCAGAGCTTTTTGAGCCAAGGTTGTCGAAAAGAAGGCGCCAGTTGGAGCAGTTTTCTTTCAGACGAGACTGGACAAGTACAAAGGAAACACAGGACAGTTTTTTTTTTCTTTTTCTCGCCTGTACAACTCTTTCAGAAAGTTTTAGAAATAGAGTTCCCTTATTGGAGTGTAGATACATCGGACTGTTTTCCGTGGAGACACGTGGTTCTATAAGAAATTGCGATTCCTTCAGCCGAATAGGGTGAGCGAGGATTAAATTCTTTAAATCATTCAGCGACCTTCAACGTAAACCCACAAAGTTGTAAATATTTTCGATCAGCAAACAGTGACATCTGCCGGAAAATAAAGAGATAATTCGAAATTGGTGCTGATATTGGATACATCTGAACGAAGTTAATATGTAAATGCCCCGCGAAGCGACTGACTGAAGCTTACTTATCCGTCGATTTATGGCAGCTTTATTCCTTCAACAACGGCACTGAGCACAACTCAATTAAAATGTCAACATGCCTCAACAACAGAATGCAATGTAATTGCTCCAATCGGCGGGGGGTACCTACAACAATCAAGCAAATACAAGTCAGCTAATAAGCCTACAGCCCTTATCGGATTTTCATGACCATTTGTAATTCAAAGCCCGAAACACGCATTTTTATATTTTTATATAGCCTTCTTCCACACAACAAGTCTCAATGTCATCCGTGTCGTGCACATTGAACCCAAAATCGTAAAAATCAATGCCAGACAACAAATGTTTGATCATCCTGGCGCCGGCAATACGTGTCAGGTGACAATGGCATTTTATCAAAATAATTCAATGCACGACAAGGTAAATATTTACCATAAGGATACTCTCGTATCTCAATCGTCCATCAGACAAATTGGATACAAAAAATGTTAACAAATCAAAACAACGCCACTCGTTCGTGCATATAATTGCTTCCAATTCATCACACAAAAGCCGAATTAAACTTAATTTTGCAACAATAGGCAGCACCACCCAAACGAGTCCTTACCTGTCTGTATCTATGGCTCGAATATTGAAAGTCTAAGCACACACACGTATCCTTAAAATTCGATTCTAATTCATTTCCCAAAGCAAATCGTTTAATTACAAAATGTTCTCTAGCACACACTTCAAGTGAAAAACCTAAACCGACAAAAAGACCAGGCAGGAGGAGAAGGACGAATAGAAGAAAATTGCAACTAGCAATTTATTCATCCAAGAAAGAGGATACTCTCCACTTGAAGTGTGCCGAACACAACAGGAACTCGGTATAAATTGAGAAATCGAATTAAGGAGGAGAAAATTCAATGGAATCGATAAGACTTGCAATCCAAGCGGTACACAAAAAAAGGAGAAAAAAACTTAAACAAAAGGATCTCAAGGAGCGCACACAAAAATAGCCACAACCATCGAAGGAGTAAGGGAAAGGAGCTGGTGTAAGCTGTGATGGATTAGCCCGAGTCAGAGTTTTCCTACATCTATTTGTCTGTGTAACCAATTACACCAGACGCACATCCTTTTGTTAAATATCGATTCGGTGAAGGGAAGTGGTGGTGGTGGTTTAAAAATGGGTGCCACAAGCGTTGGGGGTGTCATGGAAATTTTGTGGCATAAGCAAGACCAGAAAACAACATTCAATGTGGACTCGAAATTGGGATCCTTTTGTGGGTAATTGATTCAATAATGCATATGGACTCAGGACATCGGACGACAGATTCAAGTTGAGTGTGTAACCATCATAGCACACACACACACACTCGTCACTGAAGGTATGCGATTGCGGCTTTGCAGGCCGCACAAAGGAATGTTTGGTGTGATCCTTGCACATACGATGTAATTGTATTAATTATGGAGCATTAGGTTTACAGTTATTCTCATTAATGGTGGGGTTAACGGAAAATTAGGCAATTTAGCGCAGTTTATTGGCTTGACTGCCTCTAAACGGAACCTTTGTGAGAGGTGGTTCCATCTTGAGTTATCCCCCCAGAACCATTGACTTAAAAATGATAATTCCTGAATGTCCTTCCATTAAAAGCGTACAAAGTTTTAAGTGGCTTGCAGGATTACTACAGGGCCCCACACCTTCCCCGAAAACTACTATCCTACATCCTGCGCTAACATCCCATCAATAAGCTTAATCTCATTAAAACAACACATGTGAACGGTCCACCGCCCACACTCTTATTAGATTAACTCACCGACCAGTCCAAACACTTAACACAATCTGATGACGAACACGGGTGGGAGCATCCCATCTCTCGTGGCAAATGTAAACTGCAGCACATTTATATCCACACTGCTTGTGTCCAACAAGGAATTTTCAATTTGAAATCCTTTCTGCACACTCGCACACTCGTAGAGAGAACGAAATTATTCTCCAACTCGCATTAAGAGAAAATCATGTAATCCATCAGACCAAGTTAAATTGGCTCCATTGCTCCTGTAATGCACTGGCACTGCAGCCACAGCCATCCCTCCTCCACCCACCACATGCAACCATTCAGTAAATTTATTCTGCCATTCAAAAAGGATTTTTTTTTCTTTTTTTTCGTTACTTCTTTAAAAAGAAAAGGATCAACGAGTGTGGCAAATGCTATTTCCTACCGCGCGGGTGTTCATATGAATTACAAGCTATAAGTCCAGACCCCACCCCACCCCACCCTCCTCTCCGCCAAATAAATTTTCGTGCCATTAGCAACTACTAATGTGTCCTTAGATTATACACACAAGCCGAGAGAGAAAGAGTGAGAGAGAGAGGGTGAAAAAGTGTCCCTTTTTTTTCGTTGTTGTTGGAGCGCGTTAAAGATGCAAGGATACACTATGCGCTATTCTTTTACATTCATGAATGAATGCATGCCATGCATGCAGGCATCTGTTCAGCTGCTGGTAGGAATATGTTCCTACAAATCCCATCAAATCCCATCGTCCTATTTTTAGTGTAACGTCACCTATTCAACATCACCCCCACCACCCCCGCCTGTTTTATTTTTCATGCTTCTGCTGACA
Source organism: Blera fallax (assembly GCA_946965025.1). Classification (NCBI taxonomy): domain Eukaryota; kingdom Metazoa; phylum Arthropoda; class Insecta; order Diptera; family Syrphidae; genus Blera; species Blera fallax. Next base: position 4,416,744 of record OX337247.1, on the reverse strand, counting down.
CACGTACCTCCATGGAAGTAGCATTTTATGAATTTAAAAGTAAAAAAAAATGCACTCAGCGTGTGTATGAGTGTGTGTGGAAAAGGACAGCAGTGGGGCACTTCCACCAGTCGGTACAGTGGAGGCCAGAAGGAATGCTTCAAAACTCGAACTTAAGCGTCATCACTATCAAATAAAACGAAGCTGGTGCGCGACTTTACGACTAAAAAGGACGAAAAGGACACGAACTACGACTAGCATTCAATGTTCATCTGGAGATGGAATAAGAAGGTATACGCGGAAAGAAGATGGTATAGGGCTACAAGTAGAGAAAAGTTCCAAAAAATTTGCAGGAACTTGAGCTGAAACTGTTTCCAGTTCCTCTGAGGCTTTCGAAATTCTTAGAACCTTTACAACAGGTTTGGGGATGTTAATACACCTCGAACGTTGCTTGACAGCTTACAACGCGATCCAGGATGGCAGGAGACCTGATTTATTGGGAAAGAGTTGGGCAGGAATAAGCGTATACATTGTAGAGGCTCTAATATCCGCACAAGAAAAGCCTCAGCAAGGAGCTTTAAGGCCACTAATGTGAAGGTTCTAACCTTACAGTCCAATGCGTACGAAGGAAACAAAGCAGCAAGGTAGGTAGGAAGGTACGACAGAACTAGAGCAGCGAGGTACGTAGGAAGGGTCGAAAGAACTAGAGCAGCAAGGTAGGTAGGAAGGTTCGAAAGAACTAGAGCAGCAAGGTAGGTAGGTTCGAAAGAATTAGAGCAGCAAGGTAGGTGGGAAGGTACGAAAGAACTAGAGCAGCAAGGTAGGTAGGAAGGTTCGAAAGAACTAGAGAAGCGAGGTATACAAAGCAGCAAATTTTACAAAGAACACCAAGCTTCTCAGCGGGGTACACATTAGGCGCGCATTATAGTTATTCAACTGCTCAACTGGTCATTCAGGGCCTCGGGGCAGATTGCGCCAATTTGTAAGGTTCAAGGCTCCTTTTAGGAATGCAGCTCCTATGCAACAGTCAGCCACTTGACTTCCAAAGTCAGTAAAACTATGTTTTTATGCCCTAAGTCGACTACCAGCAAACAACAACAATTCATGGTGGCCAAGCAAACCTAGAATCTGTTGGTATCATCTCCTAGACTCACTGTGGATTGCTTAGAAATGAGAGAACACTTTTCTAACGACGAAATGGCTGTCGAAAGTCTGAGAAGATCCAGCAAACGATTCGCAGTAAAAGAGGTTATCCAATCAAATTTGTTGACTGCTTAGATAGCACGCAGGAATTTAGTTTGGAAGCTAAAAAGCAAATGCAAATGCTTGACGCAATATTCCATAAAAGTAGGGCTTAGCTGCTTGCAAACATTTTTGCTGGGCGGGTGATATTTTCCTCGAATTTCAAGGACCTAATGGCGTGAGGAGCTTTCTCAGACGTTTCTACGATATCAACGAAACGAATCTAGGACTCCCTTAGTAGCACTCAGCACTGAGTTCAGCTGCCTTTTGCTTGGGGCATTTAAGATTTCACGATCGAAGTAAGCCAAGTCGTTATAAAACTCTAGAACTCAACACACATTCCGGTTACAAATGCAAAGCTTGGCTAAAATCCATGTCCACTCAGAGGGTAGCGGCCAGAAACCCAACCCCACTGACGGCAAAAACTGAATTAAAAGAATTTATTCCAATCTGTGCTTCAATCTGCCGCCGGAGCAGCCTCAGGATGTGTGACAAAATACGCCCGACCGACTTGGATATCCTCAGAGCACTAACTGTAATTAAATCAATAAGCCACCCTTGGAGTAAGCAAAAAAAAAAGATGTTTTTCCCCCCTACTGTATGGTACAGTCTCCATCTATTCAATTTGCGCTACAACACCCCGAGTCCCGGATCAGATTGTGTGTGTCAAGCGGCATTAAGTAGATATTCTCAAGATGGAAACTGAAAACGTGAGGTCGGTGGCATGGCACGGACGCAGCACAGCATAGGGCCGTTCATTCCTGTTTTTTTTTTTGCAGTGTGTTGCATGTTTAACACTCACATGATGTCACTCTTGAGGAAATTCAATATTAATATGTGAGACGCGAAGGCGACTGACTGAGTGACATACTTGCACGAAAAAAAAAAAAAAAACATCATACTTCGTCCTGATTTCTCCCCGAGTCGCTCGTGTTCTCTAAATGCAAAGAAAACGAATCCCTATGAGGTCCCACCAAATAATTACAGCAACTAGCTTCTGTGGGACGCTTGGCAATAAATTGTTGTTGCTCATGCAACCCCCTCCCGGTTAGGGGATTGTATTGTTGCTCTGTGCTCACTGCCGCTGATGTGCTAAGCTTCGCCAACATCAATGCAACAATGAATTATGTGTGTGCACTTCGGAATAATCGGGGGTTGTTACGAGTATTTGGAGTGCCTGAGAGCGCAGCGGGCCATACACGAGGGGGCTTTTATACCGTTGTTTCGTGTGCCGCTTAACACAATATTTAGTGTTAGAGAGAGAGTGCAAGGACTTCATTTTATTCCTTCAGCTGATTAATTGCCTAAGAGTTCAGAGGTTTTTTTTTCATGAATTCAAGTGCAGTAGCGCACAGGTTTTGTGCAAGTTTTTCGGTGGAAATTTATAACAAACGGAAAAGGACGATAGCCGACCTGGTTGGAATGCATGCAAGGGGATTCCTGGTAAATCCTTTGTTGGTTTACAATTTACTAAACCGTAAGTAACAACATTTGAACAATTTTTGGTTGCAGTTAGTATTTCTGAGCCATTGAATGAGCAGAATTTTATAGCAAAGCAGTAGATTCGTTCAGGCGATCAGATAGAAATGGAGAGCATTATCTCCTGCAGGAGGGATGAGGAGGATGCAGCGGCAAACCCGGTGAATAAATTTTAAGGAATAACAAAACTATGCGATTTAGTACTTGATTTGTCTACTGCAAGTGCTCGACTGGACCGTGTGGAACGTATTCATCCCCAATCGTATAAAATGCGAAGTAGTCTGCCTACTTTTCCTCTTCGGATCACCAGTGCAGCCTTTTCAATGTGAATTTCAAGACAGATTCAACAACCAATTCATGTGATCTCCTTTTTCAAACATACTTCCCAGGATGCAAGGATTCCAGCGAGGAGCTACCCAGTTCTAGTAGAACACAGTCAGCACTGAAAAAGATTTCCTGAGCAATTATCAGCTTCCCCCCACTTAAATCCCCTGGTCCAGACGGTATAATACCAATTATGCTGCAGAACCTGCAAGACCTGGCCTTCTCCTGGCTCGTGAGGATTTTTAGAAGCTGTATCCTATGGAACCATGTTCCCCAAACCTGGAGAAGGGTAAAAGTAGTATTTATCCCAAAGGTGGACCGGCGCGCCGCCGCGCCCACTAACGTCCTAAATATGTAAAACCCATAGTGATACATTTAATGAAGCAACTTTAAGGAGGGACTTTGAAAGTCCTATGGAATATTAATCCTTTACTTATCAAAACTCATGGATCAAGGCCAATGAGTGCTGACAGAATTATGTTTGCTTAACTCTCTTAGCTAACTTAGTCACCTTCTATGTGGAACCGTATCAACAAGTGAGTCGTTATCATCCTCTGTCCGAAAGCTTATTCAAAGCAAAGTGCTGCACAAATGGTGTTCAACGTTAACCTCTGGCTTTCTTTAGAATTCCTACCAACCCCTCCATTCTTCTACTGAATAATAGTTTTGTCTCCAGACTAAGATGGGATGCTAGACTAAGATGGGATGCTAGACTACGTTAGATGGGACGCGTCCAGAAACTCCGATTCATCAAGGAAATCGAACTTAAGGAGGTAGCACCCAGTGATATACACTCCACCATAATACAATGGCAAGCTGAAGAACTCGCCAAACACTGGGCTAATCTAAGGGGTCTAAGGCAAGCGAAAAAGTTGATCAACCCCAACAAAGACAGAGTAAGTAAACTACTTGAACTCAGTAAAGGAGAAGGGAAGTACAGCATAAAGGGGCTACCTAACCGGACATTCCCCACACGCAGGTACCATCTAAATAAAGCAGATACAGTAAAATACATTCTCTGTGAACGCCCAGGCGCCGCAAAGAGTCTCGATAAGGACAGCGGAAACTTGGTACCTGGAACTCAAGACACTATTGAGGAACCCAAGACATTAATGATCTTACAGGTCGCAGTGTACTTGGGGCTCCAAATATCGTATCGCATCGTAGCGTATCGTAGTTAACAATACTATTGTGTACCACCCAAGCTGACCGCAACCCAAAAACACACGAATTCACATTCAATGACACCTTCCCCCAAGGATATTAGCAAATGCCACTTACTAGACCGAGATAAGTCAAAAGGAAACCTGCCACTCCATTCAGTATGAATAAACTCCAGTACAGACAATTATCCACAAATCTATGCCATCGTTCTGCTGTGCAAGTGAACCAAAGAAGACGCACCAATTTTACCACAAAAGATACTAATATCGAAGCATCATTCCACCCCCCAATTTCAAGTCTCCACCTCAACGCTCTCTACCCATCACCTGATCAAGGACCAATAACCGACCGCGACCCAAACATTTGGGACCAATGGATAGTGGAACGTCCATAGTAACTGCTGATGAAAATCATTGAAAAATCCAATCAATGGTCTCTTGAAGGAGATTGCACTCATCTCCAGTGGATGGATTAAATTTCCAAAAATTTAGAGGACATAGCGACTAAAACTAGTTCTGCGCTGAATGATTTATCTACTAAGCTAGACAGAACCTCGATTGCGCTAAACAATGCAACGAACAATCTGCAGTACTCACAATTAGTCGAAAACGGAGTTCACGACGATGATGAGACTTTGGCTACTGCGGCCGAAGTTCCAAATCCGGTTGTAGACGTGTTAGGGACAAAGGAGGCGTGAATCAGAACATTTGTTTAGTTTTTGAAAAAGAATCAGGAAATGATTTATTTATGTCATGAAGCATACTCAATAAGTAATGATGACTTGGATGAGGACGAACCAGCTACAAATGTGGTCTACCCTTACTCCACATATACAGGTCGAATTTGTGGAAAGAAAAGTGGCATATTGGACTCTGCAATTCTGACAGCACGACTTTTCTGGTGATGAGAATTCTGAGCAGTTTTCCAACGGAAGATGATTCGTACGAGAGTACTGCTCCAACGATGTTTGAATGGCACTCCACAGCTTGGGGGTTGAATAAGAACCATTTACCAGAGAGAGAGGAAATTTATACTCCGCCTAGTCTTTCTATCAAGGAGAAATCTATTCCCAATCGGATGTATCCACCAATTTCGCAACCGATTCAAGATCAACGATACTATCAACATGTTCCACACAAAGAGGACAATATTTTTCATGACATTTTCAGGCTCAACAAGTTGGTCCTCCTCCAAAAAAGGAAGATGAGTGTCGATAATTAATTACCCGCCCCTGGATGAGAGTGATGACAATCGGCTAATAGGCGCTAAAAACCCCTTAAATCTTTTCGACGATGACGAGTTTATCTCGTTCATGGACCAAATTGTTCAAACGGCTACCAGAAGTAGCAATCCACCAGAAGAAAATGTTGGTTCCTAATCTTTTCGATAATTCTGACGATACTTTCACCCCTAAGGAGGTCCCAGTGAATATAGAAGATAAAGTCAAAAGCAACCAACTACTTCTGTTACCGAGAATAAGGCTCAAGGTGAAGCAAAACTTGCGCCCCTAGATCGTTGACCAATCTGTTGAAGCTGTCGTAACTGAGAAACTGCAAGACGAAGTCGTTACCAGCTCTCTAAATGTAGGATCCACAGCGAGTATAGAAGCTCCAGCTGAAAAATACCCCACAGTGTCCCTGAAGATAAAAGGAAGCCATGTCCTCCGGAGGACAACAAGCCAACCAACAATCGCAGTTCCAAGCTGTACAAGTCTTTTCAAAGATGAACCACCACCAAACGAGATGAAGATTTAATCATTACTTCACACGATGAACCACCCAAATATACCGGCGATGAAGATGGAATGGACACAACTCCCCCCATCCGTCCTAACAGTAACATAAATCCCTTCGCAGATGTTCCGCCCGATATGATGATTTCCCAAGTGGACTTCCAGCGGAGACAAAACGTAGTCACAGTAAGTCAAATGCGACCACCGTCGACGTATATTTTCAAAGAAGAACCTCCACCTGATGATGACCTTCAGATCCTTAAGGTAGGGCATGAAAATAAGCCGAACGTACTAGAAGAAAAGAAAGACAATCCTAAAGTTTTAAAAACACGTAGCAGCTCAGTTGCCAACTGCTTTTTCTTAATTGATACGAAAACACTCAGAATGGACAGCTGACATGTGACCCGTGTAAGCAGAGATAATTTCCCATTATTTACACCACTTTTTTATAGCACCATAAAAAATCGCTTAATCGCTTACCAAATATCAAAATTATCGCTACATTCAGCTCACATACCTGCAAAGAAACAAAAAAAAAGTTCGATTTTAATCAGACATTATTAACATGCTAACAACATAATTCAAGTTTAATTGAAATGATAAACATTTCATCAATTTATCAATTAAACACAAAATTTGAACAAAAGCAAATTAGGACCAAATGTCACGGCACTTTACACCGTTTTACACTGACAGCCATTTGCAATTACTCGTATTCCGCTAAACTGATTAAAATTCTCTTAAAAAAAATCCTTTAAATTCCTCCCCCGACAAATGAGCCCCAACCAGCCACTCCGCCACCAAAAATCCCCCATAAACATAAAAAAATGATAAAAAAAAAATCCAACATGATTCTGATGCGCATTGTTTTTGTTTTTTTTTTTTTTCATTTATTTAGGTCACCGCAATATAAATCAACGCGCAGTAAAACAATATAATAAGGACACGCACAGGAACGCGATGCACGGTGCGAGAGTGAGAGCGAGGACACGACACACTTGTATACAGTGGCGAGCAAAAGTGAACACAAAATGAATACAAATTCATTCATAAGACAGTGAGATTCAGGAAGCTCTGCAACAGAGGTTAGGTTAGGTGAAGAAGGGTGTATGATGGATGGAACTCATCACGTTCACTCCTACTCCTATTATAGTCCATTGTGAATCCCCATTTATAAATTGGTGAACGGTGTCTCGTGGTAACCTATCTAAACCAGTTGCTGCTTTTCAAGATGTGTAGGTAATTCGGTATCTGGACTACTGCTACTCGTACCACGAAGAACGTGGATCCTAGAGTACGTAGGCATCATTCTTGCAGGGCGGGGCAGTGGCATAGTCGATTCCACTTCCTTTTCGTCACCATAGCTTCTGCATAAATCGTTAGACTCTGCGTTCCATTAGCTGAGCATAAATCCGTGTCCTGTGATTACTCCCGTTAGAATGCGGATGGAGGAACGGTCTAGTGCCAAAAGGCTCTTTGTTTTAGTTTTATTTAATTTCGGCCATAATGTACGAGAGGTGGCACAGTCCTCCCTGGATAACCAAGAAGAGTTGGCCTTTTCTCTAGCCGGTGGCAGTATGGATGTGCGAGATACACTGATGTTCATTTCTGACCCCCTTCTTGCCAAGGCGTCGGCTTTTTCGTTCCCTTCTATATTACCCATCAGAGCTTGATCGAATGGTGTCTTATGTTGATCAGTGCATCGCGACATTTCTTAACCGCCTTTGATTGGATTGTATTCGATTTAATCGATTTAAGGGCTGCTTGGGAGGTGAGTATTTTCTATGCATATAGCGGCCTTTTCTATTACGAGGATTCCAGCTTGGAAAACACTGCATGATTCTAGTAGTCTGAACAACTCCTATTTTGCAGAGCCTCCGAGTAGAAGCCTGCATCCGTATTAATATCCATCTTCGAGCCGTCCGTGTAGATCGTGATCTCTTGATTTTGGTCTACACTTTTTGACTCCCAATCTTCTCGTCTACGAGGGGTGGCCTAATGGTTTGGGGGTGACATTTGGGGATTTAGTTGTGGAATGTGCGTACCCCATGGCAGAGATGACGGTGACCTCAAACACGCGCTAAAATTTGTAAAAAAAAACTTGCTTGGTAACCAACTTTTTTAAAAAAGGAATTTGAATCCAATAGAGAATTTGTGGGCCATTGTTGAACTTCTGGGATACGAAAGTCTATCCACAAACCTCAACGAGCTTTGAGCTAGGGTTCAAACCAAATGATCACCGACCAGAACTACCAATTTTGTGCCAGAATTTCGCACACATGAAAGTAAAAGAAGATATACTGCACTTTCGAGCAATATGTCCAATTTTAAGGGAGTTCTGCGTATGATTTTTTGGATTAAATGTTCTCTGGACGATCTTAAACGGAGAGCAAGTCTGCGACCTTTTGTACAATAACACTGTGAATGCCTTCACTACAGAAAATCCACCATCGAGGGAGACTTCTTAAACGTCCATATCCATCCATCCATAGACAAAATTATATCTAAGTAAATACCAATCTGATAGAAACTTAATTAGACTTAGAAAAACATTTAAAATGGCGCCCAACGTAGGGATATTCTTGTCCTACTTCGTCTGTAAGAAGTTTTCTTGCATTTTTTTATTTAAAAGGTGCTAAACAAATAAAATTAATTGAAGTAAAATTCCGCAGTACTGCCTTCAATTTTAGGTGAATAACTTTGGTTTTACATTTGTGGTTCTCAATTTTGCTCGCCACTGTACGTGTTGAAAAATTACCCCCCATATCAACTGAGATTATGTTTGCATTCAAATTATAAAATAAAAATAAAATCTGCGAGTTAATTTCTCATTTTTTTTCGTTTAATGCATTTTCATTGAAAATCCACTTTTCCGGGCAATTATTTTATGCTGGTTGAATTCAAAGCGACAGTAAAGGGTTGAAAAATGGGCCTAAGCCTCCGACTCGCCCTCCTTCTCAACCGAGCTGTACACGAATGTACGGGTGAAATGTAAAGGATGACAATTTGTAAATAAAAATTCATTTAATTTCATGAACGAAAGAGGACATGGGAAATTAAAAAAAAACGAAGGCAGCCACGCTGACAGTTGGGTGGAGAGTTGGTTTACTGTGTGTAATTGGACCCAATTTGTGGAGGATGCAGGAAAAAGGATTTTCTTCTCATTTTTTTCTTTTTTTTTATGGAGCCTTTCTTGTTATTTGTCCTTTAGTGTATATAATTGTTGTGTGTAAGATTTCGCTGAGTGTTAATTTACTTAACGTGAATAACGGGCGGGGGGGAGGAGGAATGGACGGATAATGGAGATTCTGGTGTAGACTCGTCGACATGGTATTTACAAAAAACGAGGAGGAAATTGAATGAGAAGGGAGAGAGAGAGAACGAATGGATGGATGGATGGATGAAGATTTACGGCAGTAAATTGAAGTGTTTGTAAATAAAGGCGCGAAATAAAAGGACGAACAAAATTATGTACACTGGCAGGAGGGAAAAAAAAAAACAAAACTTCCACAACTCTAGAGTTGTAAGGAATTGAATTTCAAAAGTATCTGCAATGATTAACGTCGAGGTTTGTAAGGCAAAATGCAATTAAGGCAGATCCTTTGTGGAAGGGTGTTAATGAAACACTTAGCGGAGAACAATGGCAAAATGTAGCTCAAGGTGGTTGCAGTAGGTGTGCGGAAATATAAAGCAACCAAGCACACACACATTTCACGCATTAAACAATGAAAACAGTGCAGCGTAGCTTAAAGTATGATAAGCTTAAGAAAATTCGTCAACGGAGCGTTTTATAAATGAAGTGCGAAGGGATGCTTCTAATTGAGTGGAACTACACTTCGCCGAAACCGAGATTTGACTGCTTCCCGCAACAATGCCACTCGGATGGTAGTTCAGTTCACTTTTACACGGACAGTTCCAAGACCGAAAGCGGGATGGGTTGTGGTGTCTTCTCTGAAAAACTCAATCTGAGCACCTCTTTTCGCCCTCCTAGGTCACTGTAATGTTTAACAGGCAGAAATCATGGCGATGAAGGGAGCCTTGTCCTGGCTGAACTATTATGAACGATATTTGCATCTTCATTGACAGTCAAGCGGCAATGAAGTCCCTGGAACCGTGCTCTTTCAATTCAAAGGTCGCTTTAAGATGCCGCTTGTCTCTCGAGGAGATGCCGGATCACTTCAACATTCACCTCTGCTGAGTGGCTGGCCGTAGAAACGATCACAGATCAGCTGCATAATTGGTGTCTTTAAGGGACGCTATCTGATATTTCAACATTCCTCCGTCGGGCCTATTTTTTAATGACTTCTGCAGGAACTGGATGTGGAGGAATCTATCCTTCACTCCCTATGCACCAATCTCAAGGAAATCTGCTCCTGGTTTAGGGATTCTTTTCTTCAATTTTTCCAGGCATAGGCCCTAGCAGTGATTACTGCTCCTGAGAGCTTTAGTTAGCCGAAACCCGAAATAGGTCCCTCAAACAACAGATGGCGCTAGCTAAACACTTTCAAAATAACGAGGCCAACATGCCTACTTCCATACAGCAATCGTTTCCACACTGATAGGAGCGATTACAGGACGTAATACTCTGCGATATCATATGAACCAGTTTAGCCCAAGGAAGGATGATATCTGCTGGGGCTGCTCAACCTAGTTTCTATGTCACAACCCAGGCTTCTGCCATCTCAGACATAAATCCATTAGAAGGCTGTTCTTCCACGATATACAGGAGCTGCAAGATGGTTTGAAGCCCGAACGCAATAGGAAAGTGCTCTAGAGATTGCAAATGGCCATCACAATGGTTCTGTATTGACCTGAGTGTGGCGCAAAGGGATCTGTTCCCCTCAGGAGTCCATCTATCAAGTGTTTTCCTACGCTCAGTAGTGTAACGCACTAAACACTGAGCCACATCACCCTCATGCAAAAAGGCGTTTGAGGAGACCCTCGAATGCATATCCCGATCATTGGTTTCTGGAATGCATTCCATTCATTAAGCACATTCTTAAGAGACACATATCCCCACCTGTTCGTTTGATTAAACCCGATACGGTACTCACCAATTAGCACAATTTCACGCTGCATTAATCACATTTACGCCACCAAGATTAAATGCTTTTCAATTAAAGGAACGCCGCCGCAATAAACAGTTCCTTTCGCTCCAACCAAGAGGCGTGATAATAACCCAAAATCACTGCTTAAACAAAACACACAATCACTCGTGTACACATACAAACGAAACCCATTAGTCTAACCACCGACAAAGAGACTAACAAAGCGCGCACCACAAAACTGCTAAACAATTTATTAGTCCGTGTTCTCTACTCTCAAAGGCATAATTAAATAACCGGCATGCGAAGAGGGAACACCTTCTCCCAGGACATAAATACTGAAATCCCACCAAAGGGACCACCACACACACACACACACTAAAATATTCAATCTGCGATAGTAATTTCCTATTCACAGAGTCAAAGTAAACTTCCTCGCAATCTGCTTAAATTGCAGAAAAAAAAAGCTGAACACCTTTACGAACCCTGATTTCCTCATAAACATCTCAAATTATGAACTGCGCCACACTAGCTACGTGGATACGTGGGAGTATCTCCACAGTGCAGCCGGGGCATCACTCTCACACACACACAGTAAACCTATTAAGGAGATAAAGTTTTCAAAACGTCATTTACAAATAATCTGCAACGAGGAGGATATGTATGACTATTTATTTTTGTATAAAAAAAAGGACGAATGGCAACTTAAATAAAAAGTTCTTTGCGCTCGTCCTTGCTATCTGCAGTGTGCTGCTGCTGCTGCTGTTGATATTTGAAGAGAGTGCACCGAAGACGAAATGTTGTGGCAAAGAAAAACGATTTCCGTTCATTTTCTTTTATTTGTATTATATCGCCTTGCCTGCCTCCCTACCCCCATCTACCACAATGAGGACAACGACAAGCCAGGTAAATGTGACTAGTGAAGCGAAGAGGTCAGTCGATGAAGGAAAAAATGTTCTTCTCGACTTTTATTTACTTACAAAGAGGGTCAATTCAGATAGTCTTCTAGCCTTTTGCTTGCCCTAGTTTGACGACGACGACGACTACGGCGGTGAGTGACTTGAGGGGGCGAGTACTCGTACTCTGCTAAACTTTAGATACAAATTGGTATTTGAAAATCAGTTTATAAACATGAAGGAGAGGAACTTTATCATATCGATAGCTGTCAAGCGGGGGGGATATAGGGGTATCTATGTAGCTAAGGGTTACTAATTGCTTTTTATTGGATCAACGGGGATGCATGTGTACTGGTACTGGTACACATGCACTTGCAAGCTCGTTGCTGTTGTCTGTTTAACAAGTCCGACTGGAGATTATCGATTTTTAAGGATTGTCGTGGTGAGTATTTCTAGAATTGCACTAGAACAAAAGATAGTGGAATGGTTCCAGATTTCACGACTTCTATTTAAGTGGAAAGGGTAACAACGTGAGGCGACAGGATATCGAAAGCAAAGCGATGTGACTCATCATCCAAGGATAAGATAACTTACACTAGTGGTGTATAAACAGAAACAATCGGTAGCGATTAGGTTAGGTTATCGGGAGCCTTGTCACTGCTCACTTAGGCCGACAGTTTGGGTCCATTATGCTCATTAGCATATTTCCGCTGTGCCACCCGATAGTGATATGAGTCGGAGGAGGTCCATCAGCTCAGCATTCCTTACTTAAGTCCTTCAGTTTCCAGAAGAAGTAGGTATCTACAAAGATTCCTCATTCTTCTGACGGATAGGCCAGGAATAAGACAGAGAAGGTGAAGAACAGATTCAGTTTCTTCCTCGTCGCTGCAGCTCTCAAGTGGTCCATCAGCTCAACCTTACTTATGTCGTCCAGTTTCGAGTGTGCTCATTCTTCTGACGGACAGCAGATAGCGAATAGATTCGGTTGCTTCTTCGTTACTAAAGCTTCTGCAGTGATCGTTGAGCTCTACACCGAAGCGTTCAGCACCAATGGAGACGACCAGTGCATTATAAGTTTCGTCTGAGAAATAGATCTATTCTTGCCAAAGTCCGGCTATGGTGTCTAGATGAACCCAGCGTCAGTTTGCTGGTGGCTTCATCTTCAATTTTCTTTCTTTTAAAAGCCAATGGGGATCGCTACGAAAGGATAAGCCTGAGATACATGCAGCTTTTGACTCCTTTTTGCGAACTCATCGGCCCTTTCGATGCCTGCGATACCCATAGGCCCTGTTAACCAAAAAAGGGTCACCGAATAAGCTCTGTATTGCTCGTTTTTTACTTGTATAATGGACGCTTTTAGTCGAGCAACACTAATGCCCTACACAGACTATGAGAAACCCCAGGATGACTCCAATAAAAGCTTCGCAGTTTCTTTACCCGACATACAGGCAGGCCTAACATTAAGGTAAAGCCATTTTCCCAGACAGCTCGAAGACAGAGAAAGTGACGGGAGCAGAAATTTCATTAGAATCCGAATGCTTTAACCAGTCGTACAGACTGTCTACGAGATCTACGCTTTGAAAAAGGCGCCACAAACTTTTCTAGCAATGGAGCTTCACGAATATAACAATCTGTGTGAACAGCCAAGCACTGAACTCCAATCTCGTAAGCTTAACGTCTGTAAGAGACTGTCTCACTACATAGTCTCGCTCTGCTAGGTCCCTGGACACATGAAGAAGAGTAGAAGGGAAGGAAACATCCGGCAGCACAATGGTGGCTGCGTGATACCCCGCGGTTTATGGCCCGCAATCGGCGAAAAAAGATCAAAATCCCTATCGCCCTTCGGTAGGAACTAAATCCGGATACTGTGTCATTGGAAGCATGGTCAGAAGACCAGGTATCTTCACAAACGACTTCTGCAGCCTGGAGGAATAATGTCGGAAAGCATGGAGAGTCTTCTACAAAAGAAGGGTTACTCAAACCACCGAATAGTGCACCACCACATGAAGAAGAATCTGTCAAAACATTCACTTGACACTTAGACAAGGAACTTAAGTCCAAGTGCCACGTATTCCTGAAATGCGCACCTTTACAAGAAGAAGGAACCGTGAGAGGCAGCCGATTTCCTTTTTTAACTTTTACTTGCCTTAAGCCACAATTTTTGTCAAAATCTTGAGACCACGAGCACGACTGTGACGCCATTTGTCATTTGTCCAAAACCCAGTTACACGGCTTTAACTTACTGCCTCCCAAGCACAATTTCCGCCCCATCCAACAATTTAATTAGTCAAACAGTCTCCACCACAATCCACCCCCTCCGAATCCCATAAAAGTTATGTTTTACAACCGCCAAACAAAAATTCTCCATAAAATTTGTTGACAAACACAGTCAGAGTAATAAATACAAGGAAACCCCAGCGATTTTTATTTTCCAGATCATAAAAAGAAAAACTTCATCGATTACAAACGCCCATAACCCACGAACCAGGCCGGAAAAAAAGTCGCAAAACATCGAAATAAAGTTTTAATCAATAAAACATGATCCTTCGAGCCGGATACACATTAATAAATCATAATTAACGAAGGTGGCGACAACGACTCCTCTACAACCCCCGACGAAATGTCGTATAAAACTTCTTAAGAACATCAAATCTCTTGACTAACCAACCTCGTTAGGAGAGATTTCGTTTTATAACCTTTCGACATGACGTTGGTTGTGGAATGGAAGCTTAGCTTCCGCTTCTTAACGGAACTGTACCTTCCTGTTCATCTTTTTAATACGTAAAACTCATTTAATTTCATTAAAAAACGAGGATATTTGTTTTTCGTTGAGATAAACAACAAACAAGAGCTTCACGCACATATTCATCGCTCATAATTCCATCGGGGTGGTGGCGGCAACCCTCCACACGCCACTGTGACAGCCTGCATAAGTAAATCAGCAGGAAGTACCTGCCTCAGACCGTAAAAAAAAAATAATTAAACAAATTATAAATCCACAAATAAACAGATTTTAGCACGTAGGGAATAAGTAAACTGATTTGAAGTGAGCACAGTGGTGGGCGTGTAAAGTGAACAGAAAGAGAATTCCTTCTACATACATGAAGGCTGAAGTTTGCTAGGAGTTGTTAGTGAGGGGGCTACCAGATGATACGGATGGAGACCCAGGCCGACAACAAGTGCCGAAGGGGGGTTTATAAGGTAATCGCATGGAAAAAGAGAAATTCACAAACCCGGTTTGAAGGCCCATAAGAAAGGATACTCCCTTAGCTGCGCACAATTACAGAGGCCTCAACATTGGCCCCTATCAGGGCGGTTTCAGTCCTGGAAACTCTACCACAGTCGATCAAATTTTCACGCTTTGGCAGATCCTGGAGAAAACTCAAGAGGTCCACATTGATGCGCACCATATTTTTATCGATTTTAAGGCCACATGTGACAGCATTTATGTGACGAGCTATAAAGAGCCATGACTAGCATTGACATCACAGGCAAATTTTTCCAATTGCGCAGAATGACTTTAGAGAGCACTCGATACTCCATCAAGGTCAGTAACCACCTCACCGAGACCGTTGGTGTCAAAAAGGATTTAGACCAGACGTCACGAGCTGTCATGTGACTTCTTTAACATCACACTTGAAAGACTTGTGAGAAACTGACAAGCCAATGCTGGGGGCACAATCTTTCAGAAGTCGGTGGAACACTGTGCGTCCTCTATATTAAAACGGAAGCTTCCAAAGTGGATTAAGCGAAAAATATGCCGCCTATAAGAAGGTACAAACAACATCGACGAGTTGGTCAAAACGCCACAGTTGACAGAGCCTGAGGTAGTAGGGGCTTCGTCTACCTTGACTCAACAGAATCCTGCATCTTTGGTCAGAGAAGGCTACAACTAAGGAGATTCTGTACAAGACCCTCATCATCCCAGTCCTGCTTGGGGCTGAATCATGGACGAAGATATACCCGATCATTTCGAAAGAAGAAAATATTCAGTCCCGTTTGCGTTGACGGACTTTAGATGAGACGATTCAGCGACAAAGTTAACAAGCTGTACAGCGACATCGATCTAGTCTAAAAATCGCACATCCTGCGGTTAAGGTGGCAAGGATATGAATACTAGAGACTTTGAATCGAAGCCGGGCGGACAACACAGTAGGGGACGACCTAGCCTAGTGTGGCGAGCACAAGTAGAAGGTGACCTCAGCCAACTTGGAGTGTGTCACTGGAGGCAGTTAGCTAAGGACCGGACTAACTGGAGAGACTTATTGGTTGCTGTCCAGGTTAACTCAGAATTGTGGCGCCACCTAAGCTGTTCCGATCATGGACTAGTGGATTTTTCAAAGTGGCAGCGAATCGCGAAAACGTTGAATAAAGCACGCCACGCTGAGTCAATCAGGCGGAGATATTCTAGAGGTCACAAAAAAGCCACACCAAAGCCTGATTCCTCGAATTGTATGTGTGTGCAGTAGTTTGTCACAAATTCTCGAGAGTTGGGACTGTGATCAGAAGCCCATAACACTAATCACAGAACCTTGGCAAAAGACCATTTCTTCCGATGCCATACGTCGGCAATAGAAGGCCCAAATTGACATCAAAACAGGTGGACCAGACTATGAAATTAAAATGCAAGACTGATCGAAGCCTACAGCTTCAGAACTCTGTGTAGAGTCCTACTCCAAGCAGGCACCAGTAAAAAACGACAAAAAGCCATTTAACTGCCGCAAAGCATTCGCAGTCGAGTGGGAGTACGAAAACCCTTGCTAAGAACTCAAAACAAAGTCAATACACCACCAGGACTGGACATCAACCAACTGGTCGCAAGTCTTATGGACGGAAGAGTCCACATTTGAGTTTGATCTCACGGATTGCAGTAGAAAAGATGCCTCCTAGCTGTGTATTTGGTCGCAACAAGCATGGCGGTCTGGAATTGTTCCTCTTCCGACGGGGTTGGAGCCCTCATCCGTATCGATGAATGCATAAGGAGCGGTACAGACAAATATTAGAAGAACACGGCTTACCATCGGGCCCTGGATTCGCATCAATGACCCTAAACATTCTACTAAGCATTGCCGAGAATACGTGGACTAAGAAGAACGAGAAGGAACACTGAAAAGTATAAAATGACCGATCATACGACATCAACGCTATGGAGCTGCTTTGAGACGAACTTGACAAAAGGGTTCGAGGATAGTGTCCTACATCGAAAGACAAACATTGGGAGATCCTTCAAGTAGCCTGCAGGTCAACAACATTGGAACCTATTCACAAGCTGACCGACAGACTGCCTAGATTGAGAGACAAAGTGTTGCAAGTCCGAGGTGGATTTTCGACGAAAAAGAGGTCTAACTCTACCCTAGTTAGAGTACCTGAAGCTCCTTAACAGATGGATGTCCACTCAGGAACTGTGATGGCAGCTGGACAGACTCTTATGGTTTCTCTCCTGCAATGTCACTTTCCTGTCTGTGAAGACCCAGCGACATACTGTCCGGAGCAAGCACATCTACGCCAGTTAACATTGAGACCGGAACTGTTGACGAACTGCCAACTCGGCAGCTAAAACTGCACTAAGGGAAGTCGGTCTATGGGCAGCTAAACTTTATGGTTACGCCTATCATCCCACTACCAAACTGAAACCGGAGATTCTCTATTAGAATTCCTAGCAGAGAGGAATGGGATAAAGGCAGAGTCCTTTTTGAGAATGAAAACTGGCCATCTTCACTGACCGATGGGTCTACAATGATGTTTACTGTGAGTCTCGATACACATATCGCTCGTTTAGACTTGAGGACAGGTGCAGTGTTTTCCAAGCTTAAGTTGCGTCAGTAAAACAAGCTGCGAATATGATTATTGAGGGAAATACTGAGCTTAGTCAGTCAGTCTCCTGTCAACTAGGGCACCGATTTACCTAACCTAGAGTACCCGAGTTTGTCCACTTGACTAGACACCGATGAAGCAATTTACAGTAAATTCTGATTTCTAAACAAAACAAAGGATTTCACTCTGACAGAGTGTCCTGTCCGGAAACTTATGGACGGCAGTGTACCTACGTGCGTGTCTTGTGTCTAATTTTCGGAAAATCTCTCCCACTGTCGTCCCATTTACACATAAAACCCATTTTCCAATTACCGAACGAATTCCCTCATTGCCTTCAAGATTCCCTCCTCATTTGAAGTGCTAATTACTCCCAAAGCCACCTTCGTTCCCCCAACCCCCTCCCCACCCCTTACTACACACGGGACCCGAAATAATGTATTCACATGAAATTGCACCAAGTAACTTAAATCATACATAATTTTAAATTACCTCCTGAACACGTCCCCCTGCTCCTCAAATACGCAGATAAAAACAGAAAAAGAAACGAAAAAAAGGAGACGAAACAAAGCAAGAATGCGAAGGAAACATTTGAATTGGCAACGAGCACGAATCTGCTATTTCCTCTCGCACCGCAAATCCTTCTCTCTTTACAGTCACAACCGCACATAAAATCTCTCCCAGTTCGAGGAGAGAAAATTGGCAAAGGGAGGAAGTTGGGAAAAGAAATACAAATGTGTGTACTTCTACTGTCTTCCTTCTCCTCTTTTTTTGTTGCTGTTGCTTTTTAGTTATTTAGTTTCGAGAGAGTCAGAAAAAAACCGAGCGCAAACGAATGAGAAAAGATATTTTCAGCTTTATTTGAAGTGAATCCTTAAGAACAAGACCAAGAAATTCGAGGGGTTGACTGGATAATGGGCTGACTGGGGGCCGTCGCCGTTGCCGGGGCGGACAAAGGGGTGTACACTGCAGATGAACACAACACAAGAAAAAAAAAATTCGAAATAGATGGATGGATCATTTCATTTATTTCGCTTTGCAGTCAGGAGGAAATTTTTGTAAAAGAAAAACGAAAAAAAAAACCCCGTTTAATGTTGACAACTTTTGAGCTTTCATCTTTCTTCGTCTTTGTGTCACGTTGCTGCTTCGTCCTTAAAGTAATCTATTTTCATTTCCCTCGTTTTTTTTGAGATGCTGTGTGTAGTCCCACCGCCGCCGTTCGCTACATGTTTGGTGAAGGATTATGACTGTTTCCTGGAATATCCTTTACCTTCGCAGTCAGCTTGATTTTGAAGTTTAAAGACAAGTAAACGTATTATGTACGAGTATTGCTTGAGTTGTTGTTTGCTTTCTTTGGATAAATGTCGTTGAAAGCATGGATCCCGTACTTTCCTTTGAATTTTGAGGGTTTTTACAAAGGACAAGCACGGGTGGGGGTGTTCATGGTGAAGTCGCAACGTGTTTAGAAGATTGGCAGCTCAAATCCCGAGCGTAACCATGAACTAGTTTTTGGATGAGGAGTGAATGAAAATTCATATGGAAAGCAAGACCGAGATTGAAATACGAGGGCAAGGAGAAATGTTCTCGTTCTAGCACAGAGATGGCACTAGATTTTCCCTCCCTGACGTTGGTACTTACTTAAGGTGGGGCCACGGTCCCGGTCGACTTGGGCCTCAACCAACAAGCTTCTAAAACCAGCTCGATCTTCAGCTAGCTGTCTCCAATTTCGCACGCTAAATTGGTTGAGGTGGCTTGCCACTTTCGTGCGCCATCTGAATCGTGGTCTTTTCCTACAGCGCCGTCCCTCGAAAGTGGATTCGAAGATTTTCCGGGCCGGAGCATTGATGACCATATGTACGTTCTACATGACCCAGCCATCTCCGTCGTTGGACCTTCACCATTCTGGCTAAATCGATATCGCTGTACACCCCTTACAGTTCGTCGTTGCATCTCCTTCTCCGTTGTCCGTGCAGACGAGACCAGAAATCACTCGAATTCACCAGCCAAGAGCAACCTCATCCACTTTTGACAAAGTCCATGCCGCTGCGCCATAGAGCAGGACAGGGATGACTAAGGTCTTAGTTGTTGGCGACAGTGCTTTGCTACTCAATTGCCTTCTTGGTCCAGGAGGTGAATAAGAGAAGAAAGGTGTGACAGGGTGTCAAAATCAAGGCAGAACTGGAGCGATGCTGAAGATTGTTTCGAAGGGTGCGATGAGAAATGAGACGGAAGAGAGCAATGGACGTTAAGTTGCGGATATTGGTGTTAATTCAAAAAGCCCTGCAACCAATGGAACCAATAAGTCAGCAATTTTGCGACGATTTTCGAGAGACAGAAAATTTATCAGTTTTTGACGATCAGAGTAGGGCTGTAAATCGTATCTTTCAAAGCAATACAGACCGCGTAGGGCGAAAAGGATAAACCAGCGCTGGGCACCTTCGATGCGTTGGATGTGGACAACGAAATGGGGCCACCAAGCCTGGCTAGCATATTCGAGAATGGGTCTAACGAAGGGGATGTAAGGTGATTTGGTGACGTGGGTATTCAACTGACTTCCCCTACTCCCAAATCTAGAAATTTTGTGGTTTTGAAATAATGCGACCTTTCCTCATTCTCCACATGGCACGTAGCAACGTCTTGCTGGAACTACACGTTGTCTATGTCTGTATCATCCAATCCGGGCAAGTCTGTCAAATCGATCGTCGATTCGCATAACTCAAAGACGACTTCGTGATTGTAACGTGACTGTAACCATCCGTCAAATTGTGCAATCAAAGCAAATACCTCAGGTGGCCACGGAGTAGGCGGTAGTGGTGTGTTTGCTTGTGACCTGGCTGGTGCAAGTTCAAACCCCGCTAGGGGAACAGCAATAACAGCCACCAAGCACAACAGAAATACGAATAAAATCTGAGTTTCTCCAACTACTACGCCAAGAATGGAGTTCCTGCCTGGTAGTGCAATGGACCGTATAGAGTCTGAGTGCTTCGGGGATTTGGTTGCACCTCAAAGGAATGTGCAGACTCAAGAGAATACAGCAGCTGTTTGCCAAAATTGTGCAAAAAGATCCAAATTCATCATCAGTCGAAGAAAATTGTACGCAAGGATCTTGGCCAACACCCGCCGATTGGACCAATTGGGCTCTTGAGCGGTTGCAAGCTGACTCGTTGTTTTATCGCCAACGAATCCAGAAGAGACGTGTACAGAAAAGGTCATACAGATCCCCCACCAGGTCCAGAAAAATGCACCATTTGATGCTTGTGGCATCAACAGACCTTATTCATTCAAAAAGGAGGCCGAAGATACGTGATTCCAACAGAAAACCATGCCATACAGCGACCGAAACCAACGACGTATTGAAATCACAATTTCGTGACCAGCTGTTTATGAGAATATCACTTCGATTATTTCCTGTGAGGATACGCGAAGTTTATTGACGCCTTGAACGCCAAAGTGAAAAGTGAAAAGTGGACCACATTTAAACGGGGAGAATACGCTTCAAAGTTCTATCAGAGACACCCTACACATCTTCCACATACTAACACTTTTGACAGACCACCCATCCTTCTACACAGTCGTCCTCTGTTACCAGAATTAGAAAATTTGCTTCCCCAATGCCTAAGTACAGAAGTGGAAACAAAAGCTGACTCAACCCGAAGGCTTTACCATAAACCTTACCCACTCTCGACGACTCCTTAAATTAAAGAACAACTGTATTGATCCTCTGACAGAAAGTCGAATCCATTATACACACACAATGGAATTCTTATCAGATACTCTGTCGTAATTCCTTTAGCTTCCATTTAATTCACTTGAAAGTCCTTCCAATCACGAGGACGAGGTCAACATAAATAAAATGTTCCTCCCTGCCCATCCGCCGCCTGTAGCATAATCTTTTCATCTGCCATTAATTTCCCACCGAAAAAGGATAAAGAGAACAGAGAACACAGAAATAACAGACAGAACGGGAATATAATTGATTTTAAATTGAGGAAATACCGTAATACATCCGATACATTTGTCAGGATAACAAATTTATTGCATTGTCCTACTGTGTGTCCTTAAACAGTCCGCTTTTTTTTTTTTATTATTATTTACCCTACCTACAACGGTAATTACCAATACTGGGTGCCGTTCCCTTTTTATGCTTTTTTTTATCCTTTTTTTTTGTTTATTTTTTTTTTTTTATTTCAACTGGCAGTTGTAGGTCCTGGATTAAGCGCCGTTTTTTTTGTTCCTTATAAAAAAAAAGGATTAATGTTCAATTCGTGCGGATATGGTGGAAAATGGCAACAAAAAAAAATAAACAAAATGTCAACACACATGCTAACCGACGAACAACAACAACAAAGGCCCACAATCCACACACACACACTCACACACAGAGAAAAAGTAATTCCATTCATCAAGCAGCCACCACGACCACCCATGGTTTTGGGGTGGTTTCCGGAAAACACAGAAAAATAAAACACACCAAGCAACGCTCCCTGGGGACAGCTTGAAACGCAACAGCGGCAGCGGCAGCCAAACAAGCTCCAACAACAAACAACACGAACACCAAGGACACGAATGAATGTGGCTAAATTCAAGGTGGCGACACGGAGAGTGATGGAAATGATGGAAGTGATGGAGTGGTTAGCGGTTCCACTTTGTCCCTCTTTCCTTCTTCTTCTTCTGCTTCTAGAATGACAGGTCACTATTAATCAATCAAATTCCTTCAATTTAATGGTTCACACTACCCGCTTCCGGTTCCTTCGACATAGCTGTTGCCTACGCAACCACCGCCTCCTGTCGAGGCTTGAATAACAAGTCAATTCATTAATTTTCAAGTGGATGATACTTTGATGCGTTGCACATCCTTCTTGTCCAAACGAGGACCTACACTCACACACCACATACTCACACATCCGCTCTTAGAACGTGTGTGGGTGGGGGGGCGCAGCGTGGTACGCAAATTGCGGAGAAAAAAGATACTCAACCGTGGCAGATGCGTATACTCTACTGATACTGATGATGCCGTTCGTCAGAAACGGGGGTGTGGAAAATGAATTTCCCAAAAGGAAATTCGATTCAATATCTCGTTGACGTTTGATTAAGAGCACGAATCATCAGAGAAATAGAGAAAGATACGGAAAACGGGCAGAGAGAGAGTGTGTGTGCTGAAGAAATAGAGTGCGTGTGGTGGCAATCGTGCGGACAGGATATAGATGGGTACCGTGCTGGGTTTCAAGGATTCAAATTTCGATTGGAGATTAATTAATTTCGCCGCGCGATAATCAGACAGCAGGAGGAATGTGTTAAGTGATGATTACTCGGGAAAGAGTGAGACGGACCAGATGGATGGGCGTTAATTGATGGTTTAGAAGGGGTGCTTCGCAGCGAGGGGGACCACCGAATAAGGGAAAATCCGACGCCCAATGTAATTAAATGGTGATTTTGATTTTGATGTTTAGCATCTCGCCAGATGGTCGATGGGCTGTGGGTTAGGTACTGATGGAAAGATACGGTTTTTTTTTTTCGTCTTTGGGAAGCATTTAATTAGGGCCTAGGGGAATCGGGAAATCTATACAGGACATCTGTATGGTATCGACGAAAGACGCGTACTGTTTCATCAAGAATGTTGCGTGTGAGGAATATAAGAAAAGAAAGAGAAGCCTACCACACTTATCCATTGGAGCTAAGGACGTGTTTTGAAAGCAAAGATGCGAAAGACCACAGACCTGAATATTCCTCCACAGACCAATGAAACTACCTCAGTACAGCTCTGATCGTACCAAGTGCCAAAAGTACCCTGATTGCGTTAACAAGGATGACCGGAAGGAAGATCAATGGCAAGGAGTTGAAGAAGAAGGAGGAGCGTAGCCACACCAAACTAGGCTACTTCAAGTCCACCGCAGAACTGCTACTTTTAATGAAAGTCCTCTCGTCATATGAAGAGCGTCGGCAGCAACTGAACTGACTCGCACAACTACTTGGACATTCCGAAGAGCACCCACTCTCCTCTCTATCTAAGGATCATGCGACGAGAATATACCAGAGTTTAGCAGGAAATCATTGTCATTGAAGTGTCTGGAAGAGAAAATTCGTTCTGGACACTCCCACGATACTACCAGCGACGGTACTGTTGTCAGCGTAGGACTCAAGCCACAATCGACTCAAGTAGTACGGTCAACTTGACACTAGAAAGCGTGAAAAGGAGCATGAAAGTCACCGATTCGAATTAAGCGAAAAATGGGAACCTTCTGTCTGACTGAGGGCAACGAACCAGGACTTTTTTCCACTACGTAAATTTCAATTTTTGCATTTTAACCTCCAGTCATCGAGAAGTTCAAGGATAGGACGGTTGTAAAATCTAGCCTAACGCATATTCTGACGATCTGGTGAAAAGCCGGCAGAGATTCAATAACATCGACACCCACCGTGGACGTGAAGACAATGTTTCATTCCATCCCTTCGGATACGTACTGCAGAATCTGACTCCAACAAAACCCTTAGACTGAGGGTTCACCTCTAGAGTTCAGCAAGTATGTTATAAAGACGAATCAACTGCTCCTTTCGGATTGATAAACTGTGGATAGTACGGCACACATTTAAAGCCAAGATCACAGGCACTATCCGAGCTACGAACACAGTCAAAGGTGGTTAGAAACACGTCTCGACAAAAAAAAGCAAGGCCCTACACCCAGCGCCAATTAAGCTAACTCCACCCCTTGACTCAGCACTCAAAACAAGAAAATTAACAAAAAATCGTAGCCGAAGTAGCAAATGAAGTTGAAAACAAACAACGATTCTCACAGACGCAAGTTTTAAGGACGATTCAGAAAAAACCCGTTCAATTGCCTACCTTCTTATAAGGGAGATAGAATTCCAAGTAAATTTCAAAATTTGAATTCTCAAAAGGATGAGGGGCGACAGTCAAAAAGAGACTACCAATGAACGGAAGTTTTCAGAACTTATTCAAAACACTCAACCCTCCCCCAGCTCCTGCAGCAATTTCAGTTTCCTTGTAAAATTCCCCGAATTTTTTGTTAAGCTGACTTCAAGTCTGCCAACCCCCTCCCCCAGCACCCATTTGTCTGTTATGGTGTCGACTGATTTCAGTGGAATTTCCTTGCACAATTGTCAGATTTAGATGAAGTTTCATCCACCAGTTTCTCTGTAGCTGTTCTCCTCAGAACAACTGCAGCATTGCACGGATTTCAAGTCAAATAAACACTTTCTCGATGATCATAGGAAGCTTTCAATTTTTCACGGGACCTACACATGCAGATTGTTTTTCAATCCTCCTACGAAGCCAGGACACGACTGCGAAATTGCAATAAATTCGATCGATCGATTCGAGTCAAACTCGATTGGTCATCCAGACAGCTGAGGATTATATTCATCTCAGTGACACGCAATTTCTCAAAACCTATTAAACATCACATACTCTACCCCATTAATCAGGAGTGTCAGATACATATGTTTGCATAGATACATACTCAAGGTATCAAGGTAAGCTGGATACCTCTACAAGGAAGTAGGGGATGAGAAATGGCTTAAGTTTTGCTTATAACTTTTAATTTCCTTCGAAATCCCCATTTTCATATTTATGGAAAACTTTCAAGAACCCACCACCCTGTAGTACCCAACTATCCCTTGCATTATTTGCACATAAATGAACTTAAACTCCAAGCATTCTCCATAAATTGCAACCCATCCTTGCTCCATTCACCGGAGCGCAACGTGTATCTTTTAATTTTCTTTTTAATCTCCATTCATCAAGGCTCCAGGAGCACAATCTTCCAAAAAAAAAAAAAAACGAAAAAAACCCTCCTCCATAACCCAACACATGCTGACATTAAATTTCCATCACCTCTACTGACCTGGTTTCATTCTGTTCCCTCTCAACAAGGATACCCATACAAGAGCTTACAGTAAAAAAAAAACGAGAATAAAAACACAATTAACATCTGTTATATCAGCATAAATGAACAGTTAACTATGATGCATTACCTGCAAAACAAGAAACTGTCACTTTCTGTGCTAAAAAAAAAAGAGAAGAGAAGAGAAGGACGACAGCAAGGAATTAAACATAAAATCTCACATGCAGAAAACTGCCTAGTGAATCCTCTACTTCCTGCTGCAGTAGGATAGCGCATCCTAAATGAATGAAAATGGGCGAAAAAATAAAGAACGGAACAAATCCTGTGCAAACGGATTACAAAAATGAAGTAAAACAAAAAAACATAGGAAACAAGGACGAAGAGAGAAAACAAATTAGCACTGCTTCCCGTCTTTATTTAATTCCTTATCCTTCTCATGAATGGGAACTGGATGAGGAGGTGCACCGCGCCTCAACGAATAACTTTTCGTACACCACACACAAGGATGCGCATGGTGGAGGCAACGAACAACGAACAACTATGCAATGAAAGGACTCCACTTGGGGTTGAAATGAATGTGTACACATGAGTTTGTCCGTGTGTGTGTGAGTGTTTGCCATAGAAATCCACAGTGCACACTGCATTAGCAGTTATATAAATAAAGGACTCTCGAATAGAAAACAATACTTGCCTCGCGAGCGCGAATAGACTACAAAAGAATGAAAATTCCACCGTTAATATAATAGTCCTTTTTCCAACCCCATATTTCGACTGCAGTCCAACTTTCGACGACACACCAAGTCCTTTTCTTTTTTTTTTTATTTTATTGTGATGCACACAACAACAGGAGGAGTTTCCAATGAAAATAAATGGAAGGATGGCCATGATAGAGATCCTTGTTTAGGCTTCCACGGCTCCTTCCGCTCGCCCGCTATATAGCTCCAGTTTGTCGTTGTTTTTTTTTTTTTTTTTGCATTCCACAGCTAGTTTATGGGTGCGCATGCAGAAGGTTCCTCTTCCACCCCGGCTTCTAAACAATACACATCCATTATAATCATCAACGAGAGATAGAAAAGTAAAATGGGAGAAAAAGGATACGCAGGGCCGAGGGAAAAAAAAGAGGTAAAATCCTGGCAAATATATATGTAAGTATGAAGGAGAAGCTTTTCAATTAAACTTTAAGTCCTTTGTACTATTTTCATTGAGGTTCATTCGAATTCTTTTAGCCATCTTCCGCCTTCGTCGTCTGTTTTGCCAGCCACCCCGTATCCTTCCGCTTTTCTGTCGGTTTCCCATTGCAAAACGAACCTCGAACTGGGGTTGACTAACTGCCATGAAGTGTGCCTCTATACCGTTGCCTACTGCTTCAGTAGCTGTAGTTTTAGTCTCTGTTTTTTTTTTTTCATTTGGGTTGAGGGTTATTCATACTGTCGGCGACCAGGAAATAGATACACTGAGGGTTTATGAGAGAAATGAGAAAAGTGAGAGACCCCGTAGGAAAGAAATCACCATCAGGAGGACCACAGGGCTCAATCTTGGGATCCGATCTACTTATGGAACATATCATACGATAGAATCCTTCGTATGGAGATGCCCAACGACCCGTTTCTGATCGGCTATGCAGATGACATCGCTGGTGTAATCACCGCACGAGACACAGAAGACGCTATTAAATCATGAGACGAGTCCACAAGTGAATGGATGACCATGGGCTGAGCTTAGAAGTGGAGAAAACTGAGATAGTCTTGCTAACAAGGAGACGGATACCCACGACCATAGAGTTACAGGTGGGCCTGGAGGTGATATCCACAAAGAAGGCAGTAAAATATCTTGGAATGAGGACAGACACGAAACTCACGTTCTGGCAACACATTAAGTCCGCAGCCGACCACCACATTGCTCAGTAGATTGATGACGAACGTAAGAGAACCTACGGCATGTAAACGAAGACTTCATACTCCTGTACGGCTCCGAGATCTGGGCTGACGCACTAAAGCTAGAAAATCATGGAAAGAAAATGGCCTTTGTACAGTGAATGGGAGCCATCCGTCCTGGCAGTCACAGGAGTGGCGCCGATTGATCTTCTGAACAAGCAGCTGGCAACAGCAGAAGCAAAAGAGATCACCAAACAACGCTGGCAAAAGCGTTAGAACTCCGAGACCAGAGGCAGATGGACAGCAAGGCTGATCACCAACGTTGCTGAATGGTCGGAACAGAGGCATGGGGAAGACAGCTACTAAGGAAAAGTGAGGAGCCCAGCATGCCAGTACGAAGACTCTCCACATGAAGACGAAGAACACGCGTTTTCCTGCTGCATAAGATGGGCAACAGAAAGAAGAAGGGCTGCAACTGCAGATAGGCCACACAAGCCCAGAAAAAGTGACGACGGGTGTAAGCAATTCAAAAATCTCGTTATTTAGAGAGATACCTTCAACGAGTAGGCGTGGCGACCCACGAATTGTCTACATAAACTGATTAATTTTTATTTTTTCGGTGTCACATAAGAATAGTGGATAAGAATTATTTTTGAGAAGTGGGAGGAGTTTGGGGAGAACACATGAACGAAATTCATTGACTGTCAGCGACAGAGAAGTAAATACATGAAAAAAAAAAAGTTTTTTTTTTCGAATCGCTGATGAGGCATAAGAGAAATGCTGAGAACACCAACCAAATCCACTGAAATTCAGCGACGATCCTGTGAGATTCTGACAAATTCTGTCTACTATTTGTAAGACTTTTATGGAAAATTAAGGTTAAAGCATAAGACAGTCACGCTGTAGAGCAAAGTTGTATGAAATTTGTCCCACTTAGTGACAGTTATTACCCCGAACGGCCGAAGAAAAAAAAGTCCTTTTTCAATTTTCGCATGACTTTTAGGTTGATGTTGTCTCTCCGGAGAACGTAGTGAGTCCTTCATTTTTATGATTCCAGGATTTTCAATAAACCCTGACTAAACCTTCTGTAGCTGACTGTAAAGACTTCACTTTTGGACTGCACTCAGCCTTCTGCTTCATACAACATTCACAGGAACCGAG
The DNA here is from genome assembly GCA_946965025.1 of Blera fallax. Classification (NCBI taxonomy): domain Eukaryota; kingdom Metazoa; phylum Arthropoda; class Insecta; order Diptera; family Syrphidae; genus Blera; species Blera fallax. Next base: position 4,388,175 of record OX337247.1, on the reverse strand, counting down.
TAATCAGTAGAAAAATAGACGCCAACAAAACTCAATTGCATTCCTTTATCCCCCTCAGCCCTCAGCCCTTTTGATCCTTTAACTCACTACAATTAAATTTTAAAGTTTTTCATCTCTAAAAAGTGGAAATAAATTCACTTTTCAAGATTAGCTATGAAATTACACCAAAGAGGCCGCAGTAAACCACACACACAGAGAAAAAGGACAAAGAAAAACGATGTATAAATAAATAAAATTTCTAGGATATCTGTAAAAGGATATCCATACATACTTTTGGAGGAAAAAAAAAACCCACGATATTCTCTAACTAGACCAAGAAGGAATATTTCTATTTCTCCTTTATTCTGCCACACAACACAAGGAGAAAGGACGAAGCAAAGAAAGTTGTGCAGAAGGCAGAGGAGTTTATTGCTTTATGGATTCAACTCAATTGCGCTGCATATCAATTGCCAACGGAATACTACACTACTCGTGCACAATAAAGGAGCGCACACACATGGAGAAAGGATGTGTGTGCAATTGAATTGAATTATTGTAGTTGTCTTTTGAGAACGGGGGTAGGGGGGTTTTTTTCTTTATGGTACAACATTCAATTTACCTTTTTCACAGGCAATACATACGTATAAACATATGTACATATGCACATGTGTCTGTGTGTGTTTCAGCGAATGTTTCGGGGAGTACACGGACGAAAGGTCGAATGGGTGCTCGAGCATCGATGACGGTGGGAGGGCATTTGCAAAAATAATTGGAATCAATTAACGAGAGTTTATCAGGAGTGGAATAAAGTCCTTCGTGAGGATTTCAATGGAATGCTGTCGAATACTTGGAAACTCTGTTGAATTGATTGGTCTGTCCGGGGGAAATCTTTACAAGAAAATAAATAACTGTTAGGAGATCTGTGGATTTAATGAATTCTATGAAATACTTTTGGGTACTAGGAGATTCCATGAAAATGATTGGACTTCATTGGAATATTTACAGCGTTCTGGTTCTTCGGAAACTTCGGTTCTTCGGTTCTAGGGAAACGATTGAAGGTGAGTAGTGGAACAATGAGGAACAAATTTCAGAAATCTATGCAAAACGCTAAGAAAATTGTTGGCACTGGAACAGATGGGTTGACTGGAGAGAAGGTGATTCAACAATTCTTTCATTTAAAGGACTCAAACCTCGTTTCAATCGGGCGAATCACTCTTTAGCGACAGATTCGCAGAATGCCATGAATAATAGATCCTGCTACTGCAGCAGATACTATGTATTATACAGGCCTGTGCAGCTTGAAGATCAAAAGAAAAGCAGGACATTTAGCGTCGCTCTACAATAGATGTTGTTCAGGGTCCCTTTTCATCTTAGCCTGAGAGACTCTCTGGATTTCTCCACAGTTCTTTTCCTCTGGCTTTGATTCGTCGTGTCAAAGCTAGCATCTGTTTGGGTCATTTTCTGGGTTTCTATCCAGAGGCGCCCCAAAACCTCCCTCCTTCTGCTCACTAATGCCGGACATAGACAGAATATACATACATATGTGCCACCGTCTTGATTTCCGCCAGGCATAGCTCCAGAAGACTTGTCTTCCTTAGGTGATACCCGAAATTTCCATGACCTGTGGATAACGCTACCACCCATTTCAATGCTCTTCGCTCCAGGCTTAGAACTTCCCTATGAGTGCAGCCAATCGGCAGGTTAATAGACATTTTAGCCTGCCTATTACCTTCTGTGTTCCACCCCGGCCCAGTTGTTAATCAGGTGCTCCACCATTTCTCTGCCAATTGCAGCAAATGATTCCGGACCAGAGAACCCCGAAGTTGACCCTTGCTTTGCTACAGAGTCCGCCTTTTCACTGCCCTCAGTCTCTACGTGTCCTCTCACCCAGAGTAGCGTCACCTCATTTCGAGATGAGCACTCATTAAGTTTATGGACACATTCCATTGCCAGGGTTGTATTTATACCTCCAGCAATTTTGTTGGGTAAGCTACAAGCCTTCACTACGTGGCTGAAGAATATATCCAAATAACAAAAAACTCAACACCAAGAGCTGCCCATTCGAAAAATGTAACATCAACGTCGGTGGACATCAAGGCTCCGCACTAGGACCACTGCTATTCATCGCAGAAACGGGTTTCCCACCATGGACAGATCGACAATGTCCATTTTTATAAGCTATGGCAGATGCATCTATTCATAGAATTTAAAGTCGTGTATCGTCTTGAATCATGAGCTCACTAAGACCCTTGGCTACTTGAGTATCCCAACAAAATTAGTCCGGTTGTACTGCAGAAACCTGAGGATAATCTGCGATTTGGAAACTCTTGCCGATCTGTAAAAGGCTATCACTACTCCTTATCCCATGCAGGTCAAGTTAAGACACATAAAAGGTATCAACACGAAAGGCAATGTAAAATCAACGTCGGTGTACACTAAGGTTCCGCACTAGGACCACTGCTATTCACCTCGGAAATGGATTTCCTACAATAGTCGAAGAAATTTTTAAAATCGAATGAGGATCAGCTTGTAATAGTCAGTGCGGTGAAGTATCTAGGGTATCTAGCACCGATGGCTAGCGAGACTTAGATGGCAAAAGTTGCAGTAATGATAGCCGGCCAAAATGACGTTCAATTACTGGAGTTCTGTGTGCTTTCCCAGAGTTAAAGGCGAAATATTTAAGGCTGTTGCAAGACCAGTTTTACTGCCTGCCAATATCTAAATGAAGGTGCTTAGATAGTTAGCAGAAATAGCAATGAGGGACGAAATGAAACTTAGAAAAACGAGGTTTGATCCTAGGTAAAATGGACACTTTCTAGGGAATCAGTGACCAAATCTCCATAGACTTCTCTATTAGCTTCGGAAACTGTGGAAAAGCACATCATTTTCTGTCGAATTTTGTGTCGGATTTGTTTACTCGAACTCTGGCTAATTTTTGGGAATCCTGTCTAAATACCCGTACGAAAATTTACTCTCACATAGTACGACTGAGTCTCTCGTGACACCCCAAGAAATACAGCAGTTCTATCAAGCAATTTAGATCTCCGTGCAATTTGGAAATCCTTGAAAAAAAGTACGCGTCTCCTGGAGATCAGACAAATTACCACCACATTCACTTAACCAGCGGAAATTCTTCATCAATCCTTGTGACCACAACCTCTGCTGCTTCTACAATTAAAAGGACAAACTTCTCATTTTCATAGCTTCCAAAAGGCTGTTTACTTAAGATTACGCAATCACTGTAAATCTACCTGTGAAACACAAAAAAAATCAGAACTCTGCCCAAACAACACAACCACGTGTAATTATCTCTCCTCCTCGCAGAGGTGTTTTCAAAACAGAAGCTCAATAAGTCCGTTCCAAACAAAACAGCCTCAGCCTTACAAAAAGGAGACAACAACAACGACAATAATAAAATCCTTGTTTTTCAATTTGCTTGCTTTTTCCTTTTAAGATACCCATCAGCAAGTTTCCTCATCACCATCATCATCATCGTCGTCGTCGTCATCATCATGAACATCAACGAAAAGCAATTATTCCATTATGTGCCTCTGCCATTTGAATAGGGAAATTGTGACGATAAGACCACACAAAGGACTCTAACACCCTATCTCTCACACAGGCACACGGGACTATAACGAAAACTACCCATAGAGAGTAATAAGTAGGTCGGTGGTTCCCTGACCATCGCCATCGCCACCAGCACCCATCATCAGCGTCACTACACCATGATCATCAACCGCGTGTACTCGTATATTGAGGACAAGGATTCTTTCCGTTAAAAAGGCAAAAAGGCAAAAAGAAAAAAAAAAAAAAAAAAAAAAAGAAGCATTTTTTGACAACACAAAGCATCCACGAGCTTGTTTGTCAGTCACGCTGTCAGACAGACGACGAACAACAAACAGAAAATTGAACAAATGTGATTGTATACACGAGGATTGTATACGAAGGATTTTCTCGCTGAGAATGGCATAAATTCGAATGATTTTCTCGTCAAAAATCGTTTTGTCGTTCGGGACACATTCTGCAGCGTCCTTCGAAAATGAATTTCGAACATGGTAAAACTCTGGAGCACAATCAACCGTTTTACTGCTCCTGACAGGTTTGAGGAGGACGACGACGATTTTTTTTTTCTCGTTGTCTAACATTCTTCTCGTATCAACCTTGAAAGGAGATAATGAAATAAGAGGAAACATAAAATCAACGAGGACGACACATAGTCCTCATCACTTTGACAGGAAAACCGAACCGCCTCCCCGGCTGACTCACTGTGTCACATGCGATGCGACGACTCGCCTTGATGGAGAGAATTTTCATCATTTTCAGGATTTTTTTTTTTCAGCCAGAAATCAGGCCAGAACTGATTAGAATCCTTGCTACGTTGTTGTCGTGTTGCATTATTAATAATTAAGTCTCCACAAGGACATGCCGCCGCGGGCCGTACGGTTCAGCGCAAATTGCCAAAATTAATTCAACCTGTGCTGCTAGCTGTTTTTTTTTTAGGTGAAAATTTGAAATTTAAATTATTAATCAGAACAGACGAAAGGATGCGTGTTCCGTTCCGTGTGTTGAGAGCTATAAAATCACAAATTCACGTGCCAAAACTGCTCCAATGAGGAGATCGACTCAGAGCGAGAGAGAGAGAGGAAAACAATTTTCCCAGGAAAGCACTGTGTCGTAAAAGGAAACTTTTCAATGTGCCGCAACGCTGCTTAATGAGAAATAACCTAAAATGAGTGTCTGAAGGATATTTTGAGTTTGTGTTTGGATGTATTAATAATTTTAAAGTGGCCTGTTTGGATGCTCATTGCTGTTTATGGATCACATGGGAGCGAAGGGGCGGCGACAGGGATCTGCGGAAGTTGTGCAATTAGCAAGTCGAATTCATAGAGAGACACAATCAACTCGTCAAAAATAGGTTATTAAAGTTTTTAATGACATAGCAACTTTAGTGGGACACAAGGAGGAGTCATAAAGGCCACTGGACTTGATGACATGGTTTTGCGAAAAGTTTAAGAGTCTTCGTAGGGGTATGCCATGTGAATTTCGCACAGCGAGGTCACAACGAAGGCGATGTCGTATGATGTCGGGCTTGAGGAAGAGTGCAACGAGTCGATAATAAAGACAAACAACCTGGCAACTCCGTTGTGCATAAGGTTTTTATAGTCTGACGTTCGAATCACAAGCTCGGGGCTTACTACCCAGAACTGGATATCTACAGCAATGCAGCGATCATTTTAAGGATTTTTTTTTTATTTCTCGTCATTAAAGTAAAAAGGATCAAGCAATATGACGGAAATTAAGTATTCACAAGGCGTGAAAATCTACTAATGGCAGACCATTAAAATTTACACAAAAGAAAGCCAATGAATCCTGGTTACGTAGTTTTCATGTAACTCCTCCCACTGGAAAGTAAATCAGCATAAAAAAAAAAAACTTTTTCGAAAATCCGATTTGTATCCACTCTGTAAAATCAAAAACAGACGGATTTATTCCCGGTTTCAAGCAAATTTTCTGACCAACTGAACTTCGTTGTACTCTCCTATTATTCGCAGCCTCGACGCTGATGGGGAGACTCAAGCACCTCTGGGAAATGGCCCAAATTTTCAAACAAAATTGCAAAGTTTGGATGCTTTCCCAGGATAACCATGCCGCAGACTTGGAAGTTCTCATCTAGAAAAAATTAAGAACAATGGCGGCTACAGACTTCTTCTTCTCGGAAGGAAACCACACACCCAACTTGATAGCTATAGGGAAGCCTATAGAACGCATAGTTTCCACCTACAGCCTTGGATTTCCTGCAGGCATTACCGGTACAGTTCCTCCCAAATGGGTACGAGGGTTGCTAGTTAGGTTTCGCCTTTCGACTGTTAGCTGTTAGCTGAGGTCTCTCTTTGGAATTATTATCTGCGGATTCTTTTGCATTTGTATGCTGAAGCAGCTTCGACAAGAAATTGATTTTCGTAAGCATCCTAGCTGAAGACAGACTGAGCCGACAGCAGGATCGGAAAAATTGAAAAAATAGAAGCACCACCACACCAATAATTTCTAGGCAGAAAGCCAGCGACAGTCTTGGCAATGGATCCTTTAAAACGACAATAAACTAACAACAGTGAAGTGTTGACACATAATTCTAAGATAAGGGTCACGCTAAACTCTGTACAACATCAGGGCGAATATATCGAAAGGCATTAAAAAAAAATTTCGAAATGGCTCGCTTCAAGCACATCTAGTACTTGTTACACTAATCCTTAGAAGCAGACATCGAACCATCTTCAATAAGAAATCTTACAATCTCAAACCTAAGCCAAATAAATCTGGTGAAAGTTGAAAGCCTCTGCCTCTGAAGAGGGATGATACACAAATCTCGAGACGTTTGTAGTCCCCATTGCTTGCCTTCTTAGCTAGAATTATTTAACGTACTTAGACCCTGTATCTGCCTGTCCTTACAGTCCTTGTAAGGTATTCTATCCGGTCTTTATCGTCATCCAACCTGTCAATGATTTCTCCTCCTGGAAGGGAGTTTGTCTTCTTCTTTTCTCAATTTCGTCTTCGAAGCCAACAGATGACACAGACAGAGCCCCACATTCAGTATTGAAAAAGCCAACACTAAAGCCGAAGGGACACCATTCACAACTTTATCTTAAAAGGACACGCATTGCTTTGAAAAAAAAAATGGGATGGATACAGAAAAGCCTTCTGTTTTAGGAACGAGACTAGACGCATAAGCTTGCACGCAATAAAAAACTAAGCTGTGATCGAAAGCTGAGAAGGTTAGGTCTCAAGACAGGACTTAAAATTATCAGATCGTAGCAGGACGTTCAAATGAAAGCAATACTCTCCTGTTACTAGTTCATCTGAAAACATGAATTGTGGCTGATGAACTGGTATAGCCTTCAGCATTTGAGGTCGAACCGACCAAGCAGAATTTTTTAAAACTAAACATCTCCACGAATGGAATATTGTATCTCTAAACGCTCCGGCCTACTAATCGAATGCATACTCGTCCGGCCATACGCATAACGTAGTAAAATTAACTTAAACCGTTTACAAGCAATTTCGAAGGCTTTATAAGCCACCATCAAACCACAACAGAGTCTCTAAAAACGCAGTCGAATATCCTCTTAAAATTGATCACTTGACGAGGCTTTAAATATTTTATGAAACATTTTTTTTTTTATTTAAACAATTTCACTTCTACTCCCATTCCTAAAAGTAACACGTTATCTCCCTTCCTGCTCCTGTCAATAAACTGTTGAAAGTGCAAACAGATTTTCGCAGAAGATACTTAAAATTTGTTATCATTCTGCAACCCCATGAATCTGTGTGTATCACATAACATTTATGACATTCCACAGAAAGGGAGCATCACCCCAACCCTGACTGTTTCCACCAGGGTGCTATCAAAATTTTCATTCCTCTCCAGATAGGGGTTGAAAAAACCAACGAAAAACCAAACGAGGACAAAAATTTTCTCGGTTTTAATTACGTTGCGTAGTACGAGTATAGACCATTAAACGTTCCGTTCATTCCGTATCTTGATTGGTAATTTATTATCTCTCACTTTCTAGGGGAGGAGGTGCGAGCGCCGGGGCACATATTTGCACGCCCCGCCGAAAACAAACGGAATCATTTTCCAATTTCGAGACAACCCCCCGCTCAAATCACTGTATTCCTCCACTCATGGGGCGAAAACGCAATTAAATTGCTTACACACACAAAAAAAAAAAGGGGAAAACTGAAACAGAGAAAAAAGTATCATCATCCTTTCAGGGTTTAAATGGTTATTACACAACGCTAAATAATTTTAATCATTGTTTCCTCTGGCAAAAAAAAAAATAAGATGGACGATAAAAATTTCTCTCTTACAGTAGAGAAGGCCCACTTTCGAAGGATGATGATGGTGCGAAGGACGCATCATCCTTTTGTGAGAGTAAGCGCGCGAGAAAAATAAATTTGATGCCCCTTCGGCATTTGAATTGTACAATTTTTTTCTGCTCTGTAAAAATGGCCGAAAACTTTTTAATTAAAATAAAGAGCAGAAAGAATTACAAAAAAAAAAAAAGTTTACAAACTAAAATTCTCTGAATACACCCCTCGCCTCGCTTCTATTCCGCTGTCAATAATTTGCATTTGTTTCTGACACAAAAAGAGCGCGCGAGAGGAGGCGAAAAAGGAGAAAAAGGCGAAAAAAAACCTAACCTAATGAAATTGCTGAATAAGAGTCAGAGTCCAGTCTTAACGGAGTACAACTCGGCTGCTGCTCTTGTTGGAGAACACTTAATTGGATAATCACTGAATTGATACTTTCCGTTCAGTCACACAGAGAGTAGCCGGCTGCTGGAAAAAGGGAAGAGTTCAGTGCTGCTGACCCACTGCGGTGAGTGGGTGGGTGAGTTCAGAAAACAAAAGTTTCTCTTTTCCATTGCGTTATGCTTGTTCTGTATTTTTGTCTTTTATTCTTTCACTTTTAATTGCCCTAGGAGGGAAATTTTTCTTTTTTTTTTTTTTTTTTGAGATGGAAAATTGCTTTTAATTGAGTTTTGTCGGATTCAATTAAGTCGATCGAGCTGAATTATAACACAGAGAGAGAGGGAGAGAGAGAGGGGGGAGGGAAAATTGTCATCCGGTTGATTAGTTGTGTCATCTTTGTTCTAATGAAAGTTGTTTCGTTTCATTTCGTGTCGATTCAGTGAGGCTGAGGCATTGCCTTGTGTCAGTGCGGGGTGACAAGAGTTTATGACTTCTTGAGATGGGTTTGATTGGTAGACAACTATGTACTGTGTAAACAAGCGCACACTTTCTGCCGCGGTTAGATGTTTTCATAACAAATTGATTAATTGTGTGTCTATTGGCGTTTTTACGCGACCAGTTCAGCGTGTCAAATGGGCGGACAGTTTGTTAATTGAAAGTTAATTTTTCTACGGCAGAGAGTTTGTTTGACAGCGATGTGGTAACGAGTTAATTTTGTGTTATGATAGGCACGCTCTATGGGTGGCATGCACTGACTTGAAATATACTACTCTGGTATACCTTAATGGGAGATATTAGCACCTGAAATTTCGCTGTTCATGATGATGACTCTAACAACGAGAATGACAGAAAATTCGTGTCACAATCAGTTAATGGGAATGTAAAGCAAAATATTTGGTGCCGAAACGCGGGATCTATCTCAACACTGCGAGTGAAACTTAAAATGATGTGTATTTCGAAGCGTAAACCTGATTAAGCACGTTCTTAGACGGTGGGCAAGACCGTTCCAAGTGAATTTTACAAAAAACTGGGCACAAACCTGTGCTGAGACGATAGTTCTTTGGCTCCTGGCATTCGAGAAACACGAAACGAAGGATATGCCTGTGAAAGGGATGGATTCCCCGAGAAATATATGACAAAACTCTAAAGAATAAATCCCTACCGAATAAGGAGACCAGAAACAGAATTGCTGGTCCATGATGAATGGCAGAGTTGGAGAAGGTAATCGAGTCTAGGGGTGCAGACCATCGTACATCAAGCCGAAGAGTCGATTCTTCTGCATAAGCCGACTTAAAAGAAAGACGAGTGGATGGAAATTTACACACCACTGACAGTGAAATCTATCTAGAAGCTGAACGAATGAGATAATCAAAATGCAGTGCTTAGGCTAACGATTAAAGGGGACTCCCTAGCAAAGTAGATCTCAGCTTTCGGCAGTCTGAAACATTTGCTGCTTTAAACCGAGGAAGAGTGGTTGACGTCATCGAGAAGTGGGACACTAATGGCACGAGAAATGGTGCCAAAATGGTCATTGAAAGGTCGATAGGCTCTGTTGAGAAAGAATTTCGAAGAAAGAAGCGATGGCGATACCTAAAGGACATGGAAAATGCAGGTGTCATCCAAAGCAGGATGTGCTTTCTGGACCATGGTACCTACAGTAAATACAGTGCACTCTCTCCTTTCGGACACCCCTCATAAGCGGACACTTGTCATAAGCGGACAAATTCTTCGAAACCGCCGGTCTCCGCTTATACGACAGTACACTGTATTCGACACTAGCTAGCAGGTGCTACCACTTGCCAAAACTCAGCAGAGATTGAGAAGGTATCCATCAAGCGAGGGATCGTCAGGGAATAACCCCCGAAGATGACGATGACGATTGGTGGAAGGGATCAAAGGAGATGGAGATTGCTTGTGTTTTCACACAGAGTATCTACCTCCATCTGCGCCTATAAAACTTAGTAAATAGAACGCCCATTGAATACGTCTTAAGTATCTCATTACTGACTGCGATAGACACAATTCTACTGAAGTAAATTATGTTATATTTAAGGACACACTATTTTAAGGGACTACTAACCATTCCCCCTTTATTAAAAAGGTTTAGCTCGGAGCTACAACCGTTTCCCTGTGCCTCACTAACCTCCAAATGCTTGGAACCACTTTACACCCTCCCCTCTATCTGAAGAGAAAAAAAAATAGTTTCAAACTGTAATTACGAGACACTGATTTGATATCCCAATTAACCACTAAACCACCCCCCGGTCCCGCCGCGCCGCTCTCTTCCTTCAAGGCCGAAAGATGATTGCCTTAAATCACCTACCAAATTTCTCTGAAAATTAAAAATTATTAAGGAGAAAACATCTGCTATCCATTTAGGGTTTTTCCGTGAGTACCTACTTAATGTGCGCCCCCAAACAGGCTTCCTTTAAGGGTTAAACAGAAAGCGAATAAAAAAAAAATTTCTACGACAAGTGAAGGAAACTCTCCGGCGCGTCCGTCACATTCAACCCCAAAAATTCAATTTAAATCCTAATCCCATGAAAAGAGGTTTGTTTTTGTTGCTGTTTGTTGCGGTGCGGCTGTAAACGTGGTTACGTTGTCCACGTTCCGTGTATACATGATCCTTTTGATTATGTATACCCTCGTAGATTTTGTTGTTTCTTTTTGCTCGCAACAAGGTACAGTAGTAGGTAGGTATCCTAGCAAATAAGCCGTCCCTAAATTAATTCGACTTTAATTGAAATGAGGGTCTAGAGATGGATTGTTTTTCGTCATCATCTCTGGAGACTTATACATGTACTTATACAAAAATGAATCTAACGATGTAGTCCTCGTCTTGAGAAAGAGAGGAGGGGGGGCATTGATTTAAAGTAATTTCTCGTGCAAATTTAATGTATTGACGTAGCATGTGGGCTTCTCTGTATCTATCTGTGTTTGGGAATCTCTTTGTGACATTTGACTTGATTTACAGTCGATTGTGTGTCCTACTAGTCCTTGTGGATTTGTAATCAATTGGAAAAGTCACCCTTTACGTTACGTATGGGGAGGGGACAAAGCTGATTGAATATTTACAAGTACTACTCTTACAGCATGGGTAATTAAAAGATACATTTGGGAACCAGTAGTCGACTTTTGAAACTCTTTAAATTTAATGGACTGTATTCTGTTGACTTGTTTTTCTTTGGGATAAGTGAAAGGAAAGCAATTTGTTTGTGTGTTCTTGTAGCCAAAGGGATCAATTGGGGAAGGTCAATGGAATGCTTTGGCTGAGGATTCTGAATGAAAAGATATATTTTTCGGGCTTACTGCTTGTAGTTTGGATTACAGGAGAGATAGATTGATGTGTGGTATTTTGTGTCAATGGTGATGAGGTAGGTAGGACACCGGTGGTTTTCAATTTGTGAGAAAATTGTCCGAAAAGAACTCCTTTGACGAATGTCCAATGTCCTTCGAACTCCATTGAAATGTCCCTCCACTCACGTACTTCTCCGAAAAATGTGAACCGACAGAAGTGCTAAGCAGTGAGTAGCATAAATACGAGGAGATATGTTCCAAAGAAAAGGGAGCTCAAAGGGAGATTAGCTCTTACTAAGGGGCTCCAATGTTCTTGGAGAACAAATCAGCGGATAAAGGCGTGTCCTAGTGCAGTGAATCGTTTGGATTAGAAATCTTTGATGACGACGTCAACATTTTCCTAGTATGTATAGCTGCCTTGAGGTCAATCATTTTTTAGCCTACATTCAGTGAACCTAGAACGATGGGATTCCACTACAAAAGACTTGCAGATGTCTTCGTTTTCTACTCTTGAAAAACCGGAGACTGTAAGCTTCTAAACAAATTCCTTCTGGAGGAATTCTGGTAGGGAGATGCGACCGTCTCTTCAAAATGTGGACCCCTTCTCACTTGCGTCAGATTTCTAGAACTAATTCTACTGAGTTCTCCGGAGCACCCGAAATCACTTCTTCCTTTCTCGTCATTTCGAAGGCTTGAGCCGGGATTCTATAGCCCTCTTAGCTGGGGCGTTATTGACCCCTCGCTTGATAGTGCCTATCCCGAATACCTATTGAACTAAGCAATCGAGAAACGTCGAGCTTAAGGTGTCGCTACAGATCAGAGTGAACCTGGGCTTTAACGACCAAGCCAGCTCGACCTCTATGTTCCTATGTTCCTTGAGGTCCCCTTCCACACGTGATTTTCATCTACTGCAACGCTCATCGGAGGTGGATTCGAATATATAGATAGATGTATAGACCGTACAGTTCACCGTCGTATCTCCTCTTCCACTCACCGTCGGTGCAGACGAGACCGAAAATCACTCGAAACAGCCAAAAAGCAACATAGAGCAGGACTGGGATAACTAAAGCCTCATGAAGGGTCACTTTAGTTGTTCGAGAGAGGGCCTTGTGACTCACTTGCCTTTTTAGCCCGAAGAAGCAGCGTCTGGCAAGAGTCGTAATGATGTCGTGATGTCGTTGTCTGAATTAATGGCGAAGCCTAGGTAGACAGTCCCTAACGACGGTGCCTTCAATGACCTTCTGTCCGAAAAGTCGGTGTTGGTTGTCCTTTCTTGTTAATGGACGGGCGGGATCTGGGTTTCGTGAATTTTCGTAGTTAAGTATGTACGAAAATAATCATACCTCGGCCCGCTTAAAACAGTCCACTCTCCACTCCATCCTTGTTGGATAAATCCCATTCAAAAGAAAAATTTAACGATACACACTATCGCATTTCAAAATCAAATAACACACAGCCAAGCAAACTCATTCGGACTCAATTGCCGCCGCGAGATTAGATTAGATTTTCTCTCCATTATCTCATAGAATGATCAGAAAAATTAAGTCGCAAACGACAAGAAAATGAAACCAGCAAAAGAAAACAAAAAAAAAACAGAAAAACGTTAAAAACAACAATCTGCCGCTAAGCAAAAATCACAAAGCAAGACTCGACAATAATGAGATACAACTCCCAGGAGAAATTTCACTTCAACAAAAAAGACAGAAAAAAAAAATTAAAAACACAAACACATACACACATCTCTGCCGCTCATCATTATACCTAGAATGCGCGCACAAAGCGAACAAGAAAAAAAAATAAAAACACTTTATCCTCCATCCATTCATCCACATGGGACAAATCTGTATGATAATACGGTCTGTCACACCATATAGACACCGGCGTTGTGCACAACAAACACACACACGCCATTTATGATGTTCATCGAGACACTCGTACGTAAACATCGAATCACAAGTGTAGCACCGCGCGCCACCCAACCAGCCACCTTTTTAGCACCCGGCCAAGAACAAAAAACAAGCACCAAACTGCTGTGCATGAGCATTTCATTAGGGAAATTTTGTTTATTGAATGGATAAACAATTTGGGAAATGACTTGATTCGATTTTTCCTTACGGTAAATGGCTTTATTTCGCTCTCTTTGCCGGCTCCAATCCACTCATAAATGTCAATCCAATCAATGACGGGGGGGATACGGCAAAAAGAATTCCGCAAGTGTACATGTGTGTAGTGCACAAAAACGAGCACAACAACAAAATGAGAACTACTTCAACTACCACCACAAATTGACCCAATTATTCGCTGAGATATTCGAGGTACTTTCTGCAAAAAAAAAAAACAGAGCTGGGGTTGGGGTGGAGGAGGGTTGTGTGAATATCGATTGAAAGCAAATGTGTACCTTGTTGCTGATGCACAACATTCACACGCGGCGACGACGACGACGACGGAGTAGGAAAGGAATTAATTGCATGCTTGTTAATGAGCGCGAATGAAGGAAGCAGCAGCAGCAGCACCGAAGAATGCTCTTGAATACACAAAATGTGTACACAGAGCGCTCGCGGAATGTTATGGGGTCACCCCGACGGAAAGATTAGGTCAGGGAACCATGATGGGTTGGGGGAGTAAGATTGTGTGTTTTTTTTCCGGCCCGGTCGGTGGACACATTCTTTTCGCCCTGGCCTGCTGCTTATGAATTCACGGTCCGGCGATTAAATAATGAGGCTGTTGTAATTGGCTATTCACGCCATCTAGCGCATAATTTGTGATAACCTATGAATTATTAAATTTTCGTTCAGTTGCGTTGCGGCTGTCATTAGTTTTGGCGCCGTATGTTTTCAAGGTAATGACACCTCTCTAGAGAGTGATGGATTGCAACCATGAGAGTCCCCCTTAGGAGCACACGAAACAGTGGAGTGCTTTTCAGCTCTAGTGAGTTTTTTCTCAGGCCATTGTCTGCTTTAAATGGTAAGACAAATGGTGAACCTTTCCTATGTCACCTTGAGATTAGCAGCCGGCGAGTTTTTGTGTCTCAATCGAATATTTGTAGACCCAAGAGCCTAGCTTCTCTCAACCACTCGTGCTGAGCTACGAATGATCTCACAGGTAAAGGAGTGACCTATCGCCAGATCTGGAAATTCTATAACGACGATGGTGACGGGACCTAGCTCTGATACTATGATGTGTCCACACATGTCCCACCGGATTTCAGCTGGGAGATGCCCTTTCATGGGATTTCTTCAATCGTGTGATGGAGCAGGTAGGAAAGAAGGCTCAAACTTCGAAGATCTTCGGTCCAGTTGCTGGGATATATAGACGATATCAACGTCATAGGTCGTCGCTACCAGCATGCCATTCTAGAAGCTTTGAAGCTAATCGATGAACAGGCGAAACGAGTTGATCTTGAAGTAACCGAGGGAAAGACCAAGAAAACACCATCTGTTTACTGCCTAGGACAAAACGTCACCCTTGATGGCTTAAATTTCGAAGGAGTTAAGGAGATAGTCAACATTTACTCGACAAATGACACCTTTCTGGAGATTTTGGCGAAGACAGAACCTTGGAAACCGATGCTACGTCAGTTTGACAAAGCGAATGGTGTCAAAATTCCTCTCGAAAGACCAAATATAGAACGCTAATCCTATCCCTTCTGCTATACATTGCCAAGTGCTGGACGACAAGCAGGATATTGGGCGCTTTCGAGTGAAAAATACGTCGTCTGTATTAGTCCGAGCCCATGGACAACAACCAAAAAAGAGCCTCCAGGTTCGAGAGGTTTTGACAACTGGAAGCAACTTGTTCGGGATCGAAAAGGATGGAGAGCTAGCTATTCTGTCTCAGGAAGAGACTCTTGACGAGTTGAGAGCCCGCTGAGTAAGTGTACATGAGTCCAAGGTCTCACAGGATATGGGCTTTTAAAGACGACAAATTGTTTGCGACCTTTAGCATCTTTTTTTTGATATTTTTGCCTGCCTACATGTTGGGAAAAAAATTATTTTTATATCATAAAGGCAGCCAGCTAAGGCAGCGAGGAGTTCCAACTTGAAGACAAATGGAAACGGATCAACGAGTAGCATCTCGGGTGCGCTGAGAACCTCTCCAACAGCGGCGCTTCAAACCATGGTTCACCTTCTCCTATAGACATCGTCGGCACGCAAATAGCTGCCAGCGATGCTCTTCGACTGAGAAACCCTCGGCTACGGAAAGAGCAAAACACTAGTCATGGCAGCATACTCATGATGCATCGACATCTCCCAAAAATCTCCGATCGCTTGCCTACTGAAATTGACTTAAGCTTAGGCTTCAAACACTCGATACCGGACACATCAGAGTGGACGCAACGCGATGTCCCTTACAATGGTTCGCTGTCAATCTTTACGAATGAGTCCAAAACCCAGGACAGAGTCGACGCCGAAGTCTGACGCCTTCTTAACCATTGCTGCGTATTTCAGGCCGGACTTCTAAATCATGAGAGAGGAACCCTCACTACACTAACCAACGTAGTAACCGAACACAGCACGATAGACAGGCATGTTTAAACGTTGGGCATCATCTATAATGGCTTCTGAAGGAGTTGCAGAGACGAGGAGGAAGACAGTCCTTCACTTCCCTTGCAGATGTGCCAATTCGCTTCCATGGTTTCAATGATCTCGTTACTGCCTCTACAGCTAACATAACAGCTTCATAAGGGAAAGCAATTGGTTCCAGGAATGAACAGTGTGCCCGTACCTAGTGATAGCTCAAAGGACTTATCTAGTCTACCTTAGAGAGGACCACATTAACCAACCAATCATTCCTGCAGCAGTGTTGAGTTGAAAGGGACATTAATTAGCCATTCAATTAAGAAATGAATAAATCCTGAGAATTTTCTAATGAACACCAAAAAAAGGGGGAAATGGAAGGATCCCCAAGGTTGTCTGGGTGAATACTAATTCCTCCCTTTTCCTAAGAAAGACTCCAAGATTCTCAAATTGAATACCCCAGCCAACACATTCAAATCGTCCACTCCCACTCTGTCTGCCACAACAATTTTAAAAAAATAAAAATTATACCACACAATGAATTTCAATGCGACCACCTTCGTGCCGCGTCCCCATATGTTACAATCAAAATTTAATTCGCCAAAAAAAATGTGTTGCACTCAACACCGCCGAACGGAATGTGTAACACTTGCAATATAAATCCTGGCAAATTCCTTTCAACCTTACAAGTAGCTCGCCCGAGCTACTGTTCAGTTTATCGCACTCTCCACCGACCTGGTGGTAAGTAAGAGAAATTTTCATTGTTTTCAAGAAATTCCTCTCGTTCATCTCTCTCCTCGTTTTCGCCTTCCAAACAAGAAATGCACAAGCAGTTGCATGCAAAAGAAAAAAAAAAAAGAAACAAAATCCAGCAACGCCGCCCACAAGGAACCACACACACCCACACCACACACACACACACTAACCAGAAAATATTTCATGAGAAATTTATTAAAAACAATTTCTATCTCGGATTTTATTGGTTTTTGGGGAAAGCATAATCTATAAGCAGATTGGGCGATATTCCCCTCGAAGTGGGGAGGGGAAATATGTTGCTCGAAACAGTGACTGATAAAAGAGTTGATACCAATCAGCGTTAGGTGACAATCAGCGTTAGGTTTAGTGGTCTCTAATCGTTTTCGGCTCGTTAATGTACTTTTGGAAAATGGGGCGGTTGTGCAACTTGTTGTTGTTGTTTTATAGGTCGTACTTCTGAGATGACTAGAGGAACAAAGGTCAACTAAATAAAATGCAATTTCCCTAGGTTTGAGGAAGAATAGATGCGTTAGACGTGGTAGAGTAACACTGTTCGTCGCCTGTCAGAAGGAAATCGCTACTAAAATACAGAACTTCTCCGTCCTACAAAGCAATTCGTCACCTAACACTGCTACAGATCCAGAATCCAGGACAGGCAAAGAGGCCTTATTTTAAAAAAAACATTGTGCACGGTCGGAGGACATTAGAAAAAGTTTGCTGCGACGCATATTCCGGTGAAGCATGCATTTCGAAACCTTTCCTACAAATTTATCTGGCGGAATATTGGTACGTCTTGGTAACCGTCATAGGGTTTGTGGCCACGCCCAGAGAGATCTATTACGCCAAAGGCCACTTTTTATGACTTTAAGCGCCGCTTGGCTGTTGGTAAGTACATGGATGGCGGCTCCTTTGATACCTGAGAGCAAGTTTGTGTAAAGCTCGGCCTGAAAAACACTAGGACTCTTGCCAAGTGGTAACGAAATTTAATGATTAGGTCCATCCACACCGGCCCCAACTCCTGAATTCATTTTTGATCCGTCGGTATACCATACGATTCCTTTTGGATCAAGCAATGGTCCGCCATTATTCCATGTGTCACGACTTGGGATCTCTATCTCAAACCTTCTACCAAAGTGGGGTGATTTAGGCGTGTAAAGTCAGAAACCATGCTGAGCATATCTAGCTCGGGAAAGTCAGTTAGTAGATCCATAAGATTCATATGATCCCACCCGACTTTCGAAGACTAATTGGCGCTTTTTTTTATAAATATCTGTGGCGGAGTGAGGCCAATAATAGCCTCTATGGCTGTTGTGGGACAGGGATACTGTATTAGCTGCTGTGTGTGCGCCATACCCATGATACCGCATGTGGTTGGCGAAAAGGCAGATGCTATCGGAGATTGAAAAATAAAAGTAATTTGACCTAGAAATAAATGAAAACCCGTCACTTACTAGTGTCAACACACTCACAACTATTTCGACGCAAACATCGTCCTTACGACCAAAGCCCATGGTGCCATATCTAGACAAAAAGTAACGAACAGATCTGCAAGAAGGGCAATCGGGTTCTAGTTCGGAACCCTGCATGCAAAATATTCACTATCGAGAGGTGTATAGCTCCTTTGGAAGTCTAATTAGGAGCACATGAGCTAAAAATTACAAAGCATCAGCAGAAAGGAGGAACTGTGTAGACAGCCAGTGAAACAATGATACTATGGTCGCCAACCTTTGACCCAAGCTCAAAAAAAAAAAAATCGCTACGACAATCTAACTCTCAAAACAGACTTCAGACGGAGGAGTCTCGAATTCTCCTCTCGTCGCAGAGTTGTGCTATGAGTTGAGTATGAGACCATCCTTTACGTACACACAGCAATCGCATTCACTGACGGTCTTAAGAGAACATAATCTACGTTACTAGAACTAGAAAAACGCTCAGAATTCTCGAATCAATCTGCAGTTAGACCCACAACAACAAACATTAACAAACAAAAGGACTGCAGCGGTGCAATTCAGCAAAGGATCTTTGTAGAGATATGTTCATACAGGGGAAAGAATTTGAAAAGGACAATGCAACTTGGCTACATTAAAGAATTACACTAACATCTTCTCGCATTCCAAAGCATTTATCAACCGCAATCAGCAGAGATTAGATATGTATATTTACCGGTTTATAGTCAACAGAAAGTACTTGAACGTAGAAAATAAAAATAAAATCAATTTAGAAGGCGCCTACGTGCATTTCCAAAGGTATCTCGCTCACAAAATCTTACATAATTCAACGCTAATTTGTTAAAACCCCAACGGCAGATACCTATGCGAAAGTGGTCAGCTTTTACGAGAGCCCGCCCAAGGTCACGAATTGTTCCGTAATTAACAGCACAATTCACTTCGCCGTCTTAATGGCTATCATATGACTGACTGACACACAGGTGCTACAAAACTTTTATATTACACTGTGTCCGTGCATAGTAAAATGTGGGCGACAAAGGAATTTCCTTTTCGAAACCAAACCAAACCAAAAAGCCACCACAAAAATGCCCGTCAATTCCACCTGGGGAGCCATGCCATGGCATGGCGTAGCACAGCCCAGCAACAAACAACAAAAAATCTTTACAACATCGGTACCCACCTGAAGGTTTTTCTTCTCCTCCTCCTCCTCCTCCTCTCAATCTACTGACCAAAGACGAAGAAATCTGAATCCATGACTACTATGTCGCGTTGTTGTTGTTGTTATTGATGGTGATGATGCCCTGCGGCTTGGATGCTGGTTTCAAATGCACACACAACCCAACGCCTACGCACACGTTAAACACAAGACACTCACTGTACACACGATAATCTCCTTCTCGATGCAGATTTGCTTTTCTTTTGCGATTGGAAAATCCGAACAAAATTCGAAGGAAAAAATAAGGAAAACTCACATCAAGTTCATTGCACCGAACAGGCAGGCACCGCGGATGGAATACCGACGACGATTTGTTTGTAAACAGAGACGCGACGCGACACTCTGGACGAAACTACGTTTTCCTCACAGAATCGTAAATAATTTTAAAAATAGAATTTCCTCCACCGAAAAACAAGAGAAAAACAATTTTTGCGAAAAATATTTTTCATGTAAACAATCGATGCAACGACAAGACGGAGGGGAATTGTCACAAATGACAGCGGTGCGACGGTGGTGGTGGTGGTGGTTAGATGGAGCGACGACGACCACCGGGCTAGGATTTCACTTATTCTCCGTTAAATATGGCGGATTGAGAAAAACTTTCATAACACACGGGTAGCACAACACTTGAATAATTAAATGCAACAGAAATAGAATTAATTTTCAAACAAAATGTGCATTAAATTTCGTAAATACGACGAACTGTAGTCTCAAGCACGAAAAAGCCATTTTGGATTTCGAATGGGAATGAAGTTGACGGCTAGAAGCGAACTGCACTACCGACAATCGATAAATTAACCACGGGGTGCGTTCAGCGAATAGAGCTGATGGATGTTGTTGGCTGCGGATTTCAATTTTTAACGGAATAAGTGACATAGACTTCGAGGATATAACGACCACAATAGAAAATCGAATAAAAAGGCAAGTGAGGTAGAATAAACGATTTACGATTTGATGGTCCTTTTAATGCAGGTTTTGGGTGGGAAATGACGCTTTTGGAGGTTTATTCATATGCTGGACGACAGGGTGTTAGATTTACAGGGTTTAACAAAATGAATGAAACGAAATTAAATCTGCCCTTATGCTGATTTTTCAGGGCACGGCCGTTTGAAAGAAGGGGAAGGGGTTCGAAACAGAAGAGGTAAATGCTTGAAGGTTGTAACGATGAGGAAACACAGAGCTTGGAAGGTCATTCCCCATACGTGTCGTGTCGTTCGGCTTATGACCGAATCCCTGTATTTGACGTCGAAGTTGGGCTTGAGGGTAAACTGATGTGCATTCGAAGCGGGAGGCGTATTGCGGGTGGAATTTTGAAGGGGAGGAATGCAAGTGGCTATTTCGCTGGAGCCTTTTGGCAAAGGAAGCGATAAAATAGGGAAAGAAACGAGACATTTCTGCGATGTTCTAGTGAGACTTTGCGGCTCACAATGTCTCTATCAACTATAAGTTTTATGCTGCGATTCTGGACCCTATCTAGACCAGATGTGGGCGTTGTGTTTCAGCTTTGGGCGGATGAATGCCTTGTAAATTGAGGCCAGATCGGACGGGGTACAGTATTTCTTGCACCGCTTGTGGAATCCTAGACATTTTGCAGCATTTTTGGCGACCTTGAATGGAGATGGCTGCCAATACACATATACCGAGAATGGCAAGTCTTTCGGTTTCTGTTGAGGGTCATGGTTTCGCTTGAGAGGCAGTAGCCAGCACTGCGTTTTGGATGCATTAAATTTCACTCTGTTGAGCCCCATTTGATTATATGCTGTCAAGGTCGGAATTTAATGAGTTTAACATATATTGACCTGAGTAGGGGAAGGAATATGAAAAACTGAGGTTACTGTCATCAGCGAAGGAATGAATTGGATTGAAGGTTGCAGACAGAAGATCATTTATAAAAATGAGAAAGAGAATCGGAGACAAAACTGAGCCCTGGGGGACACCAGCATTTATGTGGTCAATATCAGACTTGAAACCGTCCAAGACAGCTTGTATTTAACGCCCCGAAAGGAAATTTCTAACCATGTGCACGCATTTTCGACAAAGGAGCCTGATGCCAAACTCTGTCAAATGCCTTTGAAATATCAAGCGCCGAAGTGACGGAGAGATTGGCTCCACTTCTCGGTGGTTTTGATGAAAACATTGAACAAGTACTAAAGAATGACGTAGATCAGTTCCGAATTTTCAAAGTTCCAGACAGTCAGCTCACCATACCGTGTTTGATACTCAAAAATTGGTACTCAAACATTTTTTAAAGGACACCAAATGTGAATCCGCAAAATAAAGCCGTTAAAGGGAATATTTTCTACGTTTCAACACCAAAATCTTTTCAAATTCTTAGGAATGTCTGTTTACGAAAAGAAGGGAGGAGTTACAAAAAAAAACAGCAGTTTAGCGTGATGCGCATCACCCTGTCAGCTATTTTAAAGCTTAAAAAGAGTTATGTACAGCGATCAATAGACAGCGTTCAGTTCGCCAGGTCTTATTTAACGAAATTTTGAAAAATTTCAGTGAAAATTCTATAAATTTGGTAACAATTTCCGCCAAATCCAAGCAAAATCATTTTTTTGAGTAAAAATCAGCTGACAGCTGCCATTTTTTTTCATCTGTCACTGAAATTTCACCGAGTACTCTCAGAAAAAAACTGTTTTCAAAATTCTAACTGGATTCGCTTTCAAATACGAATAAATTTCGCTACCGCCAGTACGCATGTCAGCTACCAGTGCTGCTCTCATTGTTTTCACTTTACTAAGCGAGAAAATCCTTCCAACCACGTGCAAGAGCCCACCACCACCTTATCGTGTGACAAGTATTGGTTTATTCATGTTACCCTTGCACACACACCCATACACATGCTTAACATCTGCGTGTAGAACAAAAAAAAAAAAAGTTATGGGATGGCATCGCCTTAGGGCAATCGCCTCTTGTTTGGTTTGCCGACCCAAGGCTTTATACCTTCTTAGTGAGAAAATCCTCAACGATAGTCTCCCCAAATGGCATACCAGCAAACAAACCCTCAATCACACACACACACTGGCATCCAAATCACACGACACACACATACACCACATTGACTGTAGAAAAAATCAATAAATACTAAATTTTCTTTCAACACACGTACGAACTCATCTCGGCCACACAAACGTCGTGTAGTAAATGACTTGTAATAGAGGTTAGAATTCAATTTCCTTTCGAAAAGGATAGTGTGTCGTCCGTACGACTTGGGCACCCCCGCCATTAAGTTGAATCAATAGTCATTATTGCTTCTTAAGTCCAAATGGTTTGACAGCTCTCGACAAGTAGAAACGAACGAAAAACAACGAAAGAAAAATAATTAAAAAGGAAAAAGAAACGCTAGACAGACACATTCCAATGTTTGACAGAGAGGGAGCAAAGCAAATGAAATTTGACAGAGGTCAAAGGCGACGCCGGAGCCTTTTCAACACCGCCGAAGCGGAATGCTACACTCTTTTCCTTAATCATTGACTTTGCTTGTTTCTTTCTGTTGCAATTCCTCTCTCTTTACTCAAGGAATTCATAATTAAAAAAGGATACGAAAGGGGTTCGTTCCTTGAATCATTTTTCAACTCTGAGTTGTCATTTTAACGCGGAATCCTTTTGCAAAACGCTTCCTTTTTTTTAATTTTAATTTAAATTTTCTTTCTTTTTTTTTAGTCAGTTAATGAGAATGTTAAAGTTTGACAGAAATGTGAACAAATTTGACAAGAAGGGGTGTGATTTACACAAAATGGATGGAGGGGTCCTCGAAATGAACGTGATAATGGGTGATAAAGGTGATGACAATAGGGGTTTCTACGTGCTTTACATTATTAAGAAGGACTTTTCTATCTTTCTTTTGGGGGGCAAAAAAGGTGATACGTTGCGGTTGTCTAATGGGAAAATTATGAGAGGAAGGATACGAATGGATAGATACGATCTAAGGGTGTCAGAAGTGTTGGAGAAGTTTCCACATAAAACGGAGAGGAGAGGTATCTGTCTTTTAAAGACTTTTTTGGGATAATTTGAGTTTCGAATTCATGTCAATCGATAAAGGACTCTTGTAGCAAGCAGGTTTGGTGTTTCTATTAAGAGGGAAACGTGTGCAAAGGTGATATACACAGGAATTGTTTTGGAAATGCATGCGCTTTGGATCAAAATTTCACGAAAAGGATGGAATTGCCTGGACTCGTCAGAAATAAGCAAATAAAAACCAAAAGAAAGGATTTTGTAAGGCACGTCAAAGGGGTCCGTGTACAGTAGACACGTTCAGAAGGATTACATTCCACTTTGGGAGAAATAGGAGCGTCATTACCCAGTTTTTTATTTTCATTCAGCATCTTGCTGCTTAGGTCCTGTTTCTTTAGGTTTTCAGAAATGCTGTCAAACAAAATATGTCCTTTTCCCTACACAATAATTTTCGTACTATGGCGAGCAGATGCTGTCGAAAAAACGCCTCTACAAAGAGGGCGTGTTCTGGGAAACGTTCGTTTGGAAGTTTTTTTTACAAATTTTTGCGATTTCAAGTAAAAGTAGGCGAAAAGAGGACATTTTTGGCAAAGTTAACGTGTGTGTGTGGACGGAATTTGTATTGAGGATCCTGTTGGAAAGAAAATTGTTAAAATTTTTCGCCAAAGGAGCGACCATTTACTCCCTTACACGCACAAAATATCTCACAAGCTCGTGGCGAAATCGAAAAAACAGCTTAGGCTCCATGGTACCACCGCAGGTAGCGAACTCAGTCTGATCTCATTTTCTGTGAGACAGAGTATACATAGCACTAGGTTTCCTTATCTTAAGTTCGATAGGACGAGGGTCTAAGCAACAGAGTTCTCACCAAATTTACGACTTTTGGTAGTCGAAGTCAAGAAAGCGATAAAGCTCTATAGAAAAGGACGGCAAACTAGTGCCACTGGCCAATTATACAACCAAAAGGAGAGCCACAAGCCTTCGACATACACACACCCACCTACACGCATCAACCCCAGCAACGAATTAGAATCGATTTCCTTAGAAAACCGACAAAACTGTGCCGTGTTGCCTTATCCTTGCAATCAGTCACATTTCATACACAACAGAGTCCCAAAAATTAATATCCACGTAAACTGTCATTTATTTTATTAGGTATGCGGCGGTGGGTCTATGGTGGGCCTATGGTGGGCCTATGGTGGGCCTCCCCAGCAACACATTATTTTAATAAAATACCTCTCGCTGTACTACAATGAATGGCCCCAAAAATTTCGTCGTCCTTGTCGTTGTCGTCGGCCGTGATATTTGAATCCTAATCACGCGCTAACAATAAATAAATTCCATTCACCGTCAACTGAGAGAAATGAACGATAAATTTCTGCGGTCGTAGAAGGACGATAGGGAACGACAAGCTAAAAAGAGAGCAAAAATCAAAAAGAACTGTCACCCTCCACCCCTCCACCCCTTTACAAATAACTCTAAAAGAAGGGGACGTAAACCCGCATATATCAGTGAGAGGAACCGGAAAACAAACTAGACTACGTGATTGCGGTTACATTTCAGTTACTAACTATTATACGATTCCCGTTACAACATAAAATCTCCACCGCACACACTAGCTCAAGCACACACAAGCTCTCGTGTGTTCTCAGGGCAGGCGGCTAATAATAATAAAAAACCGTTTTGATGCAACGAGAGTGTGGTGGGAAACTACTCGTATCTCTATACCCACCACACTATAGGTACACGCAAGTGTCATTCGAACCTTAGAGTCCTGGAGATGGAGTCAAAGTCATAGTCGAAGTCAGAGTCATTTTCTACAAGAGAGGGTGGACAACCAAAAACGACATCTTATGTGTGCAAGTGTGTATGTGTCCAATCTTTACCACCACCACCCACCACCCACCTCGTGGTGAGCACACAAAGTGACAATAAAAAGTACCAGAGTGTAATGCTTAAGCGCCTGCTGGGTCGTAGAGAGTCCTCCTCCTCTGCTGGTGTTTTTCTTCCTACAATGTGCCACTTATTCCTTTCCTTCTTCTCCTTGTTGGTTGGTCTGTTTGTTTGTTTGCTGTTGTTGTTGTAGTCTTGCTTTCACCCACCGATGTGCCGTGTGGCAAAAGTCTATTGAAATGACAGGGGAAGTTATTTCCTCTGACACTGAATAGCCTGGGTAGTGGGTATGCACAGAGGGAGATGACAACCATGACAGCAGAGTTAGTGGAGAGAGAGTCTGCTTGTTGCCAGAGTATCCCTATTGTTAGTCCTGTGACTTGTACTAGTAGTAGATTTCGTCTCGCGCGAGAAAAAGGAGTTCTCCTCCATCTCACCATCTCACCATCTCATGGCAAACTATACGTTGTATAACGTTGAGGTTTTTTCCATCGCCTGATGGCAAAATTAAAGGACATCTCTTTGGTCGAAAGGAACTTTACAATTAGGGTACAATGTGGTTAGTGCGACAGAGGGAAATTGAAAGTTTTAGTACGCAAAACTGTCAAACGAGAATGGCAACTGTTATTTAGGAGGAGAGGTGAATTTGAGTGGATTAAAGGAAGAACGATTGTTCATACAGGAATTCAAGGATTCTGCTGCAACAAAGTGTATTACAAGATGTCTCGTGGAAAGTTGGAAGGGGGGTCAATTCAGGGTGACAGAAATGGGGGGGAATTCAAGTTGGAAGTCATAAGATCTTAAGATGGAGGAGGAACACAGAATATGAATCCGTTTAAATAATTTCGCCACTTTCGAGTGGAGCCTTTAATGAAGGGTTTTGTGAAAGTTAGTCTGTACTCTTAAGGCATCAAACACCGTTTAATGGAGTTGAGTAGGGTGGTAGGGCAGAAGGTCTTTCTAGATGGAGTTCTATGTGGTACTACACATTTTCTGCATCGATTTTGAATAGATGCAGCGTTGGAGGGTTGTTACAGGAAGTGTAGGTCGTGGAAGCCATCCAAACTGATCCTGTAAGTGAGCTGGCGTAGGTGATCAGCTTCTAAAACAATGAATTTCTGCTTCCTGAGCCACCTACAATGGATCTTCATGTATTGTCCTGAGTGCGGTGTAGAGGAGTCTCCCTCCTTTTAGGCAACCAACCTACCTAACCAGGAAAACTTATCATCTTGACGACCAGAGACTTTATTGATTGGATCATGTACTGACAATAAACTAAGGCAGGAGCATGAAATCCTCTTTGAAAAGCATGTTAAGGGATTAAGGACCTAAAGTACAGAACGTGAAATAAAGCGACCTGGGGACGCTGCATTCGAAGTGTGGCAAGTTGCGGCGTCTTGTTGGCGCATGTCGCGCCAGAAATACTCGCTTACCAAGCGCCTATATCGCTCCCAATTGACTGTTACAGTCCGACCCTCATCATCTTCAAAAAAGTAAGACGCCAATGCGCACCAAGGAGTCACTGTTTGGGCATGAAATAGTGTCTCATGACTCACATGAGGGTTTAGCTGCAAATGAGGGCAAAACCAAGTGTATATGCTGGCAACAAGAAGGGACACACAACATCGGCGAATTGGACAGAACGTCACAGTCGACAGCTATAACTTCGAGGCAGTAAGGGACATTGGCTCTGCTATAAATTCCGACAATAACACCTCAGCGGAAATAAAAGGAAGAAGAGTAGTAAAGGTCCTCTGCCGAACGACTAGGGAGGCTCTATACACGACCTAAGCCATCCCAGTCCTGTCGAAAGCGGATGAAGATATCCGAGAAAAATTCTTCGAAAGATATTCGGTCCCGTTTGCGTTGACGGGCTTTGGAGGAGATAATTCAACGACGGTGTTTAAGGCATGTACAGCGACCTCGACCTAGTCAAAGAAAAACTGCGCATCAGTTATTTCAGATGGCTAAGGACATGTAGAGCGAATGGACAACAATGACTCGGCCTGCAGAGTTTTCAAATTTAACGCGGAAGGACGACGCAGTACAGGACGATCTCGCCTAAAGTAGCGCACACAAGTAGAAGGGGACCTCAACACTTGGAGTGCGCAACTGGAGGCAGTTAGCTAAGATCCGGGCTAACTGGAGAGGCTTGCTGGTTGAGGTCCAGGTTCACCTCGAACCGTAGTGCCACCTAAGTAAGTAAGTAAGACTCATGAGGATTGTTCTCGTCCTCGTGAGAGGTGGACATGTACGACATCAGAGAAAAAGATTTTCTTTGAAAAATCAGCATCGTTGTCCTGCTGCTCTAATACCCAATCTGCTTAAATTCTTCGGTGTTCATGTCGCTGTCCATAGTCTCTGGATTTCAGTTCTTGTGCTGACAGTGCAAGTTCTCGGTCAAAATGCGCCAAAGGAGTCATAAGACAAGTCCAAAAGCCGACGAGATCTGGTCTTGCCCCTTTCCTTTGAAATTTCTCAGCATTCCAGGCAGGATCCACCACTAGTATACAAGGCATCATAGAATGAGTGGCATGGGGCACTGGGTAGAGTGCTGGCTTCTTGAACATTCTTAAATAAAAAAGGGACGTCATGGAGTCAAAAAAGAAACGATCAAAATCGAACGAAAAGGAACTCGATATCCCTCCCTCCTTTAAAAGACGCTCTTATGGGCGCAAGCAAGCCGCTGGTACATCCAAGCTCAATGAAAACCAGTAACG
Organism: Blera fallax; assembly: GCA_946965025.1. Taxonomy (NCBI): domain Eukaryota; kingdom Metazoa; phylum Arthropoda; class Insecta; order Diptera; family Syrphidae; genus Blera; species Blera fallax. Next base: position 4,360,136 of record OX337247.1, on the reverse strand, counting down.
TACTCTCGCTCAATTCTCCGCGGGATAAATGCAATTGAGGATCCATTTTAAAGCGATAAACTCGCATATGAACGCTAGTAAATGACCCCATCGTTGTCCACATTAGGAACGATATACCGGTGCCAACGAGGAGGACCATAAACCATTGGAAACCATGTCACAAGGAAAAGAGATTGTTCCACGGCTACGTCGCGTCGGTCAGAAATCTGGTGTGTTTGTGCCTGTCTTTTCGCCCCAAAGCGGGGCATCCCATACATCCATCTGTCTTTTGCAAAGGATTGAGAAAAACCCGACATACAGAGTCGCAAAACTCTCCTGTCTCCACAGCCAACAGTTGTTCTGTAAAACCACCAAGGCAAGCTTACAAAATTCCCGATCTGCTCCAACTAATCTCTGGAAAAGTCGATCCTGTTTCTCGAAAAAAAAACCCGTGTCAAGGAAGCACTCCAACTTCCAGCTCATATACACCACTCCAACCACGCTCAACCAAAAACTACTTCATATCAACCCCAATTAACCACATCAAACACATTTCTATTTACCGTCATCCCCCAAGTGGGCTGCTCCTTGCTATTCTCCTGCGTTATATCTTGTTTATTGGATGCACAGAACGGCATTCTCTTAAAAGTTCAAACCATGGAATTTTAGTTGCGAATGGAACAGAATTCCTTTGGTGAAATAATGTCACAGGCCAAGGATTTAGAAAAACAGGACAAACGCTAAAGCGAATTACACAGTCGGCCCCCCCTTCTCTTGCTTTCACCGTGTCACGTAATCCTTTTAATAAATTCCTATTTTGAAACACAACACAACATAGAGTACAGTGGCATAGCAAAAAGGATATTCTTTCCGCTCGCTTGGGCTTCAGAATAAACACACACACACACACACGTTGGTATTTTTAGGCAGAGTTTCCTGCTGCTGCTGCTGCTCCTGCTGGTGCCTGCTGGTGCTCCTATTTCAGATTTTAAGTCTTTAAAATATAATATTTTCCAAAGGGGTGAACAGAACACGCGCCTATTTATAGAGAACGTTGCATATCCTGTGCAGACACGTTGACATATCTGTCGTGTGTGGTGTTTTTTTTTTTTCTGTGTTACTAATATGATGTCACTCTGCACTAAAGCACGAACAGGATATCCTACAAATAGTGCACTCAGCGGAAAAAGGCGACGTAAAATATATCCAGGACTCATCATTTCACGTATCACAGCTCGGTAACACTGGCAGACAGAGGGGGCGTCGGCGGCAGGCGGCAGGCGGCGGGCGGCGGTGTTCGTAAATTCAATTTGTTCGCTTTAATTTTCTCTCCGTTTTGCTGCTCCTGCTGATATCCTTCTCGTCGTCGTCGTCATCGTTGTTGTTGTTGTTGTTGTTGTTGGCGAGTAGGTTTATTAAATTTTATTTTTGTTTGGTCATGGAATCATCAACCGACCACGAATCCTTTTTTTTTTGTTTTTGCGTTCTGTGCTCGTTTTACTGTTGTCCTTGTGTATTTCGAAGTGTAGTCCATTTGGTTGGCTCCTCTGGGGGTTTATTTCGGATGAGAGAGAGAGGAAAAAAAAGATTTACTCATCCTAGGATCTTCCGTGTGTATCCTGTTGTGTGATGTGCCCCTCAGACGCGTGTAAATAAATGGATTAAGTGTTAGCAGATTGTTTTGGCTCGAGTCGGGAATACGAGGGTTGAGTACTGTCCTGGGAACAGCACAGCACAAAAAAAAAGAAAAATTCTCTTGAGTTGCATTTTTTTTTGTGCCTGGAGTTCATCTTTTAGTCCTTGTTGTACGCTGTCCTGGATTGAGATTTTCCACACAGTTTGGTGTCATATATAGAAATTGTGAGAGATAAACTTGTCTTGTAAAGAGAACGGGAACAGGACCGTGTCGTGGGGCAGAAAGGATTCTCCGGAATTAACTGGGACAATTTCCCAGCGGAAAATTAAATTCAATACAGTTCGTACAGTTCCTTGTCCCGTTCTCCTTCTGGAACATGGATTTTCTGACTTTTTTTTCTTCCTTTTTGACTTTTCAATAATCATCGAAGAAAAGTCAACGAACTGATTTTTCTCTTCTCTTTGCTTTTCCTGTGTTCTGATGGTGGAAAGAGAAGGGGAGGGAAGGACGAAACTTTCTTAAAATTCGTCGTTTCCTTTTCTTGGGATGATTTTCTGTTTTTTTTTTTTGTAAAGTAGGGGACGGGGGGACGAATGAGTGAAGATAAGAATGCATCTTGTTGGCAAGCGTCATATGCAATTTGGATTATCGAGCGAGAATCAGCGCGTGGGGTGGGAGGACCTTCCCTGTGCTCCTTATGACAAAAATCATGTATGAAAGATTCAATTAAAATTACGAGCACCTGATGGAGAGATTTCGGATAAAATCTGGATAAAGTTGTGCCTGTTACTGGTGATGAATGGGAGCAGCTTGTTAAGGGTTAGACTTGAATGATTGTTGGTCTGTATTAATTAAAAGTTTGCCTGCGCGCCTTCGTTTTGGATTTGTATGCAATTCGAGTGAAAAAGTTTCTGTTTAACACTTTTCATATTTTTCCAACTTTACATTCGTCGTCCTGGAAGCCTGTATCTACGTGGAATACTTTGTTTGATGGTAAGAAGAGGCGTGTGGCGTTTTCGTGTGGGAGACAATCCAGCACGGTCTAGTGAGGGAAGAGTTTACGACTTAAGGCTTTCCCTGATTAAATACTCGGGCTATCCTTTTTGCTTCGAGCCGATTTTTTCTGTAGCTACAAGTGCCCTGGCAATTATCCAATCACATCGCTAGAATTTGATTCCGAAAAGGATGGATACTCAAATAGATAGAGAGGCAACATCGTTACCACCGTCTGTTCCAAATTTATGTCCGAGAAGACATGAGTGGCAGTATAAACCGAGCACACAATCTACAACCGGCGTTACATAGACAATTCTAGAAAAATCGTTGGTGAGGGTAGGGGAATCCCCTCCGAGGCTTTGCAGCTATCTTAATCAAGAAAGACATCACGGCCATAACAGTGTTTTCCACATGAAGGTTCTAGAAACTGTAAAAGCAGAGAAGGCAACGGAGTAATGTCACCTTCTTCATCGACACCCAGACAGCGTAAAATGGTTCGCCTACAGAGGTGAAATCAAAGCTCCTGACGTGAAGAGCTATCGGGAGAAGCTCAGGGCACTTGGAGCACAACACAAGGTAAAGACTGGTAGCCTAGCACGATGGCAATCTGTGGTATGAGACGCCTAATGTACTCTGTGATGGACATAGAACAAACTGATCACCCAGTAAACCTACAAACAGCGGATGAAGTTCCCTATTTCCTTGACACCAACACCAACTACGAGTATTTTGCGGGAAGGGATATCTCTCCTTCACAATCGGTGTACAGACTCATCAACCTAACACCTTCTAGGAGTAGTGCAACCGCCTTATTTTTTGGAGTTCAAACCAAATAACAGTCTAAGAACTGTCCGTGACTACCCGCATCTAGATGGTGATAGACACCTAGGAGCTCCCAAGAATATATTTCTGGGATCGTACATCACAGACTATTAAGGGCACCAACTATTGGTTTCTTTTTGAAACTCGTGTGGACTCTCAAACCTCCGAGTCACAAAATGGATCGTTTTACGCTTGAACAACGCTGGAAGAGCGAGCTATGTTTCAGAAACTGTCGAAATGAAGTCCTTCAGCAGATGGTGTAGGGGAATTTGTAAAGAAAGTTCGTAAAGCTGGTGTGCCTTATGGAGAACCAAAGCTTTTCGAGCCCACAGATGTAAGAGTTGCTGCTGCTTCCCAAGGTTTGCGTAAAAAGAGCCTCAACTCGTCGCAAAGCCCAACAACTGAACACCAGCCGCACTATTCTGAGGAGAATATTGCATAAGAACCTCGGATCATTTGGTTACAGGCTCCACCTTACTCAAGCGTTGAAGCAAAATAACCATTCGCATCGTTGTCCCTACTCTGTGTGGACTATCTCTTTTGGTTTGAGGTTCATTTTCATTACGAAGGCTTCAAGTCAACAAAAAAAAACTCAAGGATTGAGGGTACCGCGAATCAACAAGTACTCGTAGAGAAGAGTGACTGTTGAATGGTGGCACCTTGGTCTCAGCTGGAAACAATGAAAAAACGTTTCATTTGGTTCCAGCAGAATAGTCCAACATGCGATGCCAGCCTTCATACAATCGGTCTTCTGAGCACTAAGTTCGGGAACTGTGTTATCGCCGTTCAGGAGACGTGTCTTCCCCATCGCGCAGCTGCGGTTTGAAGCCGTTTGACCGTTTTTACTTCACCGATTCATGAACCATTGACACACTCAACATCCCTCGAGATAATTGCGAAATAGAGGCGTAAACAATCGACAATGTACAGCGAAATTGGGGTGACATACTGCCAATCCAGCTACGACAGTCATTTGACCATAAACAATCGAACGATGCTAATTTAATAGATGACTACGGGCGTCAGGATAGAGTAGAATCTCAAGCCACCCTTCCCTTCCCTTGTGAATACAGTTTGCACAGAACCCACGCCGCACTACCTCCACTTTAACAGGTGCGCCATCCACCCAACCCCAAATAAATGTTAGAGTGAAGGTCATTCCCTACATAAAACCCTGTAGAGATCCTATCAACGCAATCAGTTCACAAAAAAAAAAAGAAGAGAATCCATTGTCGAAAGTTTCCATCAATTTACCGGCAATTTTTCGCTGAATAATTTACTACCTACGGATAATCCCCCAGAAGCTTCTAATCCACCTTAAGTGGATTACATAGATCCCAAGGAAATCTTCGAAACCCCATTAACCTCTCAAACACTCATTTCCTGTCCGTAAATAAGGCTACACAGCCTAAACACAGGCTACACTCCCATAAAAACCACTTATACAGCACCTATTCCATCACTTCCTCTCCTATTAAGCGGTCGCGCGCGCCGCACACGTTATTTCTGTGCCCGACCGACAACAGCATCGGCAATCGTCTCAAATTAACCAATTGGCCAATTAAATGTTCCTTGTTCCTTGTTGCTGGCCCACTATAACCATCACCCACGCAAATTTATATGGTACCCTAACCTTTCTCCATTTTATCCATAAAATAGAAACGTAACGTAACGCTTTCTTGACAGGATTAATTGAAGTCTCCATAAAAGGACATTTATTGCGCTCATAAAAGACGCTCTCCTGCTCCTGCTCCTGCTCTTGCTCTTGGTTTCCATGTCCTTCTCGTTCGACGTATTTTTTTTGGGTTTTTTCTACTTCAAATGCATTTAAGGATAAACCAAAAAAAAATAAATAAATAAACAAAAACCCATAAAATATCCGCAAAATGCATAAAAAGAGCACAGGATACCCATGTGCCAGCGGTTTTATTTCCGCGAAATGTCATTTCAGCAGTTCACATGGTCCACATGGCTGCTCATTCGCCGCTGACTGACAGCAGAACGGTACTCATATCTCGGCGCGGTGTGTGCATAGACTACGCAAAAATTTTATTTTTTGTTTTGCTTGTGCTTTTATTTTCAAATAAAATTTATACACAAGAAAAATACTTAAAGTTTAACGCCATGCGGAGGCAATAAACCGATCCATAAATCTCTGCTGTCATGCAATTTATTTAGGACACCATTATGAGGTTAAATGCCATGGGGGTGGGTGGTGTGGTAGTGTGGTAGTGCTCTGTTGGGTGATACAAAGGAATTTCGATTTTTTTTAGTATGTAATATCCTACCGCACAGATAAATCCTTTTTTCTAAACTAAACGACACTAAATTTAAAATTCCCCTGTGTGAACGTTTTTCCCAGCAAAATGGCGATAGGAAATGGCGGCATTCAGCCCTTTTGCTGATTAGCTTGGAAGCGATATGGCGCGGCGGTTGGTAACTCCCTTAACGTCAAATTGACATTTGACAATTAATTACGGCTGTCAAATGTTAAACAAAACCGATTTTCTTTATCTTTTTATGGAGGGAATGGGGAGAGGTGGAGAAAAAGCGCTTTCGTGATTTTATGCACCAAATAGGCTGACAGGCTGTCGACTTTTGTTTGATTAATTTCGGATTTATTAATAAAATATCGATACTGGCGGGGCGCAAATGGCAATGGCGATGGTGAGGGCAATGCAAACAATGAAGTGACGTTCGGTGGTGAGGTCATAAAGTAACATTTATGTGGTCCCGCAGCTATTAACGGTCGAATATATAAACGAATAAACTGTTGTTGACCCAAGGACCGAAAACATTTTTTTTTTTTTTGTTATTCTGCGAGGACATAAAGAAAGTTTATGCCTTTTAAAGACGATTTATTTTTTAGGGGTCATTTTGGGCGGCGGAATTCTTTAGTTAAACGATCTGCGGTCAGGGCATCGTAAACGCATCTCGACGGCGGAATACTCGTCCTCGTCGTCATCGTCGTTGGCGTTGTTGTCGTCGCCATGTGTAGGGGAGTTATGTGCAAATTTTATGATTTGCGCTTATATTGCGATGGTTATGGTGATAGCGCGCTTGTTGTTATCTATGTGAAACACGGAATCGTAGTTGCAATAAAGTGGAACTGAAGGGCAGGGGACCTACTGCTAAATACCCATAATGTGGACACCATTGTACGTTGCATCTTAGCATCGCTGATGAGGTTTTTTTCTCGATTTTAGTGCACAAAAAACGACTGATAAACTATGGGAGGTAGGAGATGTGGTCCGCCATTAACTTGGAACTGTTTAAAGGCTCACAAAGGCATGATTACAGCCACTACGAGACCGCACTAAGACTTAGGGAAGCCGGACTATGGTAAGCTAAAGCCTATGGTCATGCCTCAATTCTGAGCCGGTGAAATATATCGAGACTCCGGATGGAAGCGGACTACTTCGTCCCACTAACAGACTGCAATCGGAGATTCTCTATCAGGATTCCTAGCAGGGAGAAGTTGGATGAAGGGTTTGTCTGCATCGGAAATAAACTGGCTATGGTGCTGGTGTCTACTGTGAGTCCCGAAATACAAACCAGTCCTTCAAACTCAAGGACGATCGAGACGAATTTCAAGCCGAAGTTGCTGCCATAAAGTAAGATGCGGACAATCAGCATCGATGTTGACTGTCAGCAGCCGTTGAAGCCTTACAGGCAACACCGGTGAGGTCCAAAACTGGCGATATCTCAGATTCCAACAAGGTTGAGTACCAGGCCACATGGATATACCAGGCAAGGTAAAGACGGATGAACTAGCAGGCAGGGTCACGTCTAAGCGCTTCGCAGGCCATTCCCGAGGCTAGCACACACTAGATAGACATTGAGTCCAACGAGGAAGCTAACAGGCATTGGTATCGATTAAATTAGAATGAAAAGAGATCCGCAGATCTCATGAAACTCGTGACGGGACACTGTGCGATGGGCAATCATGCAGCGCGGCTAGGACTACCCCACAACGACTTCTGTAGGAACTGCAGGGATGAAGAGGAAATAGAATCCACTCGCCACTTGCTATGTGATTGCCCAGCACTAGCCACCAAAACGAAGGACACTCTTGGGAGCTGCTTCCCTGCGGAGCTGGATGGTCTAAGAAACACTGAGCCGAACAAACTCCTGACAGTATATTTGGGTGGTTTAGTTCAGCCGTCGATAGTGAAATTCAGGTTTTAGGGGTTTAAAACTGGGCACAATGGACTCATCGTTAGTCTGGGCACCCATCTACCTAACCTAACCTACATACCTAGTCATTCAGCGCAGCTATCAGCACGAAACGTCAATTCAAAGCGCGTGGAGCTTAAATTCCAAATATTTTCGCATGCCTTTGGAATCGATTGCTTCCGTGGACTAACCCCCAACCTCTCCGCCCTCCGCAGAAACCCATTTTAAAACTCTGCCTTTAAAGGTAGATTCTAATCGTAATTCCTAGATTCTAAGCATAAATTTGTGGTCATAATTCTTCGTAAATTTATGTCAAAGGACATTACGTCGCGTCTCGTTGTACATACGAGCATTTTCTGTGCCAAATTCCCCTTTTAATGGGCCGCCGTAACAAACTGTTGCTGGTGCCGTCACGCAAATGCCGTCTCTACCCTTCGCATATGCGAATATATATGAGGGCATGTGTGTAATTGTTTGCTGTTACTGTAATATTTTCTTAGAGTGTGCAATAATCATTTGTGACATGCCACACGTCGTAGTCTGTCAAATGCAAAAGGCTGACGGTGAGGGTTAGAAGCCAACAGGAATGGTTACTGTCAAACAAATGTTCATTTATAGCTTTCGTGCTAACTAGCAAGCAGACACTGATTTAGCATGAACTGGAGTAGAACATAATAAGTGGCGACTTTAATATCGAAATTGTGACGGAATTAGAGCTCCTGTCGAACAGTGGCAAGCTGCCAAATCATCCGCTTTTGAGTTTTTTACGTTCTTCCTGAAATATCCTTCGAAACCATCGATACTTGAGACTACCGATGACTTCATCTGAAAGTTACAATAGTGACAGTAATGAGGGGATAGGATCCGATACCTTTCCCTCTTTAGACTAATGAAAGATGTATTTCCATGCTCCGAGTAGAAGGGAACCTTACCACAATCCCAAAGCTTACAGTAACGAGATAACCAAATTAAAGGGTTGAATCCATTGACTAATTAATTGTGGATCGTAATGGAGGTGAGGGACATTTCATTAAGTATTCGAAAGGTGTCTGTTGAACAAGGATACACGACGTTTCTGCAAAGGAAGTAAAGGTGGATACACACGTAGATGTATAGGTCAAAAGATGGAACAATATTAAGCGACTTGGATGGCAGAAAGTCTACACCTACAGTCCTGAAGCCTACCAACGTCACAAATAAACTGAAGAAATGTCTTTCGAATGATTAAGGAGTCATGGGAAGGAAGAGTGGTACGGCGACCGAAAAACTGGAAGCTTGTCTTCATATACAGCGCCTCAGAACCTCTAACAGCAACAAATACCTGGGACTAGTGCTCGACAAAAAATAGACACGATAGCCTTCTACTCGTGTAGCAGATTATTCGACAAAACTTGGAGACCAAGCTCCAGAATCACCCTGTGGTTGTATAGAAATATTGTGAGATCCATACCTTCATCTAAGGCAGGTTTGTGTGGTGGCAAGCCGACAGCAATACCACTAACCTCAAAGCTACCAGGAAAGTACAAATTCTATCGTATATTGGAGCTACCAGTGTAATGAGGACAACACTAAAAGCAGGACTCAATGCCATCCTCAACCTCATGGCGCTAAACATTTTTTTTTTATAAAAGAATCAGCGGCTATAAATGCCCCTAAGGATCACCTTCTCAGACAGCTGGAGGCCGAACACATCAGGCCATACTACGACTACGTCACGCCATCTCTGGACTCTATAAGACCTTTTATATGCCTCTATCCGAATAGAGAAGAACTGCCAAGTGCACAAGTTATAGAAGCTTACACTGATGGGTCGACGATGGACATTGGCTTAGGCGCAGTTATCTTTTCAGATTCACTGGGCAGACTGCCAAGCCACAGTAGCGTTTTCAAAGTGGTACTGGCGATGAAAAGGGTGTCATCGCCGTCTCAGAGGCGGCTCTTGTCATTGCCAGTACCTCCGCTTAGAACACTCTACTGGGACTTGGCAGTCTGTCCAGTGAATCTGAATCAGCCAGGTTGCGATAAAAGCGATATCTGCTGCAGAAATATATTCGAAGCTTGTGAAGCGCTGTCGAGTGGAGCTCAAGGCACTTGGAACGCAGCATAAGGTAAGTACAAATGCAAAGCAGGAGTCCATGCAGTGGCATGAAAGGAGTGATCCAGCTTCAAAGAAGTTTAATGGCGTAGCAAACACTTGAAAGATCCTGGCGACAGCGTGTTTTGGCTTCCATGGAATCCTGTTGCTAGATTGTAAACTAAAATACACAAGTATCGCAGGAGAATACTACTGCTAAGATCCTTTAAAGAGAAATTTTCAAATAAAATCGACAACCCACCGGAGCACAAGGCTCAAATGAACTCATCTATAGACACGAGCTGTACAGAGCAATGTCTAATTTTGGTGCCCTTACCAAGCTCGCTCGTTTGTACAGGATGTCATGCGACTTTCATCAAAGTGGATAAGGAACTCAGCGAGATGTCATGAAAGGGTTCAGACAAGGCGACGTACTGACATGTGTTGGCCCACCAGAGGAACAATCTTTCCAAAATCGGTCCAAATATTCGCATAAGTCGGCGATATTGACAAGATCGGAAGCAGGCACCGTGAGGTCACTCACGCTTTCGTGACTACTGAGACAGAAGTGGCGAAGAAGAGTCTGAGGCCATGAGGCCAATATCAAGTTTATTCTGTCAACAAGAAAGGAACGACCATACACCGACTTTTCGGACAGAACGTCATCGAAAACACCGTATTTAGGGACTTTGACTACCTAGCCTCCGCTACTAATTCAAACAACGACATCAGCGCTGAGGTCAAACGAAGAGTTACTCTTGCCAACCGATGTTTCCCTGGGCTAAGAATGCAATTGAGTAGCAATTGATCCAGTTGATCCAGTCCTGCCCTATGGAAGACCGCGACTCAGATGGACCTCAACCAACTTTGCGTACGAAACTGGAGGGAGCTAAAAAAAAAATCGAACTGGAGATGCGTTTTGGTTGAGACCCAAGTTCACCCCGGACTGTAGCACCACCTTAAGGAATTAAGTACTTTGAATTCATGTGGCTTCTAGGAATTAGCTCATACACGTTCTTTCCTGGCACCTAGTGAGTATTACCTGCTCCCAAAGTTAAACAAAACCTTACGAAGCCTAACGTGATGTTGATGAACCCCCACATCTAGCCATAAACGAGTATTTTGAAGGCAAACCGGGGAATCTACAGGTCTAGGAAGTGTATTCAAACCGATATTTCACTTGATTTGCTAAGCATCTCCGGCTTTCAAACCCTCCCTGCTTTGTCCACCATCGAGTGTATCTTGAAAAATAGAATCCAAAGCAATCCTAACCAACTTACAATTCCAGAAATTCAGTTAAAGATTCCTTGAACGCCTCTCAAGCATCCCCCCCTGCCCCAGCGTTGGCCGACAGAACGAAAACAATTCCATTATTCAACCTCGGAACCTTGTAAGAGAGCGCACCAAATAAATTATTCAAATCATCCTTTCCTTTGCGCAACACCACTTCTCAAGCAAGTCCGTTCCTTTTGCAAAGCAAGATGTTCCTAAATTAAATAATTAATTAACGATCTCATAAATTATGTACTTTCAACCTTAAATACCCCACAACCTCCATCAATCTTTTCACAAATACCTCCGCAAATCTCATTCTTTCAACCCCTCGCCACACTAATAAAGTCCCACAGAGATGTACGAGGACGAGTACGATTCGCATGTAAGGATAACAACAGTGACACGGACACCAAATTAAAACGAGAGCCGAACAACACCTCTATCCTTGAGCATTAAATTTAAATTAACTGATTGCATATTAAATATCTAATTAATTTTATAAAGGACAAAAAAAAACGCGTACGTAAACAGGCAAACCACCGAAAAGGGAATAAGGATCAAAGGAACCCCTCCGAAAAGCATCACCGGACCGAATAAAAATGTGCGCTCCTACAAAACCGAAAACATAAAAAAAAACAAAAAAAAAGCGTCCTTGCATTGAGAGGAGGGGTCGAAAAAAGGGTTGTAGAGAGATATCCTTTCTGCCACATCCCTTCCTCATTAATTAATGTCCATTTCCTTTTTTTGTGTTTCGGTTTTTTTTTTTTTTTGCACGTTATTCCCTCCGACCTCGAGGATTTTGAGACCACCACCACCACCACCACCACTACTACTACTGGCAGCCACTACCACAAAGGAGAGTGAAGTGGTAATTAGCCGGGTTCTTAAATTAAGGACACGATTATAAATTCGTTGCGTACTCTCTATCTCTACAAGTTGCAGAGAGGTTCCCTACCAAGTGTCAGTGGGTGCAAAAAAAAGTAGGACAACTTTAGGGCAACTCAGTTCCTGTATGATACGAACCCTCATTAACCCCTATCAGGACGAAAAGATCAATGAAAACGCTTTTACTTCTTTTTTTTTTTTTCTCATCTTTTTTGTTGAATCGTCGGGATATTACACCGATAAATAGGAGTAAAAGAAAAAAACAGAAACAACCACAACCGGGAGTCATTGTCCTGTGGAATGTGGTACCTATACTGCACCCGGCAACACACACCCAAGTTGATGTGTGTGTGTGTGTGTCAGTATATGATAAAGAGAAGAAAATACAATAAAAATATAATAACTGAACGAGAGGATGAATAGAAATTATTATGACGGACTGAGCGACCGAGCGAGAGGTGGAAGGAACGACGTATAACGAATAACGAATAAAAAAGGATATTTTGTTGAATGCAAAAACCACTCAAAAGTAAGGGGGGTTGCTGCTGCTGGTAGGGTTGCGCCCATTGTTGATCCTTCGCTTTATACTTATTGAAACTTTGGTATGTGTGATTGAAGTGCGTGTGTCCTGTGTGTGTGTGGGGAAGTGTTCAAAAAGTTCAAATGTTGCGAGAGAGGTTAAGTGTTCTGTGGAAGTGATATCCTTTGTGTAATATGCGTTCGTTCAAAGGGCGGATGATGATTTAGCCTCAAATTGACTTCCGACTTGACTTGGCATGTTTATTTTGAACTTTTTTGTTGTTGTTGTTGTTGTGGTTCTGAATGGAAAAGTTGTTCCTTTCAATATTCCACTTAAATAATATTTTGCTCATTTATATTCCCGACAGAATGAATAGTTTTGTGTGGGAAAAGGGATTTTTAAAGTCGATCCAGAAAGTGCAAACGTTTTCCATACATAACAAGTGCTGGCAACTTGAAAATATATGAGGACCGGTGGTATAAATTATCAGGTCCACTTGGAGCCCACGAAACCCAAAAAATCGTATCCACATACTGGGTTCTAGAACCAATTGAAACTCACCTCTCTACCATGGACCGCGTATTTGTAGTGCTACGCCTTGGTAGATGCATATTAGACGCTGACATAAGAAGTTTGATAGATGTGAGCTGTCAGCAGACAGTCTCCGGTCAACTAGGGCACCTACCTACCTAACCTAACCTAACCATGGGCTCTGATCGAAGTGTTGAAAAGTATTGAATTAGAGGCAGTATGGGTGAAGCTGTGAACAAAGACAAAACCAAATCTAGGCTATCAGCAAAACCCCACGCAGAAAACAAGCCCCATGAACAACTACGAGTACAACTTCGAGGTGGTGAAGCATACCATCCACTTAGGCTCAGCAGCTAATTCTGAGATCCACACCAGTGCTACGGTCTAACGAACAATTATTATTCCCAACCGCTACTTCCTTGGACTCAGGAAGTAGCTGAGGAGGCACTTACTGACTATACACCACGGTGGTTAGACCCATCCTGACTTACGCATCTGTTGCCAGGTGGACGAAAGTAAAGGAAGTCACAACCATCAATCAGTTTAAACGCCTTCAAAGACTAGCATGCCTTGGTATCACGGGCGCAATGCATAGCTGCCCTGCAACAACCATCAAGGCTGTCAAAATAGTGTCGATTCGCAACGAGATTCGAGGTGAGGATATTTTGCCCGGAGTCATGGACCACTAGCGGACCGTTTCTTGATCTAAAAGGAAACGTGTGGTAAACTGATGAATCAAGAATGGATTCTAGTGTTGGTGCTTCGATATACGGACCCCTGGGTTAGACGAGATGTCAGTAGATACCTACAAAACCTACAAACCTCCTGCCAAAGAAATCATAAAATCTCAAAACCACTCCGGTAAAGTCTCAGTGTTTTCTAGACCAAGCTTTAAGTCTTAGAAATATGCGCTGGCATCAACCTGAACTCGAACATTAAGGGTGCCTCCAGTCGTCAGACCCTTTCATATAAAAAGCAAGATATATCCTCAAATTTTGCAGAGACAACGTAAGAAGCTCTGTGAGTACCTCCACAAAATAAGCATCACTAAGGACACCATCTGCCGCTTCTTTCTAGAAAAGGATGAAACCGAAGAACACGTTCTATGCTGCTCTATGCAACTTTATCTCGTCCTGAATATCCAGGGTTTATTGTGCCACCCCTCGTACGTTATGGTCGAAACTAATCAAAATAAAAACAAAGAGCCTCCTGCCATTGGATCGGATCGTCTACCCACATCTTCACTGGAGTAATCAGCAAAAGTCCAACGATTTATGCAGGAGCACCGGAGATGAGGAAGTGGATGCAATTCAACATCGGCTATGTCATTGCACCGCCCTGCAAGATCTATGCCTACGTACCTTACGATCGAAGAGGTGAAAGGAGCGGAGATATCGGACCTTCTTCAATCCACAAACAGTACCAAATGGTTTGGTGAGTCCTTATCCATTTCAGACCCGTCTTTAACCTAACCTATGACTTGCAGGATGCAGATAACAAATCGTAGTTAGAACTTACAGCATAACCTCAACAAAACGATGAAAGACAATAAATTTCCGAAAATCGAATCGTCCTCGCTAAAATCTTCAAGTTGTGGAAGGAGAACCAATTGTCCCGCCCGCATAATAATTAATCCCAGGCACGTATCCAACATATCTCAAATGGATCTATAGATGTGGTCATATTCGAAGGTTGGTGTTCGCAATCTTGCCCCTAAAGTAAGCTCGTAATGAAATGACAGCTGGATTGACAGACATAAAGAGATGCTTAGTACTTTGACGAGCAGAAAGCTTAAAAATAATCGAGGGCGGCCTTGACAATGTGGTTCTAGAAAGCTCATAAGAAGCATTTCCAGCTAAAGTGGAAGGAAAACACGCACCATTTAGAACCCTATGTGATCCGTAGTATAGCTTCTCCCGATCATTCGCGTTGTGCGTCCCACATTGTGGAAAGGACCTACAATTCAAACCCAAGTCCGAAAGGCAAACTCAGAAGCTTTCTCATGAAAGTCGTTACTCTCGGCCGTTTGTTCGACATTCGCGAGAGATAGGACTGGTAGGTGAGGCGAACCTCAAGCCTCCAGCTCAGTAGTCCAACGCAATGACCTCGAAGCCACGGCGACCCTAGCGATAATGGAACTAACGAAGGCTAACCTTGCGTAAGATAATCAGGAGCCCACCCCAACCCTATGGTGAATGAGTTGCTGGGCGAAATAATCGCAGATTTGAGAAGAAAATGAAGGCCAAAATGTTGTTTTGCAGGTTGTTTGCAGCACAGTATGTAGCAGTAGTATGTAGTCCTAGATTTAGTACCTGTAGGGGGGAGTGTTCGACGTCACTTATACGCAGAAGATTTTTCAAGTTCGTGGATAGTGAAGGTAGAAAACGATGGAGCTAGGTAACTCTTTGTGGGTGCAAGTGTGAAGTTTACTAATAAGACCGCTTGCTGTGGCGCAGTAAATAACTTCCTGACAAAACAAGGAAAAAGTGTCGAAATGTTACTAAGTGCAATGCAAACAGTTTACCATACTTCTAGTCCTGGTAAAGCAATGCTTGCTTAGACTTTTTTAAGCGAGGAAGAGAGTCATTCGTAGATGATGGCCACCCTGGAAGACCAACTGACGTCACAGCACATGAAATGGTTCGAATAGACCCTCATCGAAGGTGGTCCACTTAAACTAAGAGAAATTGCAGAAAGGTTCAAAATATTCGGACAGCGAGTTTCAAAACTCTACGCGACCATATTGCGATGTCAAAACTCAGCGCAAGGTGGGCCCCAAGAATGCTTAATCGTTTGAACGTTGAAAGCAATTTTCGGAGCTGTGTGGCGCAATCCAACAGGCGCTACCAAGGAAATGTTGACTGGAGATGAAAGAGCTAGGACGCTGAAACAAGGCAGGAGTCCTTGCATTGGCTTGAAAGGAGCGATCAAGCCCCCTAGAAGTGTAAGGTCCTACCAACAACTGGAAAGATGATGGTTTGGAACTCACAAGGAACCCTGTTAATAGATAGATAGACAGCCCAAAATTCATCAGCAGCTTTCTAGGACCTAACAAACCCCGTAGAGCAATCGTCAAAGATCGATCGTATAACGCGGTACCCCATAACCTTAACGTCTTCTCTGATTGCAGGACTAAGCTATAAATGACTCATTTTCACAGAGAATGACTGACAATCCCCTTCATGTTGAACCCTATAACGTACTTGTAGCCCCCTTCATTCCAGACTTAAGAAATATTTAACCAGAGTACAGCCCATATGAAGCCTAAAAAGAACTCCAAGGGCAGCTTTCGTGAGGCAAGTCTAAAACTATGGAAAAGCGTTTCAAAGATCTCTCTTCTGTGCTCAAATGGCTCTTGAGATCCTGCTCTATACACTTGAATGAACGTCATACTATGACAAACGCTACGGAATGGACGGATTAAAATGAGCGATCAACATAAGTCCGCAAGAAGCTATGGTGTCTCTCTTAAGCACTCAATCGGGGTTGAATACAAGAAGATTCCTTGGAACTACACTAAAACTACGTCTTGAGGTGGAAAAATCTACCACCGACTTCCACCTGGCAGATGACCACACTGTAGACACTGTGGATTCATCATCCCTTCGCTGCGACACATCTCAACTGGGTATCCATCAACAGAACACTTCCTCTGCATCTGTACCTACATCTCCCTCTCTCACTCAACTGAAAAGCCAACAAATCAGAGTACACAGCTAGTTAAATGGACAGCCTGAAACTGTAGCTCCTCACAACAACTTGACGACGATAATTGCTTTGAACCCCACTCTCTACACAATATGAGGGGATACCATCTTCAACGACCAGGGTACTCCACAAATACTAAATAAATTCCTTAAATTTGTTACAAAACTTTAAGAATAACAGAAACCCCATCAACCATAACGTAGTTATACACACTGAAAGGTAAAATCCAACGTTGCAATCAAAGCCTTTATCACGAGTGAGCCCCGATTGCCCTGCGTATGTTAGATCTCCTTAAACAATGTACAACAAACTGAAACATTCTGTTCCAAGTCCTGTCACACAAGGATTACCTTCTATAATCCCATAGAATTTATGATGTCCCCCTGGGCCTTAGAATGCATGTGTTACACATTTCAAATGGCAATAGAATACCTGTTCTAAAATTCCCATTGACTAGAGATTATTGAAGAGGAGAGGAAAAGCTCTCCAGGTCATCATCAGGCCCACCAAAGCCACACCTCTCGGCTAGATGTAGAAGAAACATAAAACCGACCATAAATTACATGGAAACTCTTTCTCGCTCTCTGCCATATCATCATGCAGCAGGATATTATGAAAGGAGCACAGGTGGGTAGAGGTAAATGTTAATCAAAGCCATCACCGGAACCCACTAAAAACGAGAGAAAAACTCAATAAAAGGATAAAAACACAAAAAAAAACCAAAAATCCCAACTGCTTTACCGCAATAAACTATACTCACACACACACACACACACCTCAGCACAGCTCAGGCCCGTCTCATTCAACACGAAATTTATATTTACAACGGTTCACTCGTAAAATTTTAATATGAAAACGTACCGCAACGTGTGTGTGCGGTAAGGTGCGGGTGGCGGCGCGCTTACCTTTAGTTTTAGTTTTATCGCTGATTCAGGATAAGGTCGTCCTTTTTGTTTTGTTAGGAAAGGGGGTATATGGGCGCCTGTACCCACTTTCCTAATGGCAAAACCGTTGATGAAGATGTGTGTAAGGTGTCTTCTTCAACTCGGCTGCTCCTTCTCCCTCTCTCTCTCTCCCTGTATCTCCTTTTTGGTTTGGTCTTATCTAATTAATTTTCATTCACGTCAATACTCGTACATCCGCTGCACTATATGCGGAATAGCAACAACCAGAAAATATGTGTTGTAAGCCCAACTTTGTCACAAGGACAACAAAGTTGTAAACTCCATTAAACTTTTAAGTAGAAGAGCATGGCAACGTGTGTGTGTTTCGCACGAGAAAAAAAAAAGGAGGGCAACACAAACTATACTTTTTGGAACTCACTAACCGCACTTAACCTCACTCTTGATTCACTTAACCTTACTTTCTGGGAAGGACTCTGATGAGGGAACTCACTTACACACTCACTTTTGCCAGGTTTAACGTGACAAATGGATGATGATTCCCCGATAAATTATGCTCGCGGGACAACGAGACAACACAAACACTTCATCAAATTTATTATTTAAAGGATTTATTTTAAAGGACTCACGCGTTAAGTGAGTGGTAGGGAGTCCTTATTTTCTTTTTCTCTTCCTTTTTGGACACCAATGTCGCACCTTTTCTTTTTATTTTTTTCTTATTTTTATCTGTGACACTCCGTTGAAACGGGAGGTGGTGGATGGGGGGAAAATAAAAGACAACAGACACACTCACATGTGTGTTTCTCTCACTGACGCAAGGATTGATTTTCCTTATATTTTATTGTGTGCTGGTTCCTGCTTACTTCTTTTTATTTTTATTTCGTTGTTTTCCTTTTAAGCACTTTTCACTGCGGCAGGAAATCACAAGCAAAGCGAACACACACTCCACACAGGATAATACGAAAAAAAAGGGCACAAAAAAAACGGGACAAAAATGACTTTTGTATTATTTTTCTTCTTTTTTTTTCTTGTATATTTCTTCTTCTGTATTAGTAGGTATGTTTTGTAGTGTGCAAGTGTTTGTTAGACACAAGGATTATTGGTTAACTTACAGGATTTACTAGCAAAACCGGTTGGAATGTGAAATTTTATTTCACATCCTTTTTGGGGGACACTTGGGACACTTTTTTTTTTTAATTTAAAAATTCAAATATTTTCACCAGAATAATTAAAATTGTGAAGGATACTTTGAAGGATTCGAATATACTGTCGCGGACAAGCAAGAACCATTCGGTAACTTCTCGAGTTGCGAGAGAGAGAAGGTTTTCCAAAGGACTGACTGGTGGCAGATGAAAATTTGTCAAGTTTCTCATATCGTGGAAGGATAACAGTGTTTTATGGGAAATATTGGAAAAGAAAATGGCTACACGAGGAAAAATCCCTTTGCGGCTGTTTGGGGGAGAAAGCTTTTTTTTAAGGAAATTTCTTGTCAAGTGATGCCACTTTGTTCTTTTTCCTTTTTGATCGCAGAAAGGAAATGGAGAACGTGTGACTTTGGATTTTTTTTTCCTCTTGTACAACCCTTGCCCGCATGGCATCGACACTGCGGCCGGAAAGGTCTATTGTATCGAGGGGTTGGAGTTAATCCAGAAGACGGACTACTTCCCTAATGAAGGTTCCACTGAAGTAAGGATCTCCTTGTGGAGATTACGTTTCCTAAGCCAGTGCAGTGCCGGGCATTCGCAAAGAATGTCTTCGGTGTTTCATCTTCCTCGAGGCAGAATCGACAATCCGTAACCTGGCACAGATTCATCTTGTTAAGGTCATATCTCCTGCATTTTTTATTGAAAGAGAGGAATGGGATACCAATGAACCAACATGGGAACAGGAGCCGGTACATACACAGCTTAATCAGACGGCCTGACCATAGCAGTGTCTTCCAAGCGGAGGTCTTGCAAGTAAAAGAGGCGGCCAGTATGGCAATACCACGAGATGATGCCACAATTTTTATTGACAATTAGGCGGCCATTAAAGCAATTTCTGCTGCGAAAAACTTAAAGTTCTTGACGCGCAGCACAACATTTCTCTCTGCTGGGTCCCCGGTCACAAGGACATGACCGGAAATGAGATAGTCGATGAACTTGCAAGGAAAGGGTCTGCAATCGACCACAATGGAGAGCTTCAATGGATAAAGCCCCCACTTTGCAACCTAAGGGAGCGGGTTGAACGAAGATCTTAATGACAGCCAACAGTAGGTGGAACTCGCTCACCACCTACGATATATCAAGAAAACTTTGGCCAAGACACGACAAGACCAGAACTAGGAAACCACACGATCATTGTATACAATGGCACGATGAAACTTAAACTCAACGATGACAATATATGCAGAGGCTGTGGCGATAAAGAGGCTCAAGAGGATACAGCTCACTACCTCTGCTACTTCCCAAGCCTGTGTCACTAGAGAAATAGAACACTAGGAAACACACGAGCAGTAAAGAAATTGCTGTTTCTCTGTGTTGCTGTGTCATAAGGGGACAAGATTCTAATTGGACAGGGGAAAGGTATGCTGAACGGGGTAAATAAATAAAGTCTGGTCAAGACCAGGCTGGTTTCAGGGATCACA
Organism: Blera fallax; assembly: GCA_946965025.1. Taxonomy (NCBI): domain Eukaryota; kingdom Metazoa; phylum Arthropoda; class Insecta; order Diptera; family Syrphidae; genus Blera; species Blera fallax. The sequence goes on along the minus strand of OX337247.1, from coordinate 4,340,006 downwards.
GTGACCATGAAGTGGCTGAAGTAATTCCCTTAACAGTCTCAATATGGCGTCTAACTATGGACGACGCTTACTTACTCCACGTTTAACTCTCTGTTGGATTCAGGAGACACAAACCCATAAGTCGCAAATAAATTTTTGGCTCTGAAAAATACCCCCGGAAACCGAAAACCCTCTAAAAAATATCGGTCACACTCGAAGAAATCCTTGCAAAGTGGCAACACTGAATCAAATTGAATTTTCCCAGACAATAGTGTGACGAAAAGCTTTTAGGAAAAGTCAACCCTGCATGGGAATTTGCATTTTGTTGTCTCATCCCTCGGACTATTTTTTTTTTTTTTTTTTGTTTATCGCTCTCATCCCTTCTATTTGTTTGCAAATTTGCTAAGATTTAGGATAGACATCCTTTCTTTCGATGTAACTCTATAGAATTTCAAGTTCAACAGGTGGATGAACGGAAAACTGTTAAAAAATGTAAAACCTACTCTACCTTGAACTACCACCCCTGCTCTGCAGCCCAGCCGACCGAATCCTTTTCAACCCACCCGTCGCCATCGCCAGTGGTATTCGCCTGAAATGAAGTGAAAGTTATTTCCAATATCCGCGTGTCTGTCTGGCCGACACGGTTAATCCACTTTTTTTTTGTTTCTTTGTTTATCCTTTTTGGACTTGTTTTCTGCCGTTGAAGAGCTTATCTGATAGTCTTTGCCTTAGGTTGTGTGGTGTCGTGGTGTTTATGTTCGAGTGCCTTAATAGCAGACATATACTCGTAGACATATGAATCTCCTCTCTGAAGGGAGGGACGTGCATATGTCAAAGATACGAGAATGTGTTTGTGATTAAGCGGAAAAATTACTAAGAAGGGAGTATTCAATGTGGCATCCAATCAAAGGAGAATGATGTTGAGCGGAAGGATATGCTTGCAAAAAATGTGGCAAAAAAGGAAAAAAGAAAGACGTTCTGTCTGAAGCAGATGCACTTAGTGTGGTAAATAATGAGGATACACACAGAAAAGATGGAATGAGCTCGTTGTTTTTGTGCTGCGGTCAAGGAACAGGGAGCCGGAGAGGAAAGGATCTGTGTTTCGGGGTAAATGCAAGTGTATGGTTTCCATTTACCTTGTGATGAGGCAAAGGTACCTAAGGGGACACTGTCACTGTCGAGTGATGTTAGGGCGGGGTCCAAACGTTTATCCACAGACGTGGATAAAACAAAGAGGAACTTCCATTTCGCTAGGCGCAAATGCTGTTGGCTCACAGAAATTAAGGCTCACGGAAAGGCAACGAATTAAATAACCCACTTCAAAAGGACTTTGACAGTGCCGATGTGATATGTACCAGTTTTTCCGTATTGCACAGCAACCGAAAGCTTAACTTAAGGTGGCGCTACTGCCCGGGGTGGACCCGGACCTAGTCCTCGCACTTGATAGCGCCAATAATTTAATTAATCGCGGCAAAAAGAATGATTTGTCGTCCTCTAAACTCGGTCTGAGTAACCTGTTGGCGCTACGTAAAGACATCGTTGCACCAAATTTGATAAAATCAATAACAATCCAACAAATATTCAAGAATTTATGCAAAAAAAAGGATTAAAAATAAACCAGAAGTAGATACTCCATAATAAGGAAAAAATTGTTTGAGTAGCCTCACTGCTTCCTTCACTTTTTATATGCAAAACACAAACGTTCTAATTAGTGAGCGCCTACTGTATCATAACTCTTGGAATCGACGTCCCTTTTCGTAAAACCTTAGCAGATTGGGTCGATGGAGCACCACCGGTGGTTCGTACTGATTTTTAAAAAAAATTAGCCTTTGAAAACTACCTGAGAATGTCCCTAACTATTTACAAAGAGCTTTTGTTTCGTATTTATCAAACGACATCCCTAAAAGTCCTACGAGCCAAATGCATTGTAGTTCTACTAGTTGCCTAATCTCCATGTAATGTTATAGGAGAGTCCTTTCTTAGAATATCGTCTCCCTTTTAAAAATTGAAAGTTAGTAAAGCAAGCAACCTCAAAACTCTGGTTTCGCCATAAGACTGTTTCAAGAAAAGCCACCCATCCACGCCGATTGTGGTCGCGGGTACATACAGACGGACAGACAGAAAGAACTAGAAAGACTTTCGTTAAATCTCGAGAATAAAAATGTGAATAAAACCAATATTTGCATTTTATGTAAGTGAATGAAAAAATCGACTCACCTTGATTTATCCACCCTTGTCTACATCCTTTGAATGCATTTCATATCCTCTGAACTCCCGATCGCGAAAACCGAGGGGAAATAGACGGAGCTTTTTTATAACACCCGCGAGGGACTTTTTTTCTATTAAAATGGAGAGATGCGCACTTTACACTTTAGATAGGACATAGGGAACAAAAGGACTAAAGCTTTAGATTTTTCATTAAAATGGAAAAGGGGTGGACACTGATCACACAAACACTTCACTTGCCTTGAGCCCTGGGGCTTAGCTTGCTAAAGCAATAAACACTTTTCACTTTAGACAGGACAGGGGAAACAAAAGGACTAAAGCTTTAAACTTTTAATTTTTTTTTTTTTCATTAGCAGGGAAGTGGGAGGGAAAACACTGATCAGACAAACACTTCACATGCAAGGGGCTCTGAGATATGAAAACAAACAAGCACTTTTCATTTTAGACAGGACAGGGGCAACAGAAGGACTTAAGCTTTGGATTTTTCGCTTTTTTTTCATTAGAATGGAAAGGGGGTGGACACTGATCACACATACACTTCACTTGCATTGAGCCTTGGGGCTTAGCTTTACTTTTAATTTTAAATGAAAATGGACATGACTGGAGCACTTTTCACTTTTGGTAGAACAAGGGCAAGAAAAAGACGAAAACTTTGGATTTTTAATTTTTTTTTCCATTAACAGAGAAAGGGTGGGAGAAGGATCACAGATCAGACAAACACTTCACATGCATTAAGCTCTGAGACGTAAAAGGAGACAGGCACTTTTCACAAGGGTAGGGGCAACAAAAGGACAAAAGCTTTGGATTTTTCACTTTTTTCACATTAGCAGGAAAAGGGGAGGGGCAACACTGATGACACAAACACTTCACTTGCATTGAGCCCTGGCGCTTAGCTTTGCTTTTATTTTCCAACGAAAATGGAGACAAACACTTTTCACTTTGGGTAGGGCAAGGGCAACAAAAGGACTAAAGCTTGAGATTTTTCACTTTTTTCATTAGAATGGAAAGGGGAGGGACACTTAGCGAACACTTCACACTAGCACTTGCATTAAAAAGGGACAAAAAAAAAAAGCTCTGAGGCTTAGCTTTACTTTTTCTTACAAATGGGAATTGAAAATGGCTGAACTTTATTTACTTTAGAAAGGGACAATAAAGCACTTGAAATTTATTTTCTTTCTTTTTCTTTTAAAGGAGGACCGGACCGATTAGAAAAGAAGCTTCCATTGCAAAAGGGAAAAAAAAACTCTAGAAACACTTTTCCATTTTCAGGAACACTGATCACTATTTTTAGGATGGAATGGAAATGGAACGCAAGACGAATTAAACAAAAAAATCGGAAGGAAAAGACTCTCTACTGAGAGGACACTTATATTTATTTACTTTAGAAAAAAAAAGAAATAGCAAATCTTTGCCAGGAGCACTTGACAAAGCCACTAGAGAAAGAGGGACAGCACTTCACAGGGGTATCAATTCTCTCTCAGAGAATGGAACACACTGCACTAGCACTGCACTGCACTACACTAACCGGATATCTACCGCACCGCACTCGAGTTAAAAGCCGCGCACTATTAAAAAACTAAGAACCACTTACCTGAAAGGTACCGCGAACACTGCGCAGCTAACCTGATGGCACGCAGCTAGTCACCAAAGAATGGGTCTGTGGTCAGGGTTGGTGAAAAGTTTCCCACCACAGAAGCTTTTTCATGGCAGACGCAGAGGTGAATGATCTATTTCTCTTTCTTTCTCCTGCTAAGGGTGTGCAGCATGCACTCAAGGTTATGCTTTTCGCACGAAACGAAAGAAGGTAGCAATTTTCCTGTTGCAGGTATTTCTTTACTGGAACAGAGAACAAAGCCGAGGTGAATACAAAATCGTCTCAATTTTCCGGATCATTTCAGACGAAGACACTTATTTTTAGAATAACTTGAAGCATATAAAGAAATTAAAATTAATTGCAACGATCATTAAAACCTTAAAATACGTAAAAACGTTGGCAAAAATAATTTTAGAAGGATATTTGGACTGAACTGATTCCTTGGACTCCAGTTGAAGTTGAAATTTCAAGGAAATACCTGCGTGAATTTTTTTCCCCTTTCGTGGAACTTTTTGTGGTTCGGATGAGGGTAAGGGCGTCCATCTTGGACAAATTTTATTCAGATTTTATTTCAGGAAATATCACCAAAATAAATTATTTCCCCGGGATTTTTTTTGAAAAAACTCTAAATCAGATGCATTTCAACATTTATTTTGCATTCATTTGAAGGAAATTCACTTTTGAGTAAGGAAAAATCGATATTAAAATTCTCCACCGTACATATATGTACATTGGAATCGGTGAGTTGCAATTATTTTTTATCCGAAAATTAAAGCAGATCGCCATTCAACATTTTTCAAACGCCAAAGAACAGAAATATCAAACTTTGAGAACAGATTTACGTGTTTTTTCAAGAATATTTCATATTTCGACAGCATTTCATGGAAGGATCGTGAGATTTTCTTGTTGCTTTGTGTTATTGGAATTTTCGTTGGGTCGGATAAGAATAAGGGCCTCCATCTTGGAGCAAAGTTGAATTATTCATTTTAATTGAATTTAAGGTTTTTTCTTGCAAAAAAGTTAACAAAACAAGCAAAAATATTGAAACACATTCATAAATTCACACATGTGTTTCCATATGACCCTTTTTGGCCGAGAGAATTCACCAACTTTTTTCGTTCGGATAATAAGTTTCGCTTAAAATAAAAATTCACATTCGTTGTGAAATTCTTACATGCGGATAATGATGACGGCGGCCATTTTGGGGCAAAAGAAAAATTCTTTAGAATTCCTTTGTGGCTGAGTTGATCGTAATTATTTAATTGTTTCCGGTTAATTAATTCAAAAATGAAATTCGAATGTGTTTTGCTGTCGGTTTTGCAAATATCAGTAAATTTAGTTGAAAATTCAATGAATTGTGCGTTTGAAAAATGTTTCGGTGTTCTGTTAGCTTTTAATTTGTTTTTCTTGTGTGTTTTATGGAATTTACGTGTTGCTTCGATTTTCAGAAGAAAGGTTTTGGATAGGGGTGAGTGCTTTGTTGGAATTTGCTCTTTTAGATTTGAAATTTAAGAAAACATTGGAAATTATTTAGAGAATCTATACAATTGGTACTTGTTCGTCGATTTATTTTATGGATCCATTAGGTTTCTCTGAATTGATTAAAAAATTACTTCACTGCACTTTATCTGCAATGTATTCCTCAGGAGTGTAGTTTTTCTATTTTTTCTTGCTTATGAATCCTTTGTGAAAGGGTTTGGGTGTTCGTATAAGCGGATATCAATAACCGTGGAACTAATTTTCATGAAATTCGTTTCGCCGTATATGTCAGTTTCAGTAATTTTGTCTTGAAAAATGGAATGGGCCGGAGAATGGGCCGGAAAATTCTGTATTCATTGTTTCCAATATTTGATCATCATTAGGTGCTTAGCTACATACATAATTGCCTCCAGTTGCACACTCTAGGTTGGTTGAGGTCCTCTTGTGCTTGTGCACGCCACCTTGGGCGAGGCATTCCTTTGATGCGTTGTCCCGTCGGGTTTGCTTCTATGACTTTGTGTGCCGGAGCATTGGTGTTCTATATACCTACTTACATACATATTTATGTAAATAGTATATAATTTGTTAAAGTCAATGTGGCAGACATTTAATAAGGAAAAATATTTTTTTATTCGATGTTTAGGATTGAGCCATGGTGGGAACGATTCTCACCTTTTTATTGTGTGGCATAAAATTTCATTGAATAGTAAATAAAATAGGATTCAAGTAGAAGAATGGGAAGGCCGGGAAGTATGTATGTACATATGTAGTTTTGAAAGTATTTCACTCGCTTAACAATTTCGATAATATCGCCGATTCCTTGATGTATTGGCCGGAGTGTGGCAGATCTTGTAACGAGGCGACGAAAGGAATCAGTGGGCGAGGACATTCTACCGCTTTTTGCAGTAACAACGAAGGGCAATTTCCAAAATATCAAGTTCAAATGCGTTTTCCTAAATTTATGTTCGTAGAGATCACTGCCATCACAGGCCTTAACTGAGCTCTGCTTGCATTCTACATTGTTTCGCCTTGAAAAGATGGTACACGACTTTTGATGGACCTAGCGACATACACATTACACTTTGTCCATAGATTATTGTGTATCGCAGATTTTCCTAAAATTTCTGGAATTTTATTATTTTTCCATAGAATTATGTTTTTAAAGAGAATTTAAAGGTAGAGACGAACATTTCTTCAGAGCCCTCAAAATGTATTTAACAGAGGTTTTGGAAACATTATGTGTTCCCTCCCACTTGAGAACAAGATTTTGATAATACGTTGCTGGTTCTCCTCTAAGTGCCGCAGGTTTCCAAGGAATGTAGCAAGATCCTGTCATCTTTTCCTTTCTACGAATTTGGAGAATAGTAGAATAGAGTATGTGTTAATTTACGGCTGAAAAATGTTCCAAAATATTCATTTTCTCTGCCCCATTCACTTTTTGTTTGGTGCCTGTCTTTCTGTCTGCTGTTTTGGTCATTATCTTGCTCCTTGTTCAAGAAACTATGGAAGGATTTCTATGAATGCCTTTTTTTTGTTTGGATCACGTGTGAAAGTGGATGTTCTATTCAAATTGGAAGTAGAATATGAGAGTTTATGCTGCCGAAAGTCTTGACAAACTATGATTGCCTAATAAGCGTCTGGCCAATGCCTAGTTAAACACTCTCTTGGTGAATTTAAATGACTCTTGGCGGGTTTGTCTGATCTTAGAGGTGCATAAGGGCACGTCAGATGTATGAGTGAAATGCAAATAATCATCAAAAACTAACCCAGAATTACTGGATTGATTTGGACAATTTTCCGGTACTGCCTTGTCTGTAGTTAGAATTCGTATTTGTGGTCTCTCGTATTGGGTTTTTGGTTGATAGTTTCCCACATCCAGTAGCTTCTTACAATTGAAGCTTAGTCAAGATTGGTATTCATTTTCTTGTACTTATTCCTCAGCAGTCAATTACCTTCACTAGTCGATGATCACGCATCTCTGGAATTCATTTATTGCGCGCATTCTCTCACTAATCCTCGGAATTCTCTTTGAAAAGAATAAAATGATATGATTTCCATGACAATCTCGACCGTATGGCTATTGTTTTCGTATTTATTTACATAATCTCTCATCCTTATGAATCCAGAGCGATTGCGTCATTTATCAAATACAATTATGTTACACCCACCAGCTGACATTTGAAATCCCTTCCTTCCATCCCATGCCTATCAACAAATGTCCAATGGGTTAAATTCCTTCCAAAAGTTCCCACGCATCCTTTGTGGTGGCCAAAAATGTCGCAGCAATCTTTTCTTTTCCATAAAATAAAACGAAATAAACAAAAATCGTCCTCTTTCTGATCCTTTAACATTAAGATTGTATACATCTGTTAACTGATTTGTATAATTGAGTAACCAACTGATGTAGTACATTACTCTCCTTTGAAACATTAAGCTGTAATCAAAGTTTGTAAAGGTCTTAATCCTTAATCGCTAGGATTCCAACTAAATTCCCACAATAACGATCCTAAACATTTTTTTGTTTTACCGAAAATCTTTTCTGCCTACTCAGTAACCTTCAGTGAATTATGTCCTTGGGTGGTTGTTCACATCAAAAGGGGAAAAATTTTAGAATTCAAATATTTCTCAGAAATAAAAACCCGACACAAACAAAAACAAAAACCTGCTTTAAAGTGAATGCAACTGTTACAAAGAAATCTAAACGCAAGGATATGCAATTTCAACCCTCATTACTTTAATGGATATTCATTCCTTTTAGAACTAGGTTAGTAAAGGAAGCTCCTTTCACTCCTTGTTTTGCTTGTTTTATTCTCATTATCCGTTTGATGCCAAAAGCACGCACACAAATTATAACAATAGACGAAGGATGAGAGCAGCGAGCAGCGAGCAGCTCCTTGCCGTACATACTCGTTCACCCACCAATCGGTTTTTACATAACTTCAAAAAAGGACGAACAGAAAAACAGAACATTTCAGCAGTTTTCTCGCCCTCTGTGTGCATTTGTAATATTCATTAAGCTAAGAGGTCAAATTGAATTGATTTTTATTAAAAAAAAAAAAAAGACTGTAAAACCATGCCTCCTGGTCACAAATAATTTCAAATGAGAAAAAAGACGCAAAGGAGAACAAATGAAAAGGACGAGGATTTAAATAAATATCTCTTTGGTTGTGGAGTTTTTCTTTATTTCGATTTTTTTTTCCTCGGGTTGCTCCTGGAATTCATGTCCTGCAGCGGTATTTGAATTTGAATTTGATTTTTTTTTTCCTCCTTCGTTCGCTTTGCTTTTCGCTTTTTTTTTTCCAATTTTTTCTTCTCTCGGTCATTGTGACTAATTTTCAATTGTAGGACAAATCAAATGGTTTGGAAGGGGAGGAGTAGGACGCTGGGGGTTGGGGTTGAAAAAGTTTTCTTTTCTTGAAATTACAACGGGTGATGTTGTTTTTTTTTTTCCTCGCTTTCTGTGCGTCGTCGGCTTGGAGGAAATAAATTGAGGAGTAGATCATTGAAATGCGGTTTTTGTCATGCCATGTCATGCAGAAAAGGTTACTTTGAAAGGAGAAATAGAAAAAGTTGAGAATCGGAAAATTTGTTTGGTAATTGAACGAAGGGGGGAAGGGGTGTTGAATGTTTCTGAGAAGGATTTTGTTCGTACAATTCTTTTGCAATTCATCGGTGAACAGTGGACCTGGAAAGTTCTCGAATTGCCAGCAGTCTCTTACCTTTACTTTAACGACCTACACTGTCAGTCTTGATCAAGTTTAAGAATTAATTTAGTACCAGAAGTGGGCGTGGAGTTTTTCGGGAGGTGAAGTCTGGGTGGTCGGTGACCTTTTTCTTTTTGTCTACTGCTGCACAAAGTACTTTCGATACTTAATTCGTCTATCTATGCACAATGGCTTTGAAAAATCTACAGAAGCCGATCAAAGGCTGGTAAGAACTGCACCGAAGGAATTAATGTCCGATAAACAGGCATTCATATGTTTGCATCTTCTAGAGTCTTTAACATGTCTAGCCACTGAGAGACGGGGGTACTCACTGATTGCCAGTTCCTTCACTTGCTTGCTTCAGTTTACTGTTGATGTCGTCCACATAGCTAAGCAGTTGCCTTGATTTATGGAAATCAGTGTCCGATGTGTTGTCACATGTTTGAAAGCTTCACGACAGTAAGTCGTTCTATCTAAAATCTTTTGGGGTATTCAAAGGTCACAGCTACGTGTTTTCAAGCTTTATGCTTTCGATTGTCATCCTGGAGGAGACATAAACTAGGCTTGGCACGATACAGCCTTGAAATCGTGCAATCAGGTAGCAAAATTTGGTGCAATGTGAAGGTTTAGTATACTTTTGATTTTTTGGGCCGAATGATAGCTCCCAATCAGTCCACAGTTTTACGATTTCACACCTTGTTGGCGGTGTTTGATGAACTATTACCCCTGGCGCAATTGGAGCGATCACTTTTCTTGTGGTTGGACTAAGGGACTGATTTCCTATCTAGCAGATGAGCTGGTGCATACTCACTTTCACATTTTATCATTTGTAGATTGGCTAGAGAGCTGTAGGCACACTGCGACATTTGTAGATCATTGAGGACCCTAGATCAGGGAGCACAATATCCCCCGACATAGAGCTGTAGTCGATGATAGAGCACCTCCTCTAGTTCGATTTCCTTGATGAATCCGAGTACCTGGAGGGGATCTAACAATAGTAGATTTTCGGTGTTTCCTTCTTTTGTGGAACAGTGCTCTTCATTCCTTTAGAAGATGGTTTCTTCAACATCTCCGCAGATTCTGTAGTCTCCACTCTGCTCAATACCCAGTTTTCTGAGGTGCTTCCTAAGTCTACAGTGACCATGTGCTGCTTCCTCTCGAAGCAGTATGTCCTGACCATGTCCAAGGTTGTCCCCTGTCCATGAAAACTCTGTAATGACTCAATATTTTGCTCCGTTACTTACTGTTGCGGGTCTTTGCATACAAACCATCCTGAGGATTTGATGAATTTCATTAGCCTGTTTGTTGGCGTGCTGGCGAGTTCTTCTAGGTGCTGGGAAGAGTACCTCCCAAGGAATTTGTTCCTACTCTGTTGGAGGCCTGGGCAGTGGCATAGAAAGTGTGTTGTCCCTCGTCACTGCAGCCTCTGCAGAGTTCTTCTTCCGTCAGACATAGTTTCTGCCCCGTGATAACCCCAACGAGGGTGGAAAGGGATTTCCTGTCTTTCCGTATGAGTCTCTCGGTTCTGTCCTCATTGAAGGACGGTCATAGTTTACTCGTGATTACACAGGTTCCCATGAAGGTCCATCTGGTGTTCGCCTCTTTTATGACTTTTTTCCCTGCTTCAAACTTGAGTGCGCAAGGCGGGATACATTACTTTTCATAACCTTTTCTCGGAAGAGGCGAACCCTTTCAGTTGGGAGGTCTGTTAATTTCGCTCCTGAATTGCTGGAAATCGATACATTCTGGACATACATACATGTTCCTCCAACGAGTTAATTCCCGAGTTTACTTCTCTTGTCATTAACTTTGCATGCAGTTCAGTAGCCCTTCATTGATAGATCGTTGTAAAGGATTTACACGGATTTACTCCATAGCTTCATACAGATTTTTAGCTTAGTTTTGCCTGGCATTTAACTGCAGGGAGCACCATAATTCAGTGTCTAAATAAATATCAGAAATATGACAACAGATCAAACGCGTACTCAAACAAATGTGCAAACCTTATCGATTCATTAATCCTTTTTTCCTTTTTTTTTTTTTTTTTTTCAGTCAGTTTACCAATGGTAATTGAGCATGATTTATGCAGCCTTCTCCCAATTAAATTCAATTTAAATTCCTCACTGTTTCTGCACAAGGAATTGGGAAAAAAAAATACTCGCACGCCATGCCGATGATAAATCAATTTCCCAACAAAACGACCACACCATGGCATGACAAAGGCATTTTAAATCACAGCAACGAAAAAGGACGAAAATTAAAAAAAATATTTCTGCGGACTTGAAACAACAAACCAAAAGCCGTGAACTTTTTTTTTTGCTGGTTGGTTGGCTTTGCCAGCCGTCAATGGAAAGTCACTATCCCGTGCACACAATCCGAGTTTACAGTTTAATAATCCGATTACGGCCACGTTCTATTTGTCTGTCTCTCTTTCTCTCGTTTGCACCTCTGTCTTCAGATTATGATTCCTTTATTTTTTCGTACATAAATACAACAAAAAAAAGAAAAGTTTTCTCTCAAAAAAAAAAAAACCTCGAATGAGGTATGAAAGAAGCCTCGTTGCGGTTCTGTCGACTTCGTAATATGGCTCGTCGAGAGCAAGGACAGCGTCGACGATTGGCTTATTCGTTTTCCCACTTATTATCCCTTTTAAATCGATTTAAATGCTCTCTATAGTCTCTGGAATGTGGTTTCAGTGTTAACGAAAGATATGAAAGACACAAAGCCACTATACTCGTACCAGTGGAGCAGTTGAGCAGGGGAGCAGGGGAGCAGTGGATGTTTGCCACACTTTGACAACTCCCCCCAGTTGTCACTTGTGGGGTGGTGTAGGAAATTAAGTTCAATATTGGCTGTATTCTCGGCTAAGAAATATAAATTTATCTTCTTCACATGCGAGTATGAGTATCTATGGCCTCTAGGGGTGGATACGAGTACCCGTACTCGTATGTACATATATTTGCATATAAATCAAAAGTCATTGCCAGTATACCCATGGAATCCTTTCGATGTGCGTCTACACTGAGATTTTCTCAAGCGATACTAGACTGAAAATTCCATTGGAATAGAAAATATTTTCGACAATTCTTAGCAAGGGGTTTATACCAAACAAAGCTGCTGCTCTATGCATCATAGTCCGGAAATAGCTTTGGTCGGTGTGTTGAGAATCGACGATAGTGGTGCAGCATTGAAGGAAAGGATGGGAGGGGGAGGGGCGGATTTTATAGGAACGCACATGCTTGGTCTTTTTAAGGATTTTTCTTTTGGAAAGTTTCTCACGAAATGAGTATGAATGGAACGGGATAACACGTACATTGAATCTAGGTTAACAGAGAAGCAATTAAATTTGAGATCAGGTATACCTTTGGTGCATTGTGTGAAGAAATTTAATGAAAAGGGGCACTTATGACCTGGATACGTACAGTAGTCCATGGAAGCATTCCTTTCGAAGTCAGGCAAAGATTCGGGCAAAGGGAATTTGAAGCTGTTGAGCAGCTTTTCTTAAAGCCTGAATTTTTGAAAGCGTTTACGGTATGGTGATTCATGGAATAACTACAATAAGTTTTTGGATACGATAGGCATGAGTATGCAATTCATTCAAGTTTCCTTTCAACCTTTGGTAGAGCAAGAATCTAGGTGGACTTGCCATTGGTGTGATATGGTTTGATGAAAGCGAAGTGCACCTTAGAGAGTGCTTGACTTTTGATCCATTGTGATTCCCATTTATTGTTGTACCGCTTCTAATTTTGTTGCATGAACTCTTGACGGAACATATCATCTTTCTAGCTTTAGCTCTTCAAAAGTCTGTTTTCCATGTAGCGGAAGCGTCGCATTTGAAGATTGGGACAATCACACAGCAAGTGTTTGATAGTTTCGATGTCTTTTGTGTCATGACTTCCAGTAATCAGGCGAGTTGATGCCTAGTCTGGCGGTCATTGCTGCTAGTATCCCTACCATGATTCTGGTTATTTTTGTTCATTGACAGAAGGCTTTCAGTCCTTTTTCCTTCAGAGTTGGTCATAAGCTTCTCTGGATGGCGAGGAGGTGTGGATATTTTCTTTTTCTTTAAGGTCTGTTTTCCTTCTTAGAACAGCAATAAGGGTAGCTACTGATACATGGTTGAAATTTTCACTAACGGCTTTGAAATGTAATGCTGCGGATGAGACGCCGTCTTGCTTCTTTAAATATCCACTCCAAAGAGGACAATTAACAGTCCGAAACGAAACACTCACTAGATCAACGATCGACTCGATCGACTGGAGAACATATACGATTTAATTGATTGCCAAACATTGGCCAAACCGGCTCCAAATATTGGAATATTCTCCAAGTCTTCTTTCTCTAATGCGAATTTCACTCTGCCTCTCCAAGGTTGGAAGCGTCAGACCACCAGACCACCATAGCAAGTGAATCTATGCAGGGCTATTTCCATTTTATTGCACAGATACCGGGTAAGAGGCTTGGGTATTTGGTGCCAATTTTTTACTTTCACTAGGAGGGAATCGTCGATAAAGTAGGACATTAAGGGTGTAAAAACTCCACCTTGCGGACAGCTTCTCTTACACTTAATTGAAATCTGTTGTTTTAGTCTATTGTATGCCTTCTGACAGAGTTACACATGGAACCAGAAACAGAATAATTAAGGGCATCCTTTAAGGCGACGGTTGTACTCATCTCACACACTCTGCATCCACTAATTCGCACCCGTACTTCAACATCCCACGATACAAAAATAAAAGCACCACTCTCTCTCTAATTTTCCATTTTTGTTTTATATATTTATTTTTTTTTCGATTAGCGAAGAGGAGTGATAAAACAAAAAGCCAATGATGGGCTTAATCGAAACAGCCATCACCATGATGATGAATCGATAAATCTCACAGAGTCTATTGGATTTTTGTGCTGTGAGTGGCCTAAGGACTCTTAAGGATTTTTTTTCCTATTTTCTGTACATTTCTCTCGACACTGTTATCATTCTGTGGGTTGAATATGCAAATATTTGCGATTAGATTACGTTTACTAGTTGAAGTATTTATCGGATAAAGGTGAAAAGCGATATTTGATTGAAGTTGAATAGCTTTAATCGATAAATTTGTTTGGAGTTCGCTTGTGAGGTGTTTTGCTATACTACTGAAATGGGAATGACTTACTGCAGCGGTTTGTTATTGCAAGCAGAGAACTTTCCCACGAACAATAAAAGCAGCCTGGGAGCAATAGAGCTTGGTGTTTTAGAGTGACAATTGGTTGCTTTTATCTTCCTCTTAAGACCGGTAGATACCCAGCTCTGTCCCAATTTTCCAAGTTTGCGGCTCGTATTTCCTGGTTTTGTTAAATCAAATCCTGCAATAAGAAATTGGAACACAAATGGAGAGGTTGGAGGACCACCAAGGCAGTCTCAGTTGCAGCCCTCATGAGCCTACAAAGGTCGCTACGTTTACTATCAATGAAAAGGCTCGCAAATAGAGAGAAAAAAATTCCTTAGATTCGTCGTTGTATGATAGTCCAAGGGATAAGAAATGCTCCTCATCCTGGTGGATGAAGTAGTGCCTACTTAGGATGCCTGAAGTAGCTGCTTAGAGTAAAAGTTTTTTGGTCTTACTGTCGCTAATTATTATTGGCCATAAGACTTCTTCTCTTCGCTAGTGTTAACTGCAGATTAGGACTTTTTTTTCTTCAGGTTAGTATTTGGAGCTTTACGGCTGCTAATCTTCAGTCGGACTCCATCCCGTTGTTTCATTTCCAATTAAGCCAATATAGCCCGACACCCAAATACTAATGATTTGAGTCCGTTTTGCTTATGATTCTTAAGATCTCCACGACGGAGTTCAGCTATTTTCGATTCAATAGTTGCCGTCACTCGTGGCTGTTTGGCTATCGTCGTGGACGGAGATATCCCCCCAAAATATGTCCAATAAATTCGCCCTTAGGGCGTCTTCTACATAGATCCGGAATACGTATGGATTTGGGGATGCTTAACTTTTTCAGAGAAGCTTGTTGGTTGAGGCCAAGGTTCTGCCCAAACTGTAGCGCCACCTAAGCAATTCAGCAACTATTGTTGCGACTTGCCCCTTTCCCTGCTTTATTTTCGATCAATCGTTCTTTATAGACATACCATAATGTAAGGATAATAATACACTATCCCATTCTACTTACCATTGTACCCAGTGGTCTACGTCTACTCGTCTACGTCTTTTGTGTTAGCAGGTTCAATTGTGAATTCGTTGTAATATATTTTTGACTTGAAGGTATGCAGAGAAGTTTACTATTCATAGCAAACCCAAGTCCGTCTAAATTCTACCTGAAGACTGCAAATTCTTCTTAATTCGATAAATCACCCTCCTCCTAGCCAAAACACTGACTTTCCTTCCCAGTAAGTCCCTGCGGCTTATTTCCAAACAAAATTTGTCCACCATTGCCGCCTTAAAAATCGAATCTTTTCATCATCGTCACCCACCCATGGCCAAGGTTAACTTAATGTTCGACTGGTTTCGTTTGATTTTCATTCAAACCAAACGTCTATTTCCATCGTAATCACTCTGCGCCAAATCAAAATTTCTTGACCCAGAATATTTAATGCCAGTCCTCCTCCTCACCTCAAAAAAAAAACACGTCCACACTACCGACATTAGCTGGCATTCATTATTGCAGAAAAAATAAATATTTAATGTACAAGCCTAACCATCCCAACCACCGCCACTCAACCAATACCACGGAAACCACCCCCAGCCTAACCACCGTAACCACGAACCTATCATCAACAACCAGCACCGTCAACATTACCCGAAAACACATTTCCAAATCCAAAGCGTGTCCTTCTCTCTCTCACCCAACAATCACCTTCGCTACCTCCTACTATGTGGCTCCTGTCAAATGATGTCATCAGCATACACGCTGCGCTGCACGCAAAATTACGAATCTCCTCTGCACTCTTACCCAAACGGATAAACCTCAAAGGGCACCAACTTCAAGTGCGCTGCCTGCCTGCAAAAATACCACAAACAAACAAATGCTACGCATACACACACTCACAAAAATCCGTGTGAGTGCCGAGTGGTGCTCCAAATCTACACTCTGCCAGAGAGGATCAAGCATGTTGACCTGATTTTCTGTTCAGTTTGGATTTTTTTTTTCCTTCTCCAGGATAATCCTTAACAAAGTAGATTTAAAGATTTTTTTCTGTTTTATTCTGTTCAGTTACCAGGACGAAAAATCACGTGCAAGCGTAATATGACATCGAGAAGAGGAGTAAAAACACTCATTTCTCTCACCCACAATACGCAAATGAATTTATCCATCCTTGTCAAAGTAGTACAGAGGCGCGTAGGGTGTTACAAGGCTGAAATGTCATTGTAAAGTGACACTTTTACTCCGACACCATTATCAATTGAACTCCTTCTATCCCGTTGTGCCGCAAAAAAGAAAAAGGAAAAAAAAAAAACATTTTTTTACAAAAATATCCTTAAACAATGATGAACATGATGTACAAGGAAGAGAAAGGCGGATTGGAAGGATTGGAAGGATTCTACTTGAAATAACATTGTTTGTGGCACAAAGTGCAAAACAAAGGGATTATGTCCTCTCGTTGAAGGATGACAGGCAAATAGATAGCGGACGACCGTAGTCGAAGCGAGACGGAGACAGATTGTGAAGCATTATCCTTTTTAAAACGACACAATAAACCCCGCAATTCACAATTTTTATCCGCATTTTATCCCCATGAAATAACATGAAATTCTATCAATATTTTCCTCAATTTTCCTTGTTTCCCTTGATTTTGCCATGCATTTTGCTGATATCCTTTCACCCTCTCTCTCTCTCTTTCTCTTTCTCTTACGTTTTACTTTCTCAATTTATTTTTAAAATCAGATTGACAATGTTGTTGTTTTTTTTCCGTTTGTTTGCTTTTGTGCTTTGCCTTAGCTCGTCCTTGTTTTGCTAGGATATGTATAAGGAAGGGTATTAGGCTAGGATCTATAGAGGCATCGTAGAGGATATAGATTGATGCAATCACTTCTAAAGAATTATGAAAAGGGTTCTCCACTCTGTCCAGGAGAGGAATGAAAAGAATCAATTTGACACTACCAGAGGATATTTAAAAAAGGTTGTTGATAGCAAGGATATGCACTTTTCATGCATATTCAATAAGCAGATAAACTAGAAAACAATTTGAATTTTTAAAAGACGCAGGAAGGGCTTTTTATGGTAGCCTCCCTAATGGGAACTTTTCTTGAAGCTTTTAGGACGCGATATGGTTTGAGTCAGTGGAACTATTGATGGAGGCGTTAAAGTCGTCGACAGCTTTGTGGACTGTACTGTTTAACAGAATTTTCTTACTTCGGCAGCAGTTAATTTCGAATATTTTCGATTTCGATTTCCAGGTAAACTCGGCTAAGTTAGTTCGAAAGTAGTTTCTGGTGCAGATCTCGGAAACCATGTTTCCAAACTGTTATACAAAAAATTCCCAATATATTTGCATTGCTCGTAGTGAATGTTAAGTTGAAGGGAAGTATACATATCCTTCTTTTTTGCTTGAAGATGGAGGGAGTTTAGTGGGTGGATGTCCGACACCTGGGGACCATAGCTGGCCTTGCCACCAGTGCAACACGTCAATGAATTTCCTAAATAATTGTGACAGTGCGCGTCCTTCAATCGTCTTCGGATGCAAATTTATGGTTTGTTAAACGATGCAGGACGTAACACAAAAAATTTCTGATTTCCCCAGTTCGAAGTAGTGAAAGAGAATTGTTGTCTCCTCTTTTACAATCAAAAAGCTTTATGTGTGCTCTGCTGGCTGCCTTCGATATGTTGACAACAGACGTACTCCTGCTCTGCTTCCTTCGGGTCCTTCAACCTTACGTTCCAGTGTGGGCTGAGCCTTGACAGTGATTTTCTACAGAAGCTGAGGGTCTTCATTCACAAAGGTCTTAATCTAGATTCCCAGTGTATGCCAAGCTTGGCTGCATGGTCTTCTATCAGCCAGTGTCCCGTGTTTATAGCGCAGCTGGAAATCGTGTTCCAACCTAGGCTGACCAGCTTTAAGAAGTGATTGTGAATCTTACCCTTAACGACTCCTGGTGGAACTCTTTCTTTGACTCTTTCTGTTAGCGAGCCGCTAAGAGCTGATCCTTGCCTAGCCAGACCGTTGGACAGGATCTCAGAGCGCTGTCGACATTGTACTTCTTGCTTCAGGGAGGCCACCCTACGATAGCTCCGTAGGTGAGAATTGGACGTACGACGGCTGTGTACATCAACGATGGTCACTGTCTAGATAACACTCTCATGTAGCATCGAAGCAAAACTCCTGACGCATTACTTTGCATCCTTACCAGACCATCAACTGTAGCAATATTTTCTAGAATTCGGAAGTATTCTACCCTATCCAATGGTGGTCCAGCAATACTTCAGTTTATGGTCACTTAATTGCGAAAAATAAATCCTTATTGGAGATGCTGTAGTCGACAATCTCGCCGGAATTATTTGCTGTGATAACAGTGACCTCACAATGTTTTCCTCTCTCCTGGTTTCTTTCTTTTTCTTTTATCAAAAGGCGCGAGAGGGCAATGCCCTCGTGTTACTATGGCCCTGCATCAGCCCTGCCACGATGTTTGGGTTAAGGGGGCACCATAAAAGCTGACTATTCCCATCAAGTGAAAGCAATCAGTAAACCATTTATGAATTTATGACCAACCACACTCAGTCAACTTCAATTTGACCATTGTCCAAGCCATTGTCGACGTATTACACCTTCGACCTCATTTAAGGCTGGGGGTGGCTTACAAATCCCCAGCTGGACATTTATCCATCCACAAACATCCTTTTTAGTATCCTAACCATTTACATATGTTGAAATATGATAATTTCTACTTTCACCAACCCTCTCGCACCCTTTATCACACAACCATTATGCAAATAAAAGACAAATCGAAAGGATATTCAGAGCAGGACACTCCTCCTCACTTTGAGTATCCTTTTCATAAAGAGATAGAAAAGTCATACAACTTCATTCAGCACCGCATTATAACCCTTTTCAAAGAGAACTGGCCTTTCGTTAGAACTGGACACACTAGTTAGGATACTTATACTCGTACTCGTATAACTTTTCCAAGGATCAATGCTTGAAAAGAAAAGATTTCTGTAATTGCTTTCAAACTACTTTTCCAGGAAATACTCGTACTCGTGCACACATGGTAAATAACTCATTTACAGGAGCTCTCTCTCTCTCTCTTGAAAGTGCAACCAGCAGCAGCATGAGCTATTAAAATACAAGTTCTCGAGTCCTTATTATTTCATTACTTTGAGAGGAGCTATTTTGTGGATTTTTTTTACGAGTATAGCCACAGGATACTCAAACGGCATTCAATTCAAGTGCGACAACACGACCTGTCCATATACCCAATAAAAAGGAAAAAAAAAGTTGCAAGGAAACTTTTTTCACTTTATAAAGTCCTTGCACGTGTATGTGTCTGTGTGGCTGTGTGGCTATGTAAATCTGAGGGATATTATATTTCACACAAACATCTTTGCCAGTGCGAATGAATTTAATTGCATTCTGCTTTACCCTAAGCGCTGTCACACTAGAAAGGATGTTACTATTACTTGCTTGTTATTCCGTTTGGTGGAGAGTCTATGGTCGTGCACATTATCCTTTTGTGCGCTTTTAAATGTGAAAATTAAAATATTTTTCCAGTTGTAGCGACAAATTTAGTTGTAATTAAATTTTCGTCTTTGTGTGTGCCCTATGGGGAAACGTTAGGGACCGTTTGTAAGGATTGGTTTGGGATTGGGATAAGAAGGAAGGGAAATGCCAAGGATATGAGACTGTTGCGGTGTAATTATGTGGAAATTCAGGATTTTTGAGTTGTAAAGATTTTTTTCTTTGCTGCTATTAGGGTCTTGCTGTGGAATTGTTTTAGTGCTGGGAGGGAGGGAGGTATGGGCAGCTGGATTGTTCTATTAAGTTCGGTGGAAGGGATGGGATGTCTTGGGAAGCTCGGTTACTTAATGGGGTCGGTTTGTTTAAAGTTTTGATTGGAGTTGGTGGGTTCATAAGCAAGTTCACGACATGGTTACTTACATGTACTTACTTTGCTTCGTTATCTGGATTGGCTTGTTAGGGGACGGAACTATACCTCAAGGTGGATTTTGTTATTTTTGTATTAAGTAGTATGTGGAGAGGTCTTGTAGTTGGTAAGTCGTTTATCATTTGGAGAGGTTTACCTGCACGCTCTAGGCTCTACATCTGGACAAAACGTTGCAGAAATGTGTCCCACAACAATCCAGGCTACACGCTGATGAGATCTGCACCATGGTAAACCTTCAAAAAGGTATTAAGGGCGCAAGAATACATAACTTCTCAGATAGTCTAGCAGCTCTTAAAACACTTTCGTCCAACTCAATGGACTCCAAGTCAGTTAAAAGCTACCCTGGTCACTAGGGAATTGCAGGCGATTCGTTGCCTAATAGATGAACTTGCTGGGGCTGGCTCAGAAACTACATTTATAGTACCAGAGCCTTATTATTGTGGCATCAACTGGTAACACAAACTTCGTCTAGCCCACTGAGAAAATGTCACGAGGCTTAAACAATCTAAGCGATTAATAAGGCCATATGCCTTCAAAGAAATCCTTAACTTAGGAGCTATCTCATAGGCCTCTGAGGTCTGGGGTATACAAATGAATCTGTGCCCAGAGACGGAATGTCCCTTCTGTCTCAGAAGGAAGTTAAACCATCCGACCTTATTCTCTGGCACTACATTGGTTAAAGAGACGTGTTTCCCACAAAGAAATACGTTCGTCAGTAGGGACGTACTAAACTTCATAAGAGAGCTGGTACATATATTAGGTTAACTCTCACCCTGCTTCAATCGATCTTTCAGGGCCCAGTGTCAGACATACATATGGGCAAGGGCGTAATATAAAAAATATGCACCGACTTCAACCTGAACTGGTGCCTCCATCCATATTGTCACGGACGGTCAATCGGCTGAGCTCCCATTTCGTAAACTCCAAATCAGTCCCATGCAACGAATCTGCAGCTCTGCTAGCCAAGCAAGGGTCCGCTGAACTGTTCATTAGACCCAAAGCCTTTTTGGAACCTCTGATTCTGCTTTCAAATATGCTCTACACAGATGGGAAGGCAATGTATGCATATCCCACTGGAACAACATTCGAGGACCCACACAGGCTAATAGAGCCGTCAGACTCTTTCATAAAAAAGGAAGAACTATCCTAAAATTTTGCAGAGACGACATAAGAAGGCTTCCTTTCAGATCACTGTCTGCTCAAGTACCGCATCCATAAAATGAGCATAACTGAGGATACCAGCTGCTGCCTTTGTCTAGAAGAGGATGTGTGGCTCCGTGCAACCTAGGCGAAGCATTTTTCATAGAGAAATCCTCTCTCAAACTGATCTGGGAAACTCCTCTGCAGTAGTAATTCTCGCCTTCATTAGGAAAGTAGAATCGTTGCTGGAACAATATCGGCATGTGGTTCAATAGATCTTCCTTGGTCGCAGTGCCTTTACGCTCAGTTTAAAAAATGTAGAGGTCATAGTCTACAGCGTTGTTGGACACCAGTATATCTTCTTCTTGTGAGTTCCTCCTGACTGTACTTACTCCATTCTCGACACAGGACCCACCTTCATCACTTAACTGAAATTAAGAACAAAATAGGCAACGCAATTTGTTGTAATAGTTTTTTTATTATTTTTATTTGATTCGTATTATATTTTACAAGCAATATAGACTGAGATATAGAAAAAAGGACTTTTGTAGTTGCTGTGAATATATTCTCTTGTTTGTTTGCTGCTAACTCCTCCTCTGCTTCCTAACATGTTGTATGGTTGTGTGCCTATTAAGGATAATTAATTTCTTCATTTGTTAACTTTTTTTTGGAGCACTAATATTTTCTTTCTAACGAGGCATGATTTGACGCATGATATGTGTGTGATGAATTATCTACCTCATCATGCCAATTTTTTTTTTTTTTTATAATTTTTCAGAGAATATTACAAAGTAGAAAATAAGAAAAAAAAACTGCTGCAAAAATTAGTCAACATATTTGACTCTGACTTGCGTTTGACCGTCTGCGCCGTGTTCGAAAACTATGACTTTTCGTTTGTTTTCCGTTGGTGATGTATCGGGGTTGTTGCTTTCGGTTGTAGATTCTGATGGTTGCTCTAGGGGATGGTTATTTGTATCGTTGTCTTCTGCATCTTTGCCTGTCCTATTGGACAGCTTGAAGTGAGTTTTTGTATTCTTGTCGTCCTTGCGGATTATTGGTTTGTATTTGGGCTCGTTCACTGGCTCGGGTGGTGGTTTGTCGGGGATTATGGGTAGATCTGGTAGATCGCATGGTTTTTTTAGGTAGTTATACACAGAGTCGACACGTTCTACTAGACGATTGATGTATCTTGTGGCTGTCCTATCGACGACAGACGGTGATTTTATGCAATCGTTGCCACCGAATTCACAAACCTGGAAAGTATTTTTAAAAAAAGGATGACAGTGTTGAAATCAACTTGTTTTCAAAAAAGTTTTTCAAAAGCAGTAATTTCTTGTGTAAATCATGTCTTGAGAGGATTGCTACATGAAATACTCTACTAAGTTTCTATCAGGCAGGTGTCTTATGCCACTTTTTTGAAAATAATGACAGAAATTTATCACAATTTATAGGATAACATTTAAGACTAAATGAAGTTAGAAAAATGACAGAAAGTGGAATGGGAATCAGAGCAGAATTTACGAGCTCATTTAAGGAAGGAACTATAACGCCTTATCCCTTTACGTATACGTACTTCCATTCCTAGATCAAGAAAATAAGCTTAGAAATGATGGGCGATCTTCATTATAAGTAGTTTCATCCGATGGATGCCATGACAAGCTTGGGAACAGACCGTACTGTCAACCGAATTTCGTAGAACTTTTTCGACTGATTGTGGCTATAATTTGCCAACGTTTCAATGTGTGGTTTCCTTAAATGAGTCAATGATATGGAATGCTAGAGTAACAACGCTCCTTCAACAGTTCCTTAAAAAAGTCTAATCGCAGATGATCGGTGGCGAAAGCAGGTTCCAAAACTGCTGATATCAAGGTTGCCAAACTTAGTGCATAAAATATTGATCTTTTGATTACTGGTGTGGCATCTTGGAACCAAGGCCTGAGTCCGAAGCGTCCAATTGCGGCAGCAAAAATTAGTTCCTGTATTTCAGTAGCTCACTTCGTTTCTGGTTACTTTGTTACCAGCTTCGTTTTCAAAGAAGAAAGGACCAATGATACTGTCATCCCAAAAGTTTGGACCAAACAGACATTCACTGAGTTCATGCTGACTTCTCTGCGACTGCGTGTGGATTTACGGATCCCTAAATCCTACAATTTTGCCTTTAGACATACCATCCATTTTAAAGCCCGCAGAGAGAGGCGATAATTGGATGGTAGTTTACTTGAACTCTTGAGTGAGTTGGACCTTGTAAGCAAATAATCCAAGGACTTCATGAAATATTCTCCCAACGGAAGTGAGACTGATGCTCATTTATTGAGTTATGTGTCGAATTGAAATTGTTGGGTATCCACAAACGTTTTGGGCAGTAGCAGTGATTCTGTTGTCTGTTCACACCGCACGAGCAGAGCTCTTCTTATCCGTAAGCATGCTAATTTGGCCAACTTTCTTTATTAATTTCTTTTCACTAGTCGCTGATACAGTTTCTACAATACAGTCAGTTACACTTTGGAAATGATTTCTCAACATTTTCCAGCGTTTTTCAAGCCTAAAACGATTGATTTCTTACCGCGAAGGCTTGTCCTGGATATCAAAAGGAGAAGCGAATAAGACTGCTCCAATAATAAATTGAAAGCTTTAGGGGAGACGTAACTTAGATGCTGATATGCTTACAAATTTAACGCAAATCGGGCGCCAATTTCAGGCAGACTATAGAGAATTTGATTTCCGAAGCCTCTATCAAACATTTTTACAATAATGGCAGCCAGAAACAAATTATTAACCCCGAGGCTATGCGTTTTCACTTGACCCAATTTATTTAAAATTTTCTGCGTCAAAACTGGACATGTTTAGGGTCGCACTTCATTCCAAATGCATTCCACAAAAACTCATGGTATAGTCGCAGAACTCAACCCCCTAAATCCACGAGAAGTCGTAAAAGTTGAATACAACTGCGTGCATTCTTGTGTTATTTTGATCCTGCAAAGTAGACAGGTACTTAGAGGTACTTATGTAGCACATTAAAAATGTCGCAATGCGCCTACATCCCTATAATCAATCTAGAGGCACTTATTGGTCTGTCCGTTCTAAATTAAGTGTGAATGCAAATACGTTGCACTATCATTACCCTGTCCTTCATTCTAGGTATTTTTAGAAAGCTGATTACAGACTTCCTTCGCCACATTAGCACTGACCGACAGCCCCCACTTACCTCTATAATCATACCCACTTCGCTTCCATAAACATAATTTATCCAAACATTCACAAACTTACCCTATAATGATGCAATATTCCCGCATCTGGTGGAACATTTAGCGATCCCTTCCCCGGAGAGAATTCCCATACAAAATGATTGCCAGCTTCGACTACTGTTTCTGGGCGGCATATGTACTTTGAGCGCTGCTTCTGTGGGTGGAGTTTTGAGCGCCTGGGGAACAAATAACAAAAAAATGAAAAAATTAATAAAATAAATTACGCTAACAAAATTGAGCAGGAACTCATAGAATTAGTCATTAAATAATGTAATTACTTAAATTACATTGTGTACTGTCATTATCCTTGTGGAACAATGCCATGGAAATTGGTCGAATTACGGATTACATAGAATGCATGGCTGCCATATGCCAAGTCCCATGCGATTAGACTTTGTTAATTATTGTATTAAGATCGTTAGATTGGAGGCAATGTTTATGTTCTAGATACAAATCGAGACAAATTGAACATTTCTATGGGGGGAGGGCGTATACTCGTAGTCGAACGCCTGTGTCGGGGTGCTAGGTCCTTCAACTCTGTAAAGGGGGCTTATGGTAGTTTGAATACATTTTGTTTAGATATCCATCGATTTTTGGAAAAACTATTATTCCGCAGGCTTCCATTAAAATTATCAAACTAGATCCTCTTATGTATGCTGCTAGGTCATCGAACTGAGAGATACTCTTTCCAAATGGATATCTTCCGCAATAACTTCTCTTGAAGCACACCTCGTTTGATGAGGCTAATATTTTCAAGTTATCAATTATCTCAGGCAGTCTATCAGCTCAATTCCTTGCAAAGGACAACAATCGTAGAAGATTCGTGTTCTCAACCTTCTCTTAACCAGACGTAGACATTTTCAGAGCATCAGAGCTCACAATTCTTTCCTTTCCTCCTCCAGAAATGGCTCTCACTCTTCAAGAGAACTTACAAATCCGTCACCTATTGTCGATCACTGGTCCCAATAAACTATACTTAACTGCCTCAATGGAATCGTACTGTCGGTCGGTCTTTTAGTTTAAACCCCTAGCAGCAGGGATGAATAGAAGTGACCATGGCACTCCTCATTCCACTTTAGATCTCCTCGAATACGACAAAATAAATGGTGTGCGTCACAGAGGTAGTAGAAAGGCAGGTGCTCATTCGTTCTGCCGCGATACCTTGGATCCACTTCATCTTTCCGTGGAGCTAAACACCTGATAGTCGTCAAGGACGTTAATCTGATCTAGTTCTACCAACGCGATATCTTCATAAACAAAGCTGAAATGTCTTCATCCAATCAACAGACCTGAAAACACAAACTGAATCCTTAAAGCATCAAGAACCAGACCCCAATAGAAGACACTCCTTCCATTTCCATAACTAAAAACTGCTGAAATACCCTCGTGTATATGCGCCTTTATTTGGTCCTTTTTTGAGTAAACAATTCGCAGGAAGCCCACATTTCTGAACAAAACCAAAAATTAACAACAAAACCAACTCACCTCCTTGTCTTTCTCTGTGTCACCAGGGCCGCCCGTAATCTCTGATTCGCACTCTTCGTCTGATATAACCACGGATCGTCTTGAAATTGTAAATAGAAAAACGCATTCTGGAAGGAGTATGCACCCGCATTGCGGTTCTTATACCGCTTATCTAACCAACTAAACACAAAGAGAAAAGTTTCAAAACATTCGTTACTTGGTTTTGCCTCATTTCCGACACCAACAGCCAACGATGCCGTCGACCACAACCAAACCTAGAACTTACCTAATTAATTCGTTTAATGTATCCCCGTGCCGTGGAATTATAAATTCATCCAAATCCACCAGCGCCAGGTACCTATATCTATACATATTCCTATATAAACAATCATTTAGCGCCGCAAACAACCCCTCGGTGCGTATCTCTTTTTGTGAACGCATCCGCAGATCCCAAGGGAGAATGGTTACAGTAGGCTTAGTGTAGGTGCTTTCGTATTTTCGTGTGATATTCGCGCCACCGTGAGCCTTGGCATCTAAAAAAAAGACGACGGTAAGGATATATGTACACAGGGTATTTAAATAAGAGATGCGCCTCACCAGGTGGCGTTGAGCTTTCTTTTCCAAGAAATTCCGGTTTCTCCCCGTCCGCTGCGGTTAGATTCCCCGGTATACTTCCGTCGATATAGTGATTCAGCACACATGTTGCATGGTTGCCGAGGGTGTGGTTGTAAAAGGTGAAGTGCGACACCCCCAGTAATGAGTTGAACTCCAGGTACTCCATCAGATACAATGCCTGGTCATAGTTAAAGTGGAATGGCTTCACACATATGGCTATCTTATCGGCAATCTGGTCAACTGGAGACACCGACGCCGATGACGACCGATTCGCAAAATCGGGATCTTGATCGGTATTCCGGACTCGTAATATATTTCCCGGTGGTGCTCGCAATCGACTGACAATGCTCACCGACTGGGGTACATCCAGTTCGGCGGTTCGCAGGGGACAAAGGACAAAACAAGCACTGTACTTGAGATTCCAGTTCTCTCGAATTACCTACGTTCGTTCGAAGATGGCCAAAGAAAGGATAAACATTTCGGCACGAGTTGATTGAATTCTGTCGTGCAATGTGTACATACCTTAACCCTCGCCATAACCGTTGCTGAATTGTATCTCGTGTGATTGTTTGCATCACGGTATGTGTACCAAAAGCGACACCACACCCGCTCGGGGCCGCGGGTTTTTGTTGCTCCAACAACGCGTACTAGCTTCGCCCCGTCCCGCCGGTCGTAGTACGCCGAGAAGACGAAGAATTTGAAACGTGTCCCGTTGACAACTTGCCAGGAGCCATCTGTTGGCCGCATTCCAACCGGATAGTGGGGGAGGGTTTGCTCAATTTTCTCTGGCAGCATTTTACCCCATGGTATTGCTTGAACGTTGTTCATGTTGCCACCACCGGTACCGGTGACACTGCTGCCGACTCCGCCCCCTCCAGTGGCCTGTCGACCGTTGGCACCTTCGTTGTTATTGGTGTTGTCGTCGTTTAATGCATTTGAAATGCCCATTGATAAACGATCTGCAATTAAATGGTGGCAATGAGAAAATGTTTCAGATGCACGACATGGCATGTTTGTTTGCTATGTGCAGCATTCGGAGATGTTAAAGGGAGCTTTGGGGTCCCCTTCCGAGTGCCAACCTTTGTTAAAGGAAGAATTTTCATTGTGCCACTTAAATTATGTTGATGCACCTAGATTACTTGTCAAATGAAAGTAGTGCTGGGAGTGAGTTTTGAGGGTACAGGAGATTTAAAATTGCTTGTCATTGGGTGATTTCCAATCCTTAAGAACGGGGACAGTGGACTTCGGTTGTGTACTGTGCAATTTACGGTCTAACATGACTCAGGATGGGAAACCCCAAATAAGTCCTTTGAAGCTGGAACTTAAACACTTTAGGGATCAAACTTAAGAGAGGACATTGAGCCTTAGAGCTAATTTTTCGATAGTTTGGTGCTTTCCTATCCTTAATTGTGTCTCAAATTATCAGCTTAAAATAGAGCTTCCCGTTTGCAAAGAATTCAGTTAAAGAATGGAAGACTTTTCAAAAAGGATTCTTGCGTTGTTATGACTTAGTCTCTACCTAAGCCTCCATGAGTTCAGATTGAAGAGCTTAGAGACCAAATTTCTACAGCATTTGAAGTTATTTATTTAATAGTGACTTTGAGGCTTTAAAAAAGTGAATTGAGGAACTTGAAGAGTTGGAAGTGATACTCCAGGATAGGTCGAAGCAAGGCTTTGAGTTTGCAGAGCCATGCAAGGAACTTGACTCTGATATGTAGATCATAGCTACGGACTTTAAGTCTGTCTGCGAATTAGGCTGGTAGTGGGGCTTAAAGGTTTTAAGAGTTGCGAAGTGTGGTGAAACTTTTTTCTTTAAAATTGTGAGCTTCAAGTGTAGTCATTGAACAAGTTTAGGACAAGTTATAGAAATTGCTAGGCTTCAGAACAGGGGTCTTTCATTTTGTGCCGAATATAGATTAAGATCCATATGCCCCAAGCCCCAACATCTTGCATATGGCACAGAGGCCTTTCATGTCGTTGCTGTATTTCCATGAAATTTTGGTAAAATTTATAAAGCCGGTTCATCAAAGCCCATCGTAGAAACGATGTTTAGACTTATTCAGGTCTTCTTACCAGGTCGGCACTGTAAGATCGGTGAGAGTCGATGAGGGTATGGATGCACCATTGTTTTTAGTAATTTTGATTAATTTTAGCAAACTTTCTGTGGGGGCTTGATAGTCTACGTTGGTTTTTTAAAAAAGATAAACTTGACAGACCGTATTACCTTCCCAATAATACCATCTGCCAATTGCATGTTTGTAAAAAAATTTGACTGTTTTTTCTACCAGTGATGCATTTATTTGATGGATTTCGAAAAAAAGGAAAGAAAGGATCTAGTAGAAGAAGGAAAAGTAGGATCAAACAGAAGATGAAAGTCGTACTTACCATGTATTTTTAATTTATTGTCACTGCGAAATTGAAAGATGCCTAATTTATTATCACTCATTAGTAAGCTGCCATCCAGGAGGTCATAGTCCTCCTAGAGAAAGAAAAAAATTGTAAAAATCACGTATTAATAGGACAAAATGAAAATTTTCTGAACCCTGTCGAAAATCTCAAGACCGGAATGAATCCGCTCTCCGCATCCATTTCACGTTTCATAAAATCCTGCCTTATACCACTCGTAGCTTTGAAATATGTACATATGTATTCCCTCCTTAACAATGTCCTTATGTCCACCAAAGGAAACGTGGTAGAAATAATCCAAAAAAGGACGTGATTTCCAATTTTATAAAAAACCTTAAAACGTTGATTTTGTTCATCAATCCCAATAGAGATACACGCCATCAAACACCCGAATCCTTTCCATCGAGCTTGCTCCCACGTCGAACCACACGGGACAACCATACACGAGCATGGACCAGATGAGGGCCATGTAGCAGATTACCTTCACCCTCGCATCGAGTTGGCTGCTATAAAACAGTCTCTTTGTGAGGGTGAAAGCCGCTTTGGCTCTGCCCAGAGTAGCATCTATATCTTTGTTAAAATAAAGATACTGGTCTAGCCAGAACCCAAAGTATCTGACTACATTTTGAGACGTTAATGGTTGCCTGTGCTGTCCCACGATTGAGAACTTTCGCCGATTATTTCTCGTATCTGCAGAGGACCCAGATAACGACGTCCTAAACAGGATGGTTTCTGACTTCTGGAAGTTGATCTTCCGCTTCCAGTCGTCGCAATATCGCTTGATCAAGTATAAATAATCATTCGGCGATTCAGTAATCGCCATCTGCCAATCGCCGTCCGTCTATAACTACAGGGTGAGTGATATAATATATGATACAAGCTTACTGGAATCACCCCACTTTCCATTTTTACATTAAGAATACACAAACAATTGCCCTTTCAAAATATAAAGGCGCCCTCTATAACTCTTCAATACATGGTGTTAAGCCACGCCCATTTTTTGGAGGCGCTTTCTAAAACAAAAAAAGCATGTTTTGCTTTTTCAAATCGGCTACGTTTTTGCCAAGAGTAATTCAAAAATCTGAGTCCACCAAAAAGCCAGAGCAAGAATTTTTGTAAAGGTTTTAAAAATTTCTGAGAGTAAAGTAGTTTCCAGAGGTTTTTCAAAGTTCGAGTTGACCCATATTATTCCATTTTTTGTACTTAATTACCAGACGGCAGGGACGGTGGTCGAATTTGGTGAAATCGAATACCAATACGGTGTCCTTGTGTGGCAAATCCTCGACTGCCCTAATTCAAAATCTTTCTACACATGTTATTCAAAATGTGTTATTCAAATCTCACCAAAGAAACAATTTAGATCTCAGACACTTCAGGGCAGCCTTTGTCACATATAGGATCACAAAACCACAAATTTGCTTGGTGTGACAGGGGTTGCATGCATTTAAAGATGGCTTTATCTAGGCGTTTAAAATAGACATGTCATAGAATCGCGAAACCTTTTTCAAATTTCACATAATTTTTCCTTTTCTTTCATTGTATTCCTTGGAACCAAAATTTCAGTAAGAAAAAATTCCTTGGCCACAAATTATAAATGAATAAATCAATTATATACAACTACGTACTCCATTGAGATGGATATAAGGACTAAAACGCAAACCACATAATTTCCGATGTTGACCTTTTCAAAAATTCCACCTCTCAGACTTTAAGGCGTTTGAAAAATTGACAACCTCTAATGTGACTAATTACCAAGTCAAAGAAGAATAAGTAATAATGTCTCATCGGAAAAGGGTTGAAAGTTTCACCCCCTCAAAGTGGTTTTTAATCGAACACTTAAAAGGCTTTCGAGATTCATGTCAATAGAATGATAAAAATCAATTAACCTTCGGGAACAAAGCCTCTGGAACTACTCTCCTTAAAGACTACAATGGCAATACAAAGACAATGGACTGAGGATGTTTGTTGAATGGAAACGTTTGCGGACGAAGAGGTTATTTGGAAAAATGTGATTTTGTCGTTGTTTTTTTCTCTAGGTGATGTTTTGAGGGTTTCATGGCACTAATTTGTCACTTGAGGAATAGTAATTACGGGAAAGTTGAACTTGTGTTTATGGATTTGTAAGAGGGGTAGTTGTGGTCAAGATTTTCAAATTGATTTTGGATTAAATTGGTTAACGATTGATGAGAATATGCGACAGCATATTTAACCTTTTATGGTCATTAGGTGGGATGTCTTTATTGACGAGTAAGTGGTTTAAATGATTTAGGCCGCAAGGTATCTTGCCATCTGTCATGAGTCCACAAATTCAAAACACAGTCTTCGGGTTGAATCTGGTTATCGTTTTAGTCCATAAAGACGCCTTTCTAATAGGCAGACTCTTGAAGACGCCATTTTACATTTTTTGGGTTGACTAGGACAGTTTTTTGGCACATTTTTACTTCTTATCTTCTGTTCACACACTCACTTCTCACCAACGACCAGTGGGTAGTCCCTAGTGTCTTCGGATTTAAGTCAGAATAACCAATTGTCGGCACCAGCAAAACTTGGAGTTATTTTTGAAGCAACTTGGCCACCACCAGAGAAAATGAAGGTGATTTCCTCCCGATTATTGGGTTGCAAGTATTTCTGTCTGAAATGTAGACGAGCTCAAGAAGGGTTTGCTAGCTTCAACGTCACATTTTTAAATCACCAGTGAAACAAAAGAGCTTGTATTCCTGTGGGCGGGGCTTGCATTTATACCAGGAAGGAATTCTGAATTCGGATTCTGCTGAAGTAGTATTTTTGGAATACGTTGGCTAGATTAGCTTTCTTGCAAATAACCGGAATCAAGTGGAAATTGTTATACCCATAGCCAATGTTGTTCAAATGCACTGTGTGAGGACAAGGTCTGGCTTCCAGTTGCATGTTTAAGTCGACCATCATTCACATTTCGGCAGAAAGTTGATTCTCTCAACTTCCTCAATATAGGGCCTTCGTTAGCCTTTGTATCTGAAACCACTTTGTGTAAGTCTGACAACCCTCGTGTGTAGTTGATGTTAGCCCCCAATTTTCTGATCTATTAGCGCTGCTTGGTTATTATTTGACCATAGCGCAGAGAATTTCCCGTAACAGTTGCGCTTTCGTCCTTTGCAAAAAAATTCAGGCCGATTTGCTACTGTACCCCTTTCAAAGCCACAATCCACGACAATGCTAACCTTCTTTTGGTTGAGAAGAGGTCCTCACTCATTATAGAGCTGCTCGTAAACATCTCTCCACTGGTACTGAAGTGTAGGTGAAGTCCTCAAGTTTCAACTAGGTGATTGTGCTGAGCTTAAGCAGGAGGGAACAACAAGCAACATTCTATACTCTATACCTCTCAATCTCCATTTATCTAAGAACCGTCTTATGAACTCCATACATATGTACCTATAACCACTCAAAAATTGGGATCACTATGTCCCTTCTCGACTCCAAAAACTGCTCATCCCCACCAAACCCGTTCAAGTAATACCTCCAATCCTCTGGGAAAGTCCCCTTCCTAAGTAAAAACAATTTCTTAAAATTTCCCTTAAAACCCATACAAACTATAAGCTCCTTACGCTCACAAAAAAAAACGAAGCAGCAACCCCTTTCTCCATAAAACTCATCCGGAACTAACTTTCTTATTAAAAGCCGATAAATACCTCTTAATACCCTCCTCTGCTCCCCTCCATTCAACCCCAACATAATTTTCAATAAAAATTCATTTAAATAAAGGAAACCAATTTATGCCCTCCGTCCATACAAAATGAAAGGATAGCTCGTCCGCAGAAATTTTCGCGAAACCAAAGGAAGTCCTTGCTCCACCATTGTGGAACTGTGTTCCACCCTATAAAATATTTAATTCAATTCTCCTTACCTTTACATTATCATAATCTGGCAGTGAATCACCCAAACGGCTGCCAAGATTTCCATGCCTCAGTACAACCATTCCACCGTGGCTCTTCTCGTCGATCATAAAGAGCTGCTTGTTCCATTTCCACGTGGCAAGGGGTAGAAGAAAAACACCAACAAAAAAAGGATAACAATAGTTAATTTGAATTTAGTGTTTAAAATCCTTAAAAAAAAAAGAAGGAAAATAGTAATTTTCATTGGTGCCATCCGCGCAGGACCTCTGAAAGGTTTAATTACAAGATGGAGCCCGACTTAAGGAGTGTTTTGTACTTACACTAAGCTTTGACATTCAGCAACAGGAAGAAAGGAAAGAATTAAGAAAAGAAATAAAATTTTTTTTTAATTAGCACTGCGGAATAATTGCTTTGGTTGCTAACAAACACAAACACACACGCAGAGGAAGAGTGCTCTGGATGCTGGAACACACACTGTTGAGCGGAGAGGCGAGCAAACTCCTTGGAAAAACTCTCTAGAACTGGAAATGATTCTAATGGAATAAGTGTAGTCCCAGTTTGAAGAGGGTGAGTGTTGACTAAATGGATTGATCAGGAAAATTATTGTTAAATGGAGCGTGGGAAACTACTTTAATTATGCTTAGCTACTTGGCGCTATCGGAGGATTATGGTGGTGGAGAAATACGATGATGAACCTACTTGTGGGTGTACACGTGTAGAGGAAAATCGTGCGGTGTTTTGAGAGCATGTGAGGGGTTTCCTTGTATTTGAATTCGCTGTGCTATGGTACGTAGATGTCTTCAAAAATAGGAGTTGGGAATTCCCCTACCAACTACAAACTCTCTGCGGCACTAGGAGGCTCTACTTCTACCTTCCAAGCAGACATTTTTGCTATCAAGCTCTGTGCCAGAGAGTGCATAAAAAAAACATGCTACCAGAGGGGCAACTAGCCCGAAATGCTCTCATGTCCTTTGAACGAAGCCGGACCCAGTGCCCAGTCTCCATTTATTGGCCCGAACCATTCTGTGGTCTAAATCACTGAGAAAGCTCCCTCACTGGAGCTCATGAGCTGGCTTAAGGCAACAGGTCCTAGCTCCTCGCGACCATTCGTATTGTGCATGTTATGGAAAATGGAAGGGACCTACAGTTCAGAGCCTCATTCATCCGAACGGTTTCTTGTTAAATTGAGAAGCTTTCTCGTGGTTGTCATTACTCTCGGACGTTTGTCAGACATTTTGGTGTTTTCTGGGTTTCGAACCTTGAACCTCCAGCGCCCACTGGCTTAAGACATGCCAATGAATTCGTCGATTTCTCAAAAAAGAAGGAAAGGGATTCTAGCGATGAACAAATACAACGCTAGGAACCTAAGGGACTTCTCACTATTTCTCTATCAAATATGTACCACCTCAAGAATATTGGCATTAGCCAATCGGTCAGAGCCGACTATGCCTTTAGGATACTGCAAGTGCTGAAAAATCGTTTGTATATATCCCGCTGTTGCTAGAGCTAGAATCAAATACTTTTTATCCAGGCTTTATATCGCCTTCTGATGTCACCTTCTTCTTATCTCAAGCAATCTGGAGCTTCGTCCTTGAACTTGATTTAAGTTAGTTACACCGTTTCTAAGGGGATAGCACAAAGGAGCTCTATGAGGTGGTAGTGCTTCTCGAGGCTATTTTTCTTTATCGCTCATCACCAAGATTTTTCTTAAAAAACAGATATTAGATACGTTTAGCTGCCTTACTTTGCCTATTTGGTTGGCGCCACTTTGATTTTGCAACATTTTTCGAGATTTCGATACCGAATGACCGTCCTACTGAAGACTGTTACATTTGAAATAGTTTGCTGCACTCTGCATAGTCGGGAGCTTACTAAACTTAGACTTTTCTACTTTTTATGAGCCTTTATTAAAAACTATTTCGAGGTCCTCCTTAGGGCTACCTTTAAAGGCCCATTCATATCCAGTCGGACCAAAAACTAGCCAACGTTTTTCCTTTTTCAAGAATACTTCAAAGATTGTTGGCTTTCAGGAACCAAATGATCTTGAATTGATCCAAGGTGATCCTCAAACTAGCTTTAATTATTACTTCCTTTCTGACTTCCTTACTTACGTATACATGGGTCATATACGGCCGCAACTTCAAACTAACACTTTTTCTGGGCTGATCCCCATCTATCTTTCAAACCGAGGTTTTTGCAATTGAGCTATGTGCCAGAGGTGCATCAGACGCAACCTCCGTAAAAAACAAATTGTCTTCTTTTCCGACAGTCTGGCGGCGATAATGGCTCTGAAATCCTTTTGTTTTGGTCCCAGCTCGTCTGGAACTGGCTGGACGCCCTAAAGCAACTAGCTGCTCACAAGCAAATTACAATTCATTTGGGTTCCAGGACATGAGGGAATAGGGCAATGAGATTGCTGATGATCGCAATCTTCATTCAATGGCCCGTCTCCATTTTGCGGCTTATCCACCAGCAACATAAAAATGGAGCTTAACTCATGAAATCATCAAGAGAGGATCTGAAAATGGAACTCAACAACCAAGCTACGTCAAGGCAAGAGATTCCTCGTCGCTTCCGATAGCAAGAGAAGTCAGGAAATTCTAGCACTGACTTCCTCACCGGAAACTGTTCACTCAACTACCATCTCCACAAGATGGGCATAAGTTCTACGGACACATGCCGATTGTGTCTGGAAGATCAAGAGACTGCTGAGCATATCCTGTGCGACTGTCCCGCCCAGTGAAGTACACTTCATGTGACGCAAATACTCAGTGAAATCGCCAAAATTCACAGAATATCTTGTGGTCCTACATGTCTAGGTTGTGACTATTTAAATCGTAGTTTGTCACCTGTCATCTGGCCTCCTTTTGGCTCTTGATAGCTGATTGTGTTTGTCAGTTAGAAATTCCATTTTGGCTTACTGCCTGACGGGTTATTACCCAATTCACTATCCCTGTTATGAAAACGTCACAAGAAGATGTCTTAAGTTCAGAGTCTCTAAACCGTGACAGTTCCTCAAATCATGTACATAGACACATGTTAGAACACCCTCTTAACTCATCCAGCTACGGTTCCCTTGTGAATTTCTCTGATGTTATCTTCTAAAGATGTTTACATATGTAGATCTGCGTTGTAGCACTAATCCCCCGCAGGCAACCCCATTCTCGCTTACATCACATCTCAACCACGTCTACTTTCTAAAGCACATGCAACTCCTTTACTTCAGACAGATCCTTGAAAGATAAAACAGAAAAAAAAACCCAAGCACTCATTCAGTAGACATAATGACGTCGTCGAAAGTGTACTGCAATTCGCACCAATTACACAGGAGAACGATGTCATGGAAAAAAAACATCAAACGCACTTCACTCCACTGCAACTGCATACAAAAACGGAATACTAAAAGGACTAACAATACAAAGCGCAGCTATAGTCCTTGAAACACGTCTGCACACGGAATACATAGAAAAAAAAATCGTTTTGTTTCTAAAAAACAGTTGAATGACATTGAATCTGTTGAACTCGTATCTACTGACTGAAGGGACAACAAAGCGCACACTAACACAAAACCAAAATTTAGACAGGTTGACAATTTCCCATAGCTACTCACCTCTGTCAGGATAATTAACCCAAAGACCGCGAAAAACGCGATAACAATTAAAAAGCTCATCCCAGCCCGCTCCCTGGCACCCCAAGAATTCTTTTTGTTTCGCTTAACACGCGAATGTGAGTGAGGATGCACATTTCCACCCAAATGAGAGCCACCACCACCGCCGCTGCCCGGGCCAATTAGATTGGCCGTCGATGAACTGGATGAATACAAGGACCCCGATGAACCGGACATTTGGCTGTGAAGTTTCCCTGATGATCCTGATTTGTATTTCGCCAAGCTGTCGTTGGAGCCCCCCAATGATGAGTTCTGATGCTTTGGGGGGCTCCGACTCAGGTACATAATCGTGACGGATACCAAGGATAACACCCCGAAAGCACTAGCACTCGAAGGAGATACAATTTACGTTTGTTGCTCGGTTCTCAAAGGGATTTTTAATTAAAACACACAATTTTCACTTGACACTAGCAAATGTCAATAATATCATGATGACATTTCTTACACAATGCACACACACACACACATACACTCAAGGATCACAAGGATGCTGTTGCTGCTGCTACTGTCAAGAGGTGCACTTGAAAATTGCCCACAGGCGGAAAAATTCACTCAAAAAAATCAACGAGAATCGAGGAAAACCGAACACAATTCGTTGCGAGTTCTCGATGATGATGATGATGTGATCCCTGATGTTTCTGTTGTTGTTGTTGTTTTTGTTATTACATGAGAATCCTTGAACTCGTCGTTTGTTTTTTTTCGCCGAACTGCACTCTCAAAATAATTGGTTGACAATCCTACACACTGCGGCACACTGCACTGAAATGCACTGAACTACACTGTCTCCACGGCAGCGACACGTCTCAATGACGGAAATGCAAACGGAAAACAACAACGGCACAATCAGGAAAAATCAATAAACACAATTTTCATGTGGCGACACTGGTGGTAGTGGTAGTGGGAGTGGAGCGCGCTGTTAAGCAGGACGAGAGGCGTTTGATTAGTATAGGATGGGGTGGCATGCACTTTCTCTCCCCTTGCAAGGGTCCTATTCACACGAGTATTGCGGAAAATTGTTGGTTTTCCAATAATTTTGCACACACTATCCTTTTGGAGACACTTTCACTTTGGCATCCTTCACTAAATGAATTCAATTGTGTTATGCTTCAGACTTGCAGTCGCCATAGATGTCCTAATTTTTTTTTTTTTCCTTTATTCTCCCTTAGCACAGGAGGACGGAATTTTGCTAGTCGAACTTGCGTTTGTTGGCTTTTTGGCAGGGTAAATAAAAATATAGACAGGATGAAGGATGGATTAAGATGTTGGTGGCATTTCGGTTGGTCATGCGCACTGAGGCAGGGTGAAGGATATTTTCAATATTGCCAGGTGCAAGGGAATTTTTTTTGCTGGTGGTAGAATTTAAAAGGATTTCAAGTGAGACAAACTATTTCAATCGAAATTTATTTAGTCAGGCTTAGTATTCAAATGTTTTTCAGATACAGATTCAAAATAAATTTGTCTATCTGCACACTACAACTCGTAGTGTGAATATCACTTGCTAACTGATGGCTGATAGTGAGTTCCGAATCATCTACCCTCTAGAACACATCAACCCCGCGATTGTAGCACCAAGCTCGTCTGTAAGGCTGCTTTGCATGTTCTCTCTAAACAAGTGCTCTGACTAATTGCTTCAAATTATTTGTTTGAGGTCAATTAAATCGTAGAAAATAGAAATTGATTACATTTTTTTTGTTTTTGTTTTTAATCTTCAGTTATCAGTCGTTTATAGCGATAAGAAAAATTCATATACAGTTGGACACAAAAAATTAGCACCATAAGCGTGTTATTAGCATTTATGAGCAATATTTCGTAGTCGGTTATGCTTTTTCACTCCTGGCTATCGAATCTCATTAGTCGAAGTGTGCTTCTGATATTTTAAGTAAAACCTTTCACAATGGCAGCGGTTGGGTTATTATCCTGTTGGAAGACCCATCTCAATGGCATTTCCCGGAAGTCAATGACAACTTAATTTCCCCCACCAATTTCGACAAAATTGTACGCTGGTCTATTTAAGGCTTAATCCAATATAATAGGCCAACACGATGGTAGAAAAAAACATTTACAAACCATTATGCTGCAACCGCCGTGTTTGACGGTATTTGTGGTGTAAGTTGGTTTAAAACCCGTGTTTGTGGCCTTCGAACCTAACAACGAGACCCGACATCACTGAACAGCATGATTGCTGTTGTTCTCGTTAGACCATGGAAGGTTCCTTCATTTAAAAACTGAAATGAATGCCAATACGGGGCTTATGGCGCTATTTTTTGACCGCAGCTGTATGCGCCGAAATTTTCTTTTCGATAACTTGAGCATTTCAATACGAAACATCATCGTAAACTTAGAAGTAATGTGCGAGATCATTGGTTATGTAAGGTTACTACTCCGTGGCAAAGCCTTGGCATTCACAGAGCAGTAGTGTTATGTCCTCTGAGGCATATGGGTCACCTTATTCGAGAAACTTAACCGCATTGCGTGCTTCCTCAGAAGGCAGTGAATCCCTATCGTTATTCTTAACCTCGTTCCGCTAAGTTTTATAAATTTCCCTAGATTTTTTCTGATCGAGCACTGGCCACAAGGCCTTAGACCCCCGGTACCCTTCTCAGTTCGACCATTTTTGGTCAGCTTAGCAGAAAATTCTCTCGAGAATAACTATGCCTCCAATTATGTCACTTTGAAAGAGCTCAGCTCCTTTTCTGGTCAGGAGCACAGGACTTTCGTTACCGTAAATGGGGAATAAAAATATGTGAATTCACGTCAAAATTTCGTAATTCATTTATCTGAAGAGCTGACAAAATGGAACGAAAATCATTCTACTAAAATAGGACCCTTTCTTCCACTGTCCACTTTTCGTAGTTCTTCTCGGATGAAGTGTCCTCCTGCTGAAGGTTTCTGGTCCCACGAACAGTCCCTTAAGCAATGCTTTTCTAGCAACAGTTTCATTTGAGGAAAATGCTGGGAATTGTGCACTTGTTTTTGACCTAAACACACTTGTCCCTAGGTTACCTTGATCATTTCATGCCTCTCTGGCTCATTCGTTTCTATGCTATGCTATGTTTTTCGGTGCAGTGTTTGACAACGCTATTGGTCAGAAGATTTGCAGAAGAGTTGCCACATTGAAGAGGGAGTCCCGGTCGATGCATATTCCTTTCGATAATCCTTCTCTTATGATTGATTGCCCTATTTTTTTCCCCCTTAATCGCTAGATGTAGAGGTAATGGATGAAGGATTCAATCCATCGTCCCCAGCCTCATACCTTACCATACCAAACCATACCTGATCTTTACTTCCAGGACACATACACGATATTTCAATCTCCAGCAATTTAAAAACAGAACATTCGTAGACATCTTGGGGCACTTTTCTAGCGTAATAGGCTAACACAGACTGACTGATTATTTAAGAAACAAAAGAAAATATCCTCCAATGAGATACGTAAGTGAGATAAAAAATGGTGCCGGGCTGCATATGTATAAATAATAAAATATTACGATTGAAGTAGTTATGGATATGATTTCTAAAATATTTGCAAAAGAATCAGAAATTACGTCCACAAATGCAGAAAAGTGGCTGCGTTATTGCGTTGCCCCAAAACCTACTTAAAAAAAAAAGTGACTTCGCCTAGCCTATGTACAAAGAAACAACACGTTTATCTATCTCCTTTTTCCAATTTCATACATTACTTGCTGCAATTTCTTAAATAAATATTTTTGAAATTTTGTTTCTTTCCAGGCCAATCAACATTTTATCCGCAAGGCTCTCACTCATCATCCATTTTCCAATTCCAATTCACGGAGATTTTTTTCATTACCATAGCGTTGACAGTTCTCTCTCCAATACAACAAAAATATTACACTTTGCCAGTTGCCCCTCAAATTTGTACGAAAGCGATGATCTTCAGTGCGAAATACTTCCTACCAGCCAACAAGAGGAAGCGGGAACAATAGAGATCACTGGTCTCTCGCGAAAAATTTGTTCCGTGGTGAAAAGCTCTACTGCACTAGCCGAGACCACAATGCGCAGTCAGCTCGTGCGTTGGCGCAGTGTCATTTCAACCTTCAAAGTGAAAAGTGCGTAGTTAAAAGTTGGTGCTGAAATTCGAGTGCGGTCGTTCGTTCGTTTCCGTTTTGTGTCTGCCTTTGGGTTCTCTGGTGCTCTAGTAGTGCTGTCTCCCTTTCTCTTGTGATGTGAAAAAGTGTTCTTTGTGAAGCTCTGGTGTTTTTGTTGCCCTTTCAATGCAAGTGCTCTTAAGAAAGTGTTTTTTTTTGTTTCTTTTTAAATTTGTGTTCCATTCCATTCCTAAGTAAGAGAAGAAAAAAATTTGTGCAAGTGTGTGAAGTGTGTTAGCCATCAGGTGGTGTTCGTGTTCCTTTTAGTGAAAGAGAAGGAGAAAGCTATGCAAAGCTTTTCAGTGCAAATCAAGTGTTTTGGTGAAAGAAGTGTGCCCCTTCAATTGTAATGAAGTGCAAATGACCCTCGGTACTTCGGTTATCGCGTTCGGTAGTGATTGAACGTGTGAAAATATGAATGCGTCGATGGAAACTTTGAAATGGACACACAACCACGATCAAGAACGGTGAGTGAATGATTGTTTTTGCTTTTGCATGTCGCTTTAATTCCCTTTGTACTTATTTCGAATTCTTTTTCTTATTTTTCTTAACATTTTCGTCACCATATGACTAATTTTTCTTAATGAAACGATTTTAGGGGAAAGGTTAGATCAATCGGGAAATTTATTGGAGGGTGGGATAGGGTTTTCTATACAGGAAAAGTGGACTTTTTTTTCAAGATCTCTTTTTCGCTTTTCTCCAATTCCTATTTTCTTTCATTTTTGGTTTTGTCCGTTTGTTCTTTTATAAATCGTGTTTGTTTTCTTTAAAAATCTCAGACAACTCCATAAATGCCGGCAGGGTTAGGTGCACAGTCATCCAAACGATCTAATCTTTAATGTCGGGTCTAAAGTTGGCAGGTTTCCCTAACCATTCCAGGCAGTGTGCAACAGTTTCTAACGATGTGAGCTGCGATTCCTTCTCATTCGTCGAAAATCTCGCAGGATAGCCCTCACTTAGTGAGGTGCTGACGGTGCTACCATGTCCGTGTGGAGGTCCATAAGTACGGAGAATTCTTGTGATTGCAGTTCCCTAGAGTTCTTAGCGTTAGTTTGCAGCTAATTCACTTAAATTCCTTCATTTTTCGTAGCGCTTCTCGGATGTTGTGTCCTTCCGCTGAAGATTTCTGGTCCCACAAACACCCCTTTACAATGCTTTACTTGCCACAGTATCAGTCAAGGAAACAGCTCTGAAACCTGTGCTTGGTACTTGTCTTTTGCCCAGCACTCCTGCCCCCAGGTTCCCTTGATCCATGTGTATATCTTTTTATGGTTGGATTCGCTGGCTCCTTCGTCTCTATGCTCAGTTTTTGGTGAAGTGTTTGACAACGTTACAGCTCTGAAGATTTGCAGAAGAGCTGCCACCTTGAAAAGAGTATCTCGGTCGATGCATTTTCATTTTCCTTCTCTTATGATTGGCTGCACAATTCTTAGTTTATTTAATCTCTTGATGTAGAGGCAATGGATGGAGGATTCACTCCATCGTCACTGTCGAGCATTGGACCTGGCATGCATTTGCAAGCCAGTCGCTGTATTTCCTCGAGTTTTCCTGATACTTAGTCCTGTTCTAAGACGGCGTTGTACACCCTGTGTAAAGAACTGAAACTACATTCCCAGCTTATACTCAAACTTCTTCTTCACGTTTGCCCCACAGCAGACTGTGAAAGGCGATTTACAGTCGATGCATTTTGCTTTCCATTTTGTTTTTTTTCCGATCGCTCTATTTGCTGTTTTAAGTGCTAAGTGTAGAAGTACGAGCAATACATCGAGGATTCCCTTCTTATCCACTGTCGGGCATAGTCTTACCGCACAACTTCTGCCAGATGCATCGGTCTGAGATGAAACAGACGTCATTTTCTAAAAAAAAAAAGCGTATCACCGTGGTCTTGCCTTTACTGATGTTGTGGCCCACCGAGGTACACCATCCCACTGTTACCATCAAGTCTCCCTGTCAACGCTCCTTACTTCATAACCTATCTCCCCATCTAGGAGGTCATCTACAACTAGTCTTCAGATTCAGGGGAACAGGAGTCTTTGTTATGGATCATCTGTAAAGGTCTTCTGTCCTATGAGTTCGGGGTTCGAATCTCGGGGTTGCTAAAGCCTCTCTCTACATCCAGAATAGAGCAAACGACCGCTTCTTAGACTCCTAGCTTGAATTCTACGGATCTCAATAACTCGTGCAAGGCGATCTCCGTGGAAAGAGTGGCTTGGTTTAGCACTTTCATTCTGATGTAGCTTTCTTCAGTTTTGAGTCGTTAAGCTGATACGTCTGAAGAATTTGGAATGAAACTTACATTTGCCCTTCTTCTGGGACCTGGTACACCCATGTCGATCTCGAATTCTTACGAGAAGGTGCGTCGTATCTTCGTCTTTTCCGTCAAAAAATGTCATCTACTTGGCGTTCAAACGGCTGAAAGGTACTGATAGCAAGTCGCTCTCCTGTGCAGACGGTAACATTCGTTTTGGGTGTTGGTATGACGACCTCTCCATCGCCGAATTCCCCCTTATTCTCGAAATCGTGTTAATCGAGAATACGATACGAGTAGCAGCTACAATTGGAAAGCCTTCGAATGTCATTCAAGTTCACTCAATCTGTATCCCTTCACTCAGCAAATCATTGTCAGATTACACGCAGGCATTCGTATACACCTATGTGTAGGCAGGGTAGGCACACACTTTTGACATTGAATAGGCTTTCCCACTTGATTCACTGTGAGTACATAGTTTCCATTGATGAAGTGCACACAAAATTTACCTTGTCCGCCTCAGCAGGTTGTTTAACTAACCCAAGGCAATTTTCAAGACAATCGGTTACAAATTAATTACTTTTCGACAATTGCCAGGACCCTCCTCCGTTTCTATTCACAAAATCACAAACACAATTCTCAATTTCTGGAATTACATTAAATTCTATTTACTTGTACACGCTATATCCTCTTCGATGATTGATATAACAACAACAACAGCA
The DNA here is from genome assembly GCA_946965025.1 of Blera fallax. Lineage (NCBI taxonomy): Eukaryota > Metazoa > Arthropoda > Insecta > Diptera > Syrphidae > Blera > Blera fallax. The sequence continues at coordinate 4,296,461 of OX337247.1, read as the reverse complement.
ACAACAATAAACCTCCTAATACACTTTGTTCAACGTTGTTGTATATTTGTATCCTTAACAAGAACAAGCAAGATGATATGAAGGACAACAACTCTTTTGTGTATTTTGTAATCTCAGGGAATCCATTGCTACTGTGTAACAATACACATACAACAGAGGACGATGCGAGGGTTTCAAAGTCCATCCATCTAGAGCGGGCCACCTTTACACAATATCCAAACCAGATCCACGAAGATGTTTTGAGCTCATAGCAAACAGATAGACAATAAGAGAGCGACACAGCCTATTGCATATCCTTTATCGTAAACGAAAGGCCTACTACACTATAGGAAAACCAAACTAACCGAAAACCTGAGGAGAAGTAGGTACCTTAATACCGTAATATGCCTTGTTTACACTTTTGACTTTCACAACTTGCGGAACAGGAACAACTAACCGCACACAAACATGCACACGGAAACGTGTAGGTGTGTACAGCGAACGGACTTTGGGTGGATGAAGAAGATGTTTCTCCGGATATTTGTGTTGTTTGGATGGTTACTTAATAAAGTTAAAAGCATCGCTTAACAGTGATGGGGCTTCGTGTGATTCAGATGAAACCTGTAGGGTATTTAGAGCTGTGGTATGGTATTGTACGGCATCTGCATTAAAATTAAAGTGCCTTTCAAGGATAGCGGCGGTAATGCGAGTGTGGATAGGGCAGGAGGGGTTATGCGCAAGGGACATGTTTTGGGCGGTAGAATGCGTCAGGATAAGTGGCACTTCATTAATTTGTGGAAAAAAGAAGAATTTTTCACGTTTCTCACGAGAATGGACGTCCAAAGGCGTTTTCAACGATGGTTTTCGTTGTTAAACAGTCACATGGGATGCAGTTTCAAGACATTGTCAAAGTCGGTGTTGGCAAGCCGACGCGACGCTAGGATTTTGAAACAATCCTGTTCTCTGGTTCCTCTGACGTTCGCATTAAAGTTTAAAATTTTCTTCCGAGATTCATGTTGGCAGGGACCAAAGGAACTTTGCGAAGGTTCTATTAGAATTGTACTTCTCCTGGACTTAATTTTGAAAGATGTCAGTCGGGACCATGGCTCTATAAGACGTGCCGCGTCGTATGACGTTGTTCGAAAGGTGCTGATTGCTCTCAGTGCGTTGGTCCTGTACCCCGCCTCCGTTTTCTTTTTTATAGGTTTTGACGGACATGGCATTTACCCAGGTTTGGGACCCAAATCAAGAGCAGTCTTCTTAGATATTTGGTTTCGCCGATGTTGGGTATTAGACGTTATAGTGCAGGTCTTGACTTTGTCGCTTTTTCACCTATAATTATGTCCTTAATATTGGCGAAAAGTTAGCCTTGCATCTATTACAACTTCAAGGCACTTAATCTCGGCTTTGGAGACTACAGCATAGTTGTCGATTGTACCCTTTATGGTACTCAGTAATCTCCCACCCCTGACGATTACCACCTTAGTTTTTTCTTAGTTCTCCTAGTTGCAGTCTCATATGTGTTAGATATTCCTGCACGGTTGTAATACCTTCGTTGTCATCATGTTCTATCTCCTCTAGGAGCTTGGCTACCACTATGAAGACTATATCGCCCACAAAGCCGACTGTTTTTTGCAGATCTTGGGATTCTTAGCTTAAGAACGTCGTCGTCTTAGCCATACTTCCTGTGCCCTTGTGGATCCTAGTGCCGTGCCTCCTTGCCTCCAGGTGCCAGATGTTCCACCATCGTGGGTTGGCATAGCATAGCATGGTAAGCTGTACTGAACTGTCTCCAATCCACTGCCACTCGTCGTTGGGTGATTTTGCCTGCTAGTTCCTGACTTGTTTTCTGGAAGAGGTGTTCGTTAGAATACTCCTAAGATACTGGAAATCATTGCCTCTCTCTGCCGGTTATCGAGCAATGCTGACGAGGTTGTTTCAAAGCTGATCATTCTAATTGTCGTCGAATCCTGCCTCCCTCTCCACATCTGCAGTCTTAGCCATAACCTCCTCCGGTTTCTTCTTCTATCACTTTGATTTTCTTGCCATTATTATATGGGAACTGGACTTGAAAGGACTTTATCAGATTCTCAAGAATTTCTTTTTTCTTTTTTGTAATAGTGGTCATTATGCCTGGGGAAGTACGTGTGTGTAACTATTTACAGCTGTCAGACACAAAATTTATCGTTAAAGTCCATTTCTCGAGGACCTTTCACATCCGTAGTCACCCTTAAACGTCAAACTATTAAGAAATCGTTATGCAAACCCCCTCTAGGCGAGCACATCACAACTTCAGAATGAAACTAGTAATGCTCAAAATTACTCACCATTCTACACACCTATAGCACCACATGACACAAGATATCGACGAGCGGAAGCTAGAATTGCAAATCGATCGGCCATTTGTCAAAAAAAAAATCTCCATTCTTGCTCCACTTCCTTCTGCTGGTACCCTCAATAAAAATCCTCAAACAAGTACCTAAATGCGTTACGGCATCCTGTGTACATACATATGTACGTAGAAATGCCTGATGCGCATCATTTATTTATACGAGTGCGGGAGATGTGATGCAACTGTAAGTGAAACGATTCCGTGTATGAGTGTGTGTGTGTGTGGGAATCCTTAGAAAAATTCTCACGTTGCATCAATTTAGAAGTTTCTATTCTCCTTACCGTTGCCCTCACATCTTTGATACCCATAGCAGCACATACACCACAAATAAATGTGTGTTGTGTATCCTTCGTCGTCGTCCTTGGCGTGTATTGTGTGTAAACTGCCGCGAACAATAGCAGTGATATTCCATTTTCAATTCCTCGATAAAAATAAAAACAGAGAGAGAGTGAGAGAGAGGGGGGAAAAAAAGAGACAATATCGTGCACCATTATCCTTAGGGATGCGGAATGGAGATTTTCACTTGTCGGCGAGCACAAAAGTGGGTGAAAAGTGCAGGGAGAAGCAGCGAGGGAAGGAATGTTTACTAATTTTCGATTGTTGTTGACTTTGATGGTTATTATGTTCATCATCATCAACAACATCGCCATGTTTTGTTGGTGTGTAGTAGCGGAGGGAATGGCTTCCGAATAAGCGAAATAAAGTGAGTAAGCGTGCAAGCGAGCGAGTGCAACGATTCAAATAATGAAACCACGATTTGAGTTGCATTTGAATGAGGCCGATGGCGTCGGTGGCAGCTGTGCGGGGTTGGGGTGGGGGGAGGATGACTTAAACTAGACGCTGATGGTGCATCATCAGGCAGGTGGTTTGGGGTTGGGGTTGGGGTTGTGTGTGATTTCATCCGCTAATGCAGTTCGGTTTATTTACAAAATTGCGGAGGAGCGAACGAATTGAGGTGGATTTTTGGCAGCGCTATTGTTTTATTTGCTCTACGAATTAAATTAATTAAAAATCCGCTATAATTTGTTTTCCTTTTGTGCGTGAAAGGATTGCATTTAATACTTAGATTACATTGCTATTCGCTTAGAAATGATACTAGATACTGTGAATGGGTTTTTTTAATGCAGTGTCAATACCTATCGGTTCCCAATAGAGAATGGTTTCATGTCGAACTTGATTACGAACTTGATCTACAGAAATTCTTGTAGAGAGGATGTGGGAAAACTGATTAGAGTTGTCTACTTCATCGCAGAAAAAGTCTAAGCGAAAACGGGGATACTTTCTCTGGATTCGTCTACCCAAGCGTTCGATATAAACTGTCTATTGTGGGCCACTACTCGCCACTACTAGTGCTAGTGTCGGACAGGCGCATATATCGTGGATGAGGGTCTCTTTTTTGGTTGCGACATTGCACTGCGGCAGTGTGTACCTAGTCTGGCTGCATGGTCTCCTTTTGGCCAATCTCCCATGGTGATCGCTGTTATTCTGGCGATGTCCCTACGTGTTCTGTTTAGGAAGTCGTTTTTGTCTTGTTGTAGTTTGGCTTCACGGATAGCAAGTAATTCCGCCTGGAAGACACTGGCAGTGTTCGGATTTCGGAAACACACCTGCACCGAGTCCGCAGTACATCTTTGAGACGTCTGTGTAGATTGTTAGATCGAAAGTCTTGATGATCACTCGTCGATCTTGCCGTTCTGTTTTGGTGGGAAATTGTATGTCGAAAGGTTTTGAAAAAGTTATTTTGAGGGTAGTACAATCTGCTGGGGTCAATACGAGTTCTCTCGGTGACCGTGGGTTCCGTGCAGTCCAGCACCCCGACTCTCTGAGTCCAGTCCCTCTGTATGGTGTAATGTTTAATAGTAGATCTAAGGGTAAACTGTGCAAAAGGACTCTTAGACCATCTGACGGAGTTGTCCGTCCAGCGCCGGTAGTATATACATACATATGTATTCATGCTCTTCTTTGCACCTTGCTTAGTTTGGCTATGCTATACTTTTTTTCCTAGAACCAGCAACCATACTTTGACCCATATGCGAGGATTGGACGTACTACGGCTGTATGCATCCCTAGGATTTATTTTGGTTGCGGTGAATAAGCGTTGAATGTGCTTAAATCTTCTTCTTATTCATTCCGTCGAATGGTTTCGGAATAACCACAGGACTCGGTCTCTGCTTACTTGGGTCATCACTGCAATGGCCTCGCTATTTTCCCTCCTCACAACGCGGATACAATATTTGCATATATTGTGTGGCCTTCTGGTCGGGTTTCCACCTGTCATTGGGAATACTTGCTTAGCCTTCCTTGTCTCGTCCATCCGCTGTAAGTGTCCGCACCATTTAAGCTGTTTGTCCTCCAAGAAGGAGGTTCTCTTACCCAATTCTACTCGAATGGTTTCGTTTCTAATTCGGTTCCTTTTTGTTTTCCTGCACTTCTCACGTACATTCCTGTGACTTAAAATTTACTTGATGCTTATCTAAGGTAAGCACTAGGTCGGATTTGTATGTTTAGTTTTCATGCTTGTATCCCGTTTACCCCCTAACGTTTGATAAAACGCTGACATTGCCTTCTTAGCTGGATTCATTACCTCTTGGTCAATCTTTCCATTTCAGCTTAGGATGATCCCCTTAATATTCAAAGGCTTCAACCCTCTCCACTTCTCTCCCGTCGCGTGCTTTCTAAGACTTGGGCAGAAAGTGTACCTTAGAGACTCATACGTACAGCTTTGCTTGTGTCTGTGTTCACCGTCATTGCCTCTCGTTTTAGTTCATTGAACCAATTCTCCATTTCTAGCTGTTATCTGGCCGAGTTAGTTGCAGCTACAGTAGTGTTATCTGCATACAATAGGAGTTGCAAGTAGTCGGTTGTAGTCACCACATTCCAGTTCTAGTATTTTTAGTCCATCGCCTCTTGCATGATTTTCCTGTCATCAAAGAATACGGCGAAAGCAAAGGGCTAAGGCTAGGTTATTTGCAACCTTGCTTTGATCCGTTTTCTATCCTGAATACTCCTGTTTTCTCCCCCTATACTCGTACTTTCCCCAGAGGTCTGTCGTAAATATTTCTCATCGCTGAAATCAAAGCCGAAATGTCTCGACGATTGAGGTTAGGTTCCACCACTGAAAAGAGAAATCAGACCATCAAACTGCAACAGCATTTCGTCCTTTTTTTCTGTTTGTTATACGTGTGGTTGTGAGGAAAAGTCAGACTTTTTATGTTCGAAAGGCAAGTGAACATCGCCCACTAGGACTTGCATGCATAACCTTTTATTCAGGCAGTCAACGCTCTAACCATCTTTTCTGACAGGTGCTACTGATGGTAAAGGTTTAATCTATGGCCGGTATGAGTGTTGGGAGCAAAAGTCCACTTTTCTGAAAATCACTCCATTTCGCTGCAGCGACTTTGCAAAAAAAGAACCGTTTGCTCCTATTCCCCAACATCTGCAGGAGACTCTGTCAATTTTCAGGTCCAAACACTACAATTTTGTTATTAAATACCTTCCAAAGGACCTCGCATTATTCGAACACGCCTAGGAAGGTTAAAGCTCAATTTTATCCTCCACTTCATGTAGATTATGATTCAGGCAGCCAGCTATGAATAATTAAATGATGAAGGCATCCACATCTAGTGGTCCGCAATACTCTGTCCACATAAGACATCCCTTTCGAAGACAATATCTCAATTCAATGCACACACCCCCTCTGTCGCATGGTTAATAGGTCACAAAGACTCTCATTCTCATCCGATGAGTACCTTTCTCTGCTAAATTAACCAAAAGATATATGAACCATTTAATAAGACACCACAAAGCTTTCATTCCGCCCTCCTGAGCATATGAAATGTCTGGCTCTCTCCATATTTTTCCAGGCGATGACCGAAAAAGGACGCACGCTGCAAACGCAAAAAAAAAGCAAGACCTCTTCAACCCAAGGAGTAATACCTCATTCATAGTGTATCCTTAACAAATCTTATCGATATATTAATGTTATCCCATATATCTCCATCATATAGGTAATATATCCAATTTCCATGCCTCCCCCGCACATCCACATCCTTTCATGGGCTCCTATATGAAAATACATGACTGGATGTATCACCTTTGATTCGTTTTCCTTTCGCCTTTTCTTGGTTTTTTTTTTATGTCCTCTTTTGTCCATAAAACAGATTTACGATCATCATTACAACACTCTAAGAACATCGTATTCAACACACTGGCAATGTTCTCTGTGTCTGTCTGTCCGTTGTGGGAAGAAGTAGGTCTCTTTCTTCGCCGCCTCTTCATTTGGGACACGTTTTGTAAGTTGTAGAAAAAGGACGATGACACAGATCTGTGTTAGGATGTTATTCGGTCAAAGGAAAGAAGGAGAAGGAGAAATAAAATGGTATTCTTAGCTCGTAATAATTATATGGCGTCTTGAGAGTCCTGGGAGTCCTTTAAAATTGTGATAAATTACTCGGGAGAATGATATCGGGCGGGGAGCATTCATGTTCCTAGCGGAAGGAAGATGTTTTGCACACTTGCAGCTTGCTTGCACTGGAATACGTTATTAAAGTAATAATTTTGCGAAAGAAACGGAAACAGCCCATAATCCTGGTTTATAGAGTTTTTTTTATGCGCTTTCTTTTCGGACATCGTGAATTATTGTTCTTGCACGCAAATTGAGTAGAAAAAAGACGGAAGCAGTAGAGAGTGCTCTGCGTTATGATGGGACAATTAAACGACAGAAGTCAAATTAGAATGCTCGCTGTGTGTTAAGCCCTAAAAATAAATCCCAGAAATATCGTCAAAAGTCTTGCAGGTCTCCATTTTATTTGACGACGCAATTCCCACGGTAACGTCGTGGTGCTTACATCGATTCAGCTGAAGTTGGCTCGATCTTGGTTTGCATAAGAGATTGTCACACATTACGTCCCCCAAGGTCTGTGAATGTATCGTCCAGTTATCGTTCCATCGTGTCTACATCCACCCATTGTGCTTAAGTTAAGGAATTTCAAGCTCAGGTGCTGGATAGACCTACATAGCATAGCACTTTGTCAAATGCTGTCCAACCCAAGATGTCAGCGTCAAGCCAATGTGGGCACAGGATCAAGAGCTCATATTGACGCGCTTTAGTTAAAAAGTTCTTAACGATATCCTTGCTCAAATGCTAATTTGTAATTTGTTCAGTTCATTGCATTCTCAGAGGTGCTTATTCTTTAAAAAAGCTCAGACAGGGATCACCATCCTTTGGCTATAGATAAAGCCTGGACTTCGATTATAGACCTGAGAACTCTCAAGGTATTTCCGGTTGTCTTTGCGGTTGCGGAATTGCCCACGAAATCAGGATCTATTTTCACCCTTTTCAGTGGCGAACTCTGCTCTGCACGTGTCCAGTTTGAATAAGCACATTTGATGCATTTTTTGACGTAATCCACTCGTATGCTACGACTTTTTTCTTTCGGCAACCAAAGTCTCCTCATCCTCTTCACCGGTAAGGTTTTCACCATCATCTGGGCAGTATCCCCCTTTGAGCACCACTCATTTCCCTGCTTTGTCCTTTTTTTAGACGACCAGTTTTCTACTTGAGATGTCTTCAACGTCGCAATAACACTTCCGGGCTTTTGATCACAATCCTCATCGTACGGGTAGTTGTTGTCTTTTATGTTTAGAAAGATGCCTATTCAATCGGATGGTCGTCTTCTACTGTCGTGTAGTATGAAGCTACCATTAACCCATCAGCATTGAGTCGTGCATAGGTTTTCCAGTCCCTTACGGCTTTAAAATCTGTTGAATAGGGACAATCTCCGCAACGGCCAAGGTTTCGAGCTACAACAAATCGTGCTCACTTTAATCCATAGCCAATCCACTTGAATTGTTAGGCAGTGATCCTCGAATTTGGGGGTATTCGAAAACGTCGGGGTGCTGATGTACAAGCCCTTTCAGTTAAATTTGAAAGACGTTCTCATAAAGAGCTGTTGGTTTGAAATGGGGTTAGGCCAGAAAATCCTAGACTCGAGCTTACGCAAAGCAGTAAAGCACGTCTTCCACGTACTACTCTCACACAGTAATTCTGAATCGACATTAGTGTGAAACAGCCGCAGCTTGGTTTTGATCCTGTACACATTCCAGCTTATTATGGTCCCTAGGTCTTCTGATCTTAGATAGCATCCCGAACGCAGCCTTAGATTTGTGGAATCTGTTCTCCACATCAAATTTGGTGTCACCTTCGGCCGAGACAATACTTCCTAGGTTGTCACCTTCCTAAGTTGTCAACTTTCTCGATGTGCTGTTTTAATTGAACCGTGGTATCTGTAAGGCAGAGAGCTTTTGTTTGGCCGTTTTTATCTTTAGCACCACTTTGTTTGCCTTAGTTTCCAGACTGTAGACCATTTGATGCTGGTGCCCTAATGTGTGATTTCTAGAGACTCTTCCACTCAGTTATTCAGAACAGTTGCCATTGTAGCCGCTAAATTAAGCCATAAGTCTGGTACCATCATTCGACTTAATTGCGTTGATTGTCCAGTTCAAGCTGAGGTTAAGAAGATTTCTAGGTTTTCCTTTCCCCACTGCTCTGTGTTTGAATTCGCGGAAATGTCTTTTCCAAATTTTAAATCTTATTGAAGGCTCTCAGGCTTAAACGGAATGCTCTTTTGGCTTTGTGTAGGTTTTTTATGATAAGAATTAACAGGACATCAGCTATGCATGCAAACTTATTGCTTTGCAAAGATTTCACGAAATATGTTCACCGCCAAGGATCCAAAGAATGAGGCACTCTTGTCCCCAGTTTTAGTTTCGAGATTGAATTTTCCGTAATGTTATGACTTCTTCCAGATGAAGGCGACTAGGAGAGGAGTTGATGCTAAGAATCAATTCATTTCAAGGCATACGGTTGGACTCTATTTTATTTAGCTTTGGACTTTTATTTACACCCCTGATAGCCTACTAATTGAAGTTTCATTACACCGAAATGTCTATATGGCAGTTTCTTCACTGTGAAGTACCACTCAATGACGTTGGGAAAGAAGGATCCTCTCAAGTTCATTTCCTTACAAATCTATGGTCGACAAATTTGTCAATAAGAACTGATAGACATCTTCTGCATAATTCCGCCTGCTCAGATCCAGATGCAGCCCAAACTCACTCACTTTTCGATTCCCCACAAAGAACTCAAAAACCACGTGGAATATTTTCACTCAGAAAAGCTTCCCGTTCTCCTGGCATTTCTCTTAAATTTCTCTACTTCTGCAAACTGTTCCTATGGTGAGACTGCGCTTTAAGCTAGCTTCTCTTCACTCATCGTTCTGAGTGATAAACTAGCCTTATCCTCCCAGGATATGCTATTCCCTCATAAACAAGTTACTCCAGCAACAAACACGTTACCTCTTCCATTAGAACCCACATGTCTGTATGACAACAACTCCCCCTCACAAGTCGGGAGGAAAGCAATTATCAAATTTGATCCTTCCTCCCCAATCTCGACAAAATATTTTTGGATAAATTCCAGAAACTTGTGAGAAGGATATAAATATTACACACATCTGTGCCAGGACATCCTACATATATTGTGCAGAGATGTGTGTATTTCTTAAGTGATACGGGCGAACCAGGGCGATAGGTCAAAGGATATAAGGATTCACTGGACGATATCTAAGTGTCCAAAAATGGAAGGATTTACTAAATAGCCTAATGCACCCACACAAGTATGTGTGTAGACTAAAAGCCAGGTGTAGGATAGGAAGATTTGTAGGCAAAATTAAGAAGAAGATTTTTATCATCTGGTAAGGATTCCCCCTTGTCACCAAATGGAATTTATGATGCTTGACTACCTGTTACCTGCTGTGAGATACGAGTCACCCCCTCCTGCATCATTACTTTTTTTTTTCTAATCTCAAAATTATTAACTACACGCCGGTACGTGAGCAGTCATTTGTCCACACCGATGACGACGGAGGCGCTGGTCCACGAATCTTTGTCGTAATAACAATGAATGTCCTGCAGTAGATTCCTTTTTTTCTACTAGTGTGCTCCCTACCTCTGCCTCTAACCTCAAAAATTGGCAGTAGAACTGTTGAGGGCCCTCAGACCACTTTTGGGGCATTTCCTTCGTCCTCTGTATCGTGTAAAGCTTATTGAACCTCCATAATACAGTAGCCTGAAGGACAGAGGTTATGTTGGCAAATAAACTTCCATGCCACACACTCTGCGATAGCAAAAGTGCAAGGCAGGCCAAAATGTGTGCAGTGCGGCGGCGGGTGTCCTTAATTTACAGTGTAATAAATTTGTGCTCAGTCGAAAAAGAGATTTTTCGTGTGTCTGGTCGTCCTCGTCGTATGTCGGCGCGAAATGCCTTGCACTTTTGGTCTTTTGGTCTCCCTGGTTATGTATGTAGATGGTTTTGTATCTGCTGCTTTTCCAACCGATGCGCAATGGCTGCCAGTGCATATGAGTCGCGATACATTGCATCGGTGATACGTAGACAGTAATAGTCCTAGACTCTTTTAGGAGCGGACCATTTATGAGAGGATTTATGCTTTTGATTGATTTTTTTTTTATGAAGAGGGTCTTATTGAAAATGGAGTTCGGTTATTGGAGATTCTTGAAACTCTCCAATCGGCACTATGCAAATTTGGAAAATTTTGTTCGTTTTAATTTGTCGCCAAGGTATGGCGGTGATGGTTTGATATATTGGGGATGATGAAATGCTGGGAAGTGCAGACCTTTTAATATTTGGGGAACGCCTCTCCTGAAATCGAATGCAAATGACTTGAAAATAGTGGAGCCCTGCTGAGAATTGCACAGTCGCCGACAGTCTGAACCTCACTCGTAATTTGTACCGATATTCAGTTTATTTTGAGGAATACTGTGCTCTCTCCTGATAAACATATCCTCCGGCCTGATTTCCAAAGTACTTGGGGCTGTACTTGAAGGGGCATATTTCATCTCCCTATTTTGCAGCCTAGGCGGGTTCATTTCCTTCCGAATCTCCCTCGAAACTTTCTAGCAAGTCATCTGTAGTAAGCCGTACAGACGCTCTAGAGTACGCTTCTGGTTATACGAATAGGATATGAAAGGGTGTCTAACAGATAAGGTCTCATCGCGTTAACTCGGAGACCGAATGGTCCGTTGTAAATCCCTTCTTTTTCTGGAATCCGATACCTGAGCTGATGTTATCTCTGCGGCGCTTGGGAACAACGATCCTTGGTTACCTACCTCGTTAATGGGCGGCTTGTACACCTTTTGATACTCTTTATGAAGTGAAGTAGATCCGAAAGCTGAGCTAATGTATCCTCTGCAGTGCTTTCGAAGAACCTGAATCCTTAGGTACGTACTGACTTGGAAACCGTTTAGTACTCTTTTTGAAGTGAAGTGGATATCTGAGCTCTTGTTACTTCTTCAGTGCTTGGGAATGATCTGGATTCTAAGGTACGTCCCTTGTTAATGGCCGAAATGCAAACCATGTGGTACTCTACGGTGCTTACAGGAGTCGATCTTGCAGGGCGGGACAATGGCTTGGAAAATATTGGATTAACTTCACTTCTTCTTCATGTCCGCAGAGAGTAGTATAGTCGTCTTGCTTTTGGAAGCTTCGCTATTTGTCTCTGGGGATTTCTCAAAGTTCGAAAACCGTTTTGTTCTGTAAGCCTGGTGATGGGCACAACACCTGCGATACTTGTGAGGGCCGCAAAAAGGTTACATCAAGTGTATCACCACCACCACCACCACATGGTTCAAATGGGGAAGTTAGCTGACCGGGATTGCTCTTAGGTGTTCAGGGGGTGGTTCCTAGTCGATTGCAGCTTTCAGCGAACAGGAGATGCATCACATAGGGACATGTTTCTCTCATGGTTGTGAATTCTGTTCTATGTAATATCAAAGAGTGCAATGAGTTCTTTGACCGCTCTGCAAAGACGTGGATGTCCGTGTGTCAAGTTTACTTGTTGGTATTCCTACTAGCTGCAGCCTGGTGACCTCCATTCTTTTTGTAGAGATGGTGGCAACCTGTTTCCAGTCCTTGTAAAATGTGAGGTTTCTTAAAAGTTCCTTAAATGCTCCTTAAACTTTCTAGCTTCAGTGATTCGCAGGCTTCGATTGATCGTTCGATTCCTCCAAGAACGTTCCAAAGGCTGAGGTAAGGATCTACTTACCGACTGCCTGTATTACCGACAAAACTATTTTGAACAGATTGATCGCCTTTTGAAGTCTTTTCTGGTAGATGTCGCTCTGTAGTGAATTTGTTTGAGTCTTGTCCATTTGCAGGACGAACGATTTACAAGAAAACCTTTTCCAGGCGGAGATACTCAGACATGTGACAAACGCGTAGAATCTTTCAGCAGCTGACTATAAATTGAATACGTGGGATACACTCGTCGTGCATTCACCTTTGATCGAAGTACCAGCTCCATACTTGTACAGGACGTCCCCAAATCTCCTTCGTATATTTACTAAATTTATGTTGAGAGTGACTTCAGGACGTCCACGTCGACAGTTTGCATTGCATTTAATTTTTCTTTCAAACTAACAAAGAAAACCTGTAAGACAGTCTACAAAGCACCTATCTTCCTTAAGGAAACATCAATTTCACTTAAAAGCTGTTGGTTCATCCTCAAATTTCAAATACGAGGGATCAAAGAATGCAAACTTTCTCTGTTTCCTGTTCCTTGAAATTGAATGCAATTGAATACCAAAACTGTTATTATACTGCTGGTTCCTTTGAAAACTCTCGTCCATGAAATTCTGTCCATTTCCTTAAGCGCGCCTTAACCCTTTCCCCTTCAGCGTGGACCGTGGCATCGTCCTTCCTCAACAATTGACCAAAAAACTTTGCCTTCCTCGTATTTTCTTTTCTACCAGTTTTTTTTATTTTTTTATTGGTAACTTGGAGATACTACTCGTATCCTTTCAGCAGGAAAACAATTCGAAAATATTTCGATAAATTGTTCAACTATCCGTCCGTGTGTATCTACAACCGCCCGCCTTTTTCAATTTTGAGTTTGAAATTTGTTTTTTGGAAAATAAAAGAGACACCACCACCTTGTTCCTAATCGCATATCCTTTTCACAAAGTGGAAAACAACATTCAAATCACGTGAGACAACCCAGCGACCAAAGAAGACAGCAGAGCTGTACAACGAAAAACTAAGAAGGCTTCGTGCCGGTGAGATTAACACAAAACCCAGTCGCCTGGAAATGTGCTACTAATGTGGTGTAGGGATTCCACCAAAAAGGATAAATTCCTGCCAACCGCAATGTATGCCCTTTGGATATCTTACCCCATATCCTTCCGGTGTGATGCGGTACCCACTTTTGGGCCGGAGAATTCCCTAAACACGGTAAAAGTGAGTTAATTTTTTAAGTAATTACATATCCAAGGATAACTCAAAAAGTGCACAAAATGTGTGGATGAAATATCCTTTTTACACACAGAGTGGGTGGCATGTATTCCAGGTGGTATCTCATATCGGGTGCCGTGGGCATATTTGACAATAAACAGTGTCGTCCTTATTTATTTACTTTTTTTTCTCCCTTTCTCTATCTCTCTCTCTTTCTCACACTTTCTGGGTGGTTCGTGTTTTTTTTTTCGCACTCCTGCCTCTGCGGAGTTACCGAGTATCGTTGTTTTAGACTTTGCACCTTGTGTGCATATGTGTGAAAGTCCTTACTGCAGTGGGTTGGAAATTTCGCGGGATTTTATTAGCACGTATCCTTGTGTAGGATACTCGGTAGAGTTCACCAAAGTTGAGCTGAGTTTTAGGTAGCCTGAAGGTTCTATTGTAGAGTACGGTTGGCTGAAGCGAAAGTTATGAGTCGTGTTTTGTTTTGTAGCGGATTTTACCTGAAAATTTTCCACGTAAAAGAATGCAAATTTAGGATACTTTTTGATTAATTAAAAAAAAGGAAAGGGAGGAAGGTTTCCCTTGGGAAACTAACCCTTTTTTTTGTCCAGTTGAATATTCACGTTGTTGGACAGCAAACGTTGTAATTGGTGAATATTTCGAAAGTTAATTTGGGGGAAAATACATGGGTGGAGTATCCTTTTACTTTTCCGTCAAAAAAGCCATTTTTATAGAAGACATGAGCATGTTAGGTGAAGTTGTAACGACATTTATCAAAACAAAAAGAACTGTGGATTGCAGGGAGTTAGCTAAGTACCGGGCTAACTGAAGAGGCTTGTCAGTTGACCCCCAGGTTCACACCGAACTGTATCGCCAGTTTCCTGTCGAGTAGGGCACCCATCTACCTAACCTAACCTAAGTAAGTCTTTTGCATATGCAAGTGATAGCTTGATAGGAGTCTCGTTCCATTTAAAGTTCGTGATTGAGCCAATGGTAGGGTTAAGGAGGGATCAAGTGCTGTAAGAAGGAGCTCTTGCCAGTTCGTCAGTCGTCTCATTTCCTGAAACGCTATTGTGTCCGGACACCCAGCGGAGCTTTACATTTTGCGTTCCGTTCATTCCCTCTAAATTACTGTGCCCCGGCACCCAGAGGAGACTGATCTTGAAGCGATTCCACCAGCTTGGAAGATGTAGTATTCGATGCTAGGGTCTTAAATAAAGATGGCAATGTTTCGGATCGATGCAGGGTTGTCTTTCACAACGCAACACGCTTCGAGTACTGCTAGCACTTCAGCCTGGAAGATGCTGGATGAATCTGGTAGACGGGGTACGGCTTAGATATCTGGAGCGTTTCAGATACCCACTCCGCAGTCCATTTTGTGACCATCTGTGTAAATTGTTGTTTCATAACCCACCTCATTCCCAGTCCACCTTGGATGGGAAGCCTGTCATGGAGTCTTTTCTAAACTTCAGTTTGGGGGTAGCGTAGTTGTTGAAAGTCGTTGCTAAATCCCTAGGTAACAGATCCAGACTGTTGCTATGATCGTACAGTTTTGCATACCAACACCTATAGTCCCTATAGCCGCTGTTCTTTGCACTTCGTTTAGTTGTCTAATGTTGGAGTCTCTTCCCAACGCAGGCCACCAAACGAGTGCCCGTATGAGAGGATAGGGCGTCCCACTGCGGTACACATCCATAAGACCATCTTCACCATATTTTACTGCAGGGCTAAAGGCTACACGGTTTTTTTTTAACTCGCTGTCCTGTTTGAAGCTTCCAACTAAATTTTGAGTAGAGTACAACGCCTAGGTATGTACTAGCATAATGAAGTCCACAGCTTCCTTTCAACACTTCTTCAATTGAAATTGACAGACGACCTCTTTGCATTGACCTCACATTCCGATTACCTTTAATCATCGTGACCGCCTAATTCTTTCCTTCTTTCCAACACCATTTAAACTAAATAAAGCAACGCAAATCGAAACTAGGTCAAACTTCAAACTTTCTCTGGAAATTTTTCATTTCATTAAAGGACATTCTCTGAAATCCTTACAAAAATAAATCCTCCACACCACAAAAATGCCGGCATTAGGAATTTCTCTCATTTAAAATCAATCGAAATAAACTTTTCCTGTTGGAACTTCCGAAAATCTTCTACGAAACATTCCTTTAAGCCACAGGGATACATAGACCAGAAACTTAACAAAAACTAACCTCAAAACTAAAACGACTGAGAGACAGAGCGCCTACAACAGTTTGAAAATAGAAAACAAATACTTCAGAGGCTGTATCCTGGAAATCGCCTTCTCCTTGTAAAGGAAATCGAATTTCCGAGAAAAACTGCAACAACTACTCAACCAAGCATGGGTCTCATTTAATCAAAGACGTCATAGTGTCCTTTTTGTATACTCATACACGCACACACATGCACACTGGACAATCGTAAAAGTGATAACTTTTGAGGCAAGCCAGAGTAAATACTTGTTAAATATCAGTAGCATTGGGCGCAATGTTTGCCAATCGCATACTAAATCAAACTCTCCTCCTGCAGGAGCAGTCCGAAAAGTCAATTGTGTTAACCCTATAAAGTGCGTAAGGACGAACGATAGGGCGGCAGATTGTCTATTTGTTTGTGGCAACATGAATGTGCACACAAAGTTTACCATAAAATGAATCTTTAGTGCAATTCTCATTCAATTGCCTTCATTTATGGGGGGGGGAGGGGACTTTAAGACTTTTCCAAAAGGCAGGCTTACAAGCGAAAGGAAATCCTCTTTTCATCGAGATTCAGGAGATGTGTGTGAGTGTGTCCGTAGGTAAAACTTTGTTCAAAACTTTCGCCACAGCTAATAGCCTTAATTTTTCAATTGATTTCAGAATAGTTGCAATTTCTTAGGACATCGAGGTTGGGGCAGAGGGAGAGGTAGAGTAGCCTGTCCTAAGGAGATGATAATTTATGATCATAACCTATTTGTCCTGAGCGAATCTACACAGAGTGTTATGGTGTAAATTCCTTGAACACACATAGGCTAACAAAAACTCTTTTGAATGGCGAATTCGAGGAGGATGGTGCTGGATGCTACTGGGAGGAAGGCAGACTGCTGTACCAACCATTCGCAGGACGTAAGGAAAAGTTCATTGTTACGATGATATATCATCGTTTATCATCGCGAAGAGACCGAGAGCGAGAACGAGAGCGAGAGGCGTGCGCTTTTGTTTGTAAACTTTTTCCCATTGTGACAGGAGCGGAGGCTCCTCGCCTCCTCGGCTTCTCTGCTTTTATTTTCCATTTTTGTGTTTTTCTTTCTCTTCTTTTTTTTTTTTTTTAATTCACGCAATTTGCATACAGAGAATCATTAGAATTTGAATGGTAATGTGAATCAATTAGAATTCTTAACGAGGTTGACGACGAACAGAGTTGGGGGGATGCCTGGAGTTGGGATGGGGGAAATATTTTGTAAGTCACTTTTTATGAAGGCACATATACAGATAATGACTTTTTTGAGAGGATGTGTGACATCCATTATAAAAGTTCAATGAGTTTCTCGGTTGTAATTGCATGATTTAGTGGTTTTTTGGGGGGACAAACTTTTAACAGCAAATTTGAATGCGGATACGGATGCGGGTGCTGTCTACAATGGTGGGAATATTTGATTAGGCAAAAGGATGTATCTAGGATATGCGAGCGAGTTGTGTGAAGTGTTTCTTTTATTTCGATAATTTGGCATGTTTATAACACAGCGGAGGGGTTGCTTGTTTATATACATATATTTTCCAAAGTTGAACATTCATCTCTACAGATTTTGGATAAACTGAAGCTTTATTGAGCAGTTTTTGATTACAAATTCATGACATGAATTGTAAGTAAGTTAACTTAACTGTCTGAGACACGGCAGCCTTCCATCCCCTTCGATTCTTGGCACTCTGCTTTCAGTTTCCACAACCAAAAGCTCTGGCAATAGCTTGGTCTTTAGAACGAAGGTTCGGTATTCTTTGTGGTCTGGAACTTGGGGCTGGGATTCTAAAATCCTCTTAGCTGGTGTATTACTGTCCATTCGCTGATGTGGCCAAATCAGTGTAGAGAACGTGTTTTGGCACTATATCCACATCTAGATACAGTTAGTTGAGTTTTTCTCCATTTGGCATCTTCGCATGTGAGACCAAATATTCGACGAAGGATTTTTCTCTCGAAAGTAGTCGAAATCTGCTCTGCTTTCCTGCTTATCTTCACCATTGAGCAGAACTGACAGGACCAATTTTTTAAGAGCAAAGATTTCGTCTTCAGAATTAGGATGTTTATTCCAAATCCAGTTGCAGCACTTTGCTTGGATTAGTCTCCGTCGAATCTCCACTAGTTGTGCGTGAAATTGATGCTCCGAGGTTGGTATACTCCTTAACCACTTCTAAGTTTGTATTGCCAACAGTGGCCTTTTGTCCTAGGCGGTGGACAGATGCTGCTTTGTTTGTTGACGACATGTTCTTAGCTTTGTCCTCGCTTACTTCAAGGCGTGTCTTTTCCAGGATTTGTGGTATATCGTCGATATGCAGGGCCGGAAGCAGCACTGGTACGTACCGATGAGTGTTTTGCAGAAAGACTTGGGACGTTCACATATTACGTGGGATAGGATCTTATACGCGACATTTAGCAGGGATATGACTCTATAGTTCTTGGGGGACAGACATAGTATGGCCTTTTTTGTAGATGGGGAGTATGAACCTGATTGTCCAGGCATGCTTTCATCCTCCATCAGAGCCTTCAGCCTTGTTATTTTTAAGATTTTTGTTAGCTGAACCGACCTCTTCTATGAACTGAAATTCCCTGACTTTATAATAGAATGAGCCAGCATTTCGTAATGAAATCGAAGGAACTTTGTATCACATCATCAAGAACCGTGGCCCACTTGCAACCCTCGTTGAACCCACCAGCTAGAGAAGTAAACTTCCCATTTCTAGATTCAACGGCGATTCCTAATTTTTTTTGCTTGTGTAGGAAGGAAGTCAAACCCGAGAACACTAATGACTGGTACAACCGGTCGTTTCTACAGACAAATCAAAACATGTCCCCTCTCCTGTCAGGTATCCAAACGATAACCGTTGTTGGGAAAAAATAATTCCAAGCCTTTCAAACTGTAAACCACTCCACAACATTTTTCAACAACAACGTAGGTTCTTGTCCACACTCAATTAGCAACATTTCTTATTTCGAAATGCTTCTCAAAGATGTCGCTAGTCTTATCTTTTTATAGCATATTTTAATTGCCTTATCAAATCTTCGATTGAATTTCGCACTTGATAACGACAAATTACGTTTGATATAGAATTCAATCGATACCACCTGTTCGCTTAGAATCAGTTTCGGTCTAGAAGTGATTGTAAAAGTAAACACAACAATGGCCGGATACAATTCTCGTGCAGAAAGTGATTCGATGAAATTATTGAAAGTACAACTAGATGTGGGTTAGTAATTAAATGAATTTTCTAAAGAAAACAGTTTACTCGACGAATCTCTTTCAGTGAACGCACAGAACATTCGATTGAACGAAGAAAATTCATTGCTTCGTCACAAGCTCAATCGCCTGACTAACGAACAAAGATCAACGGCGAATGTAAGTGTTGAAAGTAGGCTGAGGGTATTTACCTTAGAGGATGAGCGCGATAAGATGTATGAGAATCTAGAGAGGCTAAAGGCTCAGTACAATAAGCTGCACAGTGCCTACTTGGAGAAGGTGAAACGTTGCAAGTCATTGGAGGAGGTATTCAGCAAGCAAAAAACACTACCAGGCTTGGTAAAAAAGTCCAATCAATTAGGCAAAGGTATGAGAATATGAGTTGAAACGCGACAATGCACTTAAATTTAATCTCATTTTGAATGCGGTTGACACATTAATCCAAAAATGCTGTGTAAAGTAATTAATTGGTGTGAAAATTGGGGTGTCTGAAGAAATGTGTTAATTAGTCAATTTTCCATTTAGAGGAATGCCTTTAGTTTCTCGAACTTTTTTTCCCATTAAAATTTAGTTCATTTGCCTCATTTCACACAGATTTTACCATTTCAGACATTTGAGTCACAAGCTTTGTCCTACAGAGAATTTTTTGAAGGCAAAACGCCTTAGAAAGATATCGTAAAAAAAGGTATTTCAGTCAGTTTTGAGTAGAAATCTCTTGTAACAGGTCTAGTTTTGATAATTGACAAAAGCTTCTGCCTTTCATTTCTAGTTTTTCATTGCTTAAGTTCGGTTATGATCATCCTTTCTGAGGATATGGACATTGCTTGCAAATTGTTCAAGAACAGTGTCTAGGCCTTGAGTGCTTTTCAAAGGGTTTGGAGTTACGGTTGCCAAAACCCTATCCTCATCCCTTGTTTTGGGTTCTTATGCATCGATATGAGTTTGCTTAGGAATGTGAATGCGATCGTCTAGACCGAATTGTGTGTACTTACACATACGAATATGAAGGTGAACTTGAAATGAGTATTCATTGCATAGATTCTACGAGGTATGATCTAAAAAAAATACTACGCTGTTGTCCAATAAATAAAAACAGTTTATTACTTAGATTAGATTAGGATATTGGTGGTAGGGGTGTAGGCGCAATAACCTTTGTAGATCTATTGTGCGCCTCAGACTGCGAGCTCTAGTGGATGATGAGATACTTGACTAAGAGAACTTCCCCCAGACCAATTTCTTTGATGAATCGGAGTACTTGTAGTGGATCCACCAATAGAAGATCTTCATCTGATAGTTCCTCAGTTCATGGGTTTCCTTTTTTAGGAATCAGTGCTCCGTATTCCTTTAGAAGATGGCCTGGGGTTTTCTCAACATCTCCGCAGAATCCGCAGTCTCCATGCTGCTCTATACCTAGTTTCCTGAGCTGCTCCTTAAGTCTACAGCAACCCGATAAGTAGCCTGTAGGATGCGCACCCGGTTCTTGTTGATATTTATACAGACCTTCTTCCTTTCTGGTTAAAGTTCCCGAGACGTTCTTTGGCCTGTCTTAGTCTAGGGAAAGTTTCGCTCTTCTTTAGTTCTTTCCATATCGTATGCGGTGTCAGCCCACAAAATGGTTCCGGGCCGGTAGAGACGGTTTCTGATCCTTCTTTTGCTAGTTTATCAGCTCCCTCATTTCCCTCTTATCCCACGTGAGCTGGTACCCAGTACGGCTGACTCGGTTGATTTCACTTAATCGGTTTATCTTGGCAAGGCACTTCCACACCAATGTAGACCTGATTTCATAGGATTTTAAAGCCTTGATTGCGGCTTGGCTATCCAAAAGTACCGCGATGTATCTTTGATTTATACGACTGTTGACTTTGACGAAAGTTCATTGTTTTCTATTGGTTTTAAAAGAGCTCCGGGCTCTTAAGAGCATAGAACAGAATTATTTTTGCAAGTAAGTGTAATTTTGCTCGTAAGCGAAAGTGATAAATTCATGGGAAGGTACGCCTTGATATCCTTAGTTTTTCTCTTCCAGTCACTCACTGAAATTTCCTATAACAACAGGAATGCGACGATTGCCACTGTTGATTTTCGAAAACGGGTTAACATATCATCGCCTTGAAAATGGGTACCAAATTAGTTAACGGCTAGTATGTTATTCCTACGAAAAGTGACCCTTTTCTGCAAGCTTCAATCGGGTTTCGATTTATCTACCATTTAAACTTTTTTCCGCGACTCCTGCGAATATCCAATACCAACACCAACTAAGTAACGTTTCGTTTGTTTCCTGATAGATGTCACAAGTTGCTACATTAAGAAAAGATGTGCTTAGATACTCGTGTGCTTAATTGATATGAGAAGCTCAATCAATGAAATTAGACCTTGCCTAGCCAAAAGGATTAAAACACATATTTTTGTTAATACCTTACCTCGTCACCGCATGTGCACGTAGGCTCTTATTCTAAAACATTGCCTTTGCTGAAGATGGATAAATATTAAACAAATCTTTCCAAGCCTCACCTACCACCGCACTATAAAATAATAGCTTACCCATCAAAACTATCCAGCCTCCAGCCGGTAAAGCCATAAAAAACTAATTTGCCACCACAAAATTCGCCCACCTATCTCAGGTTTACCATTCAATCATAAAATCATCAACCCACGACCACCAACACATCATTCACAATAACATTTTCCAAAACCCGATCAATCAAAGCTCCTCCCTCTTACAGTGGTGGTTGTCGACAACACTAAACAGCAACAACAGCGAGAAGAGGAAAAGTTAAGTGCCACAAAAATCGCCACACTGCAGCAGTCACTCGATGAAGCCTTTGACATAATCGATGAACTTGAATTCGAATTGGAAAGTGTAAGTGGTCTAGAGGTGATCGTGCTTCCGTTATTTAACCCCGAATGATCAACATCACCGCATTGTAGGTCGACTATCTTGAAATGGAAAACGAAAGGCTGAAAAACGTGCTGAGCAAGCTCAAGAAGGATGCAAATGCGATCGATCGTCAGGGAAATGATGATCATCGCCACGATCACCACAGAAGATCATCGACCCGTTCGTTGGCATGCGATGAGTGCGGCTGTGATGGTCTACCCGATCCTGAAAGCATCGAACGGTCAGTTCTCACCGAGAGTGTGAGTACCAGTAAATCAATTGAGGATCACTACCTCTCATGCATCTCTACTTTCTTTGGTTAGTTAATCGATACCGTGCAAGCGGAGAGTCATTTGCTGCGCAGGGAGTTGCTGCGGTCTCGTCTGCAGAATACCAAACCACATCGTGCTAGCGGTTGCCCGAAGGGGGTGCTAGAGGAAACGAACTGACACCAACAACGCCTTGTCGAACTAGGTCTACTACAACTTTGACGTTATGTAATGTGTTTGCCTGGTTTCTTGTCGGTGCTACTGTTTGCTTTTTTTTTGGCGCGAGTTTTGAGTTTCATTTAATGCAATAAACTACACAAATATTTGCAAAATAAAAACAGTAAGTGTTGTGCGTTTCTGTGTAACTGGGGCAAGACAACGATGTCGTTTTCATTAAAAGGATCACCGAAGTAAAAGTAGAGCTATGTGCACAAAAACGCCGAAGAAAACTGTCATAAATGTCGGTCACCCACTGTTGCGGGCACAAAAAAACTGCACTAACATTGTAAACAGAGCTGAAGAAATCTGCAGACAGATCAGAAAAAAAAAAGAGCACTCAGTATGCAAAAACTAGTTCAAAATTGAAGTCAGAGTCGATCGGTGGTGGTGGGGTGTACGTTATATTTTTTATATTTTTTTTTGGATTGGGTCGATCATTCGGTCGTCTTTTGTGCACCACCATAGTGCTCCACATTGAATTTTCGCTGACGGATGGACATGAAAGGGGCTTTAGAGGGGGTTGTTCTATTGAAATTCGATTACGTGAATACGAACCACTAAATGCACTTCGATATCATCGAGAAAAAAAAAACTGATTTGTATAAAATGTCTCATTCGGTAGACAACGACATCGACGACGACGACGACAGCAACAACGACTACGATTACAGAGTGGATTTCGCTTGAACACTTTTCGTAAAAGTGCATAAATTACTGGAACAGAAATCGAATGCGCGATGGAGATAATAGCGCGTGCCAGGAACGTAGTCGATTGACTTTGTTTGAGTGAGATACACACATCTCTAAGCCTTGTTTTTGATTTAGACTGGAAGACAGGCTTTTAGGTTTCTCGTAAACTGTCCCGATGACACTCGCTCAGGTGTATGTAGGTTGAAACTGTTTGTTTTCGTTCTCAAGCGGAAATGTCGGCCATTCAAACATTTTGCAACACATGAGAACAGCCATTGCATGTGTAATCAATTATCGAGAGCTGTTTATGTCAGACTTCTTGTCGCAAATGACAGTAGACATGGTTTTGTAGTTTGGCGGGGATTTAACGCTAATTTTTTTTTTAGTGCAGATTGAGGACACGTAGTTGGTAGGTCCACCTTGATTTTCCGTAGTTAATTGAGCTTTTTTTTTTAAATGACTCCAATATCATGCTGCCCCCAGAACATCAAAAGTAGACTATTCTGAAAAACTGTGAAAGTACCATCAAAATAGAGCAACTCTTAGAAAGGATTAAGTGAGGTTAATCAAGGAATCGACTCTCAGAAGTCACCAACTTTCAGCAGCCCCTTGTAATAGTCACGGTCGACTATTCCTCATATAGGCAAAAAAAAGGGAAGAAAAAGAACTTGATGACTGGACGTAGCGTTTTCACTGTTGGGCCTGTTGTTCTGCTTCCTTGGTTTGCTCTGTTTTTAGATCTATCATCGATTTTCTTATTTATATTCATGCAAGGAAGGAGCATGAAAAGGATTTACTTTCGCTGCCTGAATACCTTTTTGATGTACCGGCTGTTGACTGTCGATAGGTTAAGTTAGGATAGATATACGAGTGCCCTAGGTGACAGAAGGCTGGTCACGGCTCACTTAGATTAACATTGAGTCCAATGTGCCCTTTGGTGGACTTTAAGAACCAAAATTTTTTTTTTTTTTTTTTTTTTTTTTTTTTTATAATTTACCCGCACTCAAGGGGTTATGAATACCCTTTTAATGTTTATACACAGTGCGGGCGTTGAAAGGAAGATAGAGAGAGAGAGAAAGAGATTGGTGTAGTGGTTTGAAACTCAGGTGTATTAGGTTTCACACATTAGCTCCAGGGGTGGTGTCCAGAATAACTGGGGAGATTTGATGCTGTCATGTATTTTTTGCCTTCGCTTCTGATTCACAGTATTTTTTCCCGATCCACCTGATGTCATAAGCATATCAATCATCAACAGAGCGAACAATTTCTCCAGCCATATGACAAACCTACTGCCAGTGTTATGCCTTCGCAGTAGTGTTGTCATAAGCTTTCGCAATTGTTCGGACTGCCTCTTATCATATAATGCTTGCTGACATCAGGGATTGAACTGTGAACCATCAACTCGACAAACGATGACGCTACCACTACGCCATTGCCACCCTTGCCAAATTTCATTATCGATGGCTGAATTGAACCACCCAGTGTATGAATCTCAGGAGTTTGTACGGCTCTATGTCTCTGAGATCATCCAGCTCCGCAGGGAAATAGCTTCAAGAGTGTTTTTCCTTTTGGTGGCTAGTGCTGGACAATCGCATAGCAATACGTGAATGAATTCTATTTCCTCTTCATCCCGCAGTTCCTTCAGTCTTTCTTTTCCTATAAGGAGATATCTGCGTGAAGCTTTTCAGGGTCTGGCAGTGGTGGTTCACGTCACGTACAGAAATCCAAGGACATGATAACCACTTCTCTGAACAACAACAGCATCAGTACTATTGGCAACATGTTTCGGTTACTCCTTGTCAGTGATTATCGAGCCTTTAGAGGGATTCAGATAAAATTAATCTCAATTGTCTATCGTGCTTGGTTGCTGCGATTGCTGTTCACCTAGCTGGGTTTGAACTCACACCGGCTTAGTCACAAGCAGAGACACTACCTACTGTTCCGTGGCCACCTCCATAGCAATCCATAGACACCCTGTGCCCTTCTAAGTTAGATCATTTTTGTCAGCCAAGTTGAATATTCTCTCGGGAATAACTAAGCCTCTTTTCACTTGCTCTTTTCACACTTTGGGTGGTTTTATGCCTCAACTATTTCACTCAGCTCCTTTTTTTGGCAGTACGTCTGAACTTTCGTTACCCCCTTTATCGCAGTGTCAAAAATCAAATTAGTTTCTCTCTCAATTTTATTTTCAAAAATCGATCACTCAACTGCGATCAATTTTAATATCGCCCGCACTCTCTTTTGACCACAGAGCTTCCTGAAAAGTCATCTCCATCTGCAGCAGCCACAGTCGAAGTGTGCAACTTTAAAAATATCTGCAAATTCAAATGTATCCGCAAAATAATTTCTATTTAATACACCAAGCACAGCCATACCACTCCTCCTTTCAATTGACACTTGCACAGGCAGCAGTGCGAACATTACTCACTTCAAATCGCCACCCAATTAATTGAAACTCAAAAAGTACACGACACAAATAACTGCCATACCATAAAATCCATTTACAATTAACTTTCAATAATTCGATTACCTGCCCGATAAGCATTAGAAAATTAGGTCATCAAACGCACTTTAAAGTCACATTTCTATTTCGTGTGTGTTTGTCTGTCTGTCTGGTTGTTGGTTGTTTTTTTTCTGCACTCCTTCTCATTGAGAAAACTGTCATGTCAACTGGTTTTGTGTACCAACTCGTTAAGCCTTGAATCGTTGAATTGTTATGTGAAATGTCTGCAAAAGAATGGCCAACAGAAGGTAACGCACAAAAACAAAAAGAAACAAATTCATAAAATGCCCAAGTGTCCATTGTCACACACGCGCACACATAAATTCTCCATCTAAGAGGGTGCAGGGTGCACACACAAGACTCCCCGATCCTTTGCGGCACTAAACATTCACAATAATGTCAGTTGGGGGAACTGTCAACTGCCGCGAGGTGCCTTTCGATTGCCTCTTAAAAAGTAAGTCGTACGTAGATAGGTCTCATTAATTGTGTCACAATGACTGAATGACAGTTGAATAGGATCCACATAAATAGAAATTTGACGCGTGCCTTACCTTATTGGAATGCAGATGAAGGAATGTTAAGTGTCCCTTTTATACAAAAACGTCAGTCTGTTCTATCAGCAATTTGTCCCATTTTGACACCTATAAATCGTTTGGTAGCCGATAACAATCACCTTACCGGCGACGGAGAGATTAGCTAGAAATCTAGAAAAGTGGTGTGTGTCCGTTTGCGCAAGCCTCGATTATGACTCGTGCGAAATTGTGCGTAACGAACCGCAACCCACATTCGACATGGGCTGGCTGATGGCTGGTCTGCTGGGGCTGGTCACCACCAGAACGGCTTAGCTAATAAACTTGTTTTTTGGGTTTTTTGATTGCGGTTTAAGTGTAAAGTGTTAGCTGCTTCTAATTAAGTGTGTGGCCCAACGCATTATTTATTAACCAAGATGTAGTGAGTTTCTTGTTATTTTTTTTTTCTCCCCTTAACTTGTTTGAGAATTGAAATAAGTTATTCAAAAAAAAAAAACTGTAAACACGAAATGAAGAATTAGAAAACAACTTTTAAAATGTTGCAGAACGTTGCGTTTTGTTTTACGTTATTTCAAGCGAGTAAGAGGGTTGGTGTCCCGAAGGACAGACAAGTCTTAAAGTCGTTTCATACTTCTTTTTAACGTAAGGGTGAAGGCAATAACTTATTCGGAAAGTAGAAGTTACTCAAGATGATGTCGAATTTTGTACGTAGTCAGCTTGAGAAAGTGAAACAAAAGCCAAAATACTTTGGCTTGAAGGAGCAGATGATTCGCAAAATTGAAATTCGTCGCTTTAATTGATCCTCGCTTTTAAGTGATCGCAATTTTTAAAACGTCGCTCTGAGATTCTTGTTTTCCAATTGGAAATGTTTATTTCGAGCCTTGTCTGTTGTGAAAATTTAGAAGTCGAAGATCAGAGAGATTGATCCTCGCCTCAAAGTGATCGT
Organism: Blera fallax; assembly: GCA_946965025.1. Lineage (NCBI taxonomy): Eukaryota > Metazoa > Arthropoda > Insecta > Diptera > Syrphidae > Blera > Blera fallax. Next base: position 4,269,304 of record OX337247.1, on the reverse strand, counting down.
TTAGCGAGTGAGTTTTAATGTCCCGCTCTAAAAAAACGATCCTTGCCTTCCAATTGGAATTCGCTTAATCTTGAGACCTTGTCTATTGTAGAAACTAAGAAGTCGGAGACTAGCTCTAACTGTTCCTCACCTTTAAGAGATCGCTAAGCAAGGAAATTTTAATGCATCACTCTGAGAAACGATTCTTGTTTTCCGACTGGAATATGTTTTATTTTGATACCTTGTTTATTGTGGAAACCAAGTAGTCGAAGACCAGTTCTGATTGATCCTCGCCTTTAAGTGATCTTGAATTTGAATTCATCGCTCTAAGAAATGATCGTGGCTTTCCAATTGGAATTAATTTTATCTTGAGACCTTGTCGGTTGTGGAAATTTAGAAGTCAGAGATCAGCTCTATTTGATCCTCGCCTTAAAGTGATCGTTTAGCAAGTAAATTTGTATGCATCGGTCTAAAAAGTGACCCTTGCTTTCCGATTGGAATTCCCTTTATCTTGAGACCTTGTCTGGAGTCTAAGGAGTCGAAGATCAGCTCTATTTGATCCTCGCCATTAAGTGATCGTGTAGTAAGTGAATTTTAATACATCACTCTATGAAACGATCCTTGCTTTTCAATTGGAATGCGATTTGCCCTGAGACCTAGTGTGTTATGGAAACTAAGAAGTCGGAGATCAGCTATGAAGTTCAGAAATGATCGGAGAGATATCGATTAGTGCTGTACAGTATCAGTTATGAAATTTCAATGAAAAATTTGAAGGCCTTATAATCTGTACTGCGACCTTTAACATCTTTCGTACTGTCCCATATAATTTAACTAGAAGCTAAATTGAGGCTCTAAATAAACTTTAGTGTAGTTTTAGGTCCGAGGGTTTCAATTTCCACTGAGCTTACAGATTCCAGCTCCCAGTGGAGCAAACGTTTCCTTGCGGCTCCTGACCAATCAGCCGTTTCCGTTTGCCCCCCACAGAGAAATTTTGTGCGGTCAATTGTGAGCAACTTTATGTCCTTTAACCTCACGACATTCTCTAAAACTATTACTGATACGCGATGGAAAAAGGATGTTGGACGTTGAGTACAATTTGTCGTCGATTTGAAATAAGTTTTCTTAGTAAATTTGATCGATCAAATATCGTGATCGCGATAAATTGCATTCGAATCTCGTTCCAGTTGATTTTACATCGATCTGCGACCCCCATTATTAAATTCTTTTTTTAGAAATAGATACATTTTGCTTAAGGAATATTAGTGCAACGTCATGGCTTATCTGCAAGTTTATGCTGTTCTATCCCAGAATTCATAAGTGATTTCCTGTCTTTGAATACCAGTGCCGCCTTCATGTCTGCAAGAAAAAAAAAATCCTTTATTCACCACTTTACCAAGAAATCCATTTAAACCGCTTTTCCGAATATCCAGACACATATCATGCCATGCATTCAAGATACCCTCTTGAATAACTTGACCTCTATTACATTCGTTACATCACTCAAAACGATCTGTTTAATCAGAAGAACACATTCTATGCAAATCTAAGTTCGATGGTTGACCTCAGCACTCAAAAGTCCAATCTCTTTTCAAACTCAATTCAAATCCAAAATATACACTTGTCCAGTACGTATTTCTTTCTTTCGCGCACCCAACCAACTGACACGCACTAATGGAACCGCAATAGACCACTATTCACCCACTTGTATCCAGCACTACCCCACCGAACGCATACCTCACAAGGTGATTCCTCTCCGTTGCCGCTGACTCGAAACTGTATCAAGTTGAAGTTTGCAATAATTGCCATGTCTATCTGCAAGCGAAAATGGGTGCCCTACTGCACCAGGAGGGATACCACCCCGCTTCCAGTCTGGTTCTCCTTTGAAGACTTTCCTCGTGTGTTCAACCACTTTGCCTCAGGCCAAAAGGCGTGCCCACTATGTCTTGTTTTTCATTTCGTCGCGAACGCGAATGACCAGCGATCAGTGAGAGAAATGTGAGTGAATGGGAAAGGTGAAGAGACGAAAGGTGCTTTACACGCTGTTTACCCTAACAGCCCGTTGACTGCACACTGCACACAGTGTGTATCTGTGTGATAATCTTTGCATTCAACTCCTTTAGGACCTCCGCCAATCGATTGCAGCGATAGACAAGAGGGTGGTGGAGTTAAACGTTGCCTCAAAGCCTAACGTCAACACGGGGAGATACTATGTATTTACCCCCACATATCGTGAGTTCGCTTGGAACTGGAGCAAAAATGAACACCACGAGGTGTAGTACTTCGGCGAAGCCAACGGCTAGGTCGTGTGATAATCGTATAAAAGTCGCTTGGCTAATTGACAAGAATCGTAGTCCACCTCAGGAGTCTTGTGAATCAACAACCACTGCTCTCTCAGATCAGCTCAGTGTAGCCCTCAAGAAAAACAAACTTTAAACTCAACTCAAAATGTTCAACGTAAGCTTTGACAGTTGACTATTGAACCCTTGAAAACCTAACGAAAGTGTCAAATTTCTTTTCCACAGTTCTTTGCATTGCTTGTGATTGTTGGTGCTGCCAGTGCCATCGAATACCCACTTCTTTCACATGGACCAGGACCACTCATACATTCAGCTCCAGCCCTGATTGCAAAGCCAGTTCTGAAGTACGCCGCCCCATTGATCAAGACCGTCGAAGTTGAAGCTCCAGCCCACTATGACTTCTCATACTCTGTCCGCGATGAACACACCGGTGACATCAAGAGCCAAAGTGAGTCCCGCAAGGGCGACATCGTCCACGGACAATACAGTCTGATCGATGCTGATGGTTACTTGAGGACTGTTGACTACACCTCTGATGCTCACAATGGATTCAACGCTGTTGTCCGTCGTGACCCCTTGGGCCAAAAGGTGGTTAAGGCTATCGCTCCAGTAGCTAAGGTGTTGGCTCCAATTGCTCCAATCGCGCATTATGCTGCTCCAGTTGCGCATTATGCTGCTCCAGTTGCGCATTACGCTGCTCCAAAATTGGCAGTAGCTGCCCCAAGCTTGGCTCATGTATCAGTACAGGCTCCAGCTTATGCTTACACGCATTAAAACCTCAAGGCAGTTTGATTTATTACCAATGTTATCATGATACGCTTGTCAGAAAAAAGAATACATCAACGCATTCCAACGCAAATACTACTCACACATTCACATCACACACATAAAAATAACAGGAATCATCACCACATCTACGTAAGGACGTGTTGTCTATGTCAAGAGAGCGAATGCATTTGTTTGTTGTTTTTTTTTTTCTTCATCATATACCTACACATTACCTATGAATAATTATTTTGTAAATATAAATATATAATTAATGAAATGCAAGGAATAGAAAAAAAAATAAGATTTGTTTAAATTTTCGGTCGTAGTTGATGCAATTTTGAAAATAAGGTGTCTTCGAAAGTGCGTTCTGTGTTTCAGGCCGATTTTGTATGGTTTAACTGCCATTTTTCAGTTCTCATTTGACAGTCGTGGTCAATAACATTTAGGAGCATCAGCGCTGCAACAATGTGTTGAAATTGTCAAAAATTTATTTAAATCATTTTTCAGTTGTGAATACGCAAAAAACTCTCTTCTGAAACTAATGCAGCTACTCATCGAGGATACCCGTTCAAATATTTCAACCAATAAACAAACTTAAAGCATTCTGTCTGATTCATCCACGCCATGGGGAAATGTGAAGTTAATTTCTCTACAAACGACTAGATTCCACTCCACGCTGGCACCTAAAATACCTTAGCCTACCTGCTCCTAGTTCACTCATATCTTCAGCAACGCGAAACACACAAAATACTTTTTTTTAATCTGTTCATTCTTAAAAATTATGGACCACCCTGTCCTCAGAAAAAAAATGAGAAAAATAAAATACACCCTTTAACCCAGACCTTTCCACTTTGGCACTAATCAAACCAACCGGAGCATTTAATAGAGCGGAGAAGGTTCATGACGTCTAACGACGCGACGCCATCAAGCTGAGGTCATTGAAGAAAGAAGCACATACATGAAGCAGTCTTCTTTGAGACAAGCCTGGACAGGTGTATTGGGGGTTAACGATGGCTTTAACGATGGGTACCAATAGGTCCAGCATTTTAGCATGATAGCCTATCAGAGAGTATCGTAAGGGCACCGATTAGCTTACAATTTCTCATCTGCGGTTGATCCTGCTGAAAGCGTCTAGCCTAAGTAGTTGTTTACAGGTAGCGACAGGCACACCCAGGTTTTGCTAGGTTTTTTTTTATAGAGAATCCTGAGAGTCGTAGCCTTCTGTCGAGGTCATCAGCCTGCATTTTCCCAAAATTCAAACCAAACCTTGAGTTCCTCTTTTATTTTATCATTCCGTCTGGAACTCTATGTCAAATCTACATATGTATTATGAAGGCAAATATTCGACCCACCCTGTCTTCGACATGAGTGCTATAAAAAGAACTACACCCTCTAGCGCCAGACATTGATTTTTTTCGTTTGGTGTACTTCGTCTAGAACTGAGAATTTACGCAAATCTGCTTCCCTTCCTGTGTACACCCTGAACCACCCTGTACTCGAAAAAGTTATTACACTCACAATAAACTACACCCTCTACCCTGCATGTGGGTCTTTGTTTCAAGTCGCTAGCCCTCCTAGAACCGGAGATATCGCCGAAAATATTCCACGAATTCCGCAACAAATTTTTGTGAAACACCAGGCCACCAGAAATCTTCAGAAAACAGAAGGTAAACCGACCCTCTCCAGCGGCACTCAAATTTGACTTTACGAAGCCCTGCATACAGATTTAAGAGTAAACTTGTTTTTGGTATAACTTCCTTATTTCTGAACGGATTTTAATGATTCAGGTACCAAATTGAAGGATATTTTATGTAGAATAATAAAAAATTAGAATCCAATATGGCGGAAACAAGATGGTGGCCAAAACAACGAAAGAAAATTTTGTATTAATCGAATTAAATGGTTGGGACTTATCACAAGTCGTAGAGGCAAGCGACTTTCAGCTTCTTATAGAACAAGTTAAGGACGTTAAAAGGAAAATCTATAACAGTGAAAAATACAAGATGGCGGATGCGATATTGCGGCAAAGACTTTTAGAGAGCATTTGTTTGAAAATGACGATGAAGAATGCCGAGTTTAATGTCGTAATGAATTTTTTTTTATTGCTTACAGTTGTAGGGTATTAATAATGGAGTCAGTCACTTGGGTTGTCGATGGTGAAGTGAGAAATACTCTGGTTCTTTGTATGAACACGAACACTATCAATCTTGTCGCAAACCACGATCTGATTGATAACAATTTTCAATAGATGTTGGGATTCATTACTTGTTTTGTTTTCTGTCATCAACGACGCCTAATTCCTTAAGTAACAAATTTTTAACCTTTTTTTAAGTAAAAAAAAACTTTTTTTTGTTTAAAAACTGATTTTAATTTCTGTTTCTCTTTTATTTTACAGATAATACTTGCTGCGGAATAATCAATTGATCCAAGGTAGGACTATCATTCTTATAATCAAAATTATTTACTTAAAAAAAATATGAATAATATTAAATCGTTACAAAGTCTTGAGAAAACTCTTAGAAATTAATAACGAAACACAGTAAATACTAGGAATTATTCACTTGTTTGTCCACCCGTCTGTCTGCCATCTAGCTCAAATGGACTTCAGTTGGCTTCACCTTATGTTATTGAACAGAAACTCGCTCCATTTGAGTTAAGCATTCCAGTTCTCCATTTTTACTTACAAAATTAATCCTAATTTTCTGATAAATTTTGCTCCATCATGATCGAAATATTTCTGTGCCACTGAAGCCATTTTCAAATGTGTTTTCCACCAAGAAATGGCTTCTCTTCTGTACCATTGAATGAGACTCTACTTTCTCCTAGTCGCTGGCTAATGCTCTGTAGGGATACATTGATACCCCGTCTGCCTCACCTTTAGCTTGGGAAGGTTCAGCTTGTTCCGTTCTACTTCGACGATCATCTTCTCGTGCCATTTTGTGGTTTTCTTTTCTGATTCTATGTCTGGTTCATCATCGACGTTTCCAGTTGCTTCGCAGCGGCTAGACTATCTTGTAATAAAGTTGTTCATACATACTTACGCTGTACCCAGGTACTTTACTGTCTCTGTTGTACTTCATTTCAATTCCTTGCCTCGTATGGTTTCTCGCATTTTTTACTCATCGCTATAATAATGGCATGACCGAAGCTGAAATGGAGAGTACTTCTGAGGATTCGAAATGAATCCATTTGCAAATGCGTATAAGATGGGGGTTCCTGTTGTACGTGTGGATATTACTGCCACATTGCTTACCTCAGACTGTGTATCCCTATAAATTCCCGTTGTTAGGCATTGAAAAAGAAGTCAGGTTACTCGAAGAGATTTTTAGATTCTGGGGATCTGAACGGGTTCATTGCAATAGCGGAATGCAGCAACAATAGCACATTCCTCAAAATTATTTCTGAATCAAGCCTTTTTTCCCTTTCCTGTGTTGCATCACTGAAGAAGCTCATTGAACAGAATCTCAGGCAATATCGGTTTACTTTCTGAACCTTGCGACAGTCGGGGCTACATATTTAGTTTCGCTTCCTATTTTATTTTAAATAACCTAGGATCTATTCTCACAACTTGATCTTCTTCTTTTCCTTTTATTCGACGAGGTTATGCTCAGGATTTTAGGGATCATAACCTCCCACTTCACTGCATCCCTACTGGTCCGCCTGTAGGTTCGCCTGTGAACAAAATGTTCACTCAAATCCGAAAGCGAAACTAAACAAAATTTGCAAAACCTTTGAAGCCTCTAGCCTTGTATACTGACCGAAAAAAATCTTGATCACATTATGACTTAAAAATAAAAGTCGCAGTCTCCTTTTTACAGTCTTACATTTAATAAATACCCTTAAAGCATAACTATCACCTAAGTACGTTCCTAGTAAATGGTTACACATCAACCGGATAAGTTTGTGGATCATTTAGTGATTGGTACACAGGTGGGGGGAAATTATGCCATGGCCTACCCCCTCGCAACGGGTCATTATGACTCCATGATGCGGATATTCCTTGCCAGCCCATGGGAAGACCACCCACACTAAGGCCATTATGCACCACCGAAGACGTAACCTGCTGTTGATGACAATCTGGTGAGTTATCATTCGTAAGTGTCATCACCGTCCCCCGCAGGTTTGGCCCTGAAATAGTTGTTTTTTGGATTTTAACGGGCTCCGGATGTCGCAGTGGTGCAGTCTGATGAAACCTAAATCCAGCTTGATTGTGAAGACACCATTCAGGGAGATTTGTAAGATCGGTCAGAATTTCTTCAGTTTGAATGTCGATCGGTCTGTGCACTGGAACTGGCATCCTATTACCATGGGGGTAGTAATAGTTGTATTGATAAAGAGATTTAATTAAAAACCTGTCTCTATGGGGGATCTTAGGAGTTACGCAAGGTGGTGGCGCGTTAGTCGTTTCCGGAGGCGGGGGTGTCGTCGTCATTGGTGGGGCTTCCGTTGTGGCTGGTGCTGGGGTTGTTATTGGCCTTATTGTTATTGGTTCTGGAAATGGCTCAAAAGGGTGGTCAAATCCGTATGGAAGCACATAATATCCACTGACTTCTTCAACTCCCAGGCAAACCGATGTGACCGCCAGAAGTAGCTTAAGCTAAAGAAAAGGAAAGTTATTTTTAGCGCTTTGACATCGAAACAAACCAAATCAACTTACACGTAAGGGAAGCATTTTGAATGTTCGCTTGTCTTATACACCTTGCAAAGCAGCAATGGCATTAAACTTTGGAAATGTCAATTCGGCGATTTTATACCAGTCGCAATTTCAGTGTCGTCTCGAATGCACAATACTCAAACAATTCCATAGATTTGAACTGACAATCATATGGTTGACATGCGGACTTACGTGTCTTCTTCCGGATTGTAATTTGGTCACGTATTTTGATTGCGATAGTCTTCGTTCACTTATACTTGGATTCATAAAAAAAAAGTTGTTGACATTTCGTTATAAGATAGACAGTAGGTTATGCCCCCAACACCATGCGAATGATGCAAGTGATCTGGCATTCTATTCGACTCCGATTTTGAATTTTGAAAGCTTTGTGTCGTGGGAAAATGTTTTATAGCAAATGTCATCGTGTTTTGTCTTTCTTGTGGTAGGTCTGTAGTTAAAAGAGTTCGATGTTCGTCCGAAAAGTGTAGTGTAGTACTGAAGTCCAATGTCAATCCAACCCTTGGCCGAAAAAGGGCGTAAAAACAAATGAGAAATTATACGTTTTAACAGTCAATTATGAAGGCTCTAAGTTCTTCTGTAAGGCTTAAAGGTCCAGGCCCCGTGAGATTGATTACCTTTTCGTTCTCTTTTCATGTCATTTATTTGTATCGAAATTCAACATTGTTGCCATCCCCTCGAGGGATTCTATTCAGTTTCCAATTCAGCTGCCACCAAACCACAGAAAGCCCACAAATCCGCACACGCATTGGTATAAATAGGGCTGCAAAGCTCAAAAATAGGCCTGTCGTCGTACATACTCGTATCTTGTGAATCTTTCGGTGCATTTAATACATGTTCCGGGTTATGATAGATACCACTATGCTCTCAATGAGCTGTTGGGCACGTCTGCCTGGCGATAAGCCATAGAAATGTTCTGCTACTAAAATAGATTAAGTGTCAATGTGGTTGTGAACATTCTATGCGCGAAATGTTTAAGAAAACCTTGAATACTACTACAAACTATTTTGAAATATGCTATCTGGAGTAGTTCCGTATTTTGTCTGTTCAACTACGAGTGCTACTGGTAAGAATGCCATTGAATAGAATTTAGTAACACGCAATTTTCATCTGAATTTCGGGCAGATTAATTCAAAATGTTTACTTTTCTACTTGCCACGTAGTTAGCGCGTTTCTAACTTTAGACTGGCTTGGCCTATAAGTAGCTTTATGTCTTTTTCGTTACCACTTTTGAACGTGTCGAAAAGCGATATGAACTGTTCATACAAGCGGTGTATTTCTTGGAAACGTCGTGTTCAAATGAATTGATTTTCAAACAATTGTTTGGATCGTGTTTATGGTTAACGTGATTTATGACTTATCAGGGCAAGTCATAAGTCAATGTTTGTGTCAAACATTTATGGGCGCCGTGGCTAAACAATTAATACGTTGGACTACTTACCGGGAAGTTCGAGGTTCGAATCCCAGAAAACACCAAAAAGTTTTCTCACGGTCCCACCTCTCGCGAATATCTGCCAAATGTACGAAAGTAATAACTGTCATGAGGAAGCTTCTCAATTAAAAAAAAAAAAAACCTTTCGGATATGGCTCTAAACTGTAGGTTCCTTCCACTGCTGCAGAATTTCGCTCTTTTCAGCTTGAACATTTTGTCTTTGCCATTAGTAAAGGCTGTCGGCATGATGTCACTGTCAACGGTCTCTAAACATCTCTTACTATTTACTAACCACAATCTGACTGTCTCGCCTCGACTTAGGCCGGTAACATTGGAAGGACGTCTTTGTGGATATTAACATTACTCGCATTCTCACGTTTGCTGTCTGTAGTTTGCAGGATTATAGTATCCGCATTTGCCTTTTTTTAACTCACATCTATAATCTTTGCAAGAAGCTATCTTCAGCGTTTGGAAATCCAGTCTTCTTTCCTAAATGTTAAAAACCCAAAATTATACTTAAAAGTTTATCACATATGATGCCTGTCAGTTGCTGGAAGAAGAAGAGGAGAATTCTTCGATGCATGAAAAAGTTTCCTCCTTCGAATTATGTCTACCAAATTACGTTCTCTCACTTGAATCGAAACTCATGAACCTCTTGGGCCCGATTGTTCTGTTTTGGCTTCCCACCTCTTCTACCTTAAACGATGTTCAGCGGTTGGAAAACGATGGATTTTAAGAACTTTTAAAGTTGCCTATGCTCATCAGCAATTTTAAAATGACTCATATCTGTCAAATTGAAAGAAACACTGCAAACGTAGATAGTCTTCTTTGCCACTTGCATCATACCAACGACGGTGTAACGTAGATAGTCTTCTTTGCCACTTGCGTCATACCAACGACAGTGTAACACATCTCCCCGTGCTACTTCCACACAGTAATACTGGCTCGACATTAATGCAAAACAGTCGCAGCTTGATTTTGAAGCTGTCCACATTACTTCTCCAGGATCTTAGATTGGATTTCTAACGCAGCCCTCGCTTTGTTGAATCTGTTCTCCAGTTCGGCGCCAACTTTTGCCTGAGACAGTACTACGCAGGTTGTCACCTTCCTAAATTGTCAACTTACTCGACCTGCTGTTCAGAATGTTTTATTGAACAGTGGCATCTGTAAGCCTCTCAGCTTTTGTTTTGGCCGTGTTAACCTCCAGCCCCAGTTTGTCATCTTGTGTCACCTTTCAAACTGTATGACCATTTGATGCAGGATTCTGTGTGAAAGCAAGCAAAGAAGACACGCAGAAGAAACAACCCAAATAAACAACAAATAGATAGCGTTTTACATATTTTATTAAAGTAAAAGTTAAATAAATAAATTAATAAAATAATTATCTAGACTTAAACTTAAACTAATTCGATCGCGAATATTGTTGCTGTTGGTTTGGCTGTTTTTCATAAGACATTTCTGGCGACGCGTTAGACACTGTTCTACTGTTTCTCACCATGTCCCAGAACTGCTGTTGTTGGATAGCTCCGGTTCCGGTCATAAATGGCAATGAAATTTCCATGGGAGCATGTTGTGGCTTACGCACATCGTATTGCACTTCCGGTTGTTGGTTTTGAGTTATAAAAGAAGTTAGATAAGACGGATAGACCTCATTCTGAGACTGTGTATACTGTTGTCCGCTACCTGCAGCGTTTTCATTGGGTAGGGCATAGTTTTCCGGCCTTTGGGGAGGATAATACATGCTGCTTGTAGCTGGAGACGCTGGCACTGATACCACATGTGCTGCAGGGTCTTCATTGACTACTTGATAGCCCTCCGGAACTTGTTGTGATTGTCGCAGAGCTTGAAGGTAGTTTTGTGCACTTCCTGCTTCCGCGTAACCCGATAGTGAAATAGGTATCGCTCCTGATTCGGAATTTTCGTTGACTAGTTGGTAGTCGTGTAGATCTTGCGGTGCTACTGGCTGTGGTGATTGCATGTAGTGTTGTCCACCTGAAACTACTAGTTCAGACTGAGAATTATCGGTGGCAAGCTGATAGCTCTGTGGATTTTCTTGGGGCAGCCGTAGGGATGAATAACCTCTCTGAGCTTGCATGTAATCCTGCTTGCTAACAGGGGCTGTTTCAGGATTTGCATGAGTTTGATAATCTTTCTGAAACTGAACATAATCTTGTCTACCGCCTGCGACTGGTACCACGTCTGACTGATATCCTCGTTGAATTTGCGAATAATCCTGTACATCACCTCCGGCGGATACAGATATAATTCCTGACTGAGAATGTTTATATCTGTCCGAAACTTCTGGCTGCCTTTTCAGAGGCTGATAGTCATTTCGATTAAGTCCTGAAATTGAAGGCTCTTGTGACTTCATTAGAGGCTGGTCATGTTGGACGGTTACTATACGATCTGACTTGATGGACCCAAGTTCGTCGTCTAATATTCGGCGTAATTCATAAACTCCCGGGGGCACTTTTAGTTTAGAAGGGAAACTCGAACCTGATTTATGATGAACAATATTCACAGGCACTGAATCAGCATATTGCTGTAGGCACACAATGGCAAATATCACCAGGACGGGACGCATCTAGAAAGGATACAAGTGAAGGATTATATTTATTTTTTACTAGTTCGGCTTGTAGCTTACGTTGTGTAAATAGTCGGTACGCGTAGATGTGTCTTTGGAAATTCAACGCAGTAGCTGCATTTATAGTAAAGCGTTAGACGAATTTGATTTCTACTGATAGCAACAATCTGTGCTCGTGAGAAAATGTCTATCTATTCATCAATAAAGCGTGTCACGAAGATAGGCATACGATCTGATACAAAATACGCTTTGACCAGTCGAGTGTTTGCTGGAGATAGGGGAACGTGAGAAGCCAAGAAGTAAGACCTCATGTGTATAATGCGATCTACATATGTATGACGTCTATAATGTGACCAACTTGCTTTTAACAATTTCAAAACACTAGACATCTGACAGTTTAAGTGAAATTTGACGGCTCGGTTGGACATTAGTAAAGTATTTCTGGAAGTTTAAAGCAGCTTTTAGGCAGAATTGGGAGGAGGAAATGTCCTGTGTGACTTAAGCTGGAAACTAGTGGATCTGGTTCTTCATTGTATTGATCTATCTGACTTTTTATTTTCGCTTTCGCTGGGGTTTAACAATGCACACAATTGCTTTCAATTCAGATATGTATCTGCAGGCCCCGACTTGCATATTGGATTACGGTCGACGCTGATACTTTTAGGCAGTTCCAACCCTTAGGCCTGAGAAAATATTCATAACTCCTGATCAAGTTTAGGTTGGATCATGTTTAATTTTGAGGACTGCAAGACGTACCGTGCTGCTCCACTAGTGTCATAGATTCACCGTGATTCTAGGAAATTTAGGAAAGAAAGTTTAGTCTGGAGTCTAACATGGTTTCCTCTAGGATTGTTCTCCTTCTTACTGTGTACACCACAAATTCAATTACCGCCAACTAATACCATAAAATCGCTGGAAATTATGTCTGACAACAGTTTTACTAGCGCAACAATTTTTTTTTTTTTTTTTGTACTGTAATCTCATATTTTGTCGCAATTTTATGAAGGAAATCATAACAGCACGCACTAGGCTGTCATCCTACTGCTGCAATGATAAGTTTACGATAAGTATTAATTCGGACGGGTTTTGTAGGCAGTTTTGACCTACTTTTGTACGCAAAACCCACTACCAACTTGCTCTGCGGGCATCATGATCACATACATACCTACTCCACTAATTTTCGTTCAAAATTGTTCACAGATACTTGTGCGTAGCTTCCAATATCGGTTTAACTCCTTGATGTCTTGATGTCACTGTTCTGTTGGCTTCAACTTGGTTGAAAATATTAATCAGCGTTTTCTAGTTTTCATCAAAAAGATACACACATTCCGGGTGGTGTGCATATGTATCTATTAAAATTGCGTGCTGCAATTTGTGGGCAATTTTTTTATTTTTTAAATCGATATCGAAACGCAAATGGATTTCTTGGAAGGAGATAAAAATAAGAAACGTATCAATACCGGGTTGTGTAATGCAAAACAGGAAAAAAAGTGTTAAAAAGCATTGAAAATGTCAAAAAGAAAAAATACCGATCGACTACTTTGACAAGAAATTGATAGATTTGAAGTACCTCCCAAGTGCCGATATATACTGGGGAGGGGACTATGAGAACTGAGCCTTAAAACAGGTACAAATTTTAATTGGAACTGTATGGGCACTCGGTATGTTGATTTCCGTACAAATTCTGTATATAAACCCTCGCTGAGATTGAAGTATCAATTAGTCAATCCTCGATAATTGCATCGATTAATTCTGCTCTAGTTAATTTTGGATCAAACAAGATGTCTTTGAAGGTAAACAAATTAAGCTGTCGTTTGGGCACTGCTAAAATTGTCTTGATTTTCCTTTAGTTGGTATTTTTGGTGTCTATGATTGCCGTCGCTGCTGGTATTGAAATTCGTCAGCCGTTGCTACTGAAGCCGCACCAAATTGAAATCGAAGAAGGACCAGCGGAGTATGAGTTCTCGTATTCTGTTCATGATGAGCACACCGGTGACATTAAGGCTCAAAAGGAGATCCGCAAAGGTGACAGGGTCGAAGGAAGCTATGAATTGATCGATTCGGATGGTTACCGTCGTGTGGTGCACTATAGATCGGATGGTCATAATGGTTTTGAGGCTGTTGTTAATCGGGAACCGACCAGTATTAAGATTCCGGTGCCAGAAATTAGGCAGAAGTTGATCGGAACTAAGATTTTGGCATCTCCGCTAGTTCACTACGCTCAGGCACCAATTCCCAACTTAATCCGTTCGGTACCTAGGTCAATTGGCTTGGAAAGATCTGAGGTTGGCTACGACAATCATGTTTCTTACTCTGGACCAGGAATCCCGTACAGTTATTGAGACGAATAGAGGAGTGGAATGGATCATCCTTGCTTGTCACAGCGGATGCAGATGTTATATTTTACTCAACCTAATTCTAAGACTTCTTATGTGCCAATGTATAATTCCAGTCAATAAACCTTTTTATGAATAACAAGTATTTCTAGTGTTCCATTATCTATCTATCAAAATTAAGAACTCTCTGTCCACGCATCCATTCTTGTTGTGCGTGTTTTATTTTTTGCATAAAGGTAGGAACCTATAGTTTATTGCCGCCTGAAGTGGAACTTAGCTTTGTATCTTTTTGAATTTTTCAAACCTGAACTTCCTGCGTAGTACCTACATAGGTAGGGCAACAGTTCGGGGCGAACCCGAGCATCTACCAACATGCTTCCTCTCCTCCTCTTTTTTCTCCAATTAGCCTGGTTTTAAACTAATTGCCTCCAGTTACGCACTCCAATTGGTTGAGATCCCTTTCCACTTGCATTCGCCACCTAAGTCGATGCCTTCTTCTGCTGCGTTGTTCCTCCGGATTAGATTGGAAAACTCGGGTCCGGAACATTGGTGTTCAGTCGCTCTGCATATCCTTGCCATCTTAAACGTCCAATGCTCAGTTTTTTTTTATTAGGTCGATGACGGGACCAAATGTCTTCGTTTAAAACGATGAAGGATAACTTCACCCGCCTTCGAAAAAGTGCATCTTACTGCGTCGTAAAGTAGGGTCGGGATGACGAGGGTCTTCTATAAAGTCCCCTTTGTTGTTCGTAACAGAGCCATACTACCCTATCGCCTTCTTAGCAGATAGATTTCAGAAAAATCTATGTTTTTCATGTCTCTCCTGTTCGTTGAGCTTATGAACAGTTCTTATTGAGGAGTTCGTAGAAGCATTCTTTGGTAGGATCGCCTTTTCCCTCTGTGAGAGCGTGAGCGTATATTGACTTTATTTTGTCGAATTTAGCCTTGATTTGAACCATTTTAAGACGTTCACTTACATGTTGAAAGCACACGACTTCTAGCTCAAGTCCGGTGGATATAACAAATTCCCACCAAAATAATCGCTGCTCCTGTTCTCTGTACCAGATCCTAACGCCGTTGTCCTTTTTTTTTTCATTTTGTGTGGTCGATTCTTTTCCGACGCTGTTGGTTGCTTCGTAACCGGTAGGTTTCCCATGGTGTGGCACATTAAACCCTGTGTAAAACCTCCAAACTGGAGGACCAAACCCTCTGATGGACGGAAGAGGCCGTCATTATTGGTTTATAGTAGCCCATATAATTTGTTCAGCAAGTAACTTGGCCTAATTGGAACTATGGCCCCCACTCAGTTTCGGGAATTCCTGCGCTGCCGTCTTGCTATGCAGGAAGATAGGCAAACAGGGAAGGATTTGCCCAAGTTGTGTGACAGCTGGAAGTTTGTCAAAAAAGTAAAACTCTTTTTTTTCGAATAAATTGTGCTATTTGTTCTTGTTCTTGTTTCTCCAGTCTATCAATTCTACTACAATAGTTTTACATCTTCACTTATAAAAAACAGAAAAATTACATACATTTAGTAAAATATTTATATAAAAAAAAGTACAAAAAATATTAAAATAACAATAATAAGAGAAAATGATTACAATAACAAAGAGAAATTATATCAAACGACATAAATGAAAAATAAGAAAACAAAAAGGAGAAAGTTCTAAGAAGTTGGCTAGAGGATGATGGTGTTCTTACTGTAAACCAGCCTTTTGTTGTGAGATCAATTGAGCACCCAATTGGTCGATTGGTGCAGCGTCTTGTTGAAGTGCCAAAGATTGACGGTTCAGGGTGACTGGTGGTTGGTATGGTGATGGTTCTAGACGGACATTGGCATTGAAACCGAGAAGTGGGTCGGAGGAGTATTCCACAACACGTCGGTTGCCATCGGGTTCGATCAGAGAGTAACGTCCACGAACTTGATCGCCTTCGCGGATTTCTTGTTGATCCTTGATGTCACCAGTGCCAACATCATGAACTGAGTACCGGAATTCATACTGAGCAGGTGCTGATCGCAGTTCATCGGGATGTGGTCCTAGTTGTAGGATAGCCGATTGTGCCGGTTCGGCGATGAGCTGTTGTTGCAGTGGTAAGATTCCAGCATTGGCGTATGCTAAGACAGCAGCAAAGACAGCTAGACACTGGAAAGGAAATAAAAAGTTAGTTGGTTGGTTTATTGTGAGAGGATATAGACATCCTTTTACCTTAAAGACCATGGTTGCTAAGTTATTGATCTCTTTTTGGTTGAGGATGTTAACTAAAAGCTGGTGATTGACTGAATGATGCTGTTTGCTTCTGTTACTTTCCCTTTTATAGTCGAAGTCACCCCCGAAGCCATGCTACACCACACACAAAGAGAGTTTAAGCAATGAATGTCGTCTCAACATACATGTGCAGCGACTAGAATTACGAGAAGGAAATGTAAGCTGATACCCTTTTAGGTTTCTGCCCTTTTCTTGCTGTTTCTGAGTCGTCTATCTTTACCATACGTGCGAATGACACAATCCCACAGAGGCGCATAGACCCGAACCGCGTCTGACATCACAGTCGTCGGCGCCCAATGGTGAAAGCAAACTTAGTCGTGCGTGTGTAAAATAGAAATTTCTACACCTTATTTTAAAAATTAACATTTATTCTATTTACAACACTTAAATTGGCTCTGACAGACATTTAGACACATTTTTACAATTAAATTTTTGATCTATCACAGAAAAATGAAAAGCAAACAGATGTGCAACTGCATCTGTTTAGAAAGAGAGACACTTTTGTATCTTTTTTTTTTGTTTTTGTTCTACTTGTTCAGGTACTTTGAAGTCCAGCCTGTTGGTCGAGTGTTGTTGCTGAAGTATCCGCTGGCATTTTGCTTCTCCAAAAGTGATCCTGAAATGAATACTGTTAGAGGGGAAGTCTTAGAGTTATATGGAAGGCATGTGGTTACCATTTTCTGATACTATCCATGCAGTTAGTTTTTCATCTTCGGTTTTATTCGTTTCATCCCAGGGGAATACGGAGGAGGATTTAAAGTCAGAATTTGTAGGTACTCTGGAATATATTGTTTCATTTAAATTTAGTGTATACAGAAGGAGTTCAGTGTTAACCT
This sequence comes from Blera fallax, assembly GCA_946965025.1. Classification (NCBI taxonomy): domain Eukaryota; kingdom Metazoa; phylum Arthropoda; class Insecta; order Diptera; family Syrphidae; genus Blera; species Blera fallax. Next base: position 4,252,136 of record OX337247.1, on the reverse strand, counting down.
GTGTTCAAGTATGATATCAAATGAGAGTGCTTTAACTACACAATGTTTTAAAGATAATGTGTTGTCTATTGAAAGAATGAAATGCAATTTTTTTTAACGATCTACAAAAAGGTTTTACTTTATTCTTGATGATTTACAGTGAGTACATGTATTCCAAAATGTGTCGTCCAGTTGTTCGACCACAGGGTATTCCACATATCGTACAGTTCTTCAGTTTTCTCCTAAGAATAACAAGCATAAAACTACTAGAGCGTAGAATATAAAATTAGTATGCTAACGATAACGAGCAAAGCAATAAAAAGATGCCACAACGTCTAAGTGAATCCACCTGCAAAAGGATATGTACTCGTATCCACGAGGATGTGTGTATATCCGGACTTGTAAATCATTCTCCCGGTAAAATTTCAAGACAAAAAAAAGCAAAATCACCAACTTAAAGCCATTGTTCCCGCTGAAGTTGTACCTATGTACATATAGCATGAAACAGCTGACGTTGCAGCCCATTCTTTTCTCTTTTATGTGCATTTCTACAGCATATTCCTTCGAAGTCTTTTTCGTGTCATGTTAACGACTACGATTTCTGTAAACTCTACTCAGTGGAACACGTTTAACTCTTGTGAACGTAATGATTCCGTTTTAGAATATGAAAATATGGAGATGCATTCAAAATCTTACTGGAATCAGTGCTGGGCACATCAATATTTACGTGCAATATCTACAAGATTACTGAGGTCCAGAACACACGACCGTCGCCTTAAAATTTTAGCCCCGACTGTAATTTTTTAGAAGTATATTACGCGTAATTCGTTCATCTTTTATTTAAAACCGTACCTTAAATGTACATCATTCTCGAAAAAACGCTCGTGTGCCCTGGTGGCCGTTTAAATCTACCTTCAAAAACTACAAAGCACAAAGGGACTTTACATATTATTTTTACGCAACTCTTTGTATAATTTTCAACTTGTGTATCCACCGCAACAACAATACCTGATTGGCCAAAATTGAAAATCTTCTTCTTGATCATTACCACATTTAGACAAATCACTGACACATATAAATTACCGACACGTCACAACATAAATATAAAAATGAGATGACAAAATGAATTCAGTCTTGTGCTGTGGACATCCACATGAAAACATTCATTTCTTACCCATTCGTTGACATTGAATCCGTCCGACTACCATTATTCGCTACCAGACTATCCTTGATTTCAGTCGAATGTGAATTGTCATTTGAACGACCATTTGGCAGGCTTGAATTACGCCCAGTTGATATTTGATGTTGTGTATTATTATTGTATGGCACATTGTTTGAGTATTTGTTGTCACTGATATCTGAGTCCATTGACAGATGACCAAAGAGATCCTCGAGCAGTTGACTTGCCTTAGCATTGGAATTTCGTCGGCCTTTTGTTGACGATTTTATTTTTGACCTAAAAAGAAAACTTTTATTGACTAAACCCAATATGATGTCACAGCAAGTGGCACTGATGTCAGCACTTATTAATGATGGAAGACTTACTTGCAAAAATAACGTTGTCAAGTCTTAAATCATACTGTCAAAGCCATTTACTATGACAACAATTTTTCAACTGCCCTTACTCACCCTAAAATAGTGTCAAGATCGTCACCAGCTGGAGTGTTATCCCAACCACTAACAACACTCCGGTGGCTGCTAGGGTTAACAACCCTGGCATTTGCCATGCTTACTCTGCTCTTTGCGGAAATATTTTCCGAACTTTGTAGAAAATCATCCATATCAGTGACACCTCTGTCATAGGTATTTCTTATCAGCAACGATGGCACTTGTTGCTTCATGACACCCTTTGAAAAGAGATTATAAACCTTACCCTCTTCTGGAGCTTGTCGTTGCAGATAGAATCCATTTAACTTCTGCATATTGGCATTCTTTGCATTCATACTGACTGTGTCATAGATTGAAAAACTTCGCCCTGAATTGACATTTCCATTTGCCACAACCGGTTTCGCTGAATGAAATGACACATTCGGATGGTGACTTGTCAAACCGAAAAGTTGTGATATATTTCGATTCAGATAAATGTCATTTATCGACTCCGTGGGACCATGATTTTCTTCCCTTTTCGTTAGCCCTCCCTGGAAAAGGTCTTCTGTTGGTGCTATAATCGTGCTATATCGTATTGTTCCACTTTTAATCGACTCATCGTCCCTTCTAACCGATTCCGGATTGACAGCTAGGTAGCTTATTTTCGGGACCAATACCGCATGACCGTTTTCAACAATATTCCTCAAGTTGGCATTGCTGTTGGTTACACCGGTGTTTTTATTATTGTTGGCTTGTTCAGCTGATATGTGGATTTTTTCTTTCATCGCCGGAAGAACATTAGACGTGGTGACATACTTTAAGTTTTTTATACCATTCATTCCGGCCGGAGACACTCGTTTGATTGCATGGAAGTAAGGATATTTTATACTTTGCTGTGCCGTAGGTCGTCTCTCTGGATCGTAGTATAAAAAGTCTTCGAGAATTTGCAGCGCAGACTGACCAGCTCGAGTGACTATGGTATTAAGTGGAACTTTAATGCAATCCGGGAAGCGGAAATGTATTGTAGATGCAAGACGATGTCCTTCAGCCCAGTCATTCTGAAATTGAATGCAAAATAATGTAAGAAAGGTGGTTGAAGGTAAATGTTTTGAAATGTACCTTGTCTGGTGTTCCTAAAACGGAACAAATTTTAAAGAGTTGGTCCACTTCACTACTGCCAGGAAAAAGCGGTCGAAATGTGTATAATTCCGACATGATGCAACCAATCGCCCAGAGATCTATCGAACTGCCATAGTGAGTCGAATGTAGGAGAACCTCAGGTGCTCTGTACCTAAATGTTTATCAAAGATTTTGAATCGAATATTTACGAGAAAAAAACAAACTACAACGGGAACTAAGGTTGAATCATACCATCTCGTTGACACATAATCCGTAAATGGTGGCCTTGATCGTATCTCTCTTGCTAAGCCAAAATCCGCAATCTTTATCAGTTCCGGACCAGAACAGAGAAGATTTTCTGGCTTAAGATCACGATGAAAGAATCCATGACGATGCATAAAGGCTAATCCTGTCAGGACCTGAAAGTAGATAGCACAGTTTGTCTCCTATGTATTGCCACTTAGACGATTGCCTTTAGATGTGCTTTTAAAAATTTCGACTATCTTTAGGCCCATTTACAGAGTCATTCGAAAGGATTTTTTCAGGGAGAGACTGAGAGCACTCGGAAAAGGGGAGCATCTCGACAGTTCGTAGTAAGTAGTCAGTATGTGAATTGATCAAGTGTTTGTTCAAATGACAGGCAATCAGAGATTAGCTCCTCGCATCAGTTCTTATTTTTTGCACCAAAATCAAATACGTGTTCAAATGATGTTTGGTGCCGCAAATATTTAGGACGTCTGCGAGGGTTTGATAGCGGTTGTTAAAAATTTTTTATGGGTATTTATAGCGCGATAAAATATAATTTACAGACGCAACCGAAATTGAATTAAGTACGCTTGCATATTTCACTCCACGATTTATGCAACAAATATAAATTGAGGCTAGGAGTTAGCAAATTTGGGATGTGTTGGACCATTCATTTGTAAATTTTTATTCCTAACTATGAAGCGAAAAGCTTTATCCTTTTCTGGTAATAAATTGTTAAACACTTATTTCTATGGAAATAAAACGCTGAACGTGATATTATCGAAATCAAACTGATGAACCGCACATTAATCCACAAAATGGGAATGACCCAAATTACGTACTACTACTGTCAGAATTCAATCATTTTATTTTGAGTTCAGATCAGGCCCTACTATTCAGTGCAGAATAAACCCTAAATCAAATACAACGAAACTGCTTACCTGAAACAGTATACTTTTTATCGTGTTCTCCGGCAGATGCGTATCTCTATCCTTAATCATTTGGTATAAATTCTCCTTCATATACTCGAACACGAAGTACAGTGTATCATTCTCCCGAATCACTTCCTTTAATTTGACAATATTGGGGTGTGACAGCTTCTTTAATGACTACAATTGCGGGGGAAAAATTGAAAATTAGACACCATATGATTAATTTCACACGAAACCATCATACCCACCTTGACCTCACGTAAGTTCATCGCCTCCTCCCAGGAATAGTATTTTCGTTTCATACGTTTTATGGCAACCTTCTCGCCGGTATCCTTTCGCTGACCCAGGACAACAGTGCCATATGTTCCATCGCCCAATTGACTCAGCGTTATATATCGATTCATATTCGATTTTCGTGTGTGTGTGGGCCTTTGGCCTCAAAAAAATTTCTTGATGATATGTCTTTTGTGCTTAAATGCGTTTTTGGCCAATTTTTTTAGTCATTGATTTATTTTTATACTGCAATTAACCAGAGAAGAAAAACTTTATTGACGAAGGTATACTCGCTGACATGTGTTTACGTTTACACAGAGCCTAATTAATATTAATGAGTGTGCAGGTGTTCTGAATAATTAGCCATAGAAGCATGGTAAAGCCAATAGAATTCTTGTAAAAACTCGGAAAGATTATAGGGGTGTTAGGACGCAGTATATCATGTCAACGTGGGAAAGTAATTAAAGTCCTTGCTAGCAGAGATAGTCGTAGACCGCGATATCCTGTCAACTATCGGCTACAATGTATAAAAGTGAAGGATAGCCTAACGACATTGATTGCAAATCAAATACCAGCTTTACCGTCAAAATGTAGTTTTTGACAAATGAGTTTTTTGTTTTCTGACAATTAGATTAATGGGATTAAATGTGACCTTTGTATATCAATTTGGCAATTCGGATCGAAAAAATGTAACACATATAGTCGTAGGTTGATGGTAATAGAATTTAATGACAGGATAGTGTCTGCGGAGGACTGTTTTAGGCGGCTCTTGACGGTCATAAATTATTGGAACCGATGGAGAGAACCACGTCAAATGACATGTAAAATAGTGCACTAGGGCCATGGACAATTTGGATCGAAAAGTGGATACAGCGTTGGAGCCAATAGAAGTTTAATATCTACTGGTCAGGGCTCTTGGCGGCCACAAATAACCGTTTCAGATACTCGTACAGCTAATCACGTCACGACTGAGAGGCAGTCACAGTTGTCATATAGCGATTACCATCACCAATGAAATTGGCTTTCCAGGCAATTATATTGCCTTTTACGATGGTTTGGTAAACATTACAAGATTGGAGCGAAGACTTCTCCGTCGACACTGAGGATAGACAGGGCCTTAAACTGGTGCTTTTTAAACCAGTTTTTCTGTCTGATTTGATTTTAGCCGCTATCGCCTCTTCTTCATCACAAATCTCAGCGTTATAAGTTATCCGTACATGAAAACTTAACTAAGCAATCTATCAAGACAGCAAAAAGCAATATAACCTCGTTTGCATGTGAAAAGAACAAGAAATGTTGCTTTAGGAATGCTTCTCCCAGAAACGAAATTTGAATAAAATTGAGGACTTTTCGTAAATTGTGACGATCAGTAGATCGTGATGCCAGAAACTTTCTACCAAGGACTAGTGCAGCAATCAGATTGTGAGTGGTTTGTGCGGGAGATTCAGTTTAGCATACAAAAAAAAATTATCCGCAAACATTATCATGTCATAAGAAGCTTCTCAATTGCGCCTTCCGGATACGTGATTGAATTTTTGTTCAATTCGTGCGAGAAACAGATGCAACACGACTGCGAAAAATTAAAAGCTGGGCCATAGGACTTGAATGCTGTATTACTTTTTGTAAAGCTGTCCAGCAAACAATCCTCAGAATATGAGTTTGCGAAACTGCTTTTCTTCTCGACGGTCTTCAATGGCACAGCTCCAGACAGCTTACATATGTACATACATTCAGTGTTCTTATATTGACTTTAAACACCAACGTGTTATGAAGAAATCTTCTAAACCATATGCTTTGTAAACCAAATTCAGCAGGACAAATGTTATATAAAGCTAGGACACAGTAATTTGAAAGGGCTCTCGAGTTTGAAAGTAAAGAGAAGAGAACTGAAACACTTTTTGATGTCCGGTCAAATTATCGAAAACAAAAGGCTGAAGGATACTCGTATGTTTATCGTTTGAAAACTTACACACTGGATTCAAGCAGTAATGAGGCACAACAAATTGTCCTTGAATAAACATTTGTCATTTATCCAAAAAGTCTAGAACAGTTATTTACTTCCGGTGCGGAATACCTTCAAAAAGGTGACCCAAAAGCCAATGAAGTGAAACCCTAATATAGTCTTTTTAGTATTTGAGCTCGAGGAGGTCATTTTTTTATATAAATTGTTGTAACTATGAGTGTACTTAAAGTGGTTTGAGCCCATTTAACCCGTCTCCCTATTTCAGATTGAAAATTCCGCCCTTTCGAGGAATTCTCCTCTAGTGTTTCCTTCTATACAAACACAAACAACAATTCTTCTTCAAACCTATCCCTCGGTTGTTAGAAACCAATTAACCACTCCACACCCTTGTCTCGTATTTAATTCTTAGTATTTAACCCCATTATTTGACGATTCTGTAAGCCAACATACTCGTATGACCCAGATAGTAATGCCACGCACTCACAAATCCATCTTACAACTCAACGAAGACAGGTTTTTCACTTACAAATCAAGATCAAAATCACTTTAATCACTCTGAGCAAAACCATTTCTAATCTACTCTAGAATATTAAAGAAAACTTAAGAAAAAAAAAAGACTGGCAGTCATGCTTGTCGACTGTTTTTTTCTTACTCGAACTATCGATTAGATGCAATTAATTTCGACTTCGATTCGTTCAGCTCATATACGAGTGTGTATGCATGTAGCTACGGATATTAGATGAACTCGCACTTTGCTTTTAATTTTTTCTTTGAACAACGATTAGAACTTCAGCTTGATGACATTTTTTAGATAAATTTCTCAGAAATTTGTTGATAATGTTTATAAATCTGTAAGCTATCCGAGAACTGTGAAACGAAAAAAAAGAACACCCAACAAACCGATTAGAACGTAACGTAGTTTTCAACTTGTGCACCTGTTCAAATTATTTTCTGTGTTTGACTGACAGTCGAAGTGGTAGTATAGTACTTACGCACTAAGTTTCTTTAACGACCGTATCCTTGGTTACTTGGCCAGGACTCGACGACACGGCGACCCAAACAAAACAAAAAAGAACAACACGTCTGGAGACCACGAGTCAGCTGTATTGTGGCTAAAGTGCGAGATTAATTCGAAAACAGTAGAAAATCTATAAAAAATCTCGACATGGATAATATGAAGGAAATTATTTATCCGGAAATAGAACCAGGTGTCATCAGTAAGGAGATGATCGAGAAATCCTACTCAGAGGACGGATACAAAGGCGAGGCGTTGAGATTACATCAGTTGGAAAAAATTCGTTATGAGAATATAACCAGGCTACGATTGGAGTTCTTAAGTGAGTTAATTTGTTTGTCGTTCAGTAACATAAAAAAAAAACAAAAGTGCACAGTTTGCAGTCAAAATAATTCAAATTTTCGACATCACACTTCCGAGTTGCTGTTAAAACTTTACAAATTCTGTAGCGAACTTCTACGAGTTATCAATCTTCGGGTTAATGAGCTTTATCATTAGACATGAGAACCCCATCAAGTGGTTGATAGTGATAAATTTGTTAAGTGAGTCTTTGTCTAAAAAGTTTCTATACACCATCACACAGCCAGTGTCAAATTGACAATAAATGGCCTTAAACCTTCATAGCCAGCAACGGAGTTTCAAAAATACCTCGAATATACAGAGGACATACTTTCATCCGACCATTTGTAAAGTGTTTGACTGCAATTCCGGCTCAGGCAGTAAATACTCGAAACTCGTTACTTCCGCGATTCTGCACCCAATATTTGATAAAGAAGTAAATGCACAAAATTTGTAAAGTGCACGTATGAGCAACTGATTCAAGCAATTACGCCGTTTGTTTTCCAACTCTTAAACTTTCAGACATTCTGCGTATTGATCACCTTTGGATGATGCCCAATCTAACAAAACTAGGCCTGAACTGCAACAAAATAGAAGTAATTGAAAACATTGGAATGCTGACATCCCTAAAAGAGCTCAATCTCTCATTTAATTACATCGAAAAAATTGAAAATTTGGACACTCTTGTAAATCTTGAAGTCCTCAGTTTGTTCAACAACTTGATCACCGTTATTGAGGGATTCGATACATTGGAAAAATTAGGTGTCTTGAGTTTGGGAAATAATAAAATTGCATCTTTAGATGGAGTATGTTCATGAAACTAGTCCTCAAATTCCTTCAAATAAATACAATAACCCTTTTTCATCTTCGACAGTTAGAACGAATACGATTTTTGAAAAACTTAAATGTCTTCAACATGGAGGGAAATCCAATTTGTAACACGTTGGGCTATCCATTATCAAATTATATCGCAGCGATTTTGCCAGATGTGAAATTCTATAATTACGTTTTCATTGAAGATAATGTTAGAGCAGCTGCAAAAGAAAAATTCGCGTAAGTTTACATTGTCGGATAGAGACTTTGTTTTTTTTTACATAAATTTGCAGACGCGAATTGCGTGAGATAGCAGCAGCAGAAGAAGATGAAATTGAATATCGTAATCGAAAAGCAAAAGAACGTGAAAGTGAACAAAGATTATCGTCCAGCTTTGTTGAATATCTAAACGAACATCAACTTTACGAATCACTTTGGGAGGACGATGACGATGGTGATACATTGATCCAAATTGGTGGTGAACCTATAGATGAACTTTTAGCTGAATATCGGAATGATTTTTTTGCAATCACCCAAGAAATTTTTAAAGTGGGTCTAGAGAGATACGAAGAACGAAAACAAGAAATAGAACTCTACACAATGAGTGTGGAGAAGGGACAGACAGCTATTCAAAAATCCGGACATGAAACTATCGAGAAGTATGTCACTTTCAAAAACGAGCACCTAAAAGAAGTCGCAGCTTGCCTAACCCAGTTGGAAACAAGGAACATGAAAGGCGAAGATGAGGAAAGCCCGGAATCTCTGGCTTTATTAGATCAGTTTGAAAGTCTTACACTGACCTTTCAAGAAAAAACTAGTGAACTGTGGCAGGTTCTTATGGGTGATGAATTACATTTGTATGAGAGCATAATGGTAAGGGTTACCAATGTCTACCTGAATAAGAAGTTACACGTATCATATTCGTTGCAGGAAGTTACAGCGTTATTCGAACGGAATATATCGGAAATGATGTCTAAATTTGTGGAACAAACTCAAACTTACTTTGCACAAGTTCGAGATATCGCTGTTCACTTCTCAGAGAATCTGACAGAACTAGTACAGCAGTATATAAGCATGAAGTTGGCCACTAGAGTCTTCGATGATGTTCCTGAAGGTCTGAAAATCTGTCTTGAGGATAAGGATGCTATCATAAATTTAGTAGCTGGCATGAAGGATCATCATATACAGAGGGTTGACGAACGTGAAGATCGTTTAGTAATACGTAGTAGGCAGTTTATTACTGATATGATTGCCGGATTGCAAAAGTGAGTTATAAGGGTACTTGTTCCTCACGGTCTTAGAATTAATTTTTGCCTATTATCTGTTGGTTATCGGTAATCATCTCCTTTTTTATCAGCGCTTTAAAATGCTTCGATTTGCTTAAGAAAATTGCAAAAAAGCTAATTGTGCTACCTTGGCGGTTAGCACTACAATTTTGAAATGATTGGTAGTAGAATTAATTTCCCGATTTCTATTATCTAATTTGACGATTCAACGTCTGGCTAACCAGCCTTTGTTAATTTTTTTCATTTAAATCAGATAACATCATTTGAGGCTGAACAAATTTACATGATACCCAAGCTCTTGGAAAAAGCTAACGCATTCCTTATTCTATTTCTTTTTAAATTTAAATTTTCAGGAACGAATTGGACAGAAATCGTTTAAAAATTCTAGAAATCAACAGTTACGTCGAAAAAATGTCAAACAGTTTACAAACGATGCAAAACGACATCAGAGACCAAATTATGAATGAATAAATCATTTCTTAAAATGTTGTACGCGAAAAATATTGTTTTTTTTTAATAGACTACTCTCACATCACTTTTTTGACTTATTTTTTAAACTATCCAAATAGGCCCCTATAATCTTCTGTACATCCGGCTGTGTAATTTGTCCCAAAAACCAGTCCAAGTCTGCATTTCTGTTAAGAGACAAGTTATTGATTCGAAATTGTTTTTTGGTCAGTGCTCTAGCTGTCGGATTAACTCCCTTAAAGCGATCAAAGAAGCGTTCACACCTCACCAAGCCTTCTTCTTTGTCATTAACGATTTCATCGACGAGACCTACTTTAAAAGCCTCTTCCGTTAGGAACAATTTGCCTTTAACAAGTGCCAATTCTGCTAAACGCTTGGGCAGTGCCTCTAATAGAGTCTCCATGATCCATTGAGGTGGATATATTCCCAAAACAGGCTCATTAAGTCCGATTGTATAGTTAGGTAACATTATGCGGTATTCACAACTTGTGGCTAGCACACAACCACCAGCTGGTGCATGACCCTTAAAATGCATAATTGAATTTAATTTATTTTCGGCTTTAGACTAACTTACATTGATTAAAGCAACCACCGGGGTGGCTTGTGCATTTAATAGAAGCGCAACATCTTGCATTCTACTCCACAGAGCACTTAAACGTTCCTTATCCGGTTTATATAGCTGCGTAATATCCAATCCAGCTGAGAATACACTTCTAAGTGACTAAAATCAGAAATATTGTAAATTTTAATTAGTTATGCTTCCCTTCCTCTTTACCGATGTTAAGATAAGCCCGCGGCAATTATTTTTTACTACTTGTTCAAGATCGTTTCGGATCGATGTCAGAAGGCCTACATTAAGAGCATTTATTGGTGGACGATTCATAGTAAGGGTAGCCACTCCAGTCTTGTTGCTTACGTCAAGAATGGTGAGATTCTGGTTTGGAGATATAGACATTTGTCGTTTTCCAAGCGAATATATCTTTTTCAGTTTGTTGACATATTTCCAGGCGGTTGGTTTCATCATTTTTATGAAATAGCGCTAGCGCGTATGCTGTTTTTGTTGAGAAAATAAGAAAAAAAAACAATCTTCTTTCGCAATATACACATGTACATATTTACATAAATAATTTCCATGGCATGAAATGGAAAAAAAATCTCTTTCAATGACGTTGCAAATTGCTGATAACGTTTACAATCCATATTCTATCAATCGAACTTACCTTGTATCTAGAGAAGTCGGTTTAAGAGAGCTCTACCACCCCGACGCCAACGAAAGAGTATTGTTCTTCGATGAAAACTGAAATAATACTACAGAACTTAATGCTTAATAATAAATATAATCTTTGTACCTTTTGCTGGCGAGATATACACGCTGGGGCTTTACTTCATTTTCCATTATGTATGGAAAACATTGAAAAAGACGGCGGCTGAAAACGTGAAGGACTGTATCTTTCACGTTTTAAATGTTTGTTTTCATAATTTCTCATTACAAGTAGGTGAGGTAGCATTGAAGCAGTAGTTCGGAGTGACAGGAACAATTTGTATTGTTTCTTCCTTTTACTTTTTTCATTATAAAATTAAGTGGTCGAGCAGGAAACACGCTGCTGTCGTACTGAAGATTTGTTATCCCTGTTATGGCGGAATAACCTTTATAGATTCAATCCACACTTTTTTGAATGCCAAGGCTGTCTTGCTTTATGAACCCGATATTTCTCTATCTTAGTCGTTCAGCGTAGATTTTGTTTGTCGGATTCATTACGATTTGTACTGTTCTAAGAGTAACTCCCGAAGGTAAGTCTTTCGAAAATAATAAGAAAGACATGAAGAATTCGCATTTAATTAGTGACAATGAAATCCAATTACACTCATTTCATTCTCTTTTGACAATTTCGTTCATTTATTGTAGTCTTTTAATCTCTTTCCGTTATTTCTTTGACATGATCAAGAATAATAGCAGCTTCGGGGTGTTTGCAAAACGTTGTGTCTACCAACTTCATGTTCTTAGCTTGCAAACACAAAAAGCGGCCCTGCTCGATGCTCGAAAACAATTTTAATCTTGTCTATGCAAGATCTCCAAACATTTTATTATGGGGGTTGAAAAATATTTTTCTGTATTTTCAATAATAAAAAAGACCATACACAATCACTCTCAACTTACCGTGCTATAAAACAAATAACAAACTAATAATTGTATCTAAACTTAAAGTTAAGCCTTCTTCTTCTTAAGTCCCTCTAAATAGACGCCAAGTCCCTTTTGCACCATCGGCTGATTGACAAAAAATAAAAATTGTTGCAAATCCTGATCCCTCGTATCCTCGAGGTCAGCCAAATCGTTCCTCCTAAATTGCTGCTTAGTTAGCGACCTTGCCAATGGGTTAACCTTGGCAAATGAAGCGATAAACTTCTCACACTTAGCCAATCCCTCTTCTTTATCAACTGCGACTTCGTCTATAAGACCAGCTTTTAAGGCTTCATCGGTGGTGAATAGTTTACCTTGAGTTAATGCCAATTCAGCGGTTCTACGAGGAAGGACATTCACAAACGATGCCATAAACCACTTGGGAGCGACAATACCTAACTTAGTCTCGTTAAGGCCGATAGTATAATTGGGCAACATGACACGATACTCGCAGCAGCTGGCGAGGAGACAACCTCCAGCTGGAGAGTGACCCTAAAAATTAATACAAATTACAGTCGTTTCAAATAGAACATTTGGGTGTAAAATTTACATTGACGAGTGCTGCAGTAGGAAGGCCATACCCGTAGAGTTGCAGCCAAACGTCTTGTAAAGCGATCCAGAAGTTCTTTAATCTTTCTGGGTCAGGTTTATACATTTCCAGAATATCTAATCCAGCGGAAAAAATTGTCTTAGAAGACTAGAAAAAATTTATTAATTCACTTTTCAACTTTTTTTTATGCAATTTTTCCAACTTACCGAAGTTAGAATTACACCTTTACTCTTGTTATTCTCAATATCTGACAGCGAGTTCTTAATGGATGTTAGGAGATCCAGATTCAGTCCATTTACTGGTGGGCGATTCATAGTCAGTACTGCTATTCCAGTTTTTTCGTTCACATCTACAGTCGTCAGTGGACTGGAGGAAGACATCTGCCTAACTCCAGGCAAGACAGTTTTCAAGGTTTTCGCGTAATTCCATGCAATGTTCCTCATCATGCTACAACCGTGAAGTGAAGGTAAAAATGAAAAATAAACTCTTATCATTAAATTGAACTTTGATCAGCAGGGGAGATCCAATCAAGAGATGAGGGAAATCTCCATTTAGTTTATCAGTAATGACAAAGTGAAAATCTACAGAAGTTATACTCACATAGTGTGGGAATAGAAACAAAAGATGAAGCAAAACAATTAAAGAAATAATTTTGTTGGTAAAAAAAAATAAAATGAATAGTAGTGGATCGTGTGCCGTCTCTATCTACCACGCCAATTTTGATCAGTCTGCCAGGAAAACAATAAGTAGACCCCCCGTTAGCGAACATGTTTGAGATTTTATTTTTCCACTCAGTCAAGAATGATAACACAGATGACAACCATTCGGGGTTCAGGCAAGCAGGAAATATTATAGTGTTAAATTGGGAGACAATAAGTAGAAAAATGTTTAAAAGCCAAAATGTCAATTCGACCATGCACATGTGTAAAAAATAGAGGTATTGTATCAAAACACGGATCCGCCGTTTTTCTGCTTCGTTATTTCTTTTTTTCCTGTCTAGTCAAAAACGAGGAGGGTGCCTGTTTAAAAGCAAGTTTTAGCTCCCACTGAATCTCTAAACTCCCGCTTACTGCACCTTATGGTTGATGGTTAGCTAAACTTTGAAACTGCCGAAAATCGATGAATCGAATTTCATTAAAATCTGTCCAGTGCTTCTTGAACAAGGCGAGTGAGAACATAGAATTTATGAAAAAGAAAATTGATTATAAAAAAAATTGTTCGGAAGACAACTCCTCCTGCGCTTTACATATTTTTTTTTTAATTTGCTGAGGTTTTCCTCGTTTATGCCTTGGGGAAACTTATAGCTGTCCTTGTAATTTTTGTTTGACACGCTGTCCGCCAAACACATTTGAAACGAATGCAGTTTAGTCTTGAAGTGATGTTTTGTATTTCGATAATCATACCCACATCAGGATAATAATGTGTCGAATAAATTAAATAAAATTAAATTTTTGATTTATTTTTTAATGCAATTCGTGTGACAAATATATAAAGAAATTAAAAAGGTTTAAATAAAAAGAAATTAAAGAAACACAGACATCCAACAACTCAACCTGTTTCCCCCTTAATGTGGCATGTTCGCGATTTCCCTACGAGATGCCTCTGCCACGAGCTGTCACTTCTATCGCTGACAAGCTTACACGTCACGAAAAATATACATTTCTTTCCCGTACTACTGACCATTTCTGTAATCGTGTCGTCGGCAATTCCTCCTCATTAACCACCGCAAAGTGTACATTCACATCGTCTCAAAAGAAGACTTTCACTTCGATAAAGTAACATAAATAAATACGAAAAATGGGTCAAACTAAAACACAAAAAGTCGGTTCCTCTGGATTCACAAAAGAAGAAGAGCTCCTGCTACAGGATTTTAGCCGTAATGTCTCCACAAAATCCTCCGCTCTATTCTACGGCAACGCTTTCATCGTCTCTGCCATTCCAATCTGTAAGTAGGAGTAAAACCGTGACACGTCAAATGATGTACTTACCAAGAGTATAACGTTTTCCAGGGCTCTTCTGGCGTATTCACAACATGGATCTCCTGTCGAGTGCTATCTTTTTCATCCTAATGACTGGTGCCAGTACGTACCTCATGGCCATGGCCTACAAAAATATTAAATTCAGTCTGAAGCACAAGATTGCTGTGAAAAGGGAGGATGCTGTCACTCGTGAAATGAATCGTCAGCTAGGTGATGATAAGAAAATCACCAAGAAGGAGAAGGATGAACGAATCCTTTGGAAGAAGAACGAAGTAGCTGACTATGAGGCAACTACTTACGCGATTTTCTACAACAACGCTCTGTACTTGACCATCATCATCTTTATTAGTTTCTTTATCCTGAAGAACTCTTCGCCAGCTGTGAATTACATATTTTCAGTCGGTTTAGCTAGTGGAGCCCTAGCGTTGTTCTCCACAAGTACTCAGACTTACACCAACTAAAGTGAGATTAGGTTTTCCTTATTATTTTTTTTTTACATAAATTCAGCATTTTTTTGTATTTTCATTGTGAAAAAGAAAGAAAATAGTTTATACACATATTTCTTCTGAGGAGAAGACGAAATAAACGAGTAAAATAATTATTTAATAAATTGTCTTCTACTTTTCATTTGAAAGGGTCGGTATTTGGAATGGGAAAATTAGGTGTCTTAGTTGCAAACAGAAATGTTTGCCTATTATTGCATTTCCACCAGTGGATATGTGAAAAATTATGTATTAAATTGTTTTTTACGGATTTCCATAACACAGTGCTAGGGACAGAAAAGAGTTCATTCTAAGGGTAAGTGGCCTTAAACACAAAATTCGGAATCTCCTTTGACTAGATATTTACTAAAAGATTAAACTTTATATTCTTATCCTTCTAATAAGCACATCTTTTAGTCGGTCGATTCTTGTTAACAAATTTGAAAAAAAAAAAATAATACAAATCTTATTTGAATTCATATATCTCCATTATTTATTAAACCACCCGTCATATCAGTGCCCTACCTTATCAGCTTTATATCATTCTACACTGAAGTTGGCAACAGTTTGTGTTATGAAGCATTTTGCAAACTGAAATATCTCTTTCACTCGCACTTGCAGAATTGCTTGTCATTCAACAAGCGCTGAACAAAGAGCATCAAACGACAAACAGTCGTCCAAAAACGTCTTTCCCCTCGAGTGAATCGTAAACAGCCAATTGTGCGTGATTTAATTTTATAATATTTTGTCGAGTAATTAGTGTAAATTTGCAGTTTCAAATATGGACTGTGAGGATATGATTATGTCTGAAGAACCGAATCTGTCTGTAAGTAGACAAAATGTGTGAAGTTTGTCTAGAAGGTGCACAGCGCGTGATGCCATGTCAAGCCCAAGCCATGTTTCTGTAATTCGAAAGATTTACTAAAAAAACTGTTCGGAAAACTAATTTCCTATAAGAAATAGTTTCAGGAAACACTGAAAATGATTTTTCTTTGCAATAGCTAACTGCGTAGTTAGAAAAGCAATTGTAAATAAGGCAGGGGTGTCATGAAGAGTCGTTTTTTTTTTGCATGGGGTGAAAGAACAGGGATGTTTGTGAGTAAGTCTAGTTAAATGCAAGTTCTAATAATTGCAGCCTACTAAAAGCTGTATCGTATATAGCATTCAAAGCGCTCATTACTCTTGCACAATTGGTAAACAAACGAAAAGGGTGTCAAATTCAACTTGTTGCATGACATTTCCAAACTATCTTGAAGAGTTCAACTTTGTTTTGTTGTCCCAATTTTCAAGGTTTTAAATTGACTAGCTTAATATCATATGTACATATGTTTGCATCACTAGTGAGTCCAGTTTGCTAAGAGTCGTAGTATTTCCTGCCATAGCAATGTGTCCAATTTGTTTGTTTCTGTTATCTGGAAACGAGTTAGAAGGGAGTAAAGTATGTTGTACTGTGACGCATATTTTGCTGAAGAAATTGTGTATACGAGTATGTACCATTATCGCAACGTAATTGGAGTGTCAGTTGCTCAAAATAGCACATAATAGACATCATTGTGCACAGAGCTCTAGCCTCCTCGATTATATGTATAACTTGGCAGACTTTTCACAACCTATGTAATTCAATGTACCATACGTCACTTCATGTCCTGAAAATTGCCTATAATATCACGTGGGTGCCTCTCCTGTGTAAAGCATGCCTTATGAGGCTCTCTTCAGAAGTTCTACAGCTCTGTCGGTGTAAATAAATTTACATGTTTATGTACAATCGACGCAATTTTTGACGAGCGTAAACACCACACATAAGAACCCGAACGAATATATGATTGATTGCTGTTAACAAGTTTTCCAGACGCTTATGTGATCAAGCGTTTTGTTAACAAGTTTTGCAGATGTTTATGTGATTAAGCGTTATATAAATAGTTCCATAGAAATGGCGTCGAGCTTTGATAATTTTTTTGGTTTAAATGACTACCTTTCCATCAAGGGTTAAATCAAGTCCAGTATGTAGTTTCTAAGATGGTTCGCCCGTTCCCCCTTATTTGCTGATTCTCTCGCAATATTAATATTTCTTTATGTCCTAAATTAGGCATTCAATACCTGATATGAGTGTAGAGCGGAACAATAAACAAAACCTTTGTGAAGTGCGTATATGTGATTTACTTGTTCTACAATCTATTAAGTAATCGTTTAAAGTATACTAAGTGAGTGCGTTTTTAAATAGCACACAGTCTGCCATATACGAGTGCATACATGTACATATGTTAGAAAGCTATAGTAGAAGTAAACAATCGATATACGACTTCATATCTCTGGGCCCAAGCCTTTTATCGCCTGAAATTAAGTCCGCCTACGCGAGTCATTGAATGTTTTTTTTAGTTCGTTGTGCAATGAAGTGGGTGCGTGAAGCGAGAGAATCATGTTTTTTCGGGTTCTGCATATAGCAAATGAATAACAATCTTCCGAGAGCAATAACTGTCATGTTAACTCTCAATTAGGAGCGCGAAAAATGTAACACGCACCACACGAAAAGGTGCAAAAATCCAGGCGGCAGGCCCCGGGGCTTATATGGGCAATTTGTGCTTGAAATGTGTATGTGCATATGAACGTATACATATGTATATGCATATTTATTTTTATTCCATAAGAAAACAAGAAATCACTGCTGAGTCACTACACATCGCACTCTTCACATTGGACTCATTCCACTCACATTCCCCTTTAACGTTCTAATCTAATAATTTGCCAATTTTTCCCTTTGAGGAGCGTAAGGAGGGCGGTAAACGTGGACGTAAACCAGGTCGTAAAGCTTCAACAGAAAAAATCGACATCAGGGCTAAACTTGGTAAGAAACCCCAAAAACAACTCAAGTTTGTTTCAGTATTTTATTTATTCTCCTATTTCCTTTCAATCAGAGAGAAGCAGACAAAGTGCTAGAGAATGTCGCGCACGTAAGAAGTTACGCTACCAATACCTAGAGGAACTCGTCGCTGATCGTGAAAAGGCAGTCCTGGCTCTTCGGGCTGAATTAGATAGAGTTAGTTTCACTACGTTACATAACGCGTTTGTTTCATTTTATTTTGATTTTTTTATAGTACAAATTATGGACCACTGAGCTAAATGAAGGACGGCTTCCAGACGGTTTTCAAGGACTCCTCGAGGAAATGGGAGTGCTTAAGCAGGAATGAACCTAGCACTCGTTTTGTTTAAAGTTATGCTTTTTTTAACTTTTATTACTTGCTCTTAAGTTTATTTTTTGATTAATTTATTTTATCTTTTTATCAATGAATCTTACATTTTGTTGTTCTGTTTAGTTATTAGTTTATGCTTGCATAACAAAAGCCAAAAACGAAAACGGGTAATCGAAAACTGAAGAATATGTTCAAGAAGTTTAAGAAAAAAAAAAAAAAAAGGAAACTGTTTGTCTAGTTTTTAAGTCAAAGCATACTTATAAGTACAAAGAAATTAAATGTTGCGTAACCATATTTATCTAACAAAACAATATTAATAAATATACAAATATTTGTATGTACATAGATGTGAGAATATTCAATGGGAAAATAAAGTAAACTTAAATTTGACAAAAATCTGTTGTGTGAATTATTTTAGTCGTATCTTCTTCTGAGTCGGATAAACACATTTTTGAATTAATGTCAACTTGTATACCCCTTCTTTGATATCAATATGTACATACATGCTAATCTACCCTTTTTTCATTGAAATTGGTTGATTGTTCTTTCTTTTTTAATTAAAGAAATCAGTCATTGTGCAAAAAAATTAAAATTATGTCTTTTAATGCCTGTCTCGAAACTCGTGCGTGTGAACAGGCACGCTGTCCTTCAAAACAACATCTCGTGCCTTGGTTTCCCCTGTCGCTTCTATACGATCGCTTCACGTGCCGGAGTCAATAAATTTGCGTAATATTGCCACATTTTTATTCTTCGGTCGGCCAGAACTAATTTTTCGACTTTTCCGACGCTTTTTGCAGTAAGCACTGACACTGGACGCGCTAGGCGGGGGTCGTCTTCACAGCTCTATCGCCATTTTTTTTTTAATAAGCGAGCCCATTTTTTGACCATGGTATACGAAGGCCCATAATCCTGAAGTGTCGATGACATGTCTTCGACATTTTTTTAGGCGAATCTCCACGCCACTGCAGTTATCAAGGAGTCATTTTGCAAAAATGAACTTTTGCCCTAATTTTGCATTTCTAGCTGATTTTCTTCACAACGTCCCCACATCTTGAAAATTGTTTCAAGACAAGATGTCCTTCTCAAATGCCTTACGTGTCTAGAAATGGCTAGATTATGTATGTAATATCCTGTTTGCTCAATGTTTTAATATCGTATTTCCAATATTTTTTCTAAGCTCTGATAATTAAAAGTTCCTGGTTATTTGCCTTAAACAATGCTCATGTATCAATGCAGTGGCATTGAATATAAGATGGTTAATTAAACTAAAGAAACACTCCAGCTTACTGAATGCTTTAAGATAGCTCTTCACAGTACACTAGCTAACGCTAACGCTAGGAAGAAGTTTAAGACAGTAAAATGGACTAGTACTTTGCCTTGCGGTAGCTCGTTGACGCTTAGCGATTCCTCTTTATTAGATTATCTCTGTCATTAGACGAATAAATCTGTTCTAATAAACTTCATATTTCTGGTCTTCATTGGTGCAGGGATGCCATTCTTTTAGAAATATCTAAATTTTTGCACATTCCAAACAACAAGACAATATTTCATGGCACTGTCAAACGCTTGTGCTTTTAAAACTAATATTTACCTATGTAAATTGAAAATATATCCAAGATTTCCATGATATAACTGCAATTTATTCTGTCTAAATGCAAAGTGATCTCTTTTCCGCTCGAGCTATTTGATCGGAACTCGATATAAAATTCGCGAGCCGACATAAATCATGTTTTTGAGGTTTAGCACATAAAACGCACTAATTCATTACATACATAAATAAGTATTCGGTGTGTTATTACCTCTAAATGGTTAAGTTCAAACATTGATACTTTATTCATTACTTCCACTGACTGTGGCCATCCAGGAAGATACTTGTTCAACCATATGGTGTCCAGGCACCGAAACGCCGGCCCATAATACATACGTATAACGTTCCAACTCAACATGAACTTCTGTGAAGTTTTAATAACCATGCAGAACAATCTAACACGCGATCGTTATTTCCCTCCACTTGCACTAGTAAGTGATTGTTAACACTTTTGCTATCATCTTCCTTCGCACATTATCCACTTGTTCATCGGAGAAAGCAAATTAAAAGAAAACGAAAAATACCGATTTACCGCCACCATCTCCAGTAGTGTTTGCATGCTTATAAATATTATAGCACACGCTTGAGTCGAAGCAAATTGTTTTACACCATCAACTTGAAGGCACCTGAGGAGTAAATTTTACATCAACAACCGAAACCTCTGAAAAGGATACATCTGAAATGAAACTGGTGGTAAGTGCAGTGTCTCAAGATAAACTTGTAACTCATGTGTTTATTTTTCTGTGTAGCTGACTGCACTCCTTCTGCTGTTAATAGTGAATTTTACAACATGCCGAAGAACCAAAAAGGCTAAAGAGTCATTGAACCTTGATTCAAAAAATTATCGAAACGTAGAGGATGTAGAGCCGAACTCTGAAGCAGAAAATCAAAACCGGGATAAACGTGGAACAAAGCATTACATTCACTTTGTCAAACCGTCGAAGCATTTAAATTTGAAAAAAGTGAAGGTTGTCCCGGCTAAAATTCACTATAAGCACGAGTCTGAAGAAAAGGAGGAGGAGGAGAAAGTTCATCATACTTTTGAGGAATCCCATGAACACATCGAACACAAGGAGGAGCGTAAAGAGGAATCAGAAGTTCACGTACAAGAAGAACCACACCATGAGGAGATTCAATATGCCGAAGGACACGAGGAGCATATTAAAGTCAAACACCACCACCATCATCATCATCATAACCATGTGAAGACCATAGTCAAAAAGGAACCTTATCCAGTGGAAAAGATAGTTCACGTGCCCGTTGAAAAAGTTATTCATGTGCCTAAGCCTTATCCAGTGGAAAAAATCGTCGAGAAGATTGTCAATGTCCCCGTGGAGAAAATCGTGCACGTTCCCAAGCCCTACCCAGTCGAGAAGATTGTGGAAAAACCAGTTCATATCGAAAAAAAAGTGGAGGTGAAGGTTCCTTATCCAGTGGAAAAAATCGTACACCAGTATGTACCAGTAGAAAAGATTGTAGAGAAAATTATCCATGTCCCAAAGCCCTATCCAGTTGAGAAGATCGTCAACAAAATAATTCATGTTCCAAAACCATATCCAGTATTTAAAGCAGTACCCTATCCTGTAGAAGTGAAAGTTCCAATTCATGTGGAAAAACCAGTACCATATCCAGTTGAAAAGAAGGTTCCCTATCCATACAAAGTGGAGGTTGAGAAACAAGTCACCGTTGAAAAGAAAGTGCCTGTTTATATTCATGCGCCCTACAAGTACGAACCACCCCAACACTATGGAGGACATGAAGAACATCATGAAATAAATGGGGAAGAACACCATCAGGTACAGTCCGCACATGAATCTCATGGTGGTGGCCACGAACAGTATGATCAATCTGGCTATCCATCAAGTAACAATGCAAAATTCACTGCCGCCAGACACAGTAGTAATTTGCGAGAACAGCTTATGCAGCAACAGATCGATAACTTTGGGTATCATCGATATCATCAACAAGAGCAGGCAGAGGCTCAAAGTAGACACAATGCGGTGTCCATTGAGAACAGAAAACAGAACGAACAGTTTCGAATTGCTGTCGAGGATAATGAGCCACAGCCGCAAGAAACATCTCAAGTGATCGCTCACATGCAACCATTTTCAGTTCCATTTCATTACATTCAATTGCAACCAATGCAGTTCCATACAGGGGTGTCGGCACCCATGAGTTATGCTCCACAGCAGACTTATGGAGCTTAATTTAGATGTATTTCTTGTATCGTATACTTAGGATAAGATTAACTAATATTTATTTCATTAACAAAATACTTTGATTAAATTAATAAAATGAAATAGTGACTGTTTATCGTATGAACGCTTTCTTTCTTTCAAATCTTGTTTCTGTTATAAATAAATAGGATTGAACGATTTAATTTAGTTTCCTTTGTGAGTCACACCTCATATATTTAAAAACATTAAGTTTCGTAATATTTAGTCCACTCTACTGGACTTCATAGTTGAATCTGAATTGTTTCGTTTTCAAAAGAAAGTTCTAGAAAGTTCGTCTAGAGCCGGTAACAAAATACTTTGACCTTTTTTATTGGCCGCCAATCGGTGCGACTTGTGCTATTAGAATCAAATAGAAACTTTTTCGGGATATAAAGTGATGATGAGACTCAACTGTTTGCCACTTGGGAAAGAGAACCTTGTGAAAATGTTATTTCCAAGGAATTAAAATAATGTCATAAGTTCCTTGTCAAATATGTAACTGTTTTCAAAGCACCCCATTAACGAATTTAACTTCGGTTGTCCTTTGCCTTTTCTTCCATCTTCTCTGTAAATTATATAAGAAGCTTGTAGTGTAGTGAGCATCTGGCCTTTTTCAAAACATCTACCATAATTTTCCTTAGTTCGACAACTCGGTCCTCCAGCTCTGTCGGTATTCTTTTCTTTTGCTTAGATATGTGGAGTTTCTACATCATTTTTCTTCAATAACACCTCTATTCGAGTGATCAAACCTTGGTATTATTTTAGAAGCTAATACTCTTCCTTCCTCATCTTAGAGACTTAAAGCATGTTCAGCACTACTTGTGTGCACATGTATTTTACAACATCTTCCAATCAAATTGACGACGAATTCAGTTTATTACTGATTTCGCATTGGCTTCACTTCTCCTTTACCCTTGTAGCACTTGTTGTTTTGGTTACAGCTTCAATAAAAAGCCGTCAAAGATGAAAAAAAAAAAATTCATTCGCATATTAATGATAGATTTGAAGTACACACTCAAACTTGTCTTTTTCTTGAGGGGTTTCGCTTCTTAGAATAGAGCCTTCTATATTAGTATTGCGTTACGCCCTCGCTTTTTTCAGAACGCGTGTTTTTTCAAAGTTATTTTCGCTTGCTCAGATGTTTTTTTTTCTAATGCTATTCAACACATGAAAGTCTTTTCGTTATTACGTGTTAAGATTTATAAGAAAACGCATAATTTTACAAAAACCACAAAATATATTTGTTTAAAAAAAAATTCTTGGCACATGTTAAATATAGTTCTAGAATCCCTTTATGAATTTCATTTTTTTTTTTTGCTTTTAATTGAGTTTCTTTTAAACAATAATAATCTGCTTTGTTTTTGCTTACAACTTGACTAGTATACATCTGTTTTTTTTTATTTTTATTGACACTTTTTAGGTATATACTTTGTGAAATGTTATTCTTTTGAAAATCTATATAAAAAAGGAAATTAAAAGAAACGAAAAAGCTAATTTTTATATTTCACTAAGTACTAAAGTGTTTTTAGTTAGTTAGATATAGCATTCTAATTTTTTTTAAAAAAAAAGTTAAATAAATTAAAAAAAATAATTAAATATTAATATTATATGTATATGCATGCATCTGAAATAAATGCGTCATTGCTTTCAAAAGTCCAAAATTGTGATTATAATGATAATGATAATGAGAGTGGTTAAATAAAAAAGGAAAGTCCTCCATCTTACTACTACTTCGATGACGGATAGTAATAGAGGACCGTGTTGCCAGGTAGCTGCCAATGTGATGCCTGTAGTTCGATTAATTGAAGCAGGGTTCGACGAATAGCTGGGGCTGAATCGCTTGCATTTAAGAAAGCGTCACGCACCAACGACAGTAAGATCTCCAATTGTTGGGGTAGTTGTTGTTCCAGATCTCTTCCGATGCATGTGAGGACGAAAAATAGGCATTCAATCTAAAAAGGATCAGGATATGCGTTAAAACAAAAAATAAAAAGGAATCTGAAGACTCACCTCTGACAATGATCTAACTGGCGGTGTGACGCAGTCTTCGCAACACTTTGCCAATAAAGTGAGCAATACAAGTGGTGGTGGTGCACCATCGCACTGGGTACGAAGCTGCAGTTGACGCCGTTTTAATTGGCAGAACATTTCGGTTAGAAAGGCCATAAAAGCCGTGAAACGTACACGAGATGGTGATTTCATTCCCTGAATAGTGTAGAGAAGCTGTGGGAACAGAAAATACATCTCAGTTGGTGAAGTTGAGAATTTTTAAATATTTTGTCTACCTTCTCCCTCTCTTGGTACCATTGCCTGCATGTGTTCAAGAGCGCCTCCAGGAAAGTCTCCTTCTGCTCCTTAGCGATGATGGTCAAACAAAGTCTTGAAATCGGTAAAGCGTAGCGTCTACCCTCTACAGCACGTTTTATAAAGTGTGAAGTCAGCTCCATCAGACATCGTGAGTTCAGCTGATTCGGATCGTCCAAAGCCGTGTCAATTAAAGACTGAATATCCGGTGGAAATTGCCCAATATCAGTCACCTCGTTACCCAAGGCCAGTCCCAAGCCGGCAATTCCACGAGTCAGTGCATCAGCCGATGACAATGACTTTGATCTCTGGAGCGGATTCGAACTCAGCAAGTTCGCGTATGCATCACCATTCATATGATTATTATTCATATATTGGCCGTTATTGTTATTCATGTGGTGATTCGGTTTCATCTGACCACCGTTGTTGTGCATCTTTTGCGGTTCGGCGGCAAACTTTACACGTTGCGAGCCTGCGGTGTGCTAATGTAAATAGAGACGTTAAACTTTCTGCTTCGTGCGTTGTATGTAACCCACACTTACATGAAAGATATTTCCACTTGATGGTGAATTAACCAACGGCAACTGGGACGATGGCATTGGGACGCTCATCCCACCCATTCCATTTAGTTGCATTGGATGTGACACTAAAATCGCTCTCTGTCCTGGGTGTACTCCCTTTGGGGACATACTACCCACAGACAATCCAGCATGTCGACGTCCAGCCATCACCGCTGCAGCTGCTGCCATTTGCATCTGCTGATGAATGCTGGCATTGGACTTCTGTTGAGCCAATAATCCACCGCCTCCTCCCTGAGCTGGGAAGACCATCGATGAACTGGAAGAATGTTGTAAGTTGTAGTTTAATTCTGGAAGAGCAAAACGCCGAAGAGCGCGCGCAAAAAAGAAAAAAAATCGAAATCGAAAAATTAAATTTGTTTGCCTTGGAATATTTCATACCGAGGATTGTGCAGATCGCCCGGTGATAGTTGTTGTTGTTGTTGTTGTGCTCGATTCATGGTGAATTCCTGGGCATGAACATTTAATTTGTTGTTCGTGTTATTGTTATTATTATTCAAGGAATTACCATCGAGTCGAATGTCTGTTTTGTGTCGTGGTATGTACAATTATGTAAAAGAAACAAAAAAAAAACACAAAACAAATAAACAAAATATAAATTAATATTATTTGTTTTTTATTTTTGTGTTTTAAATGGGGTAGTTGAAAAGTGCAAGTGCAGGAAAGATGAAAAAGGATATTATGTGTGTATGATGCAGATGTTCGAAACACAGTACACAGAATAGCGTTCAGTAGGCGGGAAAAACACATGGAAAAAAGAAACAGAACAAAACACCAAAATTAGTAGTGAATTTGAAAAGTGGGAGATAAAGTGGATAGAAGGGTTTAGGAGAGAATACGTATACTTACTTGGAGGTCGGTAGATATCCATAGCAGGCTTAGCCCTCATCTGGGCTGGTTGGATGCCCGATTGCACATTGAAGGCGAGACTTCGTCTTTTGTTAATGTTCTGGAAGAGAAGATTTCCTTTTTTAACATGGATCGTCATTGGATGGAATTAGCTTTGCAAGAGAATGTAGGATTGACTTGTAACCCAATAACGGATCTGTTTTTTTTCTTTTACTATTTAAGTGGTTGATTGACTATCGGTTCACAGGGTTATACAAAATCTTAACGAAAGCACATAAGGTTCAATTAAACTTGTTTTTTTTTTAGTTTGAAAAGATTGGTCTTTTAACTCAAAACCCAGAATTAAAAACAGAGATCTTCATACAAAATGAAGGTTGCTTACAAAGGTGTGCATCGAATGGTCTCAATATTTGGCTTCAGTTCCATAGTCATTGTTTGTTAAGGATGGTAACAAGTCTACACAAGTCTTGAACATTGTTTTACTTTACATACCTGATGATTGCTAGTCCTGACGAAGCTCCTTTCTCTTGTTATGGCACCAGGAACCATTCCAGATATTTGAAATTCTGGTGATTTATGAATGCGCTGATTGTTGTTATTCATTTGTGTTGGTTGCTGTTGTTGCTCGATTTTCTCGGCCATTTTTCTTCCTTTTTTTGATTTGTGTTCGATGAACTCCTTAATTATCCGTGATACTTAGTGTGTAGTACTCCAACTTCCTTATTTAATGCCTCCTTTATGGTGTTGTTGTATCTTTGGTATTAATATGTGAATATGTGTGTATGATAGTTCTTAACAGCTATGTTATGTATGCTTTTTCTCTTATAATTATATATCTTTTCTTTTACACATATAAATGATTATGTACAAAAATATATATAATGTATGTATATATTATAAATACTTGGTTACGTTATGTATTACGAGTTAATTGACGTCAATTAAAACACTACTTTTTTATCACAATATGTTGTTTCCCTTTTTTCTTTCCTTTTTCTTATATAAAACTATGAGTAGTACAGCTGCATATTTTCTTTTTTTTATGATTAATTTAATTCCTTACTTTTCTACATAAATTATGTATATGACAGAGGATTTTTTAACGGATATCTGGAAGTGAGAAAGAAAGAAAGAAAATGCATTAGCATGGGAGAAGTGAAATATAATTTTGGTACATTTTATGAAATTTACTTCAATGCCAAACTCTGAACTCATGTCTTCTATGACTTAAACATTGAGTGCTTCAGAGCAAAATGTGGTTACTAAAAATCCATATCACTTTAAAATTCTTTATAAAATTTATGAATTCACCCCAAACCTTTTACTATATAGTGGCAATCCAACACAATAGATTCAAGCCTAGTGTTTTCATTGCTGGGTAATCTCCGTCATTGACACATAAGGTTCCATCTTAAGACCCAGTGCTACAAATAATGTTACTGCTGGCTACAGTTTTATATTCAGTGATGCTTTTTAAATCAGCCATTTGGACAAGCGTTACCAGATATCGTGGTCGCTGTGATTCCCCGGTCGCTCAAAATCTAGAATGTAGTCAAAGCGGAATATTAATGGCCTAACTACAACTGTCTAGGCGCCGCGGCGCGGGGTGACTCATTAGTTAGTGCGATGATCTACTGAGCGAGAGGTTCGAAGCTCGAATCCCACTACACGATTAACGATTTCAGATTAACTTTTCATCTGAAGACAAATTGAAAACTAAGCTGATCTTTTATACCATGTTCCCAGCGAGGTTTCGCCAAATTTGTCCGACCATCAGATGTTTCGCCATACATTTGCGTTTCGAAACATCGTCCGTGAGAGGTTGTCAAACTAAAAAAGCCTACAGCGTGGTCTCTTGTTTATTTTTGTGTTCATTTATATACATCAAAATATTAAATGCGAAAACCTGGCAATGTACAATGTACATTTGTACATTTTGCGTTTTAATAAATTTCTTGTTACTACGATATCATCCATATACGCTGCAATAACCTTCTTTTTAATTTCTGCAGAACTCATTTTCACTAATTATTTTGCATCAACAAACAATTGTTTTGGCAGCCACTTCAAAATTGACAGCCAATGACATTTGAAATCAATTCAACTCGATGGGAACGGCTTATTGAGGTAAAAGTTCTTCGAAATCTCGCAAATTCGGTTCGGTGGGGACATGGTATTAGAGTCAAGTCAACGCAAGACTACGTTAAGCCTTGAAATCTTTTTACCTGGAATAAGCGCAATGCATAGCTACTAACAGGCCTTTTCACTGGACCAAGGCAAAATGAGGTCGAAACTATTTAAAGTCTTAGTAATGAATTATGTGGTCTCTTATGATCAAGGTTGCATATCAGCGTCCCTTTTTTTAGTTATCTCGCAATGAATGCATTTACCAAGGGACCAATTTGATTTAGGAAAACCTACTTTCTATTGAAACATAAACTCTAAAACATGTTTTTAGTATCTCTAGAAACATAAAATGACTCAAGACATTAGGTTGTCAACATTTTCCATAAAGTAAATCCAAAAATATATCAGAGTGCTTACATAAAAAAAAGAACACACGCGACCTATAATTGTGCATGAGCACAGAAATTTGGAAAATCCTCTGAGTATATCGTTAATGTCAAAACTAAAATATATTTATCCGCCCCAGAAAGAAAAAAACCAATAAAATCAGTCCTAAATCAAATAGAAATTCTCAACTAGATTTACTCTCCCAGTCATCTCTAAAATTCGAAGAATCAGCGACTTATTAATACTCAAAGGAAATGCCATAATTAAAAAGGAAACTCATCCTTAAGCAAACGATAAATAATAAAAATAATTCAACTAAAGTACGCAATAGGACGGAAATGAGTGTGCTCTATCTCATTTTGAACATTCATTCTACTGGAGTACCTCAGCAGATACTCGTATCTACTTGTGTTACCACTAATCGACAAGTGAGACCAAATGCATTTGCAAAATGCCAAATGGAAAAAAAAATACAAAAAACAAGAATTCAAATTCGTAATCCAAATAAAGATGAATCAACTCTCAGTTCAACATTAGCGGACGGGTAGCTCTTCAAGTTGAACAAGTTGTGTATCTTCAGTTCGAGCAACTGTCAGATGGTGAGCAACCGACAACCGGCACTATAGCATGGAAAATATTTTTTTTTTTTTTCTAATATTCGACCTCAATGTGTGTAGGTGTGCTTTATGACATCATCATAAACACTGAAACCGCGCCGACAATCACTTGCTATTTGTTAGCGATTTATTTATTTTATATACACATGCACATGCATGTATGTATGTATATTTTATTTTTATTTTATTTATTAAACAAATCACTTACCACCCGCTCCTAATGGCGATGTCCAAATATTATAAATACAAACATACTACCTTTCAGATACACACATTTGTAGATATATTTTCTTAATTAATAATTTGTTTCGTTTTATCCATTAAATAATAACTTGAAATCATGATCCGAAGTCTATTTGGTCGGTATATGATTTACTCATTAAATAATAAGCAAAAAAACAAAAAAAAAACACACATTCTCTAGCATGGAATAAATTAATTCATAAAGAGCACTTTGACGCCAAATTTGGAGCTGGCATGGATGATGCATGAGGCGAATGCGTAATTTATTTGCAAGTAAATGACTTCATGGATTGGATAAAAATGTATTAAAATAGATTTTAATAGATACACTCATTCTATGAGTTGAAAGAAAAGTTCTTTTTTTTGTTTTAATTGAGTTAAACAATTTTTAAGCTTCCGTTGTTAGTCGTATTTGTGAATTATCTTTGCAATCTTAGTGTCTCACTTGACAACCCATGTTCGCAATGAAAGAACTCTGCGATCGTTTACATTACGAGCACTCGATCTTGAATATGAAATGAAGGAAAATAAATTTTATTTTTGTGTAATTGATATGTTTGTTTGAGGTATACCTACCTACATGTATGTATGTATAAACAGGCAGTTATGAAGGTGAATTTGTTTAAACAATTTGGCAGATATTATTATCTATTTATTTGTGTTTGGCTTTTTGTTTTATAGCGAAGAGGGCATAGTAGGAGTTTAATTACAGTGGCGACAGAATGCTTTACTACTGCTGCCAAATGTCAGCAAAGGTATGTTGAGTAGTTCAAACAAATCTGTGTTTTATGGGGTCAAAGAGTTTTATGTTTTCCGCAGCATATTTCACCCGTCAGCAAGGAATTTGGTCGTGATACGCTACATTAATCAGAGTATAAATTTACGTAACAGGAAAATTTAACAACAGTCGAATCAAAGCTTAAAATAATTTAGAAACTCTACCATCTGTTTGCGTGGAACCTTAGAGAATACTCGGCCTTTAATATAGTTTAAGAAGACTCTGGTGGCAGCTATTTCGTTTATAGGGATTCATTGTAAAAAAAATTGCGATAATTCCACCCATTTACAAGTACAAATGTTTGGCACAAACAACCCATAATGCAGAGGTCGATGTCTAATTAGGATTTTATTTTTTGTTCTTTCCATCGCTGTGGTTCTGGGGTTCGCACTCGAATTCAAACACGAGTCACGGTGCAACAATTTCACTTACAATTTTATGTTTTCTTCTGAAAAGACCATGAGATTGGTTTTCTAAAAGCAGCTAGTGTTACATTGACAAGAGTCTTTCAGTCCTGAGACATCTGACTGACGACATTTACATACGTTACTTATAAATTTCCCCCTGCAGAAATGCAAGAAGGGAAACTAAATTTCTTCGTCACGACGATGGCATGTGTGCGTCCTTGAAGCGTACCTGCTCCTCAAATTATAATGTGACGCATGCCTTGGATGCTAAATGTCAAAGTCATACAAAAAGTGTTGTGTGAAAGTCTTAGACCGGTTTTAGTTCTAAGCATGTCACATTAATTGCTTTCGACCCAGCCGACCTTCAATAAGCACACATAACATAAAATACCATCGGATATTAAGAAAAATTCATCGTCAATTGAAGACGATAATCAAAGTCGTATGTAATATGACTAATCATCTAGAACTCTAGAAAATGACGTCTGTTTTCGATAATCGGATAAATTTGTTGTTTGAAAAAAATCTCCCCGTTCAAGAGAACGTTGCATTTCGGCAAAGTATGCGTTGTTTCGGTGTTTCCTAAATTTAATGCAGGAGTTGATGAAAAGTCTTTTTTAAATAGACAGAGCCAAGGTTGGTGTTGATGCTTACAACCTCATGTTCCATGAGTTATCTACCAAAATGTGAATATAAATTCAAAAAGCGAAGACTTAGCAACATCCAACCTACTCGGTTAGAAAACTGTTGTGCACTACTGACGTCTGCACGGGATCTATTCTGTATCTTTTGGGCCACCATATCAGATCTTGACCAGAAATCATTAAAATTTAATCTTGCTAATTGCAATGCCAAGTGACTGCCCCAGCTAATTGAATTTGCAGCTTTATAATTTTATAACTATGAAATCCTCTACGAAAACAGATGATATCTAACCCTTCAATGAAAAACTTTTCCCCGCCACTATATTCGGAGATTTTAAATTTCAAAACTAAGACCATGAAAGCGATTTAGAATGATATCATAAGCAGATGAGTTGCGTTCCCCCTCATGATACTATCTCTCTATACATACACTAAGTACTTCAGCTTTTGTCTCTCTGTACGCCCTTTATAGAGCACAACCACTCAAAATAGCTACATTTTTCGCGAAAATATCTCTATCCAAACATACATTTGTATCTGTGTCTTTTAAATACCTTTTTTCGAGTTGATTCCGTTTAAATTAAACTCTGCGAAAGTTTTTATTTTTTCATATTTTCAGAACTCCTGCGTTGCGATTTGTCGAAAGGCAGCCACAGTTGAGTAATTCGTCGTTCGTCGAAGTCGTTTTTTTTTTATTAATTATAATTTCTTTCTATTGTGATAAACTCTACGTACAGAATATCTTTTTTAATTAATTATCCACTATTAGCGATTGTTGTGAGAGTACACCCAGCTGGTGTGCGTCATATAAATTGCTTCTTCTTTTTTTAAATATCTTTTAATGTTGTTTTTATTCTGCAATTTTTTTTTGTATTTTTATTTTTTGTTGCATCCACAAGATACTGAGATATGATATATGTATTGATATAGATTTTATTTTACGCTCGTTGGTATTCGTTAGTTCACGAATTTTGTTTTTTGGCAGCACACAATAATTTCTTCTTTTTTTTTATATAACCGAAAATAAGTGTCTAGATACTTAGGTACACTGATTTATATGTTTAGAGAAATGAAAATGAAGTGTTCGCAAAATCACATTAAACAAGCGAAAAAGATAGATTAAAATAAAATTTATTCGAGAGTGTGATGATAAATTTAAGATGCGTTTTTTTTTTCGTTTATAGCATTTTATTTTTTACTTCCGTTTTCGTATCTTACACACAATGCACTAATAATAGATAGAATATAAGAATTTGAAGACACATGAGTAACGAGAGAAAAAAAAAAGAATAAAACTAAAACTGTAATGAAGATTAAAAGACACACGAGCGGCGCGAAAATTAATGGTTTACTAAATTTATAAAACGTAGATGTAGATATAAGAAAAATAAAAACAAACAAAAAAAATAATTTTTCTTTTCATTAAAATTTATTTTTAGTTTCGATATTTTGTCGGAGAATTTCTTTTTCTTTATTTTTTTTTTGTATTTTCTTTTTCCGTTTCCGTTTTTTGTCTTCTTTTAGAATTCGAATTAGAGTTTTTTTTTCCTAAATTTAATTATATGTACTGTTACAGCATCGGGCGATCAGAGATAGACTGAAAAAGTTCACATTTGCTCGATCGATTGTTGGGGTAGTAGACGGTGTAGATAATTATTTTGAGATCTGTTTGAGAAATCGTCACAGAGAGAGAGAGGATTGCCAGTGGATTGTAGTGTTGCCACTTGTTTTTCAAATTGGAGAACTATTTTCGATTTTATTTTCTATACTTTGGGTTTGTAGTACATGTCTCGTATAAGCTTTCGTACTGGCCCAGGAGTAGGTTTTAAATGATGCTGCACACGAAAGAATTAATATATCTGCGATGGAACTACAGCTATTACACAATCAATCTGACACATTTTACTCACATTTTTCTTTTCCAATTTCTAGGTTATGTTTATGCAATGCTAGTCTAGATTATACTTTTGTATAAAATGTTATAATTTTAATATTTTTTTTTCCTTTTCAGGTAAATGTTCCGCATTTTATGCATTGCTATGCTCAATAATACTGGCAGGTATGTTTTTTATATTTAAATAATTTTCTGAATTATAATTTAACAAGAACGTGTGTTCCCCCCCTAATTTTTCAAATAGTCTTTGGGCGCCTTGACTCAATAACTAATGCGTTTCGCTGCCGAGTAGGAGTTTGGACCCGAAAACATCAACGAGTTTTTTCATGGTCTCACCTCTCGTGAATGTCTGGAAAACATCAGTAGTCCAACGAATTAGCCACTGAGTCACGGAGTCCTTTCGAATTTGAATATAAGATGCACAACGCGAGAAGCTACGCGCGAAGTCCTGCACGGGCTGTTTGTGCTACGCGTTTTTTTTCATTATGTGCCAATTTGGACGGGTTAGTAAATTTAAGTAAAAGTTCAATAGTTTCTATATTTTGGCAGTCTGTTTATTCAAATCCTAATCCCTTTCTGAGTTAATGCATTCATTATGATGGCGTAGCACACAGACGTATAAAGTACGTTTTTTGGCAGGAGAGAGTTCTTAAGGTTTGGAGTTCAACAAGTTGTGCGGCTGTCAACACATATTTGAATGTTTTTGTTTCACCTAGTTTCTGTACCTCAAGTTGTTAACATATTTTGGCACAAGAAAATTTCTTTTGAGCTGAGTCCAATGATATACTTAACTTAAAAGTGCACTTGATGACTTATTTGATGTTTTAGCCTCTAGACCAACGTCCTCTGAATATGCCTGTGGGATAAGATGTTCTCTTTTCTCTATTGCCAATCAGTTTTTTTCTAAGAAGAAAACCTACGTCTAAGAATTATGCTCTTTTTATGCAGTTCAAACCCCCTGAAGTACCGGGTAATTCTAATTAGTTCCCTCGTTTTAAAACCCGTGTTTCTTTCCACTAAATCGGCGGATGCTTTCTATATCGGATGTTTATCTTTCCGTCGAGTATCCAGTAGCGAGTGTCCCTTCGATGTTACATCTTTTAATCCGGATTTGACGACGGCTTAAGACATCCTTCGCTCCGATGGTATTCATATCTATTTACTTCTGTTATTCTTGCTAAGTTGTACAACCATTTTTGCAACCATACAAATATTTATTTGGGCTACACTCCCTTCCATCTTCTTTTCCTAAAATGTTGTGATCCTTTATTAAATCATTTTGAACATGCAATAGGCCCGAAAAAAGGCCCTTTTTGTCCGAAAGAATTCCGCAACTCGCAAGATTCTTTAAAATCTGGAGTTTTTAGACGTTATATCAAACGCTTAAAAGTGTCAACACTTATAGAGAGAACTTACAAGTGTGAAATAGACGCGCGCGCACCATAACTATCTATCCATCGACAGGAAAAGTATATAACAAAAAAAATTGATTTAAAGCTGCACTATTATAGAAAACTTTAAGCGACTTGGGCGTGTTGTACTCAAGTAGCAGTGTGTGTATGTACCCCCATTGATAAACTTTTGTTTTTGTCTGTTTTTTCAGGGCTCGTTCTCCTTCTTGGCAAATTGATTCTGTATCTTAAATAAGTACGTTGTTGATAATTTTTTTTTATTTTATCGATTTAGGAATTTCGCAGACACTGAGTCATGCTGACATGATCGAGAAATGTACAAAGACAGAGAGCAAGAGAGAGAGAGATCAAGTTCATTTTTTTTTTTAATTCGCTCTTCGACATTTCACTTTTATTTTTAAAGAATGACAAATTAAACTGACGGTTTCATAATATTAGTTACTCGATAATGCGATATTTTTGCTGATATTTAAAAAAAAATACTTTTCGTCTATGCGTGTAATTTTTGTGCTGAATTTCTGTTGAGACTGACAATACTCATGAGGCTGTGCCGCCTCATGTTCGTTGAGATGGAAACGAAATTTTTGAAATACATTTGTATATCTCTGGAGCGATGTAGGAACATATTTCTCTCTCGGTTAGATCTACTAAGTAGACGAATGAATGTAGGAAGTTTCTATTATTAATTGTTCAGTAGAGCGTGGTCGCGGATACTCATGTATGGTATATTAGTCAGAGAAGAATGCCCCCAAAAACGTATTTTCTTAGATTTTATGTGTGCGAAATGTCTTAATGGCTCGTTGTAGTTCGTTAGATACGCTGGCGTTCGCTAAATCAGAATATTTTTAGTGGGGAAATTCTTCTGTGACAATTTTCTTTTTTAGATGACTTCAAGATATATCGAGACATTCGACGATGCGTGATATTGATCGAGGGTAACTGCGTTGAAAAATTAAGTAATCTCGAATGATGCGTAGCGGTACAGATGGTCAAGGCAATGACACTGGGATACAAATATAATTCACAGGGTGTACAAATCTAGCTAATACGCTTTTTCAATATTAATTGCATTTATCATTAATTAGACTCTAAGACTGTGGTGCCAAATACTAAACTGACCGAAACACTGACTTCACTTCCTCTTCATAATGAAATTTGACAGAAATGGTCAATTATTTCATTAAAATCATTCTTATGTGCAGAACAATTTCATTGAAGAATATCAAGAGAAATAAATGCGAGAGGAAAGAAACTGCACTTCCGGTAGACAATGACGTTGAAATTACGTGGCAAGTGATCAATAAAAATCCTCTTAATTAAAATTAATAAAATAAAGAGACAGTTTATTCGTGAAAAGCTTGCAACTGGTATAAATGAACTCGTATAGTCGGATGGTAGAGATATGTTGAGCGGTATGGCGTATACGTACTTTTTTTCTATTTTTCCCGGCGTCGTATTTATGATTTTTTTTCATAATTAATTGCTTAAAAAATGTTAAAACTTTTTGGGGCTGTTGTACCCCTTACGAAAATAAGTAATAGATGTTGTGGTTTAGTAAGTACATTGACTCATTGACTGAGTGGCCTTCTTTCTGAATATCCTTCTCCTTGATGTTATTTTAATATAAAACACAAAATTCGTTAAAGCTGTAAATTCAGAACACGTTTTTTTTTATCCGAAGGTTGTAGGATCACTTTTCCGGTATGTATATGATTTTCAGGGTTTGTAACAATGCAACTTAATTGCCGAATCTACTTATGGCAAAATAAAGCTAGGATTTCCATTGGGTTCCGTGACTGAGTCATATGTGCGTTAAACTACTGAAAGAGAAGTTCGACGTTCGAATGCCAGAAAAAACCAACAAGTTTTTTCGCACTCCCACCTCTCGTGAATATACATAAGTGTCATGGCTTCACAATTCACCTTTCGTATGTGGTTTTGAATTGTAGGTCTCTTCCATTCGTATGAAAATATGTAACATATACGACACAAATGAACGCGAGTAGCTAGGCTCTCGAACACATACGGTGTTGCGCCAAATATTTGTATTTGTATTCCATTAGAATGGAATTCGCACGATGTTGCTCCCAGTTAAGATTCTGAAAGTTTAGGAGGCATGTTGCATAAAACGAGTACCGGCTTGCCTTGTAAGTTTTATCGAATTTAGATAACGATTCTCTCCACTTCGTTTTTGCAGGGAACTTTGTTTGCACTTGAAGGATTCAGCGCCGACTATAATTGAAGATAGTGATCTTTAAACACCAGAGTGAATTAAAGGATGCCCTAAGGTCCCTTTTCCTTTCTCTTAATACAAGCCTGTCTTGAAAACTATCACAAAATGAATATGTATTTCGCATCCTGTAAATTTTTCCATTTTGTATCCGTCTCTATAACAACCAGACAACGTTATATTAGGATGGACAGAATTTATAATTTAACTAAGTAATGCCACAGTTTCAATCAGTTCACAATTACAAGACATGTTCGAACTAATGAAGATCAATTTCTCCTTATTTCTTTTTATCAAATAAAAGTCATAACATTTGCCTTAGGTACAATATAAATTAATTTTACTTTGCATTCCGTTTTTTTTTTGTTTGTTTTTTTCTTTATTTTATTTTATAACAATTTAAACTTTAAAATTAAATTAAGATAGTATGGATAAATGGAAAAAGTTTAGAGCACTGGGTAGTGCACACAACTTCAACATAAATACAATTTAATATAAAATAAAATTTGATTTACTTAAAAGAAATCCTAGCTGATACGTTTGTAAATATTAAACGATTTCTTAACAATTCTGAAGTATGAGCCGAACAATGATACAGCGAAATAATTAATAATTTCTACGCGTCTTTCTTTTCATCATTTGCCTGCTCGCCCTCTTCGTCTTTGTTATCACTCAAGCCAAGCGCCATTGTAAGCAAACGAATCATACACTTTTGTTCCTGCACATCAGTGACTTCGGAATGAATATCTTGTTCAAGCTTCAGTTTTTCCTGAGCGATCATAAGCATACCCTCCTCAATGGTACCTTCAGAGATTAGCCTATATATGCTAACTTCTTTGGTCTGCCCCATACGATGGCAACGATCTTCGGCTTGCTTATCATTGTAGGGATTGAAATCGATGTCATGAATGATTGCAGTATCGGCGGCAGTTAAATTAATGCCCACCCCACCAGCCTTGGTCGACAGAAGGAACACAAAGATTTCAGAGTCTTTGTTAAAGTCATCGATCAGATCTTGTCTTTCATCGACAGCTGTGCCACCATCTAGACGGAAATATGAATGACCTCTTATGTCAAGATATCTTTCGATTATGTCTAGGACCATCGTGAATTGACTGAAAATCAGAACTCGGTGTCCATCTTCTTTGAGCTTGGGCAAGAGTTTATCCAAATGCTGAAGTTTGCCAGAGTCAACGATGAGAGAATGAGGAATCTCAACGTTAGGGAGGGCCTAAATAGGAAAGAAAATGATTCAAGGGTTCTTAAAGTAAGTGTTATGAGTTCCTACATGCTTATCACACAACTGCCAAACTTGAAAGTCTGACATTACGGCCAGTTCCTCAAAGATGTATTGTTCGTTTTGCTTTTTGTAGGTGGAGCATCTGGCCAACTGTTTAGAGAATTTACGCAATCTCTCATCGCTAAAGAAATGTCTCATCAGAAGTGGGTGATTGGCAGCTTTTCGCATTTCCATCATAATAGAGGCCCCTGCAGCATCGGGAGTGCCATAGATTTCACCCCTGTGATTTGTGTAATATTCAACAAGGTCTTTGTAATACTCCTTTTGTATCGTTGACATTGGAACTTTATGCTGGAAGAGAAAACATTAGAGGCATAGACTAAGCAGGATTGACGTCTTACAATGTAATCGGTTTTCTTAGGCAAATACTTGAGCACGTCTTTCTTTAATCTTCTTAAAACGAAGGGTTTCATTATTCGCTTAGCGCGATCAACTTGGCTTTCGTTAAACTGAGATGAATCTTCCATTTCGGTTTTTGTTTTCTAAAAACAAAAATCAAGAAACCTTAGAAGGGTTATAAAAGACATTACGACACTCTTTACCTTCACGAACAATGTTTTAATATCGTCGATTTTCTTAGCAAAAAAAGACGGCATAACAAAACACAGCAAAGACATTAACTCAAGGAGATTATTCTGGAGAGGTGTTCCCGTCAGGAGAATCCTCATTTCTGCATTGATAGTGATCAAATTGGAATATCTCGCCGTTGTCATGTTCTTTAGCATGTGAGCTTCGTCAAAGACTACGTAGTGCAGTTTGCACACACGAAACATTTTTCGTTCTTCTGGACTTGAAGCAACTAGGTGGTAGCTGTAAAGAGAGAAATGCAATAACTAATTGTCAAAAGATTATCGGTTCCTCACGTTGTGAGCAAAACATCGAATCCCTTAAATCCCTCCTTAGCGTAGCGGATTCTCATCCTTCTGCGTTCTTCCTGACTCCCGTAATACTTCTCTACGACCATGCTGGGGCACCATCTATGTATTTCAGTTTCCCAATTGTCCAGTGTAGACGATGGGACAACAATTAAGTGAGCTCCCTTTGCCAGATTGTTCTCCTTCAAATAGGCTAAGAACGCAATAACTTGAATTGTCTTTCCCAAACCCATTTCATCAGCGAGAATTCCATTCATTTTCTGGTTGTGCATTACTGTCAGCCAGTTAAGGCCGATTATTTGGTAATCAGCCAATTTGAATCTAAGAAAAAGGCTAGTAATTTGGGTTTCAAGTGATTTGTCTGACGAACTTACGAATTATTTAGAATTGTTGGCTGCTCTGTGATTCCAGCTCCAGCTTCGACAGCTGTTTCTAATTTTTTTACCAATTTCTTGCACTTTGACAGCAATTCAGCGACATTTCTTTGTTTGTTAATTAACTCTTGGCAATTGTTTAAAACGTCCCCGGTCAACATTTTAGCGGTTTCCATCTTGTTACGAAGATCTGCCCAACTGGTAAATGGTCTCATTTGTACAATTGCTGCGGCTTTTTTGTCAGAACATGATCTAATTGTCAATAATTCGAAAATTGCCGCCTTGTTCATAAAATCAAAGACTGCCTTCCTTTGTTTGGTCATTGTGTTGGACGATTCTGTATCGCTTTCGTCACTGTCGTATACCTGGTCATTCTTCTGTTTATGATAGCCATCTCGAGAATCATCATCATCGTCATCTTCAGCTGACGCATTTTGCTGAATTTCTGGTGGCCTGTATGGGTATGCACTTCCATTCATACCAGATTTAGTGAGCACTGTAGAAACTGGTTTCGTCGGCATACGTGGAGGCGCCTGTTTGGGACGCGAATGCTCCTTAAGGTATCGCACCGACTCCGAAACATCCCAATTAGTTCGAACCAGCGAATCTTGAATATCCTACACAAAGCAAATATAATCAAAATGCTTTTTGCAAAATATTGCAACCCCCACTTACCATTGTGTCATACTGTGGAGAAATTTTAGCAGCTGCAGCAAAGCGCTGCTCCTTCTCCTTTATGGATAGTTCTATTTTATTTTTCTTTGGAGTGTTTCCTATGTCTGTTCCATCGCTATCGCTGTCTGCAAGGACCTGGATGCGTTTTTTACCAGGAACACGTTCTGTAACCGGAATACCTTAAAACATTCTCTTACATAATACCACAGAAGGGGATTTATTGTATTTATAATTACCAGTTTTAGTGGGTTCACTTGTTTTTTGCAAACGGAATTGTCTTAAATCACTGACGCTCGACTTGGAAAGTGATTGAGACATCTTTCGGAAGATATAAATTTTCTAAATGGATACTCTGCCACGGGGAACGATTGTGTTAGAATTATACAAAATGCTATCTAATCAGTTGGGAAAGTAATGTAGCAAATAATTCCACAAAAAGCATCCAAAAAATTTCACAAATATTAGATTGGAAAAAAAAATGTTCTTCTTTCCCTCCTTCACCGAGAGGACGCACGAATTTTCACAGCTGTGAGAAACTCGCCAATAAATGTCAGAAATCATAGACGTTATTGAAGATGGTTGCGGTTTACAAAATGAACGCCTCCAAATCTTTTTTTTTTAAATTAATGCTGATTCCTGTTGTAAACAATCTTTTGGCCTAACTTATTTCATATATGTAATATAAAAAATTCAAAGTGATCTGAGTTGTTCAGCCACAGCGTACAGAAAGCCATGATTCGTGCATAGTAACCGGATTCCTTTGATTGAAATTTTTAGATAATTTGGCCATGGTGATTATACTGTGTTGTGAATGTAAATATTTGAATAACGAAAGTGAGAAATACGGCTCAAAATTCCTTTACGAGTGCCCTTATAAGTTTTATAATTGTTTTCGGAGGTGAATTACGAAACGTTTTCGGAAGTGAATTGCAAAAGGAATTCATTTATAACGATTTTAATTCATTAATCAAATTAAATATAAAATCAAAAACAGCATTAAACAAGATACCTACTGACTGTTAATGCAGCTTTAAAAGGAAAAACAGGTCAATGGTATCAGAAAGATTGTTTCACCACCTCTTGGGAATGAATCCTGAACATTTTTGCAATTCCTGACACTTTAACAAGAGTCCTTAAGAGACTTCAACAATTACAAACAAAATCTCAGGCAGATATTTTACGCGCTAAGCTTTGTCGAAGAGGAAAATGTATTCAATACAAGAAGAACGGAATTGGCAGCACTGCATTCACATGCCGGCTGATGTTGAAATGTCAATTACTATCCAGCTAACCACTGCACAGTTTATTTTAATTTCTAAAACAATTTTGAGTTGGTGTGTTAAACATTCTAGCAACCATGAATATTGATCCTGACAGTTACTTTACAGACTACCAGGACCTTGAAGTAAGTTTCTTCCATATAGTTACACAAAACATCAGCGTCACATCCGTTACAGATTCACGACCTCATGCTGAAAGACAGACCACGTAATGAAGCTTACTGGAAGGCAATCTCCAACAATAAGGAATACATCAAGGATAAGGTTGTGCTAGATGTCGGCGCAGGAACTGGTATTTTGTCAGCATTTTGCGCTAAAGCCGGAGCTAAATTGGTGTTTGCTGTAGAAGCATCCGATTTGGCCAAAATTGCTCTGCAGGTAATCGAAGAAAATCAACTCACTGCGGTGGTAAAGGTGATACGTTCGAAAATCGAGGACTTCATTATTCCTGTTTCATTAGGCAAGGTGGATATCATAGTTTCTGAATGGATGGGTTTTTATTTACTTCACGAAGGTATGCTGGACTCATTAATCTACGCTAGAGATATGTTTTTGAAAGAGGGCGGCGTGATGTTTCCTCAAGAGGCTACATTATACATCTCACCATGTTCCGTTCCAAGCCTCTACAAGTACTACGAAAATGTGGATGGAATTAAAATGTCTAGTTTCGCAAGAAAATTGCGCGCACAGAAGTCGTCTAAGCCAGAAATATGTTCCCTAAAAGAGTCCGATCTTTTAACTAGTGGTACTGTGATGTTTTACATGAACATGAGCGACATTACTCTCGAGGAACTCGAAAATATCGAATTTACGCATTCCCTGCCGATAGAGAAACCAGGACGCTTCGAAGGCTTTTGTATTTGGTTCGAAGTTACATTTCCAAGTTTGAATGATAATGAAGCTGTGTAT
Source organism: Blera fallax (assembly GCA_946965025.1). Lineage (NCBI taxonomy): Eukaryota > Metazoa > Arthropoda > Insecta > Diptera > Syrphidae > Blera > Blera fallax. The sequence goes on along the minus strand of OX337247.1, from coordinate 4,210,051 downwards.
TTGACGACTGGACCAAATTCTCCAGAGACCCATTGGAAGCAATGTGTCGTAGTTTTACCAGAGGAAGCTTGTGTTGAAGAAGAAATGAATGAACCTGTCTGTTTTACAATCACCTTAAAGCGTAATGCAACCAACCTTAGAAGATATAATTTAGAAGTAGAGGTGTTAGACTCGGAGACCGCGGAACATTCAATACCATGCGACTGCCACATGACCAAGTGCATTCTGATGAAAGCCCATTTAGAGAGAATACGGTCGGGAGCAATGATTGTCGATGAATATGATGGTGTACACGAGGGCGATGAAGATCAAATTGCATCGCAAGAATAATTGTGTTTTACTTTTTAAGCTAGGAATGTAATTTGTATAACGCTTAAGTAAAGTTTTGACTTTTTTAAATTTATGTAAAACTAACTTCGTTCTTGGAAAGGTGTTCACCTGGGAAAACAGCAGCTGCCACTTTTTTACTCTTCAAGATTCCTGTTACCGATTTTTCGAACTAGACTATTCCTCGCCATCAAGTGTTGATGGCGGAAACATTGATCATTTACTGTAAAACGATTTAATTCCTGGTTTAGTGGTAAGCATCCATACCGAAGTAGTCCTGATTCTTATTAAATATTTTAAAAATCACAATCGTTAAATTAATCACTTTATTTACACTTACAATTAAGAACTACCTACATTTAAATACAGAACTTACATAAATACAAAATAATAACTCTCTCAATGAGGTAAAATTTTGAGTGTTCTTCACAAAAGACAAGCACTAGCAAAAAAGTTCCTTTCACTAGAAAATACTTAAATTATTTCAATCCACCTAGTGGACAGCTAAATGGCCCCGTACTAGAGGTTGTATCACAATATACAGGACACGTAAATTTGTCCTCTGTCACACATATTTCTCCATTAAATCGCTTCCCAGTCGGGCACGACAGTGATGAAGCTTTTCCTCCGATGCAGAAGAAATATTTTCTGCAGCCCGAATCTATATCCGGGAAAAATCCATCATTGGTGCACTGTTGTTCCAGGCACTGACGTGGCATACAATTCAACTGCCGGTGATTATATAGACTTGGACAAGCATGCTCACTCGGGCTGACACATTTCTGTCCATTGAAGACATTGTTATCACGACATGTCAATTGAGTAATTTTTTCATAGTTCTTGCAGAAAACATAATTTCTGCAATTGGAGCGGACATCTGGATGGTAACCGTCAGACTTGCCGTAGCATAAGAAATCAGACCGACACTGGTTGCTTCGATTCGATCGTGCGCATTTTTGTCCATCAAATGTATGACCATCCTCGCATAAGTAGGTGATTTTATGACCACTAGAACAGTAGTGATAGGAACGACAACCACCGTTGTTGTCTTTGTAGTATCCATCTGGTCGATTCAGGCAAAAATCATCAGCTCCTAGATTGCAGGAGTACTGCGATTTCGGGACACACTTATCTCCATTGAAAAGTTTTCCATTTGAACATTTATACTGTGTCTTGTAGCCGTTATAGCAATGATAGTATGACTGGCAGCCTAATTCAGGGTAGAAATCTGTGGGTTTTCCATTGCAGTCCTGAGAAAGCCCTCTTTCGATGCATTTTCGACGATCGGCGAATTTTTCAAATACGCAATTTCGTTCATCAGGATCGAAATATTGACCTGTCGGGCACTGATTAATCTCAACCGCTCGTTCTCCCATGCAGCGGACATAGTTCGAACAGCCGTGTTGTGGACTTATATAGAAACCATTCGGCTTCGAACGGCAAACATCTTGATTCACCTTCAATTCGGCACTGGTTTGACACGTAAACAAAATACTCGGCACACAACTAGACCCATCGAAGGCTGCTTGCTGTCCACATTGTTGCTGGGATACAAACTTGCCACCCTTGCAGACGATGTATGTTGAGCAGTCTGTCGAAGCAGGATCTGAATGCGATCCATCTCGCTTATCTTTACAGACTAGCTCATTGCTAATCGTATTAATTCCATTTCCAACAGGGCAGTGTGTCACATATCGTTCTGGGGTGCATTTTTGACTATCCACCATAAAAAGATATCCTTCTGAGCAACGTTTTACGTCCTTGACGTCCTCATTTTGACAGTGTACATATTCCCGACAGTTGTTGATGGCTTGTAAACCGTCCGATTTGCCCAGACATCGTTTGTCACCAGCAAATGGATAGCCTATAGCAGTATTTTGCGGGAGATCACACATCACAAGATCTTGACTAACACACCGTATGCCGTTATGTAGGTGTTTCGGAGGACAATTGTCGATATTGATCACACGTCCTGAAAAACAGGTGTATGAACGGCGACAGGCATGTGTAGTATCTTGATATACACCATTTGTTCGACCAGTACAGATAGGTTCATAGCAAATACCTGAAATTGAAATAAATTTAAGGTTGTGGAGAAAGTTTTGTATTTTTAGTGCCTACCTGATGATCTGGTGCATGTTTGAGTGTAGAAATCAAACATCGATCCTGGTCCACATTCTTTTGGATCTCTCTGGCCCCGAGCATTGCACTTGTAATATGATGTACAGTGAGAGTCGGGAGTGGAGTAATAGAATTCATCAATATTGGAACATTTTATCTTAATTTCTGCATAGACATACTGGAGAACTGTAATGAAAAACATACATGTTAGGTCATCGGTGCTGAAAAAAGGTGTAAATAAAATTCCGAGCAAATTCCTTAGCCAAGACGACAAGTTGTACTGTAATTGTTCCTAATTCTGTGCACAATTTGAGTGAATGTATCTCAAAGAGCTCTTTTCAATTATGTATCACATATCTGCCTTTCAGACTTTTTTTTAAATGTACAACTAAGGGGGAATAGTATGATAAAAATGAACGTTAAAAACGCGTATGATAAGTCCGTTGGTATTCTCTAGTATATTCTAGACAATCTTTATAATAGGAAACTCCAATAGCTTAGTTATTTTTGTATTTAGCGAGATTTTCATAATTTTTCAAATTTATGATAATAAAAATGCTTCGACGTTGAAAAACTTTTTTGTTTTCGTTGCGTTACCTGCGGAATTCGAATAACTGCGGCGCCATGGCTATTAAAGGCATATTGTCGTGCATTGTGGATGTTCAGGTGAAGGAAATAGCGACCTTGAGCGAAGTAGGGTGTTCTATTCAAACTTTGTAGCATTATTTCACCTCTCCTTGAATGGGAATGTTAATGTCAGGGACCTTAATAGAGAATTGGTTAAGGCATAAAATAATACAAAACGTACTCTGCAGATGGCTACAAGTTTAACTCAGGGAAGTGTTTATTATGGTGTTGAGCTCAGCCCCTTGAAAAAAAAAACCGCAAGGGCCGAACGTTTTTTTTAGCGAATCTTAATTAACTGGGAGACTTATAACAGTTAAAAAACATAGTCTGTCTTAACTTTTTTAGTGACGACACTTCTAAATTTAAATTTTTATCTCGGAAATTTTGTCAACTGACGCCTAATAGATGACAAACGTAAATAACAATGATATACTAATTAACACTTTCTTATTATATTTTCGGACCCAGTCCCGTGTAGCTAAACACATTTAATATGAACTTTTTTCGGGTTAAATTTTTAGAATTCTTGAATATATTTAAAGCCAAATAAGTAATTTTATTTTTAGAAATAATGTAGTCACAATACAGCGCGAGATCCTTGGCAATAGCCCTGCATCCGGTTTATCCGAGTCGACCTAAACTTAAAGAGAAGTTTGAGATGTCCAGGCGCCACTGTGAGTTTGAAGTTACATACATACTGGAGGACGGGATTTCACTGCTTAGGTTTTTTTATTTAGATTTTATTCTGTACTATTACTACATAAAATATGTTTTGTATGTGCAATGCACATGTTTTGATAGTTGTTGCGTTCGCAGATATTGTGTTTTGCCTCTGGAATTTTTTCATTCGCCAAACTTAAAAGCAGGATTAATTTACTCTATCCAAGCGGTATAATGCCTCTCCCACAAAAAAATTTTATTTTAAAAAAGGATATTTGTAATCATTTAAAAAAAATAAACTTTTCGAGTTCCTGTGCAAAAAATGTTGTAAAGAGAAGGCATACAAGTTCTTAACTTCACCATAAGCTTAGTTGTTGATATTCACTCAGGGTAGAGTGTAAATTCCACATCCTCCAAGGAAAAAAAAAATATTAATAAAAGTTACAATCCGATTGAAGCGGATCGTACGTTACCGAATCACTCTACATAAGTCACCCACAATAAAGTACATTTATATGTAGGCGTTACTGCCACTATTTTTAAGTAATATTCGAAGTTTACAATGGAATCGAAAAAAGGAGCTACTTTTGCGGCTACGAAAAACCAAACTCGAATAGCTATGCGGAGCTACGAGCACGCCTAGGGCCCTTTGCTAGTCTAGATCTAGTGTATCAAATATTTGTGGATAACCTTCTTAAATGAATTGTAGTGCCAAAGCTCGATCAAAATCTATGACCCTCAAGTCATCAATTCATTCTAGTTTCTAACTTTCGAAGAACTTTAAGTCAAATTCGAAATTATCCCAAAACTCAAAAAGAAAAGAAATCGACGACTCCAACAACCTTTTCCCAAAAGCATCAATCACCTAACTTAGCTAGAACTATTAGCATAATTTCCCAGTCCCTTTGAACGATTGAATAAATTGTAAAAACGTGTCGCCCACCCAATTACATAAGCGCCGTTTAATTATTTCATCCATTATTAATTAGCGCCACTTCAAAATCGCACGCAGAGATTCTTATCTCTCATCATTTATCCATAATCGATTCTCGTCTATTTTAATCGTTTAACATTTTATTACTTTTTTTTTCTTTTGCTTTTTTAAATATCTGTCCGGAATTCCGCTTTAAACATGTGTAAGTTTATTGTTGCCCAGAGCGTTTAACTATGTATATGGTCATAGCGAGAATGTAACAAATCGTTTTCCTGTTTGCTATGACATAAATTATACTCGCATTTGTGAATACATATTCAAAGAAAAAACCGTTTAAGACTCGAAATAAGGGTAATCCCAACTAATTTACAATTCAATTTTGCGATTTTTATGAGAACACACCAAAGAAGATCATCAAAGCATATCTTAGGGAATCTCAAGTCACACATACAATAATTCATCGTTTTGTCGAGAAATTATGCGGTAGGCAAATTGGCGACACCAAAATGTCGTAATTAAGATACAAAACAGATACTACCTCCAAGTGACCAAACGGATCTCTTTATATTCGAATGGATAAATTATACATAACTCATTCATTCATTGATTTTAGAGATGCCAGACTATGAGGTGGCTACCTTAAAACGATGCACGTTGGATGTGAAGAACAAGATTCCATCTTTTATTTGCATGAATAAATTTAAAATGAGATTTTTGTAAAGTTCGCTTGAGAAATAATAAAATGATCAGTGGGTAGCCATCGCGTCGGGGTAACGCACAAAATTGTATCGAATGAGACCCGGAGTCGATTCATTATGCATGTTGATGACCCTCACTTTTTTTTATTCTCCTCCCCATTCACTATCTGTCTGTTGTCTTCACCATTATTATTATTGCTGAATTCTAAATCTGAATGAGAGAAAAAAAAAATATTATATAACAGAGGTAGGTAAATATATACACATCCGGATTGATAAAAAAAGAAGAGGCCGTCTTTCCCTGGCTAGGAACTATATGGAAGATTTATGGCAATTATTAGTGTTTAGTTTTGTTATTAGCGGTATATGGGATTCTCGTGCGACATGGTGATTGTTTGTTGTCAGTTAGCAGTGGTAAAGATCTTAAATTATAGTGCTGCTGAAAATTAAAACGTGAGGAGCTCATTTAGAACATAAGTTCAGCCTTTCAACAGGAAGTATTGGTAGAAACGTGATTTCAATAAAATGATGATTAGAATGCTTTTTTTTTATCTGCAATTGATTAGATATCAACTTCAAGGATGAGTCGATGCTGCAATCTGTATTCCGTTGAGCTTTGTGGTATAGTCTGTTCTTTATTATTGGTATATTCGTTCATACGACTTTGTTTGAAAACTGAAGAAAGTTATAGAACTTATCGCCCCCAGTTTTAGATTCATTTGCGGGACGCTTCTATATAGCTCTGTTAAACTTTGGCAGCAACTTATTTAATATAATAAGACTCGATAATATTTGTAAATAAAGTAGGCTCAAACGTCGTAGCTCTCGGCAGAACTACCTGACCCTTATAACTTGCGATGGTGGCCAGAGACTCTCAAGATTTTTTTAGTATATACATAGCATGATAACCGTGCTTTGAATACGGGTTAATCAAGCTCCCAAAGATTTTTTTCACGTGGGGAGACGGCGCGGCGAGTCATTTTGATTTAATATTTATTTTATTTGGAATTCGCTTCAACCAACAGGCCTACCCAACCACCTTAACCGCTTTCAACTTGTGTGCGCCATCTTCTTTTACTCCATTGTCCTTTCTACATGGATTCCTAGACCCAAGCTAAAGAGCTGGTGGTCTTTCGTATATTCCAGCCGACTAAGATAATTAATGAAATCCATAACAATTATGGGGGTCTTATTCAAAACATTTTCTTTCGATCCAAGGAAACATTGATTGATTGACAAGTGATCTACTACTACATTCATCTGTATATGTTGATCCTTTCGTGCTTTCTAGTACTTAAAGAGTCCATTTGCTTTGGCCTCCTTTCAATTTGAGACTTTTGTTTATCAAAATGTCGGAACCTTTTTATAGGAACACTATTGTTGAAGAACATTTTTGCTACACCGTGTTATTGTCGCCTTCAATTGCAGTCACAATTGAAAATTGACCAAACACATCCCATCGCATTGCGCAAGGGACATAAAGCCATATTTTGAAATATTTATCACCATTTATCTCTTCAATTTTTGGTGAAAATGTCTCTCTTAACTTTGATCTTATGATAAAGTTGATGATGACATAAAAGTTGTATTCATTATTTTATTTTTTTTTTCTTATTTAATATTTGTGAATGGATGAAACCGGTAACAATAAAAAATTATTAAATTCATTTTCAAAATTATAATGTGTTTTAAATTAAGAGATGTATGTATAAGAATATCATTCGAATCTATCGATTGTATTATAGTCATGTAGGATGAGAGATAAAATTGACGGAAAATGTAAATAAGATGACTAAGAAAGTTCTGAATTTCAGGATTTCTCTTTGTACTATTGAATTGAATTAGTAGAAAGCAAAACTTTATACAGAATTAAGGTAATAAATATATGTTAGTTTGATTAGGAGGATTAAACGGTGAATATTCAAAAATATACATAATAAAAGGTGATAGTTCAAGACAGACTTATTGAACTTTACTTAGCTGAATAAACGAGTATAGTCAACTCATATGTATATTCTGACTAGGGAGAAATTGTACACGAGAATGATCATCAATTAAAATGAATTATAACTGAAGTGAGTGATAAATCATTTTAAAAGAATAAATTTCTTGTTTGCTAAATGTTAGTCTAGCTGTGGTGATGGATATTCTATTCTATTTAACCAACTATGTGTCGCATTTATTGATATTGATGTAAGCCGCTCGCTTCCGATTTTTTTGGATAACCCAATAACGATGTCACGATGCTTTTTCGAGCCATCAGATGACACGGTCTTTAACTTAACATCCTTCTCTGCAGAATTGTAAGTGCAACATATCATTGCTGTCATTAAACTGATTTTCATCGGCAATTTTTTAATATCTGCTATTGACTAAGTATCGAATATCTCCATGTAGAGCATTAATTAACATTATACTGTCAATGAACTGGAACCAAATATCATGTGAATTTCAAGAATTCCAAACGAAAACCATTGACCCTTGAATACTTGAATTTACTGGAACTTTAAACTTATAACAGCCATTGTTATTATTTACTCCACACTTTTGCGTACAAGAGGACTACTCGTATACTTAATCAGCGACAATACAGTGATTGATTCTTTAGGAACAATTTTTCAAAGCATGCCTGATAGACAGATAACTTTACTTCTGTCTGTTTTTGACCACATACTCATTAATATTCCACTTCAGACTCTTTCAACAACTCAATTTCATACAAGCTGGAAGCTGCCTCTTCACAAAATAAATAGCCCGGTCAATACCATTTTTCTTTCATTGATGAAAAACATAATGATCTCTTTAACGATTAAAAGATAATCAAAAAATGACAAGATACAAGGGCGACCATAATGCTTCTATACTAGCCACACTACTACCGGACATACAAATAGGTTCTCACGTTTATTTAAATATCTTAACAGACTCGGATGATTGTCAAAAAAAGAAAAAAAAAGCTACCGCCACTTAGTATAATTATCAACAAGGCGATCACCAAAGCGTTTTTAGCCAGAGACGTGAACTGTTCAAGTGTAAACTCCAAAACGAACTCTCATATCAATCTGAACTCATCGCGAACGAAGAAAAAAAACATTCTATTGAACGTATCGGCCGGTATATTAATATTATACACAGTGAAAAAATGCAAATTAATTAGCCGCTGTTGATGAGTTCTTGCTTTTTTTTTTTTTTGTATTTTTTTCTCACATCCGCATTGATCGTTTGACTTCTCTATTAGCGTTGTCCAATCGATTTAGATGTCACTTTGTCACTGTAGAAAATAATTCAATTTGTAACTACCTTTCTGTACGAGTATGAAATCAAAACTCATTCATTGATGAAATTTGAATTACTTGCACTTTTTCAGCTGTAAATTGCATACAGATTTGCTGTTGATATTTCTTTTATTATTATTATTTATTTGCTCGTATAAATACTTGGTGTCATATGAGCGAGTGACAGTCAATAACAACAATTTATTGGAATTCAGCGACTAAATTGCATATTGATTAGTTGTTTATCGATTGGAATTTCGTTTATTTATTTATCTTTCTGGGAGAGACAAATTTTGTGTTTACAAAACCTAAATTATGACGTAGTGAGACAAAGGAGACAGTACAATGTAAACACATGCTTTGTTTGATTTTGAACTGATTTCATCTTTACTGGATGACACTAATAAAAAAAATAATAAAAAAGAGTAATAAAGGCATGTGGAACACACTCATTTACTCACTATCAATCAGACTATAAAACTGAACAAGTTGATTAATTATTCAATTCATAATCGCATATCTGACAATGCTTCACGTAATGCATTTAAATTACCCTATTTCTGGGATGAATTCAATTTATAAGCTTAGGGTATTCAACATAATCAGAAACACAATGCAGATACACACAAAAAAAAAAGCAAAATAGAAGAAGAGATATTGAAGATGCGAATAATTAAATTTTCCAACGTACTGCTGTGGAATTCCCATGGTCCGACGTTTGTTTATGTTAAGATACAGTGGCACATAGTGCGATGAGTGGACACTTCTTAAAGAGGCTCTTGAAATATTTAAGTCAAGAACGAGAAAAAAAAGAAAAATTCCATTTTTTTGGAATTTTGATATTCTTCAGCAGTCGCGCCTCTTGAATGGAATATCCCAAAAATGGTTATAATGATAATTTAATTGTGTAATTGTAACAATGTGGATAGTCCCAAGATTGTCAAATGATAAATGAGTATTTTGGGAATTTCTTAATTGTTGAGTAATTATTTTGAGAAAATTCGTTGGACTAAGAATAGTCGAACTGCAGTAGGTAATTTGATTTGATGTTGTTCATTCCAACTCAGTTTGACTGTGCTACTTTGGTAGAATATGTGGAGACTCTCTCTTATAGATGTTTAGATGTTTTACAAAAGAATAGTGTAGTTATCATTAACTACAAAGAGCGTATAGTGCATCATACTTGGAACACAAGCTCTTTTTTCAATTTTATTCTAAACTACAGACCATGGACGGATGCCGAAAAGTTTACTTTCTATGAATCTACTCTCCTAGACGTCTAGACCTAGACCACTGAACCATAACACGATCATTTGTGAACTGTCGACAGTCACAGTGGCTTGTTCTTGAGAATAACATTTGCATTTCTGCATAGAATTTTGCAGACTTTAGCATTTGCAGACCCATCTTATTTATCAGCGCTTGTCAAGTTTGATTCTCCCTGTGTATCAGCACGTATGTATACACATACACCGTTTGGCATAGTTAACAGAGAAATCTAGGTAGACGAATTCCTTGACCTTTGATATGTGTATATTAATATGACTGTATTACGATTTTTGCCAAAACTTGAATGGTAGGAGTCTGATTGTTTAGAGTATGTACTCCATTTTATCCTAGTTTATAACCTGACCCAATAGGCCGATGTAATGAAATTAACCCTCGAGTTGACTACCAACAATGGCCTCGGATGTGATGTGTAAACCCCGGTACAAATGAACGCACTCCAATCTACAACTACAAACATGAGGCGCATATAGTCCAAACTCCCTAACATGTAAGCTTCGAAAACCTAGGCGTATGTGCAATATTTTAATTAATATTTATTTTTTTCTGTGTCACACAATCCTCGCAAAGTTGACAAGACTTGAGTCTCTGAAGATAATATGTTTCCGGATTCGTTTCTTAATATATTCACAACGTTGCAAACAAAAAATCGCAAAAAAGAAAAAAGATTTCACAGTCATAAAAAAAGCAAGCAGTAACAAAATCAGAATACATAAATATGCAATTTATGTTGCATCCATTAAATCGCAGAAGAAAAGGAAACCGAAATTTTTTTTTTTTTTTTTTTAAAAACGCATGCTAGCTACCTGTGTCAAGGACAACAAAAACAATGAATAGTGATTTGAACCGCCAATTCCAATGAGGTTTTCTGAGCAACATTTTATTCCTTTTAGTTTAATGTTTCTCTTTTTCTTGTTTTGTTTTTATTTTTTTCCACTTTAATGAATTTTGATTCCTTTGTTTATCTTTTTTCTAGCACAATTCACATTGTTTTAGTATAATAATAAACTTTCACACTTTCATTAGTCTATATCAACAAAAGATCACTTAGCATACATATAAAAGTTAATTAATTTAATCTCTTAATTTTAACTTTATTTATTCCATTTATTAATTTGGTTTTTTGTTTTTTTTTTTTAAGAAAGAAGCGTTTACTATAAGCAAGTTATAACCGTGTCGCCGAAATGTCTTCCGCGCGAAAACGATCCGTACCGGTTAAGTTTTTATAGCGAAATGCAAGCTTTACTCGAAACACAACTTAATTTTATATTAATCACGATCTCTCAAAGAATCCAAAAATAGGTAACAAAACTTATAGTCCGCCGAGAAGACTGCGACTTAAAAAGCATATGGCTTGGCCAAAATACAACAAACTGCGAGACAAGAAAAGCTTTGAAGCTTCCACACACAGGTGATCTTCAATCGGTTAAAACTAATTTTAGATTTATTTAAATATTTATTTAAGTATAAGAGGACGAGAGGAGCGTAACGAAAAAATAAAGATACTAGAAGAAAAAAAAACGCTACGTTTACCTACCGAGAAGCTAAGCTCCGGTTTGTGGTGGAGTTTACCTTGCTGTTGGCTACGCTAGTCAATTTGTCGTCACCGTCGTCGTCAGCCGCCGCTCTGCTGGGTGTGAAGCATGTTTTTGGGTCATCGTTTGTGATTTGAGATTGTTTGTGCACTATGGACTCGCGCTTTTGAGTGGTCAAAGACATTTGAATTTTATTACTCTGTTAAGTGTTATAAAATATTCAAATTCATACTAGATATCTGCAGAGGGTTGTAGTATCTGAGTCGCAATCGTAGTTAATTCTAGTCGATGGTGATTAAAAGCGGCTATCTAAGTTGGAGATTAATAATATAATTAGTTAAGATTGTCTGTTATGAAGCAAAGGTTATTTGGAAGGACAAGAAAAAGTATACATACATATGTGACCTTTGAAAATACTTGCTTTCTACACCTTAAGCAATTTACTAAAATCTCCTAGATTCTATCCGGTTTAGCCGTTTACTATTCAGAGAAAGTTGGCTAGGTGTTTCCGATTTAATTATTGATACGATTATTTAGATCGTTGAAGGTGCCTAATATATGTTCATACTTCGATATCTACCACGCACTAATCCTGAAGCCCTGTCAATTCGATTTTTTAATCAGTTATAAATGAATATACGAGTTAATTTATTCAATAAAGTTAATCCACATGATTGTAACCCCAATTTTGTCACCAAATAGAGGGATGATTTCAGAACCAATGACATCACACACCATACCGGAAAAATTTCGCTCTAATGATGTGATCTACAGCGGATTTAGAAGTGGTATGGTTTGACATTCTTTGAGCAACACATTCCACGTTTATGTTCGAAATAAAAGAGTAAATAAACGTCGTTAATGACTTGACGAGACTATAATGTGTGTCATTACGTAGTGTCAAAATCGTTTGATTGTGTTTTTATTTTTTTATTCACTGCTTAAGATTAAATTCCTTGCGACTTAGCTTAGTCATATCTTTTTTGCCAACAGATAGTTTCTCAAGCAGGACATACTCGTATGATGATATTTTGAAGCATAATAATGGTTTAAGATAAATGTGTAATCCTAATTGACTGACTCATGAAACAAAAATTAAATCAAGGGTGTTGCTTAAAATTGGTCTAAATTATTTATATCCGTCTTCAGCTGCAAAATAACTAATTTAATTAGGATTCTAAGCTTGTTTGATTGGTATTTTTATTTTCTTATTTAATATTCTCCTAAGTAGGAGGCAACTCATGTTAACATAAGAAATTGTGCTAATTTGAAATAATGAGTACGACAGGATCCTAGAAAGTTTTCGCATCGCAAAAATTGTGGTTTCGCGTGCATGTCACGTCAGAGATCTGAAATGATGTGATTATTCGAACTCTTTAATGGAATTATATTATTCTGTTTCTTTGTACATATCCCTTGAATCTTAGATATTAATCATTTTTATTTCCCAAAATAATTGGGCCACAATACAGTTTTTAGTTGTTTTCTTTTAGTGTCTTTAATTAGACCATTTTTTGATAGTTCCTTTCTAAAATAAATATATTCGTCTTATTTATTTTGACGGATATTATTGCAATAGTGTAGTCGGAAAAGTGGGTCACACTATGCTGTCCCTAGAAGGAACTGCTGCCGATAAAACTGTATAAATTCCCTCTAAAAAATTTTAGTTCTAACATCATCTTGAGAACAATCGATACAGCGGTGAAATGGTTTTATGGAACTAGAATATTTACTGAGTTTTTGGCTAGAAATTTTGAAAATATATAATTTGGGACTATACTATACAAATAAATATTACATTTCTACATTCAGGGGCCAAATCGTCTCTCCAAAGAACGAATAATTCATCACGTAAAGATGTGTTTTTGGTATTTCGCCCATGATAAACGTAATTCGGGATTATATGTATCTTTTGCGATCGAGCACTTGAAATATCATTTAATCGGTAAACAGCAATCGTATGCGCACATTGGACTCTATACATATCTATATTTTATATGTATATGTATATTTTATTTACTTTTCAAATGTACTTAAATTTGTAGGATTATTTTCGAGAATTTACAAATTGCAGTACACGATATGGGTTAAACTAAAATGGCAAATTCGTAATTTAAAAAAAAAAATTATGGCGCATAGTCATTGCAAATATGTACTTAACTTGTTTCAGCCCTTATACTACAGGTCCCGTACTTAACTAAATAATTCCACTCCGTTCGTATGTGTTTCGTCTCGCGGAATTTTCCTTCGTACGAATCCGTTCACGGAAGAGACGATTTGGCCCTAGATGGCACGTAGTTATGCAGTGGATTTGAAATCCTCAATTTCTTTCTGTTCTTGGGACTTGTTTCGGTTGATAAGCTCCCCATCAGATGTATCATAACTTTGAACAGTGTACTGGAAAGAGTTAGAAATTGAAATTTCAAGTAAATATTGGTCAAGCTATTACGATTACTTATCGATAAACCCTATTGCTCTTGCTCGGGTGTTCGTCTGTTTTTTTTTTTTTTTTTTTTTTCATATGATGTGGAAAGTGCTAAACCCAAAACGTGCCGGAGTGATTTTTTTAATTTTTGAGTGCAAACAAAAGCGACAGTGAAAATTATAAGCATATGACAAGCGATAGAAAAGAGCTCTTTGAGTAGATGTATGTATTTAAGTATTTTTAAATTTGAAGCAGTTAATAAAAACAACGGAAAACTTCACCTAAGCAAGGACAATAAGGAGTGTCAAGAATGCTAGCCGCTTTGTTGTCAATTGCGTGGTTTTTAAATAGGACAGACTGTTAAAGCATCTATATCTCGAGAAACATCTAATTAATCCGAGTACCTCCTGTAGCATAACACAGCAATGGCAAATCAGTTAACATATTTTCCTTTTTAGATGATCGTTATGTATACAAATGGATGGTAAAATCGCTGGAATAGTGGAACATTCTTTAAAGTCTGAGAAACTAAGCTTGCGCTGCATACCTAACAGCGTTAAGAACCGCTACAAATCCTATTTTTGCAAATCATAGAAATATGTGATGGGAAACTTGAGTAGCAACTTAAGAATGTATGCACAGTGCTCTGTCTTGCCTGCAGAATAACGTGATGTACTAATTATTTAATTAATGGCATACTAAGCCAAATAAAAAAATCCGACTCGCATAAGCGCGCGTGATAAGTATATCCACTTGCGCGGTTGGGAAGGGATGATAGCGGAATTAAGTTCCGTAAAGAAAAAAAAAAAAAAGTCAGTCAAGTTCTATCCGATTGCTAGCAATGCGATGTCCTTACTTAGCTAATCTACTTATACCGTCAATCAATATGCTAAGAACTTTAATTGCAATGGATAACTGGAGACTCATTCTATTCAAAGTTATTAAAAAGCCACAACTGATTGAAACTAATATTGTTGGATGTAGTAGGAACGAGCCTACGTATAAATAATAATATTAAGTTTATCTGTGTAAGAACAATGTTGAAAGCGGGTTTCAAAAACGGCTCCTTTGCATCGGTATTCGCATTCCTAAACAAATAGTATCCAACCATCGACCCATATAGTATATGTATGCAATATTTTCACTGATTACATCTACATTTTTATTTCGCAACTCTTTTTATTCCCATTAAAATTTGAAACACATTTTTCGACCTCTTGGATTTTTTTTTTTCATTTAAAATTTAATTCAATACAACATATTCCTAGTGAAGCTTCGTGTCTTACTGTACATGTTACTTGTTTGTGGAAACTCTTCTAACCCCAGCTGATGAAATGACCAACATGACAATTCGCTCATTGACAAGTCGGCAGTTTTCCATCCTCCCAAATATTTTATGTAAAAACATAAATAAATGTGTATTTTCAGTAGAAGTTTCGTAAATTTTACATTAAAATGGATCTAAAAGACATCATTGGTGATTTAAGCATTTCAACGTGTACCGATGTTGACAATGCAATCCGTTTAATCACCGAAAAAGAGGTAATAATCGCCTTTTAAAGTTCACTTCTTAATTATTTTAGCTGTTTGAATGCGCTTTTAGGCCGAAATCAATAGCAACTTGGAAGCCGTGCTGGCTAAACAATGTATTATCGAATCCAAAATGAGTGGCATTGGACGTGCAATGTCCAGTTTGTCAATTATAGCAAATGATTCCAAGAAATTAGATGATCAGATCACACATACTGCCCAGTTGGCCGAATCAGTTAGTGCTAAAGTGCGGCGGCTAGATGTGGCACGAAGCCGTGCATCAGAGTGTCAACAGAGAGTTCACGATTTGATTGACTTACAACTTTGCTCACAAGGAGTTATCGCTGCCATTCGGGAAGAGGATTTTGAAAAGTGTGCTGGACACATTGGAAGGTTCTTATCTATGGATCAAAATTTGCTGCAGAGGACTGCCGATGACGTCCAAGGTTCAGTAACGTCAGTGAGTGATGCAGTAAAGACATTGGAGGGAGCCACTGACAATGTACGTGAGCTGATATTCAAAAAATTCGATGAAGCAGTTAAAAAAGATGATTTGGCATCGATTGAGAGATTCTTTAAAATCCTCCCACTGGTTGGAAAACATTCCGATGGTATCACAAAGTTCTCAAACTATATTTGCTTGAAACTAGCAGCAAAATCCCAGAAGGAATTAAGAAATTCACTAGAAATTGCAAAAGCAGAAAAACGTATGCCAGTTGCCTTCGCAGATACTTTGACCACTCTAATGGAGAACTTTGCTCGAGTTGTGGAAGTAAATCAACCAATAATCGATGCGTGCTATGGGCCCGGGTATTTAATGCAAATGGTGGAGATTTTACAGCGAGAATGTGACTCTGAAGTAAAAAATCTTGTGTTGGAGTTCAACAAGAATAGACAAATTTCACGGAGAATTAATCAGATCAATGAAAGCCAACGGTCAGCAGGTGGGGGTGGTTCTCAAACGTTGGGTCACTATAGAAAGCCATCAGGTAGTGGATCGATAGACAAACTAAATCCCAAAGATATCGATGCCATTATTGTTGAAATTACTGTGATGCACTCTAGAGCGGAGTTATATTTTAGATTTATGAAGAGAAGGATATTGGTAAGTTGACTCCCCCAAAAGTCGTCAGCGATGTCGATTATAAACTTTGTTATTCTCAAGGCCGACATTGAAGCTAGTACCATAGAGAAGGAAGAAATCAAGCAGAAAATCGAGAAACTAGAACAACTGATGAAAAAATCGGATTTAAGTCGTCAAATGCAGGAGCTTCTCGGAACATATCTCCTCTTTGAGAAGTGAGTTAACTCTCGTGTTTTATTCAAAATCGATATTTGTTATTCTTCTACAGATATTTTATGGAGGAAAGCGTGCTCAAAGCGATTTCTCTAGATTCGTATGAAATTGGCCAACAATGCTCATCAATGGTTGATGATGTTTTTTTTATTATTCGAAAATCAATTCGTCGTTCACTGACCACCCAGTCTATAAATGGCACTTGTGCGGTGATCAACAACGCGGCAACCTGCTTAGATGGGGATTTCGTAAATGCCCTGAAGGGGCCTTTAAAAAGCGGGTACCCGTCGGGGTATATTGATCTAGCGCAAGCGTATAATGCTATTCAAACTTCCCTCCAACAAGGTAAACTACAGTCCAGTGACTCGGAGAAGGCGCGAATGAATTTTCTCGTACAGTTAAATAATGCTGACATGTCCACCGAATACATTGAGACCTTATGGAAGGCGATGGAACAGGAAATCAACGGTGCATTCTCCGGGATGACTCAAACCGAACGACAGATTATCGACAGTTGTATATCGGAATTAAAAAATGTACGTGATTTACTAAAGGCCGTTGTCGACTTTGGCCTACAGCAGTTGCGCTCAAGTGCAATAAAACCACGATTAAATCCATGGGTGGATCAATTTCTTAGCTATAATCATCACTTGTCAGAGGTAAGATTAGGCACTTGCTCGACAAATTTCGTTTACAAACTTAACGATTTCAGGAGGAGCTGGCATCATACGAAGCTGGAGAGACTTTTGTGCAGTTTTTGATCGTGCAAATCGATGGATTATTGAATTCATTTAAAAACCTCCTTAGCCCAAGGAACTATGATGCCTTAGTAAGTATTTTAGCCAGTGAAGTTACGGTCCGACTAGAGAGAGCAATTAAGAAGTCAACTTTCAACCGAGTAAGTCATGGGTTTTGCGGTTATCAATTTTAATTTTGCTAAACGATCTGCCATCCCAGCTTGGTGGATTAGTTCTCGATCAAGAAGTTCGGGCATTGGGCGCGTATCTCACTGGTGCCACATCATGGTCAGTTCGTGATAAGATGACACGGCTTTCACAGATTGCGACACTATTGAACTTGGAAAAGATCTCCGAATTGACGGATTATTGGAGTCCAGATAATGGAGGTGATATGCCGTCCTGGCGAATAACACCCAATGAGGTCAGATCGATATTGACTTTAAGGTAAGTAGAGAAAGTCAACTCATGTCCAAGAGATAGTTGAAACTGTTTTTCTAGGACGGATTTTCGTATGGAGGATATCAAACGTATTCAAATTTAAGCGAGAAAAACATGTATATAACCGGCATACGTTGATTTTTATTAAGTATAAAAAGAAAAGAAAATGTCTAATTTTAATGTCTATTACAGTTACATTCGCTTTTTTTAATATAGTCCAAAATATATTTATAAACCAAGAAATCCTGTGAATTGATGTGAGAGAAAAATTTTTTCGCCAATACTACTGCCAAGAAATGATGTACTAAAACGAAATATTTCAAATAGCTCTCAGAGTTAGGTCTGTCTCTTATCCTCGTTTTCCTGTATCTCATTCGCTTCTTAAGCTCTATCACTTCAGTTCCTTACATCCATCTATTTTCATCTTAACTCGCACCTGCTTTGGGTATGCTCTACGTCTGTACTTATTTAACTTCTTTTTTTTTTTTTTTTATTCAATTTTTTCTTTTCTTTTTTTGCTATTTTCAGAACTTAACCATTTACTTGTGGAAGTAAATACATACTGTCGTTAACCGTTACGCTAAAGTTTATTCAACATTTTAATAAGAAAAAAAATAACTAGTTTACATTAATGAAAAAATATTTAAATTAAAAAAAAACTCAAACAAAATACATATGCAAGTGCCATTGCATTGTGTTCCATTAAATAATCCTTTGAAGTCGACTTTGTAATTCCTTGAGTGCTTGCTGTAGTCGATCGGTGCCAGGTTTTGGATAACACAAATTGAGACACGCTGACACAATGTCCTGAGCTTTGGCTACAATTCGTCGTCTACAGAATCATAATTGTTTACAAAAGAGAGTTAAACGCAAATATGGATTTCTTACTTAGATCTCGTTGGAATGGTGCTCGCGCTGTTAGCCAAGAGATTGACAACTTTAATGGACGATTGTACCAAATGCCACTCGTTGCCCTCGTTCGCCCAAACACGTTCGTTCATCGAAATCATTCTTAAAAATAATCAGTCATGTAAAAGTTAAATTTTTCAACGATTTTTTGTTTACCTTGCATAATAATCCATCAGAAGTTCCACATCTAAATCCATATTGACCAGTGCTTCCGGTATGGCACCTTCACAGAGTCGCAACTGACAGGCTTTGATTTCAAGTTCACGCACCAGAAATGCCAAAGGAAAGCAATGTCCAGATTCTCCGAATTCTTTTACCAACGATTGTACCTTTGCTATGAGTCGTGTGCATTTCTCTTGCTGACTACCGGGTCCTTCTATTGCATTGTTTAAAATCTGGCCCCATACTGACTCAATCAGAAGTGGATCATTATGATGGGAGCAGTTTAATATAGTCAACTTGCATTCCCATAGTTCAAAAGGATCGGCGAAGTTCTGATACAGCTGAGTGATGTCATAAAGAGTGTAATTAAGATCGGCAACAGCTTTTCTCGCCGTTGGATTGTTATCGATTGCCAGAGCGGACAGAGCGTCCAAAACAACTTTCTGAACTCGTGCTATCTCCAGCTATAAAAGGAAAGAGCTTAATACCAATTTCAAATTTAAGTGACGAGTGCTCAGCCCACCTTATCCTCCAAGTCCTTTAAAAGAATTCCATTTGTGATAGAGTACCCGACACCATCATTCCTCATACACATAACAGCTCTAGCCAAGTACTCAATCCTCTGGACCAAAGGAATATTATTGCTCTGAGTGGTCGCTAAATTATCTAGAATTCTAGCTGCTTGCGAATGATGACCATTCTTCTCATAATACTTCCAAAGAAGATCAATAAGCTTCAGATTCTCTGGATTCCTAACCACAGCTCGTCGTAGAAATTCCCCTAAAGTCGGTTCAGCTAATGCCAACAGTTCGGAGAGCATATCATGAGACATGAGCCATTCATAGATGCACACGTGCAACAAGGGATCTGTGATTTGAACAGCTAATGCCACAATGCGCATAATTTGCATGTTGGGACTTTGGTCATCTGAGGGACAGGCAGGTCGTGCAAACTCTTGATTGGCACTTGTATTGCAGATAGACTGATAGACATGATCCAGCATTAGTCGCACTTCCTTATAGCAGTTCATTCTGTAAGGCACATATATCTGCATATAAAAGTCTGGGGAAGTGTCAAAACTCACCTTGCAGCATAAGCAGCGTAGCCCTCTCTATCATCCGCTGGCTCGTCGCTGTTGTAAAAATGAATGGCAAACTCCTCAGGATCAATTTTTGCTGCACACGTAGCTGCTAATTCAATCACGCCCTCTTGGAAACCAGCCAGAGTGAACTAAAGAGACGGAAGTTCATGTTCACCCGTGAGACCAAGCAGCTTTATCGACTTACCTGTTGGCAAATATTCTGCAGTGGCAAGTTTGGTGCTGCATCCTTGCAAAGCTGTAAAGCAGTTCTAAGCTTTTCATCCTTCTCGTCGGGTATATTGCAGTTCTTTGACATCATTAGAATTTCAGTGGCCTTAAATGACACTGCGTCTTCGTGACGATACAAATTGGGACACACGTCACGAAGTTTAGTGGAAATTGAGCTAACACTAGCGTTATCCTTAAGATATGAGTTGATGAGCGCCACAATAAGAAGAGCACAGGAATCCGCGCGCGAAAGAGTAAGATCACGGAAAGTGCATGATGACAGGACACTCTGTTGTTCTTTGGTCAGCTGATTGACAAGAATTTGGAATTGATGTTCACAAAGGATCTTCCACAAAGCGATTACTTCACAGGTATGTTCTGGAAAATGTATATTTTAAATTCAAGATGGTCTGTCAACTAGAGACTACTTACTTATAAAATAATTCAGAGCCGTCAACGACCGCTTTTCCTCCGCCTGAGCCTGTTCATTTGCGTTTCTTTGATCATTAATATTCGTATTCTGCAGCAAGTGATTAAATCCATTAGTTATAGTGGTTTGAGTACTATACGGACGAATTATGCAGGACAATTCATTCACCGAATTCGCCTCTAGGAACGCCTTGATCGCATACAAGTCTTCCAGAATTAAAGTGCAATCTTCCTGAGACAAAGTACTGCATAAATTGGCGTCAATACACCGTTTCTTCCATATAGGACGAATCAGACGGGCTACGTAGAGGTAAAGACCATCATGCTTGGCAGAGTAGATTATGCTTGTCATATCATTGATTGATGGTTGTATTGATTGCATTGATTGCTGCATTGATGACCCGTAAGTTGTGGTTTGGTTGATAACTATAATGAAATCGAATCAGTAAGGATATTTGGGAGAAGAACCACCTACTTGGACTAAGAGGGTATTGCGATTGCTGCATGGGACTCTGCGGCTGCATTCCTCGCATTGACATCGGTGTTGACATAAACATCTGAGGAGAACTTCGATCGGAAGCACACATTGGTGACTGCATGAGGTTATGTTGACCTCTTTGGCCAGGCCCCCCCAACATCATTTGATGTTGAAAGCCTGGTTCGCCACCATAGAGCATAAATGCCTGTGCGGCCCACATCGCTAGGTCTGTACCCCGATATAGTTCAGAACAGGCCAGAAGTAAACTTGTAGCACAGGCTTCCCTTTCGGTTAGAACTTGGAAAAAAGCTTTCACCGCCTCATGATGCGGCCCATGGCAAGCGATAAGAAGTTGTTGCAGAATATCAGTCGGTTTCAGGAGTGCGATAATGTGCGCACCCTGATTCGTGAGAAGTACTACCTTCTTGGGTTTCTGAGCGTTTCGCAGAATAGAATTCAACTTTGCTTTGCAGCGGTCCTTAACTTCAGCTAAACTCCACACAATTCCGTCAAGAGGCAGAACAGTTGTCGACTCTGTGAGAAATTGGCGATTGGGAAAGGGAGCTGAGCTAATTGACCAAAGGATGTCTTGATCTTGTTGAGGTGTTGAGACCAAAAGAAGTGTTCCTAAAATCAAACGTCATCTTAAAAAGGCTGCGAGGGAAAAAACTAAAAGACTCACCTTCGTTGTAGTGAGCCGAATGCACCTGCTTCGGTTTGTTGATGGTAGTATTTGGAGTGTAACCAGGTGGAAGGCGCACATGAAGCAGATAAAGGCCCTGTGGCTTATTATGATCATGAACCGAAGGTGGCAATTGTTGATGCTGGTGTTGTTGTTGCTGCTGCTGCTGTAATTGTTGTTGTTGTTGTTGATAATGACTTTGAACCAGAGAAGTAGTAGAGAAGAACAAGCGAACACCACATTGGGTAACAGCAAGGAGGTGAAGATTTTGGCAATCTTCTGCTGTAAGTGGGCAGATGGATTTGATCGTCTTAAACACTGAAGGATCTACAGTTCTGGAGAAAACAAATTAATACTAAAAATGTTTTTTAGTGCACTCGTACTTTATTATGTTGCCGGAAGCATGAGCAATCTCATTTTGACTAAGCCTCGCTACCCGCCGCATAGAGTTGCTGTCTTGACCCATATCCCAGGCTTCAATCGAACCCTTTTCTGTCAGCACGTACAGGAGGTGACGGCTATTGTCAATTGCAATTTTTGCTATTGGATCAGTTTCCTGCAGACACAGAAATCAGTGTTTCACATACGGAAAACAAGTTTGTAACTCACCGAGAAGACCTTCAGGAAACTCGGTACCATGTACGACACTATTCCTTGCGAGTGATTGATTTTTTTGCATCGTTTTCCAAACCAACTTGACTCTGCCTGATAATAAATCTCATAGAGGCACCCATCTCGCCCTCCAAGAAAGATCCTTCCATCGTTGCTTCCCTGAATTACGTTAATGGTCACATTATCAGTGCTTAGGATGAAAATTGGCTTGTTCATTAGCTGCATTTCCTCGTAAGTTGCTATGCTTTGCATATTTCTACTCGGTGAAGAGATTGTCTTCGTCGAATCACCAAACGTGACGCCTGAAATTAATATAACAGAAATGTTTACCTAAATGATATCTTTACATACCCAAAACAATAACTTCCATCGATGTAGCCAGAACCAACAAATATTTAACATCTCCAATAAAAACTCCAGCCTTGGGACACACTAATCCAACGCTGACTATCAAATGATTCAGTCCATCGTAATAAGCAACATCCCTTGCCTGCTCATATGTCCAAATCTTTGAAAATGAAATGGTGTTTATATTAGAAAGAGTTTTTATTGGTACAAATCATTTCCCGCTTACATAAATCTCGGAATCAATAGTCAACCACGCTCTTCCAATCTCCGGAAACAGTCCCATCATACAGTGGCACTTTATATCTGTGAGGTTCCAAATTAAGGAAGTGTTTTCTTTTGGCAATATTAACACAACTTACGTTTAAAATGTTCCAAAATCTCTGATGGTATAGGAATTTTATTCACCGTTGTGACTTGATTCAACTGCTTGTGACCTAGTGAGAGCTTCGATAGATTTTCATAGTCATAGTCATTCAGACCACTCGCTGAGGCCATACCATGTTGACTCACTCCAGTTAACTGAAAAAAAAATCAATATTTTTCTAGACACATTTTAATTGGAATAAAATCCATATGTTTACCTCCAATAGTCCGGGAGATGAAATGTCCTTAAGGTCATGCCGCTCCAGCATGTTGCCGGCATAGTCGAGATAGTCTGCTTGTGCAATCATTTGTGTTTGGTTCATTGTGTCTAATTAGTCGGTTTGTCTATTTGCTTAATATCGTAAAATATAGCTTAAAAGTCGTAAACACTTATAGTAACAAAAATAGGTAAGGAACAGGATGATAAATGCAAAGATTTCTGCAAGGAAAAATAAAAACGTTTGTTTTAAACGCCGGCTGTCATTTCTCCTCCTTCCCGCTTTTTGACAACTCTGCTTTAGAGTTGGGTGAGACATGTGTGACTGCATTCAGTTAGAATTATGCGGTAGTTGCTATCGGATATCGAAAATATCCTGCCATCCTATCATGTCATCTTATCAAAAGAAAATAATGTTTGCCGTTTTTCAATATGAAAGTACAAAATCAAAGGATGTACATACATATCTTTAAACAGAAGAAAAACCTAACCTGTCTACACAGTATACTCAACCATTTATTTGTAATTAAATAATTAATAAATGAAACATAGATAATATGTATACATTTTATATAAAATTTCATTTCTAGCTACATTGCTCTTTCGTACCACTGTGAACCCGTTTAAAACGCATCATATAGAAGTATTCTGTTCGAGGTCGAAATAATAGTTAATTACATGGCAATCTTAAAAACTAGTTGACATGTCTTATAATAAGTCCAAAAAAAAACTTTATTATTATTTTCTTTAAAAAAAAAGATTATATTCAAATTTCCATAGCCAATTTTCTTTAAATCATTACCCAACGCGCTTTAAACCCCGATCATAAGAGAACCGATTTGACTTATCGCCGTTTGTTTAGTATTTACGGCAAAAAGACTGCCGAAAGTTTTATTTGCACGTAGTTTGTTGAATTTTCGTTTTAAATGTAGTTTTCTTTTTTAAAACTAAAATACATAACATAATGATACACGATATTTTACTCTGTCTACTCAATCCCTATCCAAAACGGTTACCTATTGAAGAATTTGTGGTAAGGTGCAAAAAGGGGACTATCCTATCCATTCCATTAAATGATTGTTGCTATGTAGATCTCCGATGCTGTTTCAACATTTCTGCATCCTGGTGAAAGAAAAATCCTTCAAGATATAATTCGTATAATCAATTTACATCGTGACATTGCTAAATTCACAAAAATATACGGCTCCAGTCACAATCAGACCTTTAATACATCCCTAGTCGATACAGATGGTAAGTTTTGCAGTGCAATGCATGGTTACTTCGGGTCTAATTGAATTATTAGAGCCATTACAGAATGGGTTGTACTTGAAGGCATTTGCCAATGGAATCGATCTCGTGTTGGAAAGCTATTTAGAAGAAATCACTGAACTCGAACGTCGTTATTTGCAGAATCCTTCACAATCTTTGCTATTCATTTATCAAAAGATAAATGTATTCCAACCACTATTTCTGTTTCTACAGAAATTGATTCGTGGAATCAGGACTCAGAAACTGCATGGATGTACTATAATTCAGTATTTGCACCAGAATATTCTCCATGGAGATCGAAAGATCAATGCTGCTATGAAAAAGTGAGTTAATACCCACCATTTGCGGTTAAAACTTGAAGTATTCTTTGCAGGATTCAATCGACAGTAAATGTAGTGTTTCTAAAACAGCTGACTCACTGGATACTGTATGCAAAGATTATCGACACTTACGGAGAGTTTTTTATTCAGTGTTCAGAATCTCGTAGCAACAATAGCACTGTTGGAAGTGAACGCTGCACATCATCTAGTAGTGGCAAGCACGCCACTAGCACGCTCTCTGTAAGAATATTGTATGAAATCAGTCCTGATTTATATTTTATTGGTACCCATAAACTACTTAGGATGCAGCCAGCACTTATGCTGAAATATGGAGGTATGAAATTTGCTATGATTTCTTGCCGCATTATTTGACTGCTAGTTGGGCTGAGAAGGTGCTCTTTATTGGACAGACTGTGCTCATTTTCAAAGTGGACAAGAACAAATTGAATAAGAATGCAGAGATGTGGAATATAGATGTGGGGAAAAAGTCCATAACAGAGGAATCGCTTTGGAATGAAAACGAACATGTTTTCTTTAAGAAGATACAAGCTCTGCAAATGGACGAGGAGTTGAATGTTTCACACTATGAGAGAGTGATTGATGAAATCAAGTCGTATGTTACAACTAGATTATCTGAAATTGCGGTGAATCAAGCAGATCTGGTGCAACAGTTGAAACTAATTAAGGACTTCTATTTGCTGGGAAGAGGAGAGTTGTTTCTTGAGTTCATCAAGAGGACATTTGAGTTTCAATCGGGATCAAACGATGAAAACAAAATACGGGATATTGTCAAAGCTTTTGAGGTGAGCAACCCAACTCCTAGATCTTTAGCGAAATGCATTTTTTCTTTATCGGGACTTTATCGGGAGTATTCAGTCTGACAGTGCATTTCGCCCATTTTTTTACATTTTCTCATAGGCGGGGCATGTTAACAACATTAATCCTTTATTCCATTAGCATTGTTTTACCTGTTCTAACTCTGTAACAGTTTTATTCATTGTCAGTGCTGTATAACCAGGATTACAATTTCTTTAAAACCATTGACTATGCTAAAGATTCCACTATGCACTCTCTTATTTCTATCTTATTGTGTAATATCTCACTCTTTTCAGACTTCTGCTCATGGCATTGGCATCACGGATGAACTAGAGCAATTCAGTCTACAAATTGGCAAATTCAATGCCACAACCAACTCGTTAAGCGATTTCAATTTCTGCCAAAACTTGCGTCTACAGTACAAAATCAATTGGCCTCTGCACTTGCTCTTCTCACCGATAGTCATTGAACGATACAATCTGCTCTTTCGTTTCCTGTTGCTGGTTAAACGAGTTCAATACAGAATCCATTCAATCTGGCTTAACGATCTACAGAGTGGCAGGATCGGTGAGTTTGTTAATCCTCTGGGAAGAAACCTGCGCAATCAATTGATGTTCTTTGTGGATAACTTGCAATATTATATTCAAGCTGACGTTTTAGAAAGTAAGTGAAATATAAATAAAGATATTATCACAACTAAAAAGCTTTTTATCCATAGGTCAATTCAGCATCCTGATGAACACCATATTGAATAAGGCAGATTTTGAGCAGATTCAACGTGCACACACCGTTTTTCAAGCGAATATTTTGAGCTTGTGCTTTTTGTTAAACGAAGTGAGTCTAAAGAGCACATTAAGAATGCAAAGCATAATAATTTGGCTTTATTTGTAGGAGGATTTTACAAAGCCCCATTTCAATAGATCCCTGCGTTCAACTAATCCAATATTTATCACTCTGCATGATGTCATTAAGTTGTGTCAAGATTTTTACACGACTATTACGTCGAAGTCCATGGACAAAGTTGAAAAGGAGAGCAAAATTATACATTTGGATTCAAGGTTTTTTTGTTTGCTCTACAGAGGAATAGGCATATAAACATTTTTTTTTCTGTCCCAGCCTTGCTCTACTGATGGATCAGCTTATCAATCTCCTGGTAGGACTCAAAACAGCGCCTAGCTCAACTCCTCTGTCTCAGTTATTACTGAGGCTGGACTTCAACAATTGGTTTTCACATCATCGAAAGAGTGAGTTCTACCAGACTCTATTTGCGAAACTGCAGACAGCTGTACATAATCCGGAGGATTTCACGTAAAACCTAAAATGTCATTTATTTATATGTTTCTTAAAATTTTGTGAAAATAACGCGATTTATTTAATATCGTGATAACACCTTCAACATTGCATCAATTACATATCTCTTGTATCAGAGGGTTTAATTTTACATTTCAAACAATAGCCAGTTTCCTCGTGTTTTGCCATTTGTGTGTTTGTCCGCTTTATATTTGTTAGCGTCACTGTTCCTTTATGTGTTCATCTGTTTCTTTGGCCATATGTGCCAGGGTTTTTACCCTACTTTTAACTACCCCTTCAAGCTGTTTCTTCAGAACTGATGAGGAGAATCATTGTCACGAATGCACAAATATGCCAGAAGAGAAGCTGGTTCATATGGGATCTATGTAAAACTTATATAATAACGTAGCCTAATGGATCTTAATAACCTGTGTTTTCCTTTTTTTTTTAGAAACAAGTGCCGTCTACCCTATGAGCCTATTAAATCATCAAACACAATAAGTTAGGATTCCAAAAAACAATACGAGATCCCGATGTACTGAATGGTTACTTACTTAGTGGCGCTACAGTTCGGGGTGAACCTGGACCTATACGAACGGTAACTTTGTCAAAGGATTTGCACTTAAAAGCATGCATTACCCCGTTTTTAAATTTTATCATTAGCACAGCACCGTTTTATCATACACGTGGATAAAGAGATGTACATGTATGTATAGATAAAACCACAATTTTTTTTTATTTTTTTTTATTTTTTCAACAGTTCTTGAACTGTATACATATTGACACCCGTTTTTCCACTAACCTTCTTTTTCTATTTTATTTTCAGTTCCATGATAAAAAACAAAACGGTCGCAAGAAGTTCATCGAACACAACTATTAAATTGCTTCAATCTTCATAATTGATAAACTTTACCTAAACGGAATGAGTTAAATCATGAGCAAAGAAAAAAGCCTGAAAAAAACAATCATCATAAAGTTCGATTGGCCTTTGTTATATTTTAGAATAGAAACAGTTATTTGAAAGAACTAATATTTACAAAAAATAAAATAAGAAACAAATGTAATTTGATAAAGCAAGTACAAGCAAAAGATAAAAAGTATAATTATGCATTGCAATGTACATGCCTTTATGTATAAAAATTACAGAATTTAATAAAAAAAAAGTAAACGAAAACTTCCAAAACGAAACTGCCGGTGTTTTTATTTAATTCCTTCATTTTAGGTCTATTCTACACAAACTCATAACCAGATTTTCAGAAAACGGCTCCATGGATTCCCCTCAAATTTGGTATCCGAAGAGGTCTTAAGATGAGCTTTAAGATAACTTACGGACTTGTTGCATGCAGCATGTAGCATATGGCAAACGAAATATCGAATTTCATAATTCAAACAATTTCCAACTCCCCTCGCTTAAAAATCACAAATCTGGGACACGGAATCGGCTCGATTTTTTCCTGATTTCAGAATTTTGGTAGAAAATTCCAATTGGCGGCTTATCCTTGAAAAACTGGGCCAAATGGCTAAGAATGAGTAAAAGGCTTGAACCAAAAGAACTGCAATCCTACTGATCTACAACATGGGCAGCATAGTTGCACGATATGTGGCATGTGGCAGTCAGTGGGGCATGCCTCAATTTCGAGTTGGCCCAAAATGCAGATGTTCTCGAAAACGGCTCCATGGATTCCCCTCAAATTAGGTATCCGAAGAGGTCTCAAGATGAGCTATAAGATAGGTTACCACTTGTGGCATGTAGCATGTTGCACGTAGCATGTGGCAAACGAAATATCGAATTTCATAATTCAAACAATTTCCAACTCCCCTCGCTTAAAAATCACAAATCTGGGTCACGGAATCGGCTCGATTTTTTCCTGATTTCAGAA
Source organism: Blera fallax (assembly GCA_946965025.1). Taxonomy (NCBI): domain Eukaryota; kingdom Metazoa; phylum Arthropoda; class Insecta; order Diptera; family Syrphidae; genus Blera; species Blera fallax. The sequence goes on along the minus strand of OX337247.1, from coordinate 4,181,073 downwards.
TTTTGGTAGAAAATTCCAATTGGCGGCTTATCCTTGAAAAACTGGGCCAAATGGCTAAGAAGGAGTAAAAGGCTTGAACCAAAAGAACTGCAATCCTACTGATCTACAACATGGGCAGCATAGTTGCACGATATGTGGCATGTGGCAGTCAGTGGGGCATGCCTCAATTTCGAGTTGGCCCAAAATGCAGTTTTTCTCGAAAACGGCTCCATGGATTCCCCTCAAATTTGGTATCCGAAGAGGTCTCAAGATGAGCTATAAGATAGGTTACCACTTGTGGCATGTAGCATGTTGCACGTAGCATGTGGCAAACGAAATATCGAATTTCATAATTCAAACAATTTCCAACTCCCCTCGCTTAAAAATCACAAATCTGGGACACGGGATCGGCTCGATTTTTCCTGATTTCAGAATTTTGGTAGAAAATTCCAATTGGCGGCTTATCCTTGACAAACTGGGCCAAATGGCTAAGAAGGAGTAAAAGGCTTGAACCAAAAGAACTGCAATCCTACTGATCTACAACATGGGCAGCATAGTTGCACGATATGTGGCATGTGGCAGTCAGTGGGGCATGCCTCAATTTCGAGTTGGCCCAAAATGCAGATTTTCTCGAAAACGGCTCCATGGATTCCCCTGAAATTTGCTATCCGAAGAGGTCTCAAGATGAGCTATAAGATAGCTTACCACTTGTGGCATGTAGCATGTTGCACGTAGCATGTGGCAAACGAAATATCGAATTTCATAATTCAAACAATTTCCAACTCCCCTCGCTTAAAAATCACAAATCTGGGACACGGAATCGGCTCGATTTTTTCCTGATTTCAGAATTTTGGTAGAAAATTCCAATTGGCGGCTTATCCTTGAAAAACTGGGCCAAATGGCTAAGAAGGAGTAAAAGGCTTGAACCAAAAGAACTGCAATCCTACTGATCTACAACATGGGCAGCATAGTTGCACGATATGTGGCATGTGGCAGTCAGTGGGGCATGCCTCAATTTCGAGTTGGCCCAAAATGCAGTTTTTCTCGAAAACGGCTCCATGGATTCCCCTCAAATTTGGTATCCGAAGAGGTCTCAAGATGAGCTATAAGATAGGTTACCACTTGTGGCATGTAGCATGTTGCACGTAGCATGTGGCAAACGAAATATCGAATTTCATAATTCAAACAATTTCCAACTCCCCTCGCTTAAAAATCACAAATCTGGGACACGGGATCGGCTCGATTTTTCCTGATTTCAGAATTTTGGTAGAAAATTCCAATTGGCGGCTTATCCTTGACAAACTGGGCCAAATGGCTAAGAAGGAGTAAAAGGCTTGAACCAAAAGAACTGCAATCCTACTGATCTACAACATGGGCAGCATAGTTGCACGATATGTGGCATGTGGCAGTCAGTGGGGCATGCCTCAATTTCGAGTTGGCCCAAAATGCAGTTTTTCTCGAAAACGGCTCCATGGATTCCTCTCAAATTTGGTATCCGAAGAGGTCTCAAGATGAGCTATAAGACAGGTTACCACTTGTGGCATGTACCATGTTGCATGTAGCATGTGGCAAACAAAATATCGAATTTCATAATTCAAACAATTTCCAACTCCCCCGCTTAAAAATCACAAATCTGGGACACGGAATCGGCTCGATTTTTTCCTGATTTCAGAATTTTGGTAGAAAATTCTAATTGGCGGCTTATCCTTGACGAACTGGGCCAAATGGCTAAGAAGGAGTAAAAGGCTTGAAGCAAAAGAACTGCAATCCTACTGATCTACAACATGGGCAGCATAGTTGCACGATATGTGGCATGTGGCAGTTAGTGGGGCATGCCTCAATTTCGAGTTGGCCCAAAATGCAGTTTTTCTCGAAAACGGCTCCATGGATTCCCCTGAAATTTGGTATCCGAAGAGGTCTCAAGATAAGCTATAAGATAGCTTACCACTTGTGGCATGTAGTATGCGCAAAAGGACAGCTAAAACATCTTAAATTTGAAAACACAGGACTTTCGTTTTAATATACATTTTATGCATTTTCTCATTCTCTGGATTTATAAATTATTTACAATATACATATATAGATAACACAATAATAGTAATAGTATGATTAGATGTTATAATTTTAGTGTATAATAGAACCATATACATATTCATTTGTGTACATGTTTTTTTTTTTATATTATTTAAAAGGTCAAAAAAGGGGCCAAAAGTATAGAAAAAAAATGTATTCTTCTTGGTGTACCTATTTTCCTATCTCCCTCATCTACGACAAATACCTAAATTTAATAGCAACTTCAAAATGATTAATTGGTGTTACCATATATGGGAGTATGTTGCACTTCAATAAGAATTGAAAAAAGGAACAAAAGAAATGCTTTCCAAGTAGAATCTACGTGTTACAGGTCTGAATCAGTCAGTTCTCATGATATTACATTTAACATACATAAACTCAAGTGCGAATAAAATGAAATGAAATGAAGGACACCCAAAGGAAAGTACTTAATTCTTAGTTCTCTTCTGGAGATAATAAACTGAAGGAAACTCATTAGTCGCTGACGCGGTGGCGGTAGATGTGGTGTCATTTGTAGAATTCGTATCATGGTCATTCGTTGGGCGTTTGAAAAAGGTATCGGCTTCTTCTTTTTTATTAATGATGATCGGTGATGATGATGCAGTCGATGATGTTGGCGCTTGAGATGATGAACTCTCACTATTCGGTGAATATTATGCCCAGATTGGAGAGAGATCCCATATTTTAATGATCCTGTCCTGACCGACAGTTAACAAACGCTTGCGATCTTCATCGAGATCGATTGAAACTATAGAATGTTTGGCGTCGTGAAAAGATGCAAGTGATGGGCGCCTGAAAATTGTGCAATTAATTATAACACTTGCATTTGTGTTGCTTCTTTTTTTTAGAACTCACTCAACAGTCTGCAATTGTTTAAAGCAAGGATCACAAGCTCGTACATCAAATTCAAATCCCATGATAGGAATATTAATACGGTTCGATGAACAATTGTCGCAAACAGCTTTGCCACAGTGGCGACAGTGATGCTGCCTTATACCTAAAAAAAAATCGGCATTAATGAGATTTCAGGAAAAAAGTAGGCAACTGACACACCAATTTGCCTCTGATCCATCATCGATCGGAAATTCCAGAAGAATGGCCTGGAGCATAGCTGGCAATTATTGGACTCAACCCATTCGGGAACTTCCTTGCGCATAGCATTCATTTCCCAGAACACGACGACCGAATCTTCTCCACAACTGATCAACTGTTGTGTATGGTTAGCATAAGATAGCGCTGCTACTTTGTTGCTGAAAATTAAATACACAGTTAGAATTAAGTGTACATTTTCTAGGAATAGATGCCTTACTTGTGTCCTTGTAGTTCATAAACCGTTCCGCGCCTACCGCCAACATCCCAAACAATCACTGATTGATCTGATGAACCACTGAAAAGCAGTTGTGGGCCCTCCACCCATTTTAAGCAACGAATACCGCCTAGAATTATAAAAAAAAATTGCTTTAAATTATAAAATATTCACTACCTGAATAACCATATAATAGTCAAGGTATGACTACCTTGGTACTTAAAAAGATGCCGTGATATACACTCGTACTACAGATGTTTGTTTGTTTATCAGACGAGAAAGCTCAGGCAAAGCTCACGTAACGAGCAAAGTGAACATGCCAGGCAAAGGCAGTGAATCTGTATTGCTACCAATGTGCAACTTTACACTTTTATAACAGAGCCCTTACTACGTGCAAACACGAATATCGTGAACCCATGTTCAGAGCCTGCTCTACCAGCACAGATAAAACCACAAAACACAACACAACGGGTACAGCATACGAAAAACATGTATGCTTGAGATGCTTAAAAAATTATAATTTTTTAATATGCGTACCGAACTATATTTATAACCTTCCAATCGGTGCTAATTTCCGAAATAGGGCAGAGCGTTTATATGAAATAGTGACGCCATATCTTGTTGAATTGTTTGGTGGATTGTTTTACTGCTGCATTGTAGGCACAACTAGATTGATATGTGTACATAAATACTTGAACCGTAACATTTAAGGTTGTCTTCTAATTTCAGTAGTTCTGCAGACAACAACGGATTGACAGATTACTGCAGAGGAGTAACCTCGTGCTAAAACAAAATAACAACTTACTAAGGGAAGAAGCACCATTAGATGCACATGATACACATAGTTCTTCATTGTTTATCAGTCTTATGGAATAAAGCACCGGGCTCTCACACTAGATACTACTTTACGACTAGATTAACTTTATCTTTTTCATAAGTACGCAAAGCATGCAACAGCAAAAATATATATATCTGGCAGTCTAACGCATAAACGTAGACCAAAGCCCAGTTCCTAGAGAATTCAACAATGTTCTACTGAAATTAAGAGAATTTCACAATCATAATGAATTTTCGAATTATGATTACCAAATCACAAGTACGTATACCATTTTCATAAGGAAACATAAAACCGCCCGCGAAACGAAGATTACAGCAGACACGTATGAGTGCAAGGCACAATAACAAGTTTACTGAGTCACCAGCAGAAAAATTTAGCCACATGTGTTATCATTAGGCAGATATTGGAATCTTGCGTTTGGCGAAGACATTATTAATCAGCGCTTGCAATGCCGCAGTTTTTTTTTTTTTTTTTACTAAGAGTCATGTACCCACAAATGTAAACATTGAATCGAATTATTTTACCTGTGTGGCCCTTGAATGTCGTGACTAACTGCGACCCCTGCACGTCTAATCGTAACATTGTTATCTGTCCAGCATAGTCACCGATGAACGCATATTTAGCCATTGCATCGAACCTGGAAATAAAAAGGAATACATCCATTACATGCACTTCAAAATAAGCTATTCCCAAAAACAAACTTACTGCAAGGCAGTGCAAGGTGTTTCAAATGTATATCCCCCCAGGCGGCGTCCCGTCTCTGTGCAGTGATATGCAAAAAACTTATCCTTAGCGCATGATAATACCCATGATTGTACTTTGGCAAATACTACGCCTACAACTCGAGCTTGATGTGCCAAATAGTCCCGCACCAAAGACAACCGATTACAGTCCTCCGACAGTGTATACTGTGACACAGTTCCATTCTCTTGGCCCACATATAATTGTCTGGTCTCGCTAGCATAGAATAGCGAAGTACACCCAGAGGGCATATACTGGCAAATCGATGGCCAATATTGGCCAGAATCTCTTTTAAGCCACACCCTGATGGTTCTGCAAAAAAAAAATTAATGAGGAACCAGAGTATTATTTAGCAATTGCAACGCATCAGTATATGCGAATGAAGGAATAATTGGAGCGTTCAACTTACTTATCATCTGATACGCTAATTACTCCGTTTTCTCCGGGAATCAAAATTGCCGCATTCACGTCATCGTTGCTGCCTTCCAATTTGCTCAGCAAATCTGGCTTTTTTACGGTGCTGAACCGATCGTTTGTGGTACGCAGCGCAGGTTTTATTTCCGCAGCCATATTTATTATTTAATCGGCTGAAAATCGCGCTTTTTAAATATCTCGCCAATTACAATGGAAATGAGGAATTTCACAAAAAGAAAAACGAAAACTTTTACGCCCCACAAGGGAAGTTGAAAATATGTTGAATGCCAACACTTTTGACAGCTTTATTGTAGGGAAACATACAAAAATCGTTCCAGGAAACACTGAACTAGAGTATTTTTTATTGGTATAGAAAAGTGATACCAAACTAATAGTTTGGTTTATACTAAATTTACGTTTGTTGAACCGTAAGAAGTCAAACCAGTTTCCACAATAGACTCTAGCTGAGTTTAAATATTATGCATCAATCATTTTCTATTTCTAGGATTCACTTAACTTCAACCTTATATTGGAGAAACTATGAAAAGTTAAGTATAAATGATGATGGGATTATTATTAAAGCATAAAGACCGCAGTGGGAAACTACTGATTCGGCAGATTTAAGAAAAGCAAGATATACCTCATTTGACCCTTGTGAAAAAGTTACTTAAAAATTTAAACGACGGATAAATTGGACTAAAAGGAATTTTAAATTTTAGTAAAAAATCGTATCCGCACTTCTTGTCGAATCATTTCCCCATACATTAGGAAACTTAATTAATATTCCACTCTTTTACGAATTTCCAAAATATTACTTACTATAATCTGGATTTTGTTTGGCGCAAATACGATTGTTCACTTCTAAAATACAGAATAGGTAAAGATTGTTTTAAGGTCTAAATATTTTTTTTTTATAATAAATAAATTAATGATTTATACCATTCAAAGCAAACTTGGCATCACTTCCGAAATCACTAATTGACATATCATCCATACAGCAACCACATTTCGATTTGCACGACCGGCCATTGGCGGCTGGCTTGTATATTTTTAAGCATTTTGCTCTTAAAAAGTTGTTGATATCCCTGAAAAGTAGAACGTTTTTTTTTTTATTTAGTCTTGGAAATAAATAAATAAAATCCCAAAATGGTATGTATAGAATTTTTAAAGATTCTGTGGAGGAAAAAACATTTCTCGACTTAACTTTGTTAGGTTAAGTTTTGCAAACGTTTTGTTTTCTCACGCATATTTGTTTTCCTTTTATTCATAAAATATGTGTATATTTCCATTTTCAGACGATCGGCAAGAACAACAAAATGATCCAACACCTTAACTATAGGGTGCGGATCGTTCTTCAAGACTCCCGTACTTTCATCGGTACGTTCAAGGCTTTCGACAAACACATGAATCTGATTCTTGGAGATTGTGAAGAATTTAGAAAAATTCGCCCAAAGAACACAAAGCTTCCCGAGCGAGAAGAAAAACGTGTGTTAGGCTTTGTTTTGTTGCGGGGTGAAAACATCGTTTCGCTCACCGTTGAAGGACCACCACCGCCAGAGGAGGGTCTACCCAGAGTGCCAATTCCAGGAGCTGCACCTGGTCCTGGAATGGGCCGTGCCACTGGTCGTGGCGTACCCGTAAATATTTCATCGGTTCCTGCCGGTTTACAGGGACCTGTGCGAGGAGTTGGTGGACCTTCACAACAGCATATGGCTCCATTAGGTCGTGGAGTTCCTCGAAATCCGATGATGGGCGCTCCACCACCGGGTATGATGCCTGGAATGCCACCAATGCCTGCGAATATGGGCCGTGGTGCACCACCACCAATGCGAGGTCCGCCACCCGGAATGATGCGTGGTGCTCCCCCACCGGGTCGTGGTGGTTATTAAGAGTGGAATAGTGACTCAACTTTTTTATTTTATAATTAATAAATTAATCATTTACGTTGTAATCTTAATGTGTATCTCCGTGGAATAAGCGAAATAAAATGGATTTTCACATAGCTCTGAACATTCAATACTAATACTACTGATCTATGGGTTTTTTAGCCCAAAGCACAGATTTTTAGGGAGCCAATGCGATGACTAGGAGAAATAGATACGCACAATGGGAAGAGTCCATGCAACTCATAATTATGTAAACACAAACATGGACTGCATATTTTACTAAGAAAATAAACAGGGTAACACGCTAAACGAGCCTGTTGGTTACAAAACCAAGATTTACTGAAAGTTAAAGACGATCTCTGAAGGCTAGAAATTCCGCTCACTACGGAATCAGATATGCTGTAGTTATTTGGAGAACGAGGGCGAATTCAAAACACTCAAAAATGGCGACAGGACTGACCTAGGAAAATCGTTATTTTATAACCGGAAAGCAACACATTTTTAACGCGCTATAATTCGAAGAATAAAGTTAGGGTTCTGTAGATTAATATTTGAGCCTGTCCTGTTCAATGGTGCAGGCAGATGGACGGTAAGCAAGAAACTTGAACAGACACTGAGGTCGTTGGAAATAAAATTCCTTTGTCATCTATACAAGTATGGCAAGGTCGAAGAATAATGACTTGGCGATTAATGTTTTCAAGTAGGACCTCCACCTAGAAAGACCAGATAGGCAGATATTTTTTATCCATTATTCAAGGTATTTTCTACATACAATATGTAAGGACATGATATTCAAGTTTTGAACAAGCAAGTTATACAGGTGCGGCGGGTGTGGGAACATACTATTCGAGTATGTGCATGTGGCAGATATGGGAGCATTGCATTGTCAGTGAAATGCGGTTTCAGCTTACGTATATAAGCAAGTAAGTGATGCAAAAATACGGAAACAAATATTTGGCAACAGACTGCTGGGCCCAGAGCTTAACTTCTCGCGGCCAATCGTATTGTTCGTGTTATAAATATGTATTTGTTCGCACAAAAGGAAGGGGCCTGTAGTTTAAGGCTATACGTGAAAGACGACAAGCGAAGCTTCATATTTCAGTTATTACTCTCGGACGTTTGTTAGCCATTCGTGAGAGGCGAGAGGAGGTCGTGAACAAAATTTTGTGTTCTCAAGCCCCTAACCTCCCACTCAGTAGTTCAACGCAGTAACCGCTTTACCCTCGAACCACCAATGATAAAATATAAATTGGTTGGGCACGGTGGCACATCTCTGAATGAGATATCGAACAGGTGCACCATAATTCCATACTAGTTTTATAATCATAGAGATATTCGGGGAAATTGTGAGGTAGACGAGCTAGCCAAAGAAGGCACCAAAGAAGGGCTTTCAAGCGGCAGAAGGGATCTCCTTCTACTAATAGAAACGTCGAAATACAACATTTTTACACTAGCACTAAAACAGGCTATTGAAAGATGGAGAGATGGATGAAGATTGATACGTGCAACCATGCGAAACAAACTTGCGACTTTGCTAAGTCGCCCCGAAGCCAATAGTCTGTTAAAAATCACCAGTATACACATCAATAAGTTAATACGTGTACTCACAGGTCATTGTGGGATAGGAAGACATCCCACTAGGCTAAGTATTTTGGCCAATGACTTTCGCCGCAATTGAATCGACGAAGAAGAGGAGGACACCCTTCCATCTGCTATATGACTGCCCAGGCTTCTCTTCCTTAAGAAAAAACATTTTGGGATAATACTTTTTAAAAAAAACCTGCAAGAGCGGATATCAACGAAATATAGAAGTTTATTAGAAAGAACCCACCGGCTCATGTGGTAACACGATGGACCTAAGTTGGTCTAAGTGTATCCTACCATTTCAGGGGATAGCCATCTACCCTAACTTAACCCAATTAGTAAGCCACAACGTCACATTGTAAGTATTGCCCTTCGTTTTAATTGTTATAAATCAAATGTAAAATATGTACGTATGCACATATGTATGTATAGGTACTAACGGGAACTGCACTCCTAAGTCACAAGGATGAACATACATATGTATTTTTGGAACATGAGCATGGATATACGATTTTAAAAAAACCTAAATTGATTTTAAAAATGCACATATGTAACTCAGCGGAATCATCTGATAATACAGTCAGCATTTTAGATGAATTAAATGCATTTCACTTTTGAATCTAATCTTGGTTCCCTAGATTTTTCTCTGTTCAATATATGTAAATATGTACGTTCAGCATCTGGACGTAACTTCAATTTAAACACGTATTCAATCAGAACTGTCCGAAAATCAATCAAAATCAAGACTCGAGCCTCGTCAACCTGCTTCACTTTGGAAAATTACCACCGTCAACCCCAAAATCTAGTTCAAAATTATTTTCAATTTAAGCTAACTAAACCAAAGTAAACCAATATCTGTCTACCTAGCCGTTAAAAGCACAAAGAAAGTGAAAAAAGAAAACACAAAATTAAATTATTCTATTATCTATGTGCGGACGTACTTTACATATCTTTCGTTAGCTACCTTACGGCTATATAACCCTCCGCATCGTTCCGGCACTTTTGAACAACAAATCAAATATGTTTGGTTCTGGCATTTTCCCCGCTCACACGTGTCACACAACCAAATCACTATCCTACTTTACATGTACATCCATATGTATATCCCTTCCTTGTGCCTCTTAAGAAAACCCCAAGATATTGCCGCTCAAACAATTTTTCATTTTACCACTGCGCCACCACCGTCAAAGGTCTTTGAACTCCAGGGTAAATAGTCGCATTAAGGAAATAGGTCAGATATGGGATGGAGTTGTACATAGTTTCTCTGCTTTTTCCGTGGGATATTTATTTCCCATTCCCCGGCAAGTGCGTGAATTCCCCTACGAATACGTGTGTGCGTGTATGGAAAAATTAACATTGCGAGCGGTTAGTGACCTCCCCCCGTCTAACGGTAGTGCGTGATTTGGGAAATTGCCTGTTCCCCTTTTTGGGCATTTTTTTTTTCCTCATAATTCCTCAATAGAACACATTTTATGTTGTGGGTGCACGCGCGCCTGATTCTCAGTTATATAATGTGTAACGGATAAGGAAAACTGTTGGATGAGGGAAATTTGTAGATTACTTTGTGTTGCCGAATTTTCTTGCATTGTGCCGTTGACCCTTATTAGGTTTCTATGTTGCCGTTGTTGCTGCGGCATGGAGATACGCATGATTCTTGTGTCACACAGCAACTTTGTTGTTGAGGGTGCGAAAGAAGGGAGAAACACTCGTACATATGTTTTTTTAGGTTACTCAATTCGATTTTGCTTTCTTTTTACGGGATAGTTTTGGAATGTTTTCCGTAAAATGGGAAAGTTAATGCCATGGTTTGAAACATATGACTAGGTTTCTTCTGGGTGAAGTCGAACAAAAAAATGCGTAAGGTGGGAATGAGTCATCGAGAAGGACATCAATTTGAGGGTGTTGCCGGAAAAGGGAAAATCCTTACATACAAATGTACATATGTAGGATTAGTACTCGTAATAATGCATCGAGCAAACGGTAGCTACCTTTTAGGTAGATAAATTATTTTATTAATGATCTCCACAGGGACTAAAAAGTGGAACGTGTCTCCGATAAAATTGGGAAAAATGCACGAAACAAAGCTTCAACGCAAATATAGTGCGAAGGCTCAAAAGGATAAAATCATTTGAATTGGTCTGGCATACCACCCGCATTTAGAAGACATAAAGGTATGCAACTGGACATCACCTAGCATTGGAACCTATACGGAACATGAATTTAAAATAAAACATTCGCTAAACCATCTATTTTCATTCCGAATACATAGTTGCAAATTCCAACCTAAGTATGCAAACTTTACAATAACGATGTGCATTAACTTCCGTCCCACTGCGGTTAAAAATCAAAGCCCTATAATAAAAGGGGCGGAATTCAATGACCAATTAGTTTTAATCAACTCTATGACCTCTCTCGTTTTCACCTGTTTCCAGTGCTAAAAGCAGTATCAAAGGGAAATATTATCTAGACTTGATTGCCCTTAAATAAACTGTGACGTGTCTACAAATTTGCGTCCCTATAATAAAAATAAAAATGGAGTTCTTTAGGTAATCAAATTCTATCGAAATCTATGTATGTATATGTACATTTTCTTATTTTTCTGATTAAGGACGTACATACATATGTTTATAAGCATGGAGGCACCTCGAAAAGGGCAAGAGTTGTCACCTCCAAGGAATAACTTCTTAAAGAGAATTAAAAAGAAACAAGCGCTCGATGGCAAATGCTGCCTACAAAAAACAGAGTAAGAAATGTGACTTATTATGATTTTCTATTGTGATCGTGAATTTATAAACGAGTATGTACAAATTTCTAAGTAAAATTAAGAAATAGAGTTGCCAAGCATACATAAATAGGAAGGGCCCTTCGAAAAGGATCTATTTCAACCCTTTTTGTATGAAATTAGCTTTAATACCTACACACATATTTTTCAATCAAGTTTGTTTCCCATTAGAGGACATAATATCAGATTCATAGTCAAATGTCTCGATTTATTTATTATAAAAATAGGTCCTGTCCTTCAAGGAAGCACTCCTCAATTAATACTGTTAACACTGAAATCAATTACGAATATTATCCAAGAGACAACAACATCATACATATGTATGTACTAGATACCCTCACTCTTACATGCAGAAGAAAGAAATTTTAAAATGAAATAATTTTGCCAACTATGTACATACTTCCCTTTTAAAATATGAAGAAAACTACTTTACTTCTAGAATACCTCAATTTCACCCCCGAGATTTCAACTAAAAACACACTAAACTACTAGCTCACCCTAGTCCAAAACAGCAAAAGTGCGTAAGATATGCGCATGTTTACATCCCAAAAAGTTCGTTGAACTCTGCCTTATATAGCCAAATATAATCAAAGTATCTAAATGCATCTTATTTACTACCTAAGGGACCAACTTACAATGTCTCACAACACACAACAGAATAAGCAAGTAGAAATTGCCTTCCGACAGGCAAAACTTATTTTCGTGTATTCTCAAAAAAAAAAAAAAAAGCTGTTCGATTCAGCACCCTATTATGTGTCTCCCAAGCAGGGTGAAATTATATAGAACAGTAAATTGAAACGGAAGAAAAAATCCCCAAATATGTGTGTATAGTTACACTTATGTATCTAAACTTAGTCGGAGAAAATTATTGGGTGGTAAGGGGAAAGCGAAAGCGAAATTCCCTCCCCAATGAAAAGTGAGAAGGAAAACAGGGAAAACTTTCGCCGGCAGCCATCAAATAAAATTTTTATATTTCTGCTGAATGGATTTTACCAAGAAAACACAAACGTAGAAGGGTGAAGTAGCGCCCTTTTCAATGAGATTTTACGCACTTTAATCACAAACCATACGAGTGTGTACCTACATACATACATATGTACAGTAGAGGGGTTGAAAAGTTTCTAAGAAGAATTGCAAAAAATCAAGGGGAGACATATTTTTTAAAAGATCAGAGATTTGCCGTTTTGATCCCGATGCATCAACTCTGGTTCATCTTACAATAGAATGAATTGGGTCCCAAATGGTCGATTAACTTAAAAAAACCAGAATACTAATGCTCGACAACACATGTATGTACAGTCATTGACGAAAGTCTACACATATAGAGCTAAAAAGTGCTAGATCAATTTTTGTAGATAAAATTAAAATTTTATTTTCTTATTAGATAACACATTATGGCTTAAAAACATGATTCAAAACAAAAACAAGCCTTTTCCTCAAAATAATTCAAAGCAAAGAAGAAAAAGCCAAGAATTCAAGTCGTAAGTCAAGCACTTTTCGGGGCTATATGAGGACTTCGTGACTGACCGTGTAAGCAATACGAGTACGATTGAAACAACTCCACTGTACTGTAGCAAGGGACAGGCCCTTATATGCACACATTTTTAAGAGGACCACATCCTTGGAACGATCAAAAGGATCGATATAAAATATTGTAGTATGTAGCCATAAGACTCTTTCTTCTTACCATCCATAAAGCAGAACGACATCGTCCTAATCCTTTTCGATCGACAAGAGACACTTCTCCACTTCTCAAAGAGAGAATTAACAGGCTGAACACTGTGAGGTAGTCCAGTGTTGAAGAGCCGCAAGTCGGAGACATTGCTAGAGGATAGGGTCCTTCGATTTTTCAAAAGTTTAACAGTAGCAACACCAAGCTAGGATAACTGATGGAAATGTTGCCCGGTGGCAAAGCAGAGAGGACTTTGCCTCTTGCAGCAGAAAAACTGCAAGAAAATATTCACTAATGTGGGAACGTATTGCGATGAGATGAGAGTCTTATCGTCCAAAAACCAATAAGCATCCAAGAACCCAAGAGAGCAAGATGATCACCACTCCGCACTTCACTCGGGACTTTTAGAAAGTATTTGAGGCGGTTCAACCTTTCAACAATCCGGAATAGAAGAACCCAGCTCGGATAGGTATGCAGACAATGAAGAGAAGAAAAAAACCGACTTGGCATCCCATCTTTAACTCTGTCTCCGTTTACTGCAAATTTTATACTTTAATTCTTTGGTGTTTTGACATTTTGAAAAGACATTTGGAAACCTTGAAGGGGTTGAAGAAGACTAGATAACCAAGTTAGAAATATTGAGAAGTACAACTTCGTTGTAACAATCTCCGCACAAACTGTTCGCATCCAAAATTATTTTTCTCACTGACGATTAGGACACATTCCTACGTAAGTAAGGATAGCAAGTCTTAGTACCGCCAATTTGTCTCACAAGTTAACTTCAGTCCCAACTGTAATTTATTTTTATATTTCCACAATACAAGGAACAACAAAAAGAAACATCCCTTCTGAAAAGCTCCTTTCAGAATTTTCAACTGAGAAGCAGGAAAAACCCAAGCTTTTTGCCGGCGTTTTTAGTGAAAGCACGAAACCGTGCTATGTAACCGGAAATTCATTGGAAATGTAATTTTCGGGGTTTTCCCCAGTTGCAAATACACAAGCATCACCTTCAGAAATAACAAATTTGTTTACATAGGAAAAAACACAACAGTTATACAATTGCCACTGCAAGGGGTGCGAAAGATACTCTAAAAAAGCTCAAACGTCTTTCACCAGAAATTCCACTTACTCTCCTCAGTGCGTTGTGTGCGTATTTCGGTCTAACCGTGTACATTTATGGCCGAATCGTTCGACATCTGTGTGCGAATTTATTTTCAAAATTCATACAATAGATATCGTTATAGGTTTTGTTGAATACACTCCCAATAAAGAGCGTATACACCCATACATACGACTGTGTTTACTTTCATCTGTGAACGACGAAGCACCATCTTTTGATTGTGTGAGAATAGGTGAGGAATGCGTTATGCGTAGGAATAACTGTATTTTACCCAAAAGTAAAAAAGCACAGCTAAACTCACGACAAAGAAGCAGCCGCAAAAATAAAAAAAAAAAAACAAGAAAATAAACCTGTACCACCTCCAACAGCACGCCAACAATAACGACCAAATAAAAACGGTAGGTATGCGCTTGTTTGGTTTTATGTTGAGGCTGGTCGTGCGTCAATTCTGATGAAGTGAGACGTCGACAGGCGGCTCTGCAGTGTTACCCGTAGTAGGTAGCATGGGTCAATAATTTTTATTGTGATTTTGGTGTTTTGAGGCATAACAACGGATTGTTGCAGATTCATGTTGATGATGTGGAGGGAAAATTCAATGAGTTTCAAACACCGCCAGCGGGTTTTTGGTTAAATGTAAAGGGAGCCGATGTGTTATTTTCCTCACATTGGTGCAAAGTGGCTTGAATCGGTGAATACAAAATTCTTAAGCTGTTACTTTTCAGTTAGTAAATTATAAAGCTAGGTAGGTAGTCACCTAGTACATACCTAACTCGTATGTGTGTGTACCTACAATTTGGCAGCTAAGAACAAAGGTTGGGAAAAGTCTAAATAGACAGAACGCTTGAAGGCTCTAGAGCATTTGCACAAGGGCTTAGTCGACATAGACTTCGTTGTTGGAGGTTTTTTTTCTCGAAGCAAAGTTGTGTGGAGAAAAACTAAAGTAGTAGATACCTGTGAGGTCATAATCAATACATTCAAAGCTTTAACAAGCCTTCCAGCACTTATAGCTTAAATGTCCAGCGCTCGCCATCAAAAGAAGATGTGCTCTTGACAGTTACTTCTTTCAGAACTGGACAACCTAGGTAGGTAACATTGACCCAAGCAAACATTTATTTGGGTGGTTTAATTTAACGGCCGAAGACTTAAATTTAGGTTCCCAGTGAGCCGTTGCTTTACATTTATCTAACCTAACCTATAGCTTAAAATAAAAGACGATTTCAGCTTTACAAGATAAATCTTTCCTTTCGTAAAACGTGCATAAGGTCAACTTATCAACAACCGATGGTATATTGAGATATCTACAATAAAGAAGGTAAAATGTCTTGACAACAACTGTTTGTGAGCATGGCTAAAATAAGTCTTGAAGTTGACAATTCTCTTTGTGGTAAAATAGTTCATTTTAAACAAATGTACAGTCAGTCACTTAAGTCTACATAAAGCCCTGACAGGTGCTCGACTTGTGACTTGAACTCTTGGCTTTTTCTTGTTTTCTTTGAATTATTCTGAGGAAAAAGCTTATTTTTGTTTTAAATCACGTTTTTAAGCCATAATCTGTTGTCTTATAATAAAATTAAATTTAAATCTTATCTATAAGAATTGTTCTAGGACTTTCAAGGGCTATATGTAGACTTTCGTGCCTGACTTGTATGTACATTCCATGTAAATAAGTTTGTGCTATGATTTTATGATTCTACAGGCATTTTTAGTATCGATTGGTTTAGGCTTAGAGATAGACGTTTACCTTAATAAATTTGTTAGGAGAAAAGAAAATCCGGTATTACACGATCGATGTCGCTCGAAACCTCAAATCTCGAGTTTCCATAAAGCAAGCTGCACAATCAATGATGAACGTCATTGTGACGACATATGAAACTCCCATCACCTAGAAAAGACAATAAAGAATTAATAATTAGCCACACATATAATCGCAAGTAAATGTATGTATGTAAATCGTTCAAGAAATAAAAAGGAAACCAAGCAATACGTCGTGTTAAGTACAACTACATACATACCTAAACAACTAGAAAAGTTACAACATCTCTGAAACGGGTCATGTTGTACCCTATTCTTCATCCTAAAACCTTGTTCTAAATATGTAAGCACAATGATGTTTCGTTTTGATTGAAATACGATACCTTATACAAAGTTTTTCCATGCAAAGTAGGCATGGCTGCCCCTACTCTCGGATAGTAACAATTTTTAAAAAAGAATTCACTAATTGGCGCAAAAAACTGAGGGCGTGGGCATGTTTGTGGAAGGTGTTAAGAATTGTTTTCAAAAAAGGGACATATGTATAGCTAAATCCTAAAATTTACTCGAATGATGCTGACCATTTACATATGTGCATTTGTAGTTTAAAGCATCTGTTGTAATTACTTTCTATGTTACAAACTATGTATCAAAATTAGCATGCCCTATGGCATAGGGTATAAAAAAAACTCAACAATCGCGTGTAGCACTGCAAAACGATTATTTAACCAATTACCACATACGACTGAGTGTATGTATGCATAACTTGTAATTTTTACTTACTCCTATAAAGTGTTACTAGTGGATTTGTTCACATTTTTAACGTCAACTTTTTTAGAGATGATATCAGAAAAGGTGGCATTTTTAACCGAAAAGGTTGGAAATCAGTAATTTCTTGGTTGGAACCGACATGCATTAGATGTCTAACCATGAAGTAAATAGTTTTGATCAAAATTAAGTAGAGTTGGGAATATAACCATGCGTCAAAAAACCGATTATAAAATTAAGATTTTCAGCTATTTTGGATTTTTAAGACAGATACAGGTATACAAAAATTTATATCTAGAACTTGGCATAGATTTTGTGAGAAATCACAGCAATTCTTTTCATCAATTTAGCAAATTTGATCAGCATACACATATGAGCAAGCACATACGACTCAGTCGCGCACTTAATTTTTTCTATATAACTTTTCCTTATATAATTTTCAAGAATTTCTTTATTCGATAAAAAAAAACAACACCAACCAACTGACTGTCAAGGGCACTCTAATTTGCGACACGTGTTGTTAAAAGTGTTTACAACAAATAAAATAAAAGTGACACACTAGCAAAATTTGTAATTACTAATATTATACTGACACTGCGCGTGTGTTACTAGTTAATCTTTTGTTTATTAAATAACTCCGTCATTAGTTGATTAATTTATCTGTTGTTGGCTTTATTTACAGTTTGCAAGTCAGTTGCAAATTTTCTTGTTCAATTGATTGTGTGCACTTTATAGTGGGCAAGGTGGGTGACAGGCGGCATTGACGTTACTCATTTTCACTCACTCAGATATTTTGTTGGGTATTTTTGTTGACAACACAACACAACACACAACAAGTGGAGAAATGCTAGGTGATTTATGTCAACCGAGTTGTAAAATAGAGAAAACTGCACTTGTGGCAGTCACACTCTTGAAAATACGATTTCCTATTAAGATTAGATAATTGAATTTCATTGAGTTTTATGGCACATCGATACAAAGTGCAAGAATATGATTGTGTTTCTTGAGATTAGAAATTTGTCTGACGCAAAACATTGCTGCTAAATAAGGTGAAATACGTACTTGAGTGATAGCTGGTTGGGTGTTGTAGTAGGCTTGCCTAACTCAAGGACATGGTCATTATGGGAGATTGAACTTTAAATAATTGAGTATCTTAACCGAACAAAACTGTTGAGAATATGCACTTTGCAATACAAAAAAAAATTTCCCCGTTTATCTAGACCTTGATGATCAACGGACGAAGTTGAACTGATGTGATTGTCATTGAATTGACACAGGCTGACATCAGTGTTCATTACAATGTGGGAAGCAAAGTCACATAGGGTTACATGCAGTCTTATTTCCTTTTATTTAACGTTTTTCTATGCGAAGTTTCTCTGATATGAATCGAATATTTTGTCCTTTTTGTAAATGGCTCCCACACGAGATCCATAAACAAATGTTTACAAGTAATTTTCCTGACATTACGCGATTGATGAGTTCACTTCACAGAGAGGTCGTAGATATGTTCTTAGGGTAAACTCATCACAGTGAAGTTGACAGTCAAATATTGTATAGCATTTGGCAGGGTTTTTTTTTTCAACATAGTTCACTACCTGATCAGTAGGATAGAATCAACCTAATAGGAACCAACCTCTATCGAAAATCAGCATCTTGGAGACATTTAAGTCTCTCTGGAATCAATGGAACTGAGTATCATGAAGTCAGACGCAGTAATCAAAGCAATCAATCAATCAAAACAAAGTTAAACCCTTTTGGATTCCCGAGCATACCAATCTACATAGAAGGAAAGGCGACAGGTTCCGATAAGGCGATCTGAAAATGACTAAATGGGTCAAGAATTATCTACAGGACCTACAATCGGTCCAACACGTATTCTGTCACTGTCCCGCACCCCAGAAACGACACCTATGCCCAGTAGCATCCAAACTAATCAAATCTTGCCAGAACACTCTGATGATCAACACAAAATTCTTTTTTGTGGGAGTGTCGTATATGTATATAGTATGCACAGTCATACTCGATTATTGTCGTGAGCATACCGCCTGACAAAATGACACACCTCAAATCGTAAGGCCTATAAAAGGCAGGATTAAGCACGCTAATAAACGACGATGGATATAACTGATTGATCACAGCTTAGGTTACCCCAAGTTACTGAAGAGTGAGTGTCAAAAGTTTCTGTGTGAATTAAAATTCGACAATCTCAACCTGAATGGAAGGCCGCCACTTTGAAATTTACATTACCGTTTACCTAGTAGCAAATCCCCTCAATTGTGAAACGAGGAACTGGCAGCAGGCAGTAGAATCGAGAGGTCCTATCCACTAACTCATCAAATCAACTGCCCATGGAATAACCAAACAATTTCAAATAAATTTCTTCAAAGATAGCAACTCTTCATCATTTCCCGTCAAAACGTACCCCAACAATCTGCTTTCCTCCATCCACACAGAGATACGAAATCCCCCCAACCACCAAGAGAAATGCCATACCTAGTGTATCTCTGTCTAAATTAAGCATCTGTGAAACTGAGCGGCGCATTCCTTGCACCCACCATCCCGCAACCGAACCCATCCAGCACTGAGTACACTGCAATGCACACGACGGCATTAGTAACGACGGCGCATGGTGCTCGTGCAGTTCTGGCTGACTGTCGCTGTGTCTCTTCTCGCTGGTAATGTGATCAGTGTGTTAGTGTTTGTTTATGGAACACAAAATGCAAAGTGGAGCCAAGGGGGTGCAACACACGACGACTACTACTCGCGCCGCCGAGCTAAGAGACACAGTTCGTTGACCGCATTTCTGCTACACGTGCCGCTCGACATTGTCGAAAACCAAAACAGCGCCTCATGCGTTCCTCTCTACGAACGAGTCGGGAGGAGATAGTGTCGAAAACTTCCGGAGAATTTTATTGCATGCACATGCAACAATAAAATTTTAGTTGCCTCTCCCCTGTGTGGTTCGTTGATCTTAATTTTTTTTTTTTTTTTTTCTTTTGGAAGCATTGGGTACATACGACTTTTAAGTCGTATGGGTGAGAGTAAGTTTTTGTTTCTTTTAAGACTCTGTCTTGGGCGTTCATCTTTTTATTGGGGGAGGAAAGAAAGCAAGCATGCCAGTGCAAGACTGTGGAATTTTTATTTTCGGAAGGTGGATGGGGGTGCAGTCGCAGTAGTTGTTTCAAAAATCAAGTGAGCTATAAAATCTATGCAAGTGTAAGTCTGTTTGTCGCCATAAACTGACAAGTGGCCCATTGAAAACGAGTCTGAATATTATATCCGCAGAGGAAGGCGCTCTCTGTAACAAGGGGAACTAAGTGAGTTGTTGCGCGTTTGTCATCGTCTCAGAAAGGAAAAGAAAGGTTTGAATGGGAATTTGTTGATGAATCTTTTGTTCAAGTGAGGGAGGAGAAGGAATGAGGAAATGCTTCGAGTTGTGTTGAGATTTCAGTGGAATTACCCCGGGTCAAAGTTTGATCTACATATGTATGTCATGTGATGCGTCATGAGTTCAAATATACACACAGATTATAAACAGGTTAGCTAGGGGCCGACAGCATCCACCTGACTGTACACGACTCTAAAAAGCCTTAAAGGTTTGTGTAACTACTGGCCAGACTACTTTTTAATGGGCAATCAGTTAGATTATGTGGAAGATTATATACGCTCCTAAAGGTCCAAGTAAACGTTGACATGCCAGAAGAGATAACAGAAACTTAAGACAAAACCTGTGAATTTAGTGCAAATTATGGGACCAATTTAACACAAATCTCAGGCACAATTTAGAAATTTTTCGAGAGTAACTACTGCGTACCAGGTCACGTAGGAGTATAGGGAAATGAAGCAGCTGACAAACTAGCAAGAAAAGGATCAGAAATCGTATTCACCCGCCCAGAACTATTTTGTGGGCTGGGGTTGCATACGACACGTGAAAAACTAAGAAAGGAAGAAGACTGCAAAAGAGCGGAACATTGTGAGCGGCCCCCTAGGGGCTTCCTGAGACAGGGCAGAGAACTTCTCGGGAGCCATAGCAAGAAAAGAAGTGAGGTCTGTGTAAACATCAGCAATGACCGGCTGTGCGTCTTTACAGGCTTCCTAATCGGTTACCTCAGAAAAGTGGGTATTCAGCAAAGTGGAGACTGCAGATTCTGCCGAGATGTTGAGGAAACTTTCTAAAGGAATATGGAGCACTGATCCACAAAAGAAGGAAACACCTGGATGCCTACCAACTATCAGAAGATAGATCCACTCCAGATACTTCGTTTCACCAAGCCAATCGGACTGGAAAAGGAGCTCTAAGTCGAATATCTGATCGACTAGAGCTTCAAGTAGGGGTAGCACAATATGTAGGTCGCAGTGAACCTATAGCCAATCTTCAATCTACAACTACCACGGCCAGGTTGAATGGGTATGGATGAATGCTTAAACAAAAACCCCTCTTCCTGTGAGCAATGTACGACATATGACTACGTAAATGACGTGTGCTCCTGGCTACAAAAATATTTTTATGAAAAATTAGAACGATGTCCGAAAATACATGGGGAGTTCCGAATTGGTAGGCTTCAAGCAAAGATACCAACCACAGAACCGCAAATGCTAATTAACCAGGGAACTAGATTATTCTTTACCAACTTGCTTTATGTAGCAATTTAGAGCAAAAATTAAAGCTAAGCTGATAGGACTTTAAAAACAAAATGAGAAGAATATTATCCAATGGAATAGCAAATAAAATGGTTCACAGAAACTGTTCTCTTCTCGTTTCTGTGTGAGAGTTCCTAACTCCATACTCATATCCTGGTAGTAATCCAACGAGGTATTATACTGTCAAACCGTTGTTAGTTCGGCTTAGTAAACTAGTTTAAAACTCAGATTTTTTTTAAAGCGTCGAGAAAGTGAAGATAATACTTGCAAAAAAATTAGGCTTAGGCATACCTGGAATTTTGAGTTTTACTTTCGAACAGAGAGAATGGCATACATATGTACAAGAGACAGTATAGATTATTTGCAAATAAAGGTGCCACGACATCTCTAAAAAATTGGAGCACGACCTGCTCAGATGGTATTGTCATGTTCAAAGGAGGGATCTTATGAACCCTGTTAAAAAGAAGTACATAATGTCAATCAACGTTCCTACACCAGCGCGAAAAGGCAAGCAAAAAAAACTCCTGGATCACACAAATGGAAAAACAGCAGCATTTGATTGGCCTCAGTGAGGAAGTAATCCAAAACCGGGAGGCCTGCAGATAATTTTTGAGGTTAAGTCGGCCAACCCCACAGCCTGATTAAGTGGGAGGGTTATGATCCCTATAATCCTGATCATAATCTCGCCGAACAAAAGGAAGAAGAAGATGCAATGCCATGGCATGGCAGTAAACAGAAAAAAATAAGACACTAATAAAAGTCAACTTTAGGATTGTGCATAACTAACGACGGCCTTCAAAAGTTGTGTCTTAAAGAGACATCCAAAATAGCCCATAAAAATCTTATCTAGACCCAAAACAAGATTATCTCAACACGTTCTCTTTTTTTTCTAAAGTCAATTACAAAGTAGGTACGTTTATTACGCGATAGCAATCGAGACGTGTTTTACCATCTATCTCATGCAATTATCTCGAGTGCTTCCCATTACGCTCTTGGTGACTACCAATTGACAAAACACGAACTCCTCGTCCGAAAATCCCTTAAAGCGAACACTTCAATCCCTTGCTCAACACGAAATTTCTATCATAAATCAAATGCACAACGACCTAGCATGCAGCCGATGTTACATTAACATGCACATGCTATCCAGTGAGCCAACAGCATCTCCGATGTGTAGACACTGCAATAAAAATACAACGTTAAGGGTGGTAAGAGCGGTGCTCTGACAAGGGTTGGTTGCTTTGCAAAGCAAAAAAAGGAAAAAATGTTTGCAACAACCGCGCGTGCATTGGGGCAGGGAATTAAAACACCGGCCAACCAATACAAACGCACACTCACCTTATACCAGCAGCGGATGTGTCAAGCGAGATATCAATTTTAATTACTACCCGTTCTCCTGAAACAATGTTGCTACGATTCTCAGATACATTTGTACACACGTAACGATACTGAACCCATCCATATAGATAACGATAAGCGAGGTACAGTGTGTACTTCGCGACTTCAATTAACAAATAAATACCGATTTCGACGACACGGGGAAATGAGTACATGCGTTGAGATAACATTTCAAGATACAAAGAAACTGTTTAGATTGTCATTCATCCGCTATATCACCCTCCCTCCCTCCCACCCAATCTACTGTATACGAAGTGTAATCTATCTATCAGGTGTGAATGATTTTGTTGTTGTTTACTGCTCTTGTTTCTTTTTGTTTTGTTATACTTTTTGTCGATTATAAATACTTGAGTTGAGCAAAGGCAAGCAAGCTGACTGCACACATGTCCCCACCAAGAGATAAAAATGTATCTACAGTCATTGAACTCATTATCATTTTTCGGTTAAAAATCTGTCGATGTATGTGTGTATATTTGTTTCTGTATTTCGAGATATTTAAGCGCTTTTAAGTCTTTTTTCGAAGAAAGTGTAGCGAAATAAAAAGAATAAATAAAAAAAAAGTAAAAAAATTAAATATAGAAAGAAATCGGAATGCAAACAGCTTTAAGCAGTATCACTTGCAATTTGCATGCAATGGGTAATGGGGTGAAATTTTATTAAACAAAAAAGTCCCTAGTGTTGCCAAGGTAGAGAAGAGAGTGTGCCTTGAGCACAAGGGATTTTTTTTTTGTATTTTCCCCTACTAAAATCGTCAAATTTGTATGGGAACGAATTTAGAGTTCAAGATACCTCAATCCTATTCCGCGTTTATCTATCAAAAATCGTGTTCATAACACCTTTCAAAACCCATCTCGACTAACTAAAGGAGCCCTCTTTCTTCTATCATCCTAGGAAACAGACATTCAAAAATGAAATGGCCAAAACGTAAAATTTCATGATTTTTAACGCTCTGATATCTAGCAGAATGACAAACTGTTCTAAATTTCGTCAAATGAATGCAATTGGGTCCTTTAAGGAACTGCAATGCTGTCTACCTTGGCTCTCCTATAAATTCTGACAATAACATATCAGCAGAAATCAAACGAAGAATAACTCTTGCCAATCGGTCTTTCTTAGTAAGGCCCTATCCCGAACAACTAAGGAGACTCTATACAATACATTAACTATCCGACTCCTGCTTTATGGCGCTGAAGCATGGACTGTCGAAAGCGGATGAAGATACCCTCAGTTGTCCCGAGGAAACAATTCTTCTTCTTCTCTTCGTAAGATATTCGGTCCCGTTTGCGTTGACGGACCTTGGAAGAGAAGATTCAACGATAAAATTGTACGAGCTGTACAGCGAAATCAACCGGGTCAAAAAGTGCGCGTCAAACGCTTAAGATAGCTAGGACATGCAGAGCAAGTAGACATCAATGCTCCAGCCCACAGAATCCTTGAATCTAACCCGGAGGGACAACGTGGTTGAGGACGGCCTCGCTTAAGGTGGAGCGCACAAGTAGAAGGGGACCTCAACCAACTTGGAGTGCTCAACTGGAGGCAGGTAGCTAAAGTTGGGTGAGGCCCTGGTTCGCCCCAAACTGTAACACCACATAAATAAGTAAGTAATGCTGGTGTAATAAAAACACACATCAGAAGTGTAAATAAATGTACAAAGCATTAAAAAAGTACTCGTCTATCTGCAAGCATAAATAAAACCTTAAACTAACCCAAATTATTGATACGTTGATGGATGCGTAAAAGTTGTGTGATAAACAAGATACGAGTGCAATTGTTTAAAGTATTTGAATAATTCAGTAATTTGATAAATTTTGTCATCAAAATTGTATTTTTTGAAAACGTTTATCCCCCT
Organism: Blera fallax; assembly: GCA_946965025.1. NCBI lineage: Eukaryota > Metazoa > Arthropoda > Insecta > Diptera > Syrphidae > Blera > Blera fallax. Next base: position 4,156,273 of record OX337247.1, on the reverse strand, counting down.
TTAAACTAAAAGTAAAATTCTCGTACCTACTCATGTATCTACACGGCAGACTCAACAGAGAGAAATGTATCTAATGCGCTTAATGGTAACACTGCCCACTGAATCTCGTCATCAGACCACATGCGAGTATTGGTGAGTATCTGTGTATGCCCAACCAACCACTCAGTTTTGTCGAAAACTCTGTGGAACCTCCGCTGTTAGATGTTGAAAACTTTAACGTTGCCGCCACGTGGATCTTGAAACACCACAATACTGTCGTGTTTTGAAGCTCAATGCACACTCGCCCAAATACATTCACACACCAGTTTGTTCTAAAGCTTCTTTCTATAGAACCTTTTCATTCTCATTGATGATCGGCTGGCGAATTTTCGTAAACAGTATACTACACATTCACACAACTCTGTTGGCTTGTGGTCGTGACCGTAGTCGGCGTTAGCTGAAAAAGCCTGCAAAAAAACAAAAAAAAAAGACGTTCTGACTTCGTCGTTCCTCAACATTGTTCGTCTCTTCAAATACATTGTTAAGGTTCCAAACGTACGGCAGCATTCGATTTGCAATCGTAAACGATTTTATTTTCATTTATTTTAATATTCGTTGAACGTTTTTTTTTTCTAATTTGTATCTGTATCCACGGTTGTGTTTGTGCACGAGCAGCAGCAGCAGCACTAGCAAAGTGTGTGTATGGTTAGATTTTTTTTTTGCAAAAGTATCTGTTGGATTTTCTACATTTTAGAAAATTCAAAGCTTTGAACAGAGTTCTCACTAACAATCTAACAATTGGTCGCGTCGCTAGGCAAGTAGTAGACATAGGCTCGCGGTGCGCTTCTACGTGTGTGAAGTATGTTTATCTGAATAGATAGAGATCGGGTGTGAGTTTTGGTTAAAGGATTGAAATTCAGAAGGCGGTACCCTAAAGACCTTACAGTGTCTGAATTTAAAGTCCAAAAAAAAAGAAAGCATCCTGAAAATAGTGCGAATTGAAAATTTATACAATTCTTGTGTTTGAATCTTAAAAACCGATGAAGGAAATTTTATTAAATTTCACGACTTAAAAATAAAAAAAAATAAAATAAATAAATATACAAACGTACATATGTATTATATGTAGCTTCTGCGTATTCAAAGTGTGAAACGAAGAAGAAGAAGCGAAGCAAAAAAAGTTGTTTTGTATTATTAGATACTCAGCAAAATAGATAGAAGAAGAAAAAAAACCTAAACCTAGGTCAATATTGTTTATAGTGATACATTAAGTTGTGTTTTTTTTACTACTTTTTTTTATTGCTGAATACATATTTTCGACTGAGTTTGAAATAAGAGCATCAAAACAAATTAAAAGTAGAAATAAAGCAACAAAAAAAGAGAAAAAAAACTGAAAAATTAATTGCTTAGAACAATTTAGTGTTTGATTTTGGTGGTGATGGCTGTTAAGCTCTGTTAATAAATATTTGACGACAGATGTGTTTTTCAGCTTTCCTTCAGCAGAATAAAGGATAGATTTTTGAATACTATCGATTCCATTAATCATCGCAGAATACACAAGGTGAGTTGAATCACACATTTTTAGAAGGAATTAACATTTTCATTTTAATTTTATTCAAAATTTAGTTTTAAAAATAGGAAATTGGTAGCTATTAGTTGAGTCATTATGGTAAATTTTGTGGGGACATTGTTGGGAGATGGGAACTTGTTTTAATTCATTGTTGCCGATGAGTAGAATAAATGGAGATAAGGGTCTTGTAGAACTATTTCATAACGATAGGCAATGTAGAAGTAGTTACGTTTTATTACCTGACGGAACTCATCAATATGGAGGTCTTTTATTGGACATATTTCGTCAAGAAAGGGACATTCACGAAAAGCATTGTTTAAGGCAGACCTATGTACATAAGCCCTCATAATGGCTTCTTTATCAGAATCGTCAAGTTTCGTTCAATTTTATCTTTTCATACTTCGTACTTAACGAAAACTGGACTTTACTTGCTGAAAAAGTAGAAAAAGTTCATCCGTTCACTACAACATTTTCTAAACTGATAAATAGCCGATTTTGGCAAAAATTAAGTTAAGTGCCAGAAAACGTTTTGTTTTTGCCGAAAACCTAATTTGTACACCAACCGAAATGTGAACAAATTCGTTACAACCGTTTTTGTTGAAAATCTTTATTTTCAAATTTTGGTATCAATATGTAAAATGCCGTCTGGTTATGGAATGAATATCAAATTTGCAACTTCTCGGACCCTAGTTATAAAGTTTGCAATAAAAGCGTGCAGTCCACATTGCTCCAAAACGCCCTTTATAGGTGTAAGTACAAATCTATTAGAAACGGTTTGAGAAAGAGGCAAGGAAAGAAAAACTAGTAAAAATTAAATAACGCTGCAAGCAAGGGCGAAGAGTGCCTACTTCAACTAGGTAACTACAATAATTACTATCCCACATTTCGCAGAGGTTTTTTTTAACTTGAAAGTGTTTTCTTGGGTGCCATGGCTCAGAAGAAAAGGGCAACCAAATCCTACAAGTACTAAAACTATATACGGTCCATTGTACTACCATGTAGCCATTGTGTGGTAGTTGGAGAGAAATTCAGATTTGATTCGTTCCTCTGTTGTGCTTGTGGTTTGAACTTAAACCGGCCGGTCCACAAGTCCAAACACACTACCTACTACTCCGCTGGCCACCTTGGCTCAGAAGTTAATACGTTAGAATACTAAACAGCAGGTTCAAAGTTCAAGTCCCAGAAAACTCCAATTTTTTCACGGTCTCAACTCTCGCGAATGTCAGAGAAGCGTTCGAAAGTAATAACTGTCATGCCCTTCTATTTATGTGAAAAATATAACAGGCACAGCACGAACAGTCGTGAGAAGCTAGACCCTGGACCACGTACCCAAATGTTGCCCCAAATGTTTGTATTTTTAAGTATTTTCTTAATCTTTTCGAACGTATTGACTCGGAAACTCAGGTTATAATTGTTAGAACCCAAAAGCACAATATATCTTCTGCTAGGAAAATCCTTAAATTAATCGCTAAAAGTATAGGTCCAACTATTAGGTAATTTTTAATGCTATGAGTAACTTCGGCGTTAAGTGAAAATCTGATTTTTAAACCGCCATATAAAGAGGTTAGGTTTCAGAATGAGGCACCAGAACGAAAATTGAACTGAACAGAAAACTGCAATAAAACAATATAAACGTGCAAAACTAGCTAAACCCTTTATTACGTCTGTCATCCATGACTTTTGAGAAAATTACAATCTGCATTAATATTTAACGACTTCCTAATGTAAAAATTCAAATAACATTATTTTCCAGAAATTGACGTGCATATGCATACATACTACAGTATATACATGTACATATGTACTGCAGTGAATTAATTACTGTGCACACGAGTCTGAAGCACTTAGCTGTTAAACTTTACGTGATGATTTATTTGCGAAAATTACAAGTTTTAATTTGCATTAAAAACAACAAATCATTTGAGGTAGGACTGGTAACAGAAACATTTGTTATTGAAGAAAAAAACCATCGATAATGGGTGGCAAAGGTTCTGAGCTTTGAGTTTAGTTCAAACCCTTCGAGAGGCCTACCTCTACTCCATCAGTGATTGTCTACAATTTTGGAATTCTATTCGGCATGTTGTGGTATTTTATCGATACTGAGTCAAGAAGTCCTTGCATCTGACATGTAGCAATTAATCTTGCATATGTGCGCATTATTAACCTTTTCTTTATAATTATATGACGTTAACTGCCGTTTTGTAGAATATCAATTAACGGTGCACTATTACCTTTGCTGACGCTATGCACAGTTGACTTTATTTAGTGGAAATTTTTATTGATTCCGATGTTTTAAGGTTTATTTCTTCATGAAGATACATATGTATATTGTAAACCAAAATGTTGTGATTCCAACTTTGTTAAAAGCAATCATTCAGATCAGAATTGCAATGTACTTTAAATTTTATGTCCGGCGATCTAAACCTAGAAACTACTTTGCCTGCATAAAGAGAATAGCATGGACTTCAAAACGTTTTGAACGTTTGATTAAAAAAAAAGTCGAATCTTAAAAACCCAAGAATTTCTAATAGATGATCATGATGAATAAATATTATAAATATAATTTTTACCTCAGTCTATCAAGGCGAGATGATTGCTCTGTTAGGTGCCTTGAATCACCTGATAGAAGGTCAAGTTGTTGGTAAAAATATTACTTTAGCACTGAACAATCAATCAGTGATTAGACGCTTGGAGGAATCAGATATAAATACATCCCTAGCAATGGAACGTGTTCACAAACTCACGAAACGAGATGACGCTGCTCTGGGTGAGAGGGTACGTAGGCACTGAGTGCAATGAAAAGGCGGACTCTCTCGCAAAACAAGGGTTAGCCTCGGAGTTCTCTGGTCCGGAACCATTTGCTGCCATTGGCCGAGGAATGGTGGAGCACCTGATTAACAACTGGGCCGCGGCGGAACACCAGAGAAGGCAGGCAGGATGGCGTTATATGCAGGTCATGGAAATTTCGGATATCAACTAAAGAAGATGGGTTTTCTGGAGGATGATACCTGTGAAATATGCCTGGAGGAAATCGAGACGCCGGTACATACATATATTGTGTCAATGTGCGGCATTAGCTAGCAGAAGAGAAGAGGTAGAAACCCAGAAGCTGAACCAGTTTTCTGTTAAACAGATGCTAGTGTTGACACGAGAAATCAAAGCCAGAAGAACTATGAAGAAATCCAGAGAGTTTCTCAGGCTAAAATGGATAGTGGAAGAGAGACAAAAAGGGACCCATAACTGTGGTCTAATTTGAGATTTCTCGAAATAATATATAAAAAGTGCTGAAAAGCATAGAAAATGAATCGGGGTTCTTTCAATGCCATTAAAAGTTTTCTTCTTATCTAGGGAAAGAGGTTGACGGAGGAGAATATCACCACCTATCAAAACTTGTTCGACGTTCATATCTCCACTAATTAAAGACCACCTAGTTATTACTCCGTCTTATAAGAATCAGTCTTCCCTTTAAAACTATGTATTTTGAAAATCGCGTAAACAAAAAAGCACCCCCCTACCGAGCCTTCAGATAGCAGATGCAACTTATAACCAAAGGATGACTTAAGAAATAGTGTAGGTACAATTTATAAAGTGCATTTGTGCAAGATACGTATTCCAATTCGAATCAGCATAATTTTTGTGCCACAAAAGGAAACGTAAACGCATTCAAAATGAAATTCACCTGATACAAAATGGCGTTCTAACCACCAAAAAATGTTTTATTCCTCTTTATCCGCGGGTTCTTTCTTTTTGTTGATTACTTGAGGCAAAAGAGTAAATCCAAAACAAAATTCACCAGAATGCCGCTCAATATGTGTACGTACGTACCTACCCCATTAAATTTTCAGTTTTTGATATCAGGGCCAGCGCTGAGTAATAATTCTGATATGAGTATGGATGTCTGTATGTATGTATGTACATAGGTACGCATTGTATGTAAAAGAATCGGTAGTATATATGTATTTATCGTGCTTCTGTCTGCGTCAATTCGCTTACTTAACTCTGTTCGTTCGCTCTTAGGAGTACAGACCTGGCATAACAATTTGTTGATGTCTACTGGCGATTTTTTTGTTATTAATCTCATACACATATCATACCTATTTACAAGGAGAACATACAACACCTGGACCCAAGCGTGATTTGCCAAATATAACATTGCATGTGTGTCTGTGTATGTACACAGGAGTGGAATTCTGCACACAATATCTACCACCTCTTTACTGCATCTCCATAACAACATCCCTTGAATCCTGTTTCGCTTTTGTGTATTTTGTGATCTTGTATTGCTCTAATGTCATACACCGAACAGCCACATATACACGCACATATACCGGCAAAAGGAGTGCAAAAAACAGGCAGCCAGCAAGCACACTGGAGGTCATTCAAAGTCATTTGAATTTCATTGCCAAATGCCATTTTTTTCGGCACTTCTCAACACACAAGAGCATTTTTCTTTTTACAGCCATAGCTGGTGAATACTTTAGGCGGCTTCCGTCCGTCGTTTTTGCTGGTGGTAGAGAGTTGTACGTCAAAAAAAAGAAGACAGAATTCACCACACAATTTCGTATTCGTTGTTATCACCGATGACGTTCAACGCACACAATTAAGCGCGGTTTTTTGGGAGGTGGGCTTTTTATTTCGCATTCACGTCTGTATGGGTGGTTGTGTTCTTTTTTTTGACATTTGTTATATTTTATTTTGACTAATGAGTGTTTGGTTAAGATTGGTCAGTTCTTTTTTTTTGTCAATCTGACTTTTGTACTTATGCTTTGCCGGCTGGCGGCGGCTTGTTTATGCTGGTTTGGGGGGGACAGTCTTATGAGCTGGTGTTTACCGATGTTTTCTTTTTTTAAAGCCAGTTTTAAGAGTTCTAAGACTTGTTTTTCTTTTTGGAATACAGGTGCATTGAGAGATGGAGATTGTCAATGTGTATGAAGGAACTTTCTTCGATGCAAGTGTGTACATACACTTGTATGTAGGTTGAGGAGATTTTCTTGTTTTTTTATTTGGCAGGCATTTTTTTAACAAAAATATTAACGTGTTTTTGGTTTAAAATTGTCTTTATCATTAATTTTAACAGAAATGATAGACTGAGATGCTTTTTTTTACGAAAAGCTTGCTTGCTTGGGAGCACCAATCTGTGCGATGAATCGGTTTGGACGATTGTCAGCTGACAATCATGGTAAATATTCATAAAATAGCCTCATCTGCGTAGAAGATACACATAACATGCGAGTAGTACTTCGGACATAATTACGTGTTTAATTTTAAAACATAACGCACATCCGAAGCTTGTTTATGTTTATGTACATAAATCTTAATTCTGCGCAGTTTCACGTGAAACACCATTCTACGTTCCACTTGCCAATTATCAAGGAATATTTTCTAAAGAAAATCTTTTGAATTGTTGCATCAACTAGCAGTTTTACTTTAGATACGAATCTGTTTCTAGTACGTTTTCTTAAGGTGTAGGTAGGCATGCCATAAATCTTTGTTTTTGAAAAGGTTGGACACTAATGAACACTAATAGAGAAGATCAGTGATATTGCACACAAAGGACATTACTGAAGAACGGGATGGAAATTTTTAAAATCGGTTCAATACCACTCAATTTTATCGCTTACATTTCCCGTATAGACAGATGCTTGATACGAAGCTTTAGGGAAAGCTGAATATTCTAAAGTTCACTGTATGCCCGAGAGCAGTCTTTAAAACAAAGGAATAGGCCCAAGACTTGCATTGAAATTAAGCAAAGTGACCAATAGAATACGAATAATGACAATGGAAGTACCGCCACAGGAGAGCTAAGCGTGTTAAATCTGTCCAACACACGGTTAATCGATTCTTGCCATCTTTGCAGAAGTGAAAAACCATCTGTATTATTTAAAGGAACCGAGGGGTTTATCTAAGCTTCCTGATTCAAATAAAGGATTGGGCTAACGTATGCATACTTCCCTAGTTCGCCTCTCAGAAATGATTGAACTGGGGCCCGTTTTATGAGACAAATCTAACACGTTCAAGAGGCATGGCTGCACTTAGTTAAACTGAAAGCCCTATATTGGCTGTTTGCGTCAAACTCTGATGTTGGATTCCATTAGGATTTTAGTTCGATAAATATGCCCAGCTACGACATTTTGTATCCCCCTCTCGTGGATTATTTTCAAAACAAACAAAGTCAAGGGTATTGTCATCCGCCGTGAATTGCACAGATGAAGACCAAGAAGGAGAAGATCAAAAAATGCAATCGGGGAGACGCTACATGCCTGTGGTACATCGCTGGTAGTGGAGTGTAAGTTGCATGTACAATCGATTGCCAGACGATTAAGCTGGAGAAACAACTGGATTGGACCCACTTGGATTCAAGAAAGTGACTCCTTTTATATTACCCACTTGTAGTAGTCAAGTCATCAATTGAACCGACCATTTATTACCTTGTAAGTTTCTAATGAGATTTACGTGACACAAGGCTATGACATAAGTCACGCCTATCTAATGACTTCCGCAATTTCAGCAAATATTGAACATTGCACATCATTTGACGAGTACCCAACCAAGTGCCTAACTACATTTATTGTGATTACATTAATACTAGGAAGTCTGCGTTTACTAAGTATCTAATCCCGTCTGAAAGTGTTATGATAAGCACAACAATATTTACTATTGCAATTGAATAACAAAAACAGCAACTGGGAGTCGTAAAGTACTTAATTGTAATTAGATAATCGAAAGTCGCTTCAAATGAAACAAAATTGCAGTCCGTAGTCGTTTTTTTTACCATCTCAGAGATGCAGCAATACATACAACAACCCTTTACATCTATACGGCCCATCCCTGTGAATTATGGCGATGTAGACGAATTATCAACCATGAACTCTCTATTGGCAATCGCCGGAGTAGTAACTTTTTTTTTTCTCCTTTTTGTGTGTTTCGTTCTCTTTGGCATTCTTTTTTGCTTGCAACCGTCTGCTGCTATCGTATCTAATTCACAACCCCACAAGAAAGCACCGTACCCATCCCCAGAGCAATTCCCTTTCCAACAATTCTGTTGACATTTTAACTACCTACACATTGGCCGTGCTTCTTGCATACAACCAATACATTGACAGCACGAGTATATGGGAGTACAACGCACTCGTAACAGCTTATCCTCGGTTGTAGCGAACAACGACGACGGCGACGACAGCGGAGGAGGCTTGAACTTGAACTACACGTGGCGGCGCTGCATCGACTTCTGACAGAGGCACCGCTGTCGTTTTCGACATTACCGCTGTCGGGCACACTTGCGTTTATGCGCACTTAGTTGTCTAGGGAGGCACCGCACGCTGTGAACTGAGTTTTCGACAGAACTTTCCTCGTTTCTCTCTGCGTGTGTGTGTGGGTATTTTATTTGTTCGAAGGTGTTGGTGAGCGAGAGAAATGTATCTAGAATAAACTTTATCAAATGTATTTTTTGATAAGACGAGCGAGCTTTCGCATCAGAAATTGAATTAAGAAGAAAAACGAGATGAGAAGTTATACATACTCATTTCTCTTTCTGTCACACGCATCTAATGTGAGCCTAATACAGGAAACGAACACACAAAAGAAAAAGAGACCTATGGTGACTGACAGAGAGGGGCTGACGGAGAGGAGAGGGAGGGGGTAGCTTGTGAATTGGAAATCGTGTAACGACCTACACCAATGAATCTAGATATGACTAAGCCATCTCTCATACAGAAACATAAGAAAGACGCCCACCAACGGCGTTTTGTGTATGATTCACGTGTGCACGCACTCGCTAACGTCAGTTTCTGATGCGTCAAACTTGTTTCTAATAGTTTTGTTCCGTTCCTAGGCATTTAGCTGTCACATTGAATGTTGAATTTATTTTTTTCGGGTGTATACAGTTAAATAACAATAAAGAGAGAAAAAAAAATGTGCGTATGTGTGTGGGTCAATGTAGTACTGAATGGTCTACGAGTTATAGTCAATTCGGAGTACGAATGATGAGGGAAACGAATGAAAGCAGGCAAAAGAAAAAGCACGAAAGAGATTTGTGCGTAGCGCGTGTACATTGACCCCAAGACAAGAAATGGTGTTACGCCATTAACATTCGTGTATGTTTGTTGATGTTTAGTAGTTTAGGGTTTTTTTTTTCTTTTTTTTATTCGTAAAAATGGGGGAGGATAGGCTTTTAAAGATAAAAGCAGCGCATACGTTACTAAATTAGTTATAAATTTGGGGTTATTTGGAGCTTTTATTTGTTGAGTGGGTGATTTATTTCGAGTTTGATTGCAGTTCTGCATGGGGATGTACCATATACGCTTTTCAGTTTAGATATCATACCTGCTCGTATGAAAGAAATCGTTTTAACAATTGCTATAAATCACCGATTTTAGACTAATAAATTTTAGAGAGAACTCTAACGCAGGTTTACGGCTTGTAGGTTTCAATAATTTTTTGGTTAAGTATACTATGCCCGTAATGAGTCTCATTGAACTGGAAAAATTAGAACACAGTTGGTGTTATACTTAGAATTAAATAGGACTATAACTACTGGAAACTATATAATCTTCGCACCTAGCTCATGTAAGTTCAAACCCTGTTAGGAGAGAATAGCAATCACAGCCACCAAGCACGACAGAGAATCGTATGAAATCTGGGTTTCTACAAATACTACCTACACCAAAAAAGGAGTTGCTGCCTGGTAGTGCAATGGACCGTCTAAACTCTAAGTGCTTCTGGGATTTGGTTGCTCTTTTTAGGTAAACAAAGACGTAATCTTCTAAGTTTTTGGGTAACAGAACCTAAACGACAAACCACAATTCGAGAATTAAGATTTAGCAGATTGTATTGTGTACAAATGATGGTTTAGGCTGTTCAACTGCCAGTATGAATAGCGTTTGCGGTGCTGTCACCGCATTCAAAATCTAAAGATGCTTTGAAATTCGCTAAGCGATAAAATTGATTGATCGGTACAACTATTTGTTCGTATCAATTGAGCGTCAGGTTTGAAACAAATTCTCGGCATAGGGTATTAACGTTGTAAGACGTAACTCTCAAAGCGCAAAGTGTCATAATATCCAAACCATGACTGAAGAAATTGTTATTGCAAGGATTATGAAAATGTTGGGCAATAAGGACAAGGGATTTGTGCGATATGACAAATTACTGAACCGCACGCTCCGCCTTTCTTGTAACCTTATCCTTGAGAGTGCCAATATTCAATATTCGGTCAAGTGGAAAAAGTGACTCTCAACTTGAAAAAAGACTAAAAAAAAGGAATAACCCTAGATAATAAAATAATCTAATCCTGTGCTGTACATTACATTATGATTGTAGGAGCTATAATCGCGTTTGCTAATTAAATGAAGCTTGTAAACACGGAGAACACAGAAACTGTCCTTGAAATGTCTAAATATAAAATGATAAAGCAAGAGTGTCATCGAAACCTGACATAGGTAAAAATGGATTGGGAGTGACTGAACAGGAGTTCAACAACTACTGGGCGAATCTGGATACGTGCAAAGTGGTCAGATCTGTAATAAAGGAACAGAGTAACAACACAACAGAACGAGACCTAAACTCAAGCAGAACGCATGTGAGACTGATAGTGGGACTCGTAACAGGCCACATCAATCTCAACAAACATTCGTTCGGACTCGGACTGTCTGAAAAAACAATCTGCGTCAACTGTGAGGAGAAGGAGAAAGATTTAGAACACTTCCTCTGCCCTGCAACAGCGAGGTTAAGACAAAAGATACTGGGGTCCTCAGCGATACCAGATCTAACACACCTCAGAAGGATAGGAATCGGTGACATATTAGAATCACTACAAGATATAGAACAGCTTATACTACATCCCTTCCCAACACAATTCCCACATCATAACTAGCCTAAAAAGTTAATTAGACTAGGGGAACACAACAGGCCCAATTGAGGCCTAAGCGAAGAGCGTTTACCCATCCTGAACCATGGGTTGTAAAGAGAAAAACAGCGCAACTTTCAAATCTACTAAAGCTGTACCTACCACATATATATACATTTGATGAATTCCAGTCTTGAGAACTCCAGCACCTATGTAAGTGGGATATAGGCTACCCGAATATGCATTTTCTTAGAGAGCAACTAGTAAGTTCTTTTACAATACATTCTCAGCTTTTAAATTGATTTTTAAAACTACTACTTCGCCGAATTTGTATGCATCTTATTCTTCTCCTCTGCACAACTATCCCAACAAAAACCGTTCACATGCAACACCTCTACCCTACCTCATACCAAAAGTTAGATGCCTACAACCTTGGCAATAGAACCTACCTAACGTTATTTTTATTCTCTTCTTCGTCTCCTCAATTCGTCGCTATTAACCACTTTGAATATTAATAAACTCTTTTCGGCACCTCATTCAAACGTCTTCTACGTATATCAGTTATATGCTTTGATAGAAGTGACGTAGTTATGGAAGAACGACGATTTTCATTAAAATAAGTAAATAACCCAAAATAATGTACAGTAAGACAGAAAGAGGGAAAAATAGAAAGATCATCGATGATGACAAAAAGTTCCATTCTTGAGGGGAAAAGGTTTCCTCATCTTGTCTTCTAAGAGATATTTTTGGGAAATTCTTTCCCCTTTCCTATTCCAGGCCGCATTTCTATATCTAACATGTTTGTTTCCCCGTACGCACAAGGGAAATATATCTTTCCCCTCTCCTCATTCTACGATTTTCTATATACGCACAACGCACTCGCCACTATGCGTAAAATATCATTGTGTTGGGAGGATTTTTTTTTTTCTTCCCATGTACAGTTCAGGGTTCTTCGTAGAGTGAGGAAGGAATTTTGGGTGAACTCACCCACCAGTTCAGTGGACTCCCTCGTTCGGCAAACTTATCAAAATTTTTCTTGGTCCTCCATTTCTGTTCTATTTTTTTATTTCTTTTTTTCTGTTGGGTATAAATAATACAAAAAAAAAGAATACAATTTCGGGTACACGGAAACGAAGAAAGGGGTCGTAGTAAAATTAGTTTTTGTTTTGTCGGTGTTGTCGTTGTTATTTTTTTTCTTAACTAGTGTTAAACAACTACCTCAAAAACCTGATGCAATACGAAACGTACAAATTAGTATAAGTTCCTAGATAAGTTTATTGTTTTTGTAAATTTTTAATACAAAGTGCACTGAAAGAAATTCTTTGGCAAAAAAAAAAAATCAATAAAAAAAGAAGAAAAGACTTTTGCGTAAAAACACACGGACTGAAGTTAAGACTGTTCCTTAGATTTTTAAGAACCCTGCACAAAAGGATTTGAATAAATAAAAATCCCTTAAAATGAGTGATGGCGATAATTGGCGTAACAAACAGAATTGGATTAAGGATGTGCTCTCCAAATCGGGCACGGATCTGATGGAAATGAAATCAAGCGCAAAAATTAAGAAAGGTTTGTTGTTACCCACTTCTCTGAAAAATAGAAAAAAAAAACTTCAATTGAAAGTGTTTTTCTACATATCAACCACCCACGGACCACCCATCGAAATTTAAGGGTGGAAAAACGACCCCCAACTCGTGCAGCTACTCGATATTTTTGTGTTTGGTATGACGCACATGAGGAACTTTTACTTTCATTTTGAATGTGCTTGGGGTGGTGGTGCGCAGATTCTTTTGCCCACCGGAAACAAGTACAAAGCTAACACTGTCACTCTCAATGTGTGGATTTGAAGTTTTTGTCCTTTTGTTTTCGAGGGTTGATAAGGAAAAAAAAGGTATTTGAAAGTAAAAGTGGTTTCTTGTTTTTTCTCTGTAAGGGTTGCAATGTTTGGTATCTCGTATGTGCGTTGTTGTTTTGAATTTTATTGAATTTTGTTTTTGTAAAGAAAGTACCTAGGTGTTTTTTTTTTTAGTGAAAACTTAATTTTCACGAAGGGATGATTATGTACTACGCAGTTTTTGTCGTAAATCTCCGTCGGGGGGATTTAATGACGTAATTGTATTTAAATGTAGGCTGAAGCTTAGGTAAAAATATACATTTTTGGTGGCCTTTCTGAAGATAAAATTAATTGCATACTCCACGGTATTGAATATTAATGCACATTTTTGGAATTCAGACTATCCTTTGTGAAGGCAATTACGAATAATATTACAAAAGGTTACAAAGAAAGTAGGTCCAAACACTTCATGTAGGGGTAATACATATATTATCATTTCAAACGTTTAAATTCGTGTTCTTCAACATAGGCAACAAATGGAAGACGCTTTAAAATTTTAAAAATAAAGAAAAAGATGATGACACGGCCGGTGTGAGTTCAAACCCCGATAGGGGAACAGCAATCGAGGGCAACAGCACAACAGAGAAACGAATAAAATCTTAGTTTCTCCAACGACTGCACCAAAAAAAAGGAGTTTCTGCCTGGTAGTACAGTAGACTGCATAGAGTCTAAGTGCTTCCGGGATTTGGTTGCTCTTTTCAGAAAAAAAAACGAATAACTTCGACACTTTCTCGCTTCAATTATTTCTAACAAATCTGAAAATTAAAAAAACCGTCTTGTCACTACATTTTCTACCCTCAAAATAAGAAAAGATGCGTCTGGTAGTTAGAAATAATTTACATTTAAATTTTTACGATCTGTGTGTATTAGACTTGTCTACTGCGATTTTAAAACATTGGATTTTTTTATTTAGCGAATACAATGTTCCTCTCTGAAGCAAATTCATGTGCTAACATTTACGTAAATCTTCGAGTTTTGACCCTTATCAGGCTTTAGATGGCTATCTTCAGACTAACAAATTGAGGGACGAGAAGCCACAGGTAGAATTTTTCTGAAAATCCAAGCAGACCCGCAGCTTTCGACTTTACTACAGAAAAAGAAGAAGTCAAAAACATGCATAGTTTACACACTTGTTAAAAAGCAAATTGTCCCTTGTTCATTACTTTACCAACGTCAAACAGTAGATTTCGGCTTTTTATAATAAATTAGTTTACACAAGTTGTATCTAATCTCGTTTTTGAAAGGGGGAGGCTAGTATACCATGGTAAATAAAAAAAAGGTGCAATCACCGATGCATCGTATTGTCGAACTTGTATGAGAGTATTCTGTAACATATTTTACTTGTTTCAATTAATCGATAGCAAATCCTTATAAAATCACGAATTTGCTGGAAGTCCCCAAAATTGAATTTCCCTAGTCCCACCGAAATGCCTCTGCTGAAGTAATATGTATCTCATAAGGTAAGCCTCTATGTGATAAAGTTGTTAGATTTTTTGCATTCTTAGCATTAAGGTTATAGGGTATTATTTCAGGCGGGGAGAAACAATTTTTCATTCAAATTTAATTCAGGCTTGCACCTCGTCCACTCCCCACCAATGTTACTAGGATGCTTAACTTGAATTTACATATTTGAGATAATTTTCTCCATACAATTTTCTAACAACGAACAACATTTTTGAATTCTTTTTAACCTTTCTAGAACCCCCCACAATGGTGTACTACCCATCAATGCCTCTTATAATGAAAACTGAGCCGGCAACTCAATCACCATTCTGCTCACCTCTAGCTGGCCCTAGTGGTAGCAGTGAAACACAAATCTATCATCAAACCAATATGGTAGTTCAACAGCCCATCACTAGTATTACAAGTCCCATTGGAGGAGGAACAGGAGGACGAGGCCCCTCATCATCATCTGTAAGTGGCGACAATATTCTTGTAACTCCGCATGGTAGCTACCAAATTCATGACGGGCAAAACATCACTATCTACACAACGACGCAAAGCACGCCCAGTAGTATCAGCAGTAATGATCAAACAGCAACCAACAGCCGAAAATCCTCGCCCTCGTCCTCGTCATCAAAATCATCACCAACAAAACCACAATTCAAGTGTGACCAATGCGGCATGACCTTTGGGAGTAAAAGTGCGCACACAAGTCATACGAAGTCGCATGCAAAGATCGAAGGTGCCGGCGGGGTTTCTATGGTTTCTCCAATTAATGAGATTCCAGCGGGTATACCGAAAACCCCACAAATAAAGGCTAACGGGAATGGAAGTGACCCGTATCAATGTAATGTGTGCCAGAAGACTTTCGCAGTGCCTGCTAGACTGGTAAGTTTAATCAAATACAACGTTTATATAACTTGGTTTGATGGTGTTTTTTTTTTTTGCTCTTAGATCCGTCACTATCGTACCCATACGGGTGAGCGGCCTTTCGAGTGCGAGTTTTGTCACAAACTCTTTAGCGTAAAGGAGAACCTCCAAGTCCATCGGCGAATTCACACGAAAGAACGCCCGTACAAGTGTGACGTGTGCGGACGAGCCTTCGAACACAGCGGTAAGCTGCATCGTCATATGCGAATTCATACCGGTGAACGACCCCATAAGTGCTCAGTCTGCGGAAAAACATTCATCCAATCCGGCCAACTTGTGATCCATATGCGCACGCATACCGGAGAAAAACCTTATAAATGTCCAGTGGAGGGTTGTGGTAAGGGATTTACCTGTTCGAAGCAGCTAAAAGTTCACTCTCGAACGCATACGGGAGAGAAGCCCTATCATTGTGATATCTGCTTTCGCGATTTCGGTTACAATCATGTTCTAAAGCTGCACCGTGTACAGCATTACGGGTCCAAGTGCTACAAATGCACAATTTGCGATGAGACATTCAAGAGCAAGAAAGAAATGGAGGCGCACATCAAAGGTCATGCGAATGAAATGCCCGATGATGAGGAGAATCCCAGCGGAAGTAATCAGCAAACTCCTGGGTCTCCCAGCGCAGTGATGGTGAAACAGGCACCATTGTCTCCAAGCTCTCCATCGCCATCTTCAATTATTTTAGAGACTGATCAAAGCCGCGATAGTGGCGTCGCAATCTCCACCAGTAGTAGTGCTAACAATACTGGGAGTAGTAGCACCTCCCTGGATGAGATGCCACCTGAGATTCAAGCTGAAATTCATCAGAATCATCAACATAAACGAAACCAAAAGCAACAGCACCTACATCAACTACTTGAGGAACAACAACCTCGAGAAAAGGAAATGGCCTCCTATAGTAATGTCTACCATAGATACCAAGCGCGATCGGCATCACCAATGGACGAACAACAACCACATCCAACTCAGCTCATAGTGGTGCCACCATATGTCGGGAGACCAACGATTAATCCAGCGTTATTGGAAGCGGCCTCGTTAGCCAGTCGACGAGTGTTATTGGAGGAGGATAATCTAAAGGCAGCAAAAGGAATCAAAATAAACGATAATGATTCCAACTCAAGAGATACCAACGAACTGGACGAGGTGGTATCGAATTCAATGCGGCAGAACTATTTCGCTCCAGCACCAGTCGCTGAATTTAGGTGGGTTTTTAAATACAATCTTAAGTGAATCAATTTTTGATAAAACTTTTTCTATTTCAGATCCTCGCTCCCCGACAGCGATATAGTTCGTCAAGTCGAAGCCGCTATTGCTGGTGCTGGTCTATCACCACTACGTTCCGCATCAACTGAATCGCCAGAACGTTCTTCCTCGCCCGAAAGTGACCCTATGATGATGGCTGATCGTGATGTTATGACACTACCGCTACGCAAACGGAAACTTTACTTAAAAGACAACCAATCTACGAATGCTGAGGTACCCAAAGTCATGCGGATGAGTTCGGTAATTCAATTTGCTAAGGCATCGTAAGATTTTCAATAGAGCAGCGCTATAGTATAATAGAGAGGAAAGAGCATAGATTCGCAATAAATTAAGTTAACAGTCATGACGTCATTATGCATTCAATATAACCTAGAAATTGAAATATTTCTGGGTTATTTCATAAACAATCGTAAGCATTTCATGCTAAAATTCTAAAGAAAGATAATATAATTCGTTTGTTAATTGATTGAAAATGTATGTCGGGGGTAGTAAAATAAGGCTTTAATTGGAATCAAAAGTTAAAAAATATTCCGATCATCGGAATTGGCACTCTCGAATCGACGAGTTCTTTTTAAAATGCGAGTGAATTCGGTCGATTTTGCAAACAAAAAAATACTGGTTATTGCTCAATGGTTAAACTTTAAAATTGGGACACTTACTATAACCTTTTTGAACGGAAGGCGGGCGGGTCAAAGTGTCCTTTCTTTCCGAAGTACCAAACAATCTATCGAAATGTTCAAGTGAAAATTAATGGGCAGTTGGTTGTTGAAAACTATTGTTTATACTTCTGGATCCGCAGTTTAATGAGATCAGTCCAAAGAGTAAGTGTACTCGATAAAAAGACCTAAGAACAGTGCGTTAGCTAGAAACTGCAAAGTTCTGAGAGTCCACTGAGTTAAGTGAAATTAAAAGAATTGTGGATTTTTATGTCCTTTCTTATCTGACTTGTCCAGCTAAAAGTGCCATTAGTACTCACTGTCCGCAATGTGTGAAAAATTGAAAAATGGAGTGGGGGCAATATGAGAATTTAAATAATAATAGGGGAAGCCCAATGAACTATGACAAATCATATTTTTCTGATTTTTAACAGATAACAATTTTTGTATAAAGCTGCTTTTTAATAGCCTTCGAAATAGATTTCTTTAAAAATACAACACTGCCTATAAATCGATTGTCGATATTAGTAAAAGTGGTGTTACAGAAAGGGACTCTCCGCTCATATCTGCGTTTACTTTGATATCAAACACTTGAAAATATTCCTTTCAAACTGTCCTTCAAACTTACATACGGGGAAGTAAGGGAAAAATTAAGCAATTACTTTTTTGTTTGTGATTCTTATGACTTAATTATGTATGTAAACATTGCAATATGTGCCTGTTGCGAAGTTGTATTTAATGTGTTTTACATTTTTGGAATTGCCTACAGTAGTAACAATAAATATCATTCTCCGGCCATAAACTTTAATTTACTTTTGAAATTTTTTTGCCTATCATCCCCCAAATACATTTTCAACGATTATAATTACATAAATACCCTTCCACGTAACACAAGACTTGAATAAAAATATAAACAACAAAAAAACAAAAAATAACCACCATTTATAAAATTTTAAGAAACCCAACAATATTTTCTACGTTTGTAAGAATATTTAAGAAAAAAAAAAGAAAAAAAAACATCAAAAATAAAACCAAATGAATGCCATAAATTATATTTAGTCAATACATACATATTTATATAATATTTATACATTTTTTTAGATATTAAGAAAAAAAAATCAAAGCGAAAATGATTTTTATTTAATTTTGAAAACTTTAACGAAAACGTTCTGGTACAATTTTTAAATTAAGAAAAAATTACACCAACTTTTTTTTTCTATCTAAAAAAGCCTTGAAATAAATAAATAAAATAATAATTAGATGAATGAATAAAATGAGAAAAAAAAAAAAAACAAAAAAATTCTAAAACAATTAAAATACCTATATTAAAATAATTGTTCGTGTATTCTTAGCAAAATTTTACCAATTATTATTATTAAACGAATAATAATAATAATAATGTTAGAATGGAAGGATTTTTTACGCGCGATTTACAATACTATATATATATTATATATAAATGATTTAAAGAACGAGAAGAGAAGTAAATATTTAATAAAACAATTAAGTAACGATAAACGCAATTAACAGTACTGATTTCATTTTGTTCTTTTTTGTTCGGTAACTTATAATTTTTATAATTTTTCTTGTCAAAAAGAAAACAAATTAAGATCAAGATTCAAAGACTGTCTCAGGAGCATGACCCGATTAGCAAGAGGTTTTTATTTTATTTTATTTTTTCGGATCGAAAGCGTTAAGAATTTGTTAAATTTTTTATTTATAAAAATATCTATATGTTTGTAATTAAAATATTTTTTTTTAATAATCTTTATTTAGAATTAGGACCGCAGGTTATTGAATAACTTTGTATGTTTATTTGTTAAATTTATGATTATAAGTGTCATTATTTTCTGTTCGAACTTTTGAGCTTGAGTTGTCTTGTCATACTTAAACAAAAACAAAAAAATATTATTTTTAATTGTTTAGTTAAGTAAGTTTATTTTACGTATTAAGTTCATTTTATGTTAACGAATATTATTTTATATCACATACAAATCCATGCATACAAATACATAAAATGTTTATGACATACACTTTCAATTTTTTAGTTTTATTTCTTTGATGCTTTTTTTTTTTAAAAAATGGACATGTACAGAATTTCCAAAATTTCTGATCTGTTCAAAGACAGAAACGGTTTAATAAGAGACATGTGAATTACTCGTCTCGTTTTAAAATAGGGAAACAAACTTAAGCCGGGCTTAAATGCATTTTACTACCTACATCACAAATTTCGGATTTTATTTTCAATTTACGTATTTTTATGCACTATTTTTGAAAATATAATCAGGCCGTTTGAAGCCAAACCAATAGCATTGCAAAACGATTGGCGTCCAACAGCAGATTCAGTATTTTTTTCTAGTATATAGCAATGAGTGCTGTGGTAATTTGTTTGTTTTAATAGCTTTGCCATTGGTTTTCACCTATGTACATCGTTAAAATAAAACAACATCGTGTTGAGCTCTTAAAAAACACGACGATAAAATGCATTTATTCCTCGGTAATAACCAATTAATGGATGGAAGCAAATAATAATAAGAAAAAAAGAAATCCTCTGTTGCACTAATCTTATCCAACGAAAATGTTACCGCGACAAGATTAACGCCCATCATTTCTTAAAGACGTTAATCCAAAAAATATAATTTTTTAACGATTGTCCTAGTTTTTTTGATACAATAAATAAGTTAACTATTTGTTATTTAGGGTCACTCATTTATTCATTATCATCCATTGCAAAACACATACATATGTACGGATATATTCACCTAAGAAAAAACAGTTTAACAACTGAATAACCTAATTTCATAGACTGCTAGAAATAACTACATTTAAAAAAAAAATAAAACGAAAAAGAAAATAATAATTGTGCAAGAACACTATAAATAAAGAACGTATTTCTCTTAAGAAATAAACAAATTAAAACTTATTCGATTGGTAATAGAATTGATTGCAGAGTTAAGTTTACTTTGACATAATACTTTTTTTTTGTTTTTTTGTACTCTTATGACCGGTGTGGCATTTTACCAACAGAAAAAAAGCTTTTTGTAAGTTTTCATATAAATGATAATAATAAATCTAATATTCTATATACAAATTATATAAAACAGTGTTGTTATTTAAGCCGACTTAAGAGTTGTAAAGATTAGTTTAAGAGAAACCTACGCCCAGCTGCGATAACAGATCCGACGTAGTCTGAAAAGTTTACAGAAAGTCTCCGACTTTGGCTTGAATTTTAATCGTAGAATACTAAGAAGAGGAGGAGATTGCTTGGTAGAGGCAAGCAAATGTCGAACCAGAGACTAGACGTTACTATCAACGAATGATCGAGTACCAACTAAGAGTGAATTTCAGGATCGAGACACTATCATAACAACCATACCAGAACTGACTAAGTATCAACTACAGATAGACAGATTGGTTATAGGGGTGTATGCACATTGTGACCTTTGTAGATCCCTCGACTTAGAGCTCTAGTCGAAACTTGACTTAGAGCACCTTCTCCAGTCCAATTTTTTTGATGAATCGGAGTACCTGGGGTGGATGTAATCTGACAATTTTCAGCCATTCTTGTGTTTCTTTCTTTTGTGGATCAGTGCTCCACATTCCTTTAGAAGGTGCCCTGGGTTTTCCTCAACATCTCCGCCAAATCTGAAGTCTCCGCGTTGCTCAAGTATCAACTATAGACTTAGTAGTATCTGGACTAAAAAGATCAAGGCACAGTTGTTGAAAGGCAGATCAAATAAGCAAGTTTTTTTTGCCCTTCAAACAGAACTACTTGAAAAATTTCAGATGGAAAATAAATCACACCCAGATTCTCTTATTTAGAAAAACATCGTTTGCACATGAAAGCAAAAATGCATGGTCACAGGTACGTGGAATGTGCATACCTACATCATTGTTTGTTTTTAAGAAATTTCTATTTCAACCCCGACAAACTAGGTAAACGAATTGTAACACTGATCTTGCACACAACAAAATAAAAAAAGACACCCTGATCTTCGACAACATATTTCCTGTGATCCTATGTACCTTCCATCATTTCCCTTCGCAGGCATTCAATCCACATGAATGGACAATAGATGCATTTACAAACAGTTTATTTTCTTGTTTCATTATATTACTGAAAGTACAGGCACCTACATGTTGCATTATCGGGAGGTATTCAGGGTTGCAAATATACTGCGCTGTCTGTGTAAACACTGAATGAAAACAATTGTAACCACTTGTGACCGAAACAACATATTTCGGGCAGATGTACTACATGATCCAAGGCATGGAAAACAAATGAACTGCGAAAAGAAAGTCGTTGGCGATCACTCCTATTTGCGCAAATATTTTAAATATAACTTTTGCCATTGAAGTATGTACACAAGTGCATATTTTAAACGACATATTTTTCATAGCAAAAGTTTTTACACCCATGAGCATAAAAATCTATTGTGAACCTGTCTTTAGAAGAAAATAGTTCGCTGAAATCCAAGGCTTAGGGATATAAAAAACACGGCAGATTTGTTGATGACAATTTCACTTAAATGCACGAAGTGCTAGACTAAATGCTGCAGCCCCAGCGAAGTTTTTGGAAATAACGAATAGAATCTTGAATGACACCTCAAATTTGACTTTAATTTAGCTTCTAGATGCGATTGAAAAGACATTCCCTCATATTGGCGTAACTTAGAACGGCGTTTGGGTAATGTTTGCACATTTAATCTGAATTCAGACTGATTGTAGACTTGTGGCTTTAGTATAGATACGACCGTGGTAGATATATATTTCGTAGAACTTAATAGAATGCCTACCTAAAAACGAGGTATTTAAGCGTCCGACTTAGCTAACCGACAGCTACCAAAATGTTAACAGCAATTCAAATGTTGAACCAATGGACATCTACAGACACCTTGCGGCGTTGTGCTTGCATCTTAGATTGGCCTCTCTGGAGAAGAAATATCTAAATGGGTTGAAGAGTAATTTAATTACTATCATCCGAAGATTCTTAATTCTGCAATTTTTATACGATGATGAACTGTAGGTTTACGCTAAAGATTTTTATATTTTTACTATTGACATATTCATTCCCTACCTTCGTTTCCTAGCACTAAAGACGATATCGTGAAATGTAGAGACTTTTTGTAAAATTTTGCACTACGAATGTAAAACAACTGCTTAGGACCAAACTACGTTAGTATCTCTAGTGTCTTCCTTCTCGTGTTGTGAACTAATGTTTATAAAGACATCCAATCCCGTTAGTGGACAGTAAAATTAAATAAAAACTACTAAAATTACAATAACCACTAAATTAACTTCGGTACATCATTATAAAATATCTACACGCTCTGAAATTATCACCATTCTTCATTCGCCCATTTTCCTAATTAAAACACCGATTTAATCACCTTCCCTCTTCAACCCTATCGCCTAATAAAACACCTCTAATTAATTAATTAAAGCTCAACAATTATCCCTTCTGCGACTAAGCACAATTTCTCCACAGATAGCAATTAGTTTATTAGCGTTGCATTAACGAAATCATCAGGTAAAACAGTAGAAGATTAAATGCTATATGTAGATAGGATATCCAGATTTTATATGCCTTAAGCAGGCTATTTTTTCCCTCTTCCCCTCCAGGAAATACTCGTATCTACATTATATCTCCCGCGATTGGATTTTTTTTTCTTTTTTGGTAAATAAGGGGACGACAAAGAACATATTTCAAGAAAACTCCTTCATAAAATTTAATAAATGGCAATGCCAAGTCTAACAATGTATCTAACGCGCTCGCGGTGGCTTAATAGCAATTTCCCAAGTAACATTCTAGTGGGAGTGGCAGGGTAAATCGTTCAAAATTCCCCTCCTTCGGCAGTTTTCCTTTTTGGTTGGATTTTCTTCGTATTTTTCTTTGACTATGGAAAAGTTCATTGACCTGCGGAAGTTGAAACTTTCACTTGCGATTTTCCGTTTTTCGGGTGTAAGCTCATTTTCAGTTGGGGGAGGAAAAGAACGGAATTCGAAAGCAAAAAGAAAATGAGAGTGAAATATACAGGTTATGTGTTAAGGAAGGGATGGCCTTTTTCAGACCAGCAAGGAATACATCCAAATTAAGGGTGGAAGAGTGGCATATCCTGTAGCGATTTTTGGTGGGGTTTTTCCGAAGTCATGTTACATATGTATATGTGCATGATTGTCAAATTGTTTTTGTCATGCACACACAATAATTTTGGGGGTACCTTGCAGGGAATAAACAAGTTTAATTTGATTAAATATATGGGCAATGGGATTTAAAATTAAAAAAGGCAAATAGTCTGCTATATATGCATGTATTTCTATTTGCAAAAAAGGCTAAGAATATTTAAGTACAACCCAAAACCTTAGTGTGCTTACTTTGATCCTATCGTTGTACATACTCGTAGTTGGTATTAAAATAGGCAAACCTGCTGACAACAAAAGCAAGCATACTTGAAACAAGTCTTATCAATTGGAATAGGTACAAAGAATCCTTAGCTGTTGTCATATTACCCGCGGTAGAGGTTCCAGTAAACATTTTGTGAGAATTTGAGAATGATATGTACTACTGACTGACTGCAACTGATCGAAGGAAAGCAAAGTATGTAAGTGCAAAAATTTAAGACTATGAAACGGTTACACTTACGTATAGCTACTGTAGAATAACTCACTCACTTTTGAAGGTGTAATGTAAGTATGTATGTATTCATTTTCGTACATTATGGTGGCGGTAAAGTGGAAGAATGCAATTCTGCTTGACCTCTGTGTAATATAACTTTTGTTCCAAATGTTTCATAATGTTTATTTGATGAAAAACTCATAGTTGGGAGCATTGAAATTGATCATCGGATACCTCTTAACTGCGATCGTTTTGAGAAAAATTTCTTAAAAGATTGCACCATGGCAAACAAAGTTGTAGCTACCTGGACCACATTCAAGACTTCTAAACTGCATCCTAACCTTGATGGTTTTATAAAATAAAAATGCGCGCAGTTGCAGTCTATGCGAATTGTCAGTATTTCAACCACCAACCAACACTGAACTACAAACTTTTTTCTTTTCTCTTGTGACTTAATCGAAAACGAAAAAAAAAGCAACATGAATTGTCTAAAAAAGGATCCAACATCACTTGCCGATGAAATATTCCACGTACCATTGTAGAGAAAACAAAGTGAAAATATTTAATTATTGACTTTATAAAGGTCTTATGGCTGCTAACCGACAAAAAAAGACAACTAACTCTGAGGATTTTTCATTTCGGTAGCAACTAGGGTTAGGTAAAAATCCATGGTCTGCAGAGGTTCCAAATATAAAAGAGGACACTGGCCACTCCCAGTGTCTATGTTGTTACCAAGGTACATG
This sequence comes from Blera fallax, assembly GCA_946965025.1. Lineage (NCBI taxonomy): Eukaryota > Metazoa > Arthropoda > Insecta > Diptera > Syrphidae > Blera > Blera fallax. Next base: position 4,131,335 of record OX337247.1, on the reverse strand, counting down.
TCGCTGCACATCAGTTCCGAATGAGAAAATACAACCGGCGTTCTGTTTTATAGTCGGGGAATCTTTCAGAAATATGTACAATAAGATATGTAAGTAAAATATGTTTTGTTTGAACCTGCAAACCATTCGAAAGCAAAAGTGACGGGACTTTTGTCAATTTTTTCTAAGCCATTCAAAAGAAAACATGAAATAACAACTGGAATCTCTGAAATATGCCTGCCTACATAATTTACGAATCAAATTCAAATAAACACAATAAAGAAAACAATTTTTTGATCAACCTAACTTTCAGTCCATTTTGCAAATGTCTAATAACAGTTCGTGTTCTAACCTGTCTGACCTATAAAATATTTTCATGATTTGTGCCCAATTTAGGCTACTCACTTATTGTTTTCCATAGTATTTTCAAGCGGATGAAGCTGCTATTCACTTTAATAACAAATTTTCACAAACACAACAATTTATTTTAAGTAATTTTAACACTTTTTAAGAAACAACTCAAAATTCAAACAAACCACACAATTTTCACTCACAAATGTCGTCGCCTGGTATCGCCATCTATAATTGAGTTGTAGTATCGCTTTTATTTTCCCTTTGTCACCACCACAACTCTTACAAGCGTAACATTTTCATGTTATTTGTGAATTTTACTATTGAGAAATTTCTTAAAAGATGGCGAACGAAGTTGCAGCTACCTGGAACATTTAAGACTTCTAACAATTTACACCTTGATGGTGGTTATTTACCCATTTCTCTCATTTGGGAGCTCCGTAATCGTTAAAATCTCTTATCACTACAAGGCAATTCTGGATTTTTCTTATCTTCTTGTTCTCTTTTGGGAGCTCTGGTGTAATCACCACCACTTTAAGGTCCTGCAACAAGGCAATTCTGGATGCAGAAAATAGTGCTTAGTGCTTTTTTAAATTTCGGGTTTTCTCGAAATGTTGGAAAATAATTATTAAAAATAACAATAATTAATTGCAATCGTTTGAGAGAAATTTCTTTAAAGATTGCAAACAAAGTTGCAGCTTACTGGACCACATTTAAGACTGTCTGAATTGTCTAAGAAAAGATGCAATCTTTGATAAATAAATTAATTCTAAAATGTTTTTTACACTTCCTATTTGATGCATTATATAAATTAAATAATTAAATAATAATTAAATAAATACATTAATAAAGAAATGTTTTGTATAGTTTGCACACTTTTTATAATGAAACAAGTTAACCAAACGCACCCTAATTTTCCTTTGTGCGAACAGCGTAGTCATCCCTGTTGTATTCACCGTTACGTTTTCCATTCGGCCATTATTTTCACGATCTCTTTGCGGACGGACTGATTTTTCCAGCTACTGGTTTCAACGTGTTCTTGCTTTGTCTTATTTAAAGGCGAATTAATAGTTTTTTCTTAACTTGGAATTGCAATTAAAAAAGTGATTGGCAATTAGTTTTTGCTATTTGGTGTAAAAGTGCGCATTCCACGAAATATCTAGGCTTTCAAGCATACATACATATAATATTTTAATTTTCGTGTGAAGTACATAAGGACTTGGTGAGTTATTTGTTTAAAACGATTTGAAACTGTTCAATAGTCAATTGGAGTTGTGTTATCTATGATAAACGATTCTATTGTTTGTTTGCATGATTGAAGCTCCGTTATGTCGACGATGTGCAGAACTCGCGTGGCAACGCCAAGGGTTGTTTTCTAAAATGTGGCACTAAGTTGCCAGTCGCGTGCATCATTTTAGCGACGCCATCAGCTTGCTGCCAATTGTTTCCTACTTATTAAAATATGTACATATGTACATGTATAGTAAATGTTAATCACTGGCGTCGAATATTTTTCCCGAACTCCTACACTCCACGTGGCAGCTAAAAGCGTTGATAAGAACTATGCTTTGGACACGTTTCAGCAGATTAATTGTTTAACTTGATTCCGAAAAAGCGACCTATGATTCTTCAATCCTTTTCTGTCTAGGGTGTGAAGGGGTATGTTCCTTGTCCTCTTGTTAGTCTCAATTTTCTTGACGATGCGTAAGTCAGCTTCTTCCTATGCTAATGAATTGACAAGTTCCTTGTTCTCTTATTAGTCTCAATTTTCTTGAAGGTGCGTGAGTTAGCTCCTTCCTATAGAATCATTGATAACGACCCACTTTTATTCCGGAATGTGTTAGTGAACTCATTTGCTTTACTGGTGAGGCAGTTATCGACCTTTTCATGGCTCAATCTACTACAATTCCAACAGAGGCATGTGTTGCTGTAGAGCTTTTTGCTTGAAGTACCAATATACTCGTGGTATTTAGACAATAATTAACAAAATTCTGCCTTCAGTACGAGGCTGGTCCAAAAATGATTAACCGACTACGGCAATCCAATTTGGTACTATTACCACGCCAGTAGCATAGATTAAAGAAAGACATTCTCGAATGGTAGGCTTCATGGTTGTCAAGAGGGGTTTTACAGAGATGCCTTAAATTAACATCACTTAGCTTACAACTCAGCAAGTTTGGTGTGTTCACTTTAGTAATAGGCTATTTCTTGAAGCAAATTCTACGACCGTGTTGAGTGGTTAAAAAACAAGGATGTAGACTTATTCAATCAAATTCAATTTTTAGACAGTTGGGAGGGCTATTTTGATTCTAAAAATTTCACTCCCTAAATTTAAAGGCGCATGCTCCACCGGCATCCGAAATCACATCGATTTCGAATAACCAGCGCAATGCTATTCATGGTATTTCAAGATCAATACTTAACGTAGCCCAACAACCCAATATGCTTAAGCTTAACGGTACAGATTTATTGTCAGACGGGTAGTGGGGAAATTTCAGAAGATATTTGCTCCCTTGTGTAGTATCAAATTTTCCATCATGAAATTCACCTCAAGTTAGATTCAAAGAGTAACAACATAAATCTGCTGTAGAATACGTAGGTACTTGCTTTCTTATTTTATAAGAATGAAAACTTGTACGCATATATACATATGTATGTACACATGTACATAGGTAGGTTAGGTTAGGTTAGTGGGTTGACGGGCGCAAAAGAATTCTGCATCCGTCACACTTAGATCAATGTAGATCCATTGTGATGCCCTAGGGGTTTAAAAACCACCCATACTCTAGAACCTATAAGCAAACTATGAATTTTGAAGCCATCCCGAGGCGTTTATAAATTTGTGCAAGTCGTACATAGGTAACTACTGACTACCTTCACGTGCTGTAAAGCAGGAACTTTAATTCTATTCGCCAAAACGAGTTGTAGCAGATTAGTTAAATTCATTTGGTTAAATAAGACAGATCTCACTGCTATAATCAGGTACTAATCCTGAGACCCGCGTGCTTTGTTTTTAAGGAAGAACAAAGCAATATTGCCCTCAAAAATGATAAAAAAAAAGAAAAAATAACATACATAAGTATGTATGTACCATTTTGAGCTTATGTACGACGGATTGCAACAGAAACCGACTTCTGTCTCGCTGTCCCCATTGTTAAGGATGACTATGTGTCTGTTAAAAACACGAAATGAGTTTGATTAGTCTCTTAATGGGTACAGAAGTGCAAATAATGGAAATAATGCCATTGTCCACAGCTCTGGTTGTATTCCTAGCTGAAGAGACGTGCCCTTAGAACAGATTCACTGAGGAGAATTCAATTTCGTTTCTTGAGATCCGATAGATCCGACTGATGAGATGTTTTCTATTAAATTATCATTGTCTATTGTCAGCTATCACCACCACCAATTATTCGTATTTTTTTTATCTGACTATTCCATGAGAATGCTTCTCCTATTCGGAAAACAAGTAGAATTTCTGAACACGTTTTTTTCGGAGTCGTCGACCACTATACATCTCTCTCTTGGCAAATTTGCTTTGACGTTTCTTAGAATCGCAAACAAATTTGCCGACTAAAGAGGGGGCTAAGTTGGTTGAAAAATCAAATATCCCGGCAACCGTAGGTTATCTCCCCTTCTCCTCAAAGTAAAAGACAAAACGTAGCAACACATCCCTAACTAGACCGCATCTCTTGCTAACCCAAAGCCGAGATCTCGTGTTTCTCTTGTGGACTACAGTGTACAAATGTGCGCGGTGTTTGATTTCCGCGAGTCTGCGTAGGGAAAAAAATAAACGGATTCTTTTTTTTTATGTATGGTTGAGTAACCCAAGCTTAATTTGCTGACACGCCGAACAATGTTTTATTCTTCCGTAGGAATGGCTGACGAGTGGGACGAAGTAGAGCAGGTAAGCGTTGTTTAGTTCTTTATTTTATTTTAGTTATTGTCAGACGGGAATAATTGTTTTCGTTTAAATAATTATGGCCAATATGGCTAATCATGTATGGTAGAATGGAATATTAAAGTTGTAACTTGCATTTAGGAGGAGACTGCCGGTAAAGCATTTGGCGGGAATAGAGATTATTCCTCCAATGAAGGAAACACGAATGGAGAACAGACGGGCTGGACTCCTGATGACTATTCAAATGGTGACAGCTACGAGAATGGTAGTGGTGGTGGTGGCTATGGAGATAACTATGGAGGACAGAGCAGAGGTCGAGGACGTGGTCGTGGAGGAGGTAAGGGCACGCACTAGTCTTCTAAGGATAAATGTAGTTATTAAAATTTGCTTATAGGAAGAGGAAGAGGAGGCGGCCGGTATAATGGCGAAAGAAGATACGAAAATGGCGACGGTGATGGCGATGGGGACGGCAATGGAGGAGGTTCAAATGGTAGAAGAAGGACACACGTGGTCGGGACTAAAACTATACTATTTCTCTAATTAGATTACGGTGGCGGGGACGATCGCCGGACTGGAGGACGTGGTCGAGGCCGTGGTCGTGGTGGTCGCGGTGGTGGAGGCCGAGGTAGACGGGATGGCGATAATGGTTACAGCTCTGAGTTCAACAATAACAAAGATGAAACTACCGAAGATGGTAAGTTGATAGATCCCTGTATGTCAAGAATCCATTCATTTAACAACTGCACCTTACAGGAGAGCCTCAAAAACCACGAGAATTCTACATACCACCTGAGCCAACAGATAATGAAGATGAAATGTTCAATAGTGGCATTTCCACTGGAATTAATTTTGCTAAATATGAAAAGATTCCTGTGAAGGTATGTATCCTACTGAATGTGTAAATCTGTCCTAAACTCGTCTTCTTTTCCTAGGTCTCAGGTGAAAACGTTCCTCCAGCGTTTACTTCCTTCGAAGAATCCGGTCTCCGAGGTTTAATTCTGGATAACATCCGCAAATCTGGGTACAAAGTACCCACTCCTATACAAAAAACCTCAATTCCTGTAGTTTTGGATAAACGTGATCTCATGGCATGCGCGCAGACTGGTTCTGGAAAAACTGTAGGTGAAAAATAACTAACGTGTGTCTGGTATTCATTTCTGTGAAAATCTTAATAGGCCGCATTCCTCTTGCCAATTATCCATGGTTTGTTGTCAGAAGGAACAGATCTCTCTATAGGCAAACCTCAAGCCTTGATTGTCTCACCTACTAGGGAACTGAGTATTCAAGTAAACATAATTCTCAATTGCCTGGTAACTTTAATTGCATCCATTTGTCTTCTCTAGATCTTCAGTGAAGCAAGAAAGTTTGCTCTAGGATCGTATCTCAAGATAAGCATTGTATATGGTGGAACATCATCTAAGCACCAGGGAGAGAATATCGCGGTTAGTATTAGTAAAGAAAAAGTAATTTTAAAAATATTCTATGGATGTTCCTTTACTTTGTATAGAAAGGGTGCCACATTCTCATCGCCACACCAGGTCGTCTTCTTGACTTTGTAGAAAAAGGCTTCATTACTTTTGAGGACACTCGTTTTGTTGTCCTTGATGAAGCTGATCGAATGCTTGATATGGGTTTCATGGATTCGGTAAACAAAATTATGAATCATCCAACCATTCGCCCCATGGAAGAACGTCAGACTTTGATGTTTTCGGCAACGTTCCCTGAGGAGATACAACGATTGGCTGGTCAGTTTTTGAATAACTACATATTTGTGGCGGTTGGAGTTGTTGGTGGCGCCTGTTCGGATGTAAAACAAAAGATTTATGAGGTTTCGAAGTTCCAAAAAAGGGCCAAGTTGTTGGTGAGTAGCAGAGAAAATGAAACAAAGAAATTGTATAATGCTAACTTGGTGAGTCTCTAGGAAATCCTTAATGAAAGTCCCGATGGAACGATTGTCTTTGTGGAAACGAAGCGTGGTGCTGATTTCTTGGCATCCCTTCTCTCGGAAACTGAGTTTCCAACCACTTCTATTCATGGTGATCGTTTGCAGAGTCAGCGAGAGATGGCGTTGAGAGATTTCAAGACTGGAAAAATGAAGGTGCTTATTGCCACATCGGTAGCAGCTAGAGGACTTGGTAATAATATAGAATTTGTTTCCCTTTTAAACATTTATTAGTTGAAACTGCTTTCAGATATTAAAAACGTTTCTCATGTCATTAACTACGACTTGCCAAAGAGCATCGATGAATACGTGCATCGGATTGGTCGAACCGGCCGTGTAGGCAACGATGGTAAAGCAACTAGTTTCTTTGATCCCGATCAGGATAGTGCTTTGGCTGCAGACTTAATGAAGATTCTTAAATTGGCCGATCAAGAAGTGCCGGACTTCTTGCAGAATTGCAGTGGAGGCGGTGGCGGTGGTAACTTTGGAAACAAATTTGGCGGCAAGGACTTCCGTAATATGAAGGTAGTAATGCAGAATTTATTTCCTTTTTGCATCTCAAGACAATTTTCTTAATTTTCAGGGAAGTGATCACTTTGTAACGACTAGTGCACCGGCTCCTCTGGAAGAAGAGGAAGATTGGGAAGCTTAAAGCTTAACCCAAGAATATTTTTTTGTTTTGACAACCCAGAATTAAGTGTGGTTTAACTATTTTTTTTATATAATCTATGTTTACTATTGAACTTGAAGTTGTTGAGTTGTTTTTCTTTTTATTGGCTGAAGACCAGTGATTTTTGATTTGATTTACGCCGTACTAACTAACTATTGTTTTGTACGCTTAACAGTTTAATATGTACATATTTAAGTTTTTAACTTCTATGAATAGAATCCAAGTTAAGACCTCTACAATTTACTACGAATGTGAAGTAAATACGAGGTAAAATAAAATAAACATTTGAAATGTAGTTGCAAACTTTCATTACTTAAAGTTTTCTAGAGAACGACAGAAGGAAACGACAATAGAATCGGACTGGATTTCTATTTCGTCTTCAATCGACGAGTAGAAGGCTTATTTCGCTTGTCGCTAACACGATTATTAGACCATGAGTGAAAGTCAAAGGTATTAAATATTCTGATAGGCATGCCAACAGACGTTTATATCGGCTATTAAAATTGCAAACCTTATGGTCTCTGTAGCAATTTTCGAGAAATCATTATGAGTATCAATCCGGATTATGTTTATGGATCTAGCGAGTATCTTAAAACATTATGGAATGTGAATATGTACACCAGAGAATTGGCATTAAATTCAAGATAATGAGCATAGCTTAAAAGGAAAAGTATTATGGAAACCGCACTAATCAAACCAATTGATTGGATTGGGTGAAAATGCCCTTGAGGAAATCTGACAACCATACCTTTGTGATGAGTGAACGATCTACTTGCTTCTAACATGTTAACATGTGTGCCTTTGCTTAATGTACATATAAAAACCCTGCACGGTGTAAGTCTTCGCAGTGAAGTGTATAATATGTGAATCTAATCGTAAGCATTCTTCTACTCAGCCCACTCAAGAAGACAAAGCAGATATTGGAGCAGTCTTGGTCAGTTGCACAAACCTTAGTTAAAACCGTTTTATAAAAAGAAAGTAAGGAGGTACTACGTCAAACTTTTATGGAAAGTTTATGAAAATTGGATGAATGATCCTTGGAGTCTTTGAGAAAAAAGTCGTTGGTTGAACTTTCATTCTATCTGCGTTAACGGGCATTGAGAAAATAGTAAATCGAACGAGCTCAAGTGATGTTCGTTGCGCGATTGTAAATAGCTGGTCTAAGCGAAGGTATAGTGTTGCCCCAAATAAAGTTGTGTACACCAAGTGAACTCTGATGAAGGAGAAGAAACAAATGGGGAGTGCAGTGGCTTGGAGTACAATCGCTGTACAGAAACATCTTAAATTTGATATAACATGTGTATTTAATATGATTTCACATATTCAGATTCAGGCAAAAGCTGGACTCACTCCATTAATCAATCGTACAGTTAATAATGAGAACGTTTTTTTTTTAAATTTAAATATATGTATGTACCTTTCCTCCAACTGAAGACACAAACCATTTGAGCTTGAACGATTCGTTTTCGTTGAATTAACTTGCAACCCTTCGTCAAATAGGGGATGAAAAAAATCAATACGCAACTTATATCCAAATCCGAAGAAGAACTGTCAGTCTGACTTCATCATTCGAAATGTTAACTTCGTTCAATTCTTGCGTCGGTCTCAGTACTGCTATAACTGTATCTTTTCCCCTTTCTACCTCTTCCGCCTTCCATTCAAGTCCTAAAGGTTAAGTGCATAGTTTCTTCATTTTTCCCTAAACCGAAACAAGACAAAGTGAGTCCCAACTCCGGCAACCCATTGGCAAAAAAGCAACTAAGCTGTAGTGCGATTAAGGACATTCAACGGCAACGAACTTTTTTTTCCCATTTGTTTCCTTCCAAGGCTCCAACGCACCGCTTCGAGTAGAATTAAAAATGCAGTTTGTGTTTTTATTTTTATTTTTTATGGATAAGCAAATAAGTGCAAAGAGTAAATAAAAGTGGAAAAGGACATCATAGACTCTCATAACAAAACAAACAAAAAGAAACCAAATCGAAATCCTTAATTTAGTGCCTGTACAAGCCCCTTTTACATAATAGCCTCTCGTGCGGAGATAGAAGGCAAAAAGAGATCCTAGTGATTTCACTAACCTTTTCCACAGAAAGGATCTGTGAGCGTTCATCTTTCGTAAAATGTATTAAGTGCTCCAAAATAAGAAAATAAAATAAAATAAATAAAATGAATAAAAGTTCTGAAAATTTAATTCACGGTGGTACCACAGGTACAGCTGCAGGTGAATTATCTTCAGAAAGGCAATCTTCCGAGGACGTACATGAATCAGATGCCGGCTTGGAGGACTTCACAGACGACACAAACAACTTTGAATCGAACCTTCGTAGGCGTAAAGGGAAAATAATATCGTGTGCCAAAGAGACGATTGAAAATGGTGAGTACGCCAGCAATAAGAACTGCGGGTGGGGCTGGGTGGCAACATGTCAAATGGGGTGAAAAATTATATTAACTCAGGGGGGGGTAGTAGGGTTTGTGTACAGCTCTACAGCGTGGAGGCATTCAAAATCATTAGGACAAGAGAAACGCAGAGAGAGTGAAAAAGAGAAACAGAGAGGGTTGGTATGGTTATGCAATGGAATCCCCCTCTCAGTATTTAAAAAAAAAAAAATTGAACTATCCAGGGTGGTAAAAATGAGTTTTCTCTCAAATGACACTTCGTTTGTATAAAAAGTAATAATGCAGTCACTGTCGCGACCAAAGCAATTGTGATGAAGCTCTTACCACCCTATAAACTAAACTGGGTCCGTCCATGAGACTAACCATCAATTATTTACAAATGAAAGACAAATAAACAAAGTAATATGAAGAGGAAATGTCCCCAGTTTGAGATATCGATTACCAAGCAAAAGGAATTCTTTTTCGAGTAAGAGCACACCAAACGGCGACGGCTGGTGATTTGGGTTGCTTCTCATCCACCACCACTGTGGTTGCTAAACGCAATTACCAAGTGCTACACTCACCACCTTATGGTGTAAAATTGAAGAGGATTTAACTTGCTGTAGCCCTCTTCTACCCGCTTTAGGGTCTTGTTATGAAATTATCACGCGACGCGCAAAAAAATTAGTTCACAATCAAGCGTAGGGAATAATTACTATGTTGATGGTGCGGGTGATGGACACTATCGACGTGACCTGTTAATGCCATCATCGTTCGTTCTTATGGAAGTCTATCAAAAGACGATGAGGGCAGAGTTATGAGCAAATTGCTTATTTAGACAGGAATGTATTTTACGTACATACTCGTACGTTCAAATTTCTGGTCATGAATTGATAATGCAACCATGTGTGGCGCTTTATGGCATCGTTTGTAAGGTGCGATTGATTGATTTTACCGAACAGTTTTATCACCCCCACATTTGTAAAAGTTTACAGCAGCACCCGTCACCCATGAACAATAGCAATATTTGCATAGCAAGTGAATGTTAGGAAGACCATGGATTTGATAGGAAGTGACTGAGAACTGGGCTTAGATTTTGTCTATATTACCAGGGATTGATGGTATGAAGGAATCAAATTTTATAGGCTTCTTCATTTTAGTACATAGCTGTACCTAGTCACAATCATTTTCTAGTTACTATGTATGAATATATGTATGCACATCGTAAAAGAAGGAGAAATGCTGGACTCACCTGATCAAGGCATGGTTTGCATCATTGAGGATCTTCTGAAAATAGAAAAAATACAATCATTAGATAAAACAACCAAAGCTATCACCCCAAATGAATGTTGTTGTTAACAACGTCATATGTGTGAAGGACAAAGAGTAGAAAAAAAGTATTGCGAAGAAGCTTGGACTTTATTGCTTTCAGTGCCACTGATTATCACGTCTTTGTGATATCAATATTGGTTTGCTAATGAAAATATACGCGAAACAATATCTCTTGTGGTTGCACATTACCTTCCCATGCTCGGGGGTAGGATTTTATTAAGTTGTTGGTCTTGTGCAGGTATTTAGTCCTGAAATCTCCGTTTGCTTCAGGGAAAGATGTTTAGATAGAGTGTGTGCATGGCAGCTACTCTCAGACTAATGCACAAAATGAGTCTGTCTTTTGCAAAATCTTAGCTAGTATATACACAAATACTTGTAGGTCATTTTCAGTTTCCCCTGAAAAATAAACGAATAGGCTTTAGCCGGGCAGAGAGGTTCATCTTGATTGAGTCTATGGGTAACTACGAGTGAGAACAAATGGCCGTTGGAAAGCTGTTCTGAATTGTAAGGAGACTGGAGTAAAATACTAAACACAAAAGAGTTCCGGCTTTTTTTCAATATTTCAAGATCTTTGCTCCATTAAGTAGGTTGCTTCTTCTTTCTTAGTTTTTTTTCTATTTATTGCTTATAAGTATGCAAATATCTAGAAATATTTCAAGGATTCTCGTTTAAGATCTACATGTAAACGTTGCATGGTTGAAAATAGTTCCAAATTTATTAAACAGTTACTTCACCGTAGTTTGTGTCTTAATTTATTTCAGTAATCCTCGGAAATCGTTGGAAATGCGCCATATTCTACCGCCATCGAGTAAAATATCCAAATTGCAAGCTTTATTACCGTAATAAGTAGGATTCATGAATAATTATGTGACAACACCGGATAAACAAATCCACATAATTTATTTATGGCTGCAAATATACACGTAGCCAGATAGCCTTCAAAACATTTTTATCGCCTTTGCTTCCATCGAAAGGATATACTCGTATATTAGAGGAAATTTAACGGCACAGTTGATTCGTTGTTGCCTTATTCGCAAGCATCGTCATCGATCGATTCTTAATCTTTATATTTGCACTTGACCTGTGTTTATCGCCAAATATCCATTCAAGTCCTTGAAAGGATATAAACAAGTAGACTTGGAAGGCTCAATGGATAAGGTGCTTTCACACTTCGATTGTTGGTGAATTTCTTCCTTTTTGCACTAAGCCCCACTTGAGAGTGTAAATATGTGATAAGTCACGGAGGAAAGATTAATGGGATTCGAAGTAAAACAACACCTGCTTGATAGGTTTTCTCAAGTTAGTTTCCTTAATTTTTGTTTTACTATTTTGTTCAGTTTTGTGGTGAACAATATCAATATATGCCTACACCTCAAGCATAGGATGCACTAGTAGAAATGTTTAAAGTGTAACTTTAAATTTAATTTAATTTTTTTCGTTGTACAATTGAATATACCGCTGCATTCAGTTTCATTCGACCAAGTCATGCAGCAGAAAGTTGTAAAGTTGCGAAAAATCTTTCTTCACTTTTATTTCAATAAAAATAATGTAGTCAGGATACTACATTCTTTCTTTTTTTATCTTATCTGTCTGTGTGTGTGCAAAGAGAACTAGTTTCTGTAGAAAGGAAAGTCCTTTCGTGCAATTTGCTATCACACTTGGAGGCAGAGCCGTTTCACTTGCAGAAAAGTCAACTGAAATTAAATGGATGCCACAGGAATGCAATTCGTGACGATGGTTAATAGGGGACGCATGACACGGACCGATAAGGACGCGCTAAGAATACATTTCTCTGAACATGCTGTTATTCTCTTGTTACTCGTGAAGAGCCTTTTACCCTTTTAATTAGATGTGAGCAGTGAATGGGACATGACGATACGAGTAGAAGGTTTGTTGCCTCTAGAAATAGTAAAGGTTGGTGTTTGCCTTGCCCGACTCATTGTTGTTAAACTGACATTGTGAGTTCGAGAGACTGCCAATAGCTCTCAGGACAATTAAATAAATTTATTGAATATGTTGTTGTTCCAACTAGTGGGCTGAAATTTGCGAAGGATTCCAACATCCTAGTGCTACACAATATTTGGTAATTACATTATCAATAGGCTTTAACAAGAGAGTTCTATGCAAGAATGAGTAGTTCAAATCCGCACGAAGGATTATTGCTGCCATAAAATCTTTGAAGATTGCAAAGTGGCCATTAGTAGCCTTGTATTTTATGATAGCTTATTGCTCCACATAGTCTAAGCCAGTTCCATCGGCGATAATCTCTATGATTCTGGTGTTAGTTAGCATCTTCGTCTTTTCATTAATACAACATAATAAGCGGGTATAAAAATAGAACTCGGAAGCCTAGGTAAACACGTCAAGTGTATTGTGTTCCATCGCCAGCCATGACAACTAATATGGTACTTTTTCTCAAATCACACAGAGCAGAATTCAATCAAACGAGAAATATGTACGTGGGATAGCATCTATTTTTAACTTAGATACCAATAAGCTTCTTTCCGATACGAAAAGAAAACAACAATAGATCAACCTCGAGGATATATATGTCCTCCTTACAAAAATATTCTCCTCAACATACCACACTCAAAAAGGTAATAAATAGCATGCTGAGCTCTTGCCTAAATACATTTTTCCTCTCAATGTTGATATTTGCGGAAATCCTTTCTCAAATATTTGCACCTATCGGCAGGAGCCTATGAAAATACGAGAAAAAATAAATCAATCATCGTCACTCAAGCGTTTTTTTTTTTTGTTTTTTGAATATCCGTTGAGATTTCTCATTTTTGATTGGGGAGCAAGCCCGGCACATGTCAACCACATCATGCTCGTATGCCTATGTGTACATACATATATCTATAGAGTCAATTTCATAGGAGTAGTATAGTTCAGCGGGAGATTCTCATCATTCTGTGATAATGATGCGACAGGACCACAAATATACAGAGAGTGAGGTACTCTGTAAGACACATGTAAAACTTGTATGGGCGAGCCTCCCAATTCTTTCTGGCATCGGTCCAAATTTTGTGAATTTGCTATATTAAGGACCCAGTACTGGATGTTTCAAGACAAAGAGGGTGCCTCAGCCCATCCATGGTAATATATTACTCGAGCGGATGTAGTTTGTTCGGAAACATACCCCATCGACCAGCGTTAGTTGCATGCGATTTTCGGAAAGTAAATTTTGTTTTGGTTTAGTTTGGCTGATAATCGAAAAGTGTAACGTATTTGAGCCCGGCTGGGGTTGGCTGGGTGGGCTGGGGCGAAAATCAATAGTTAATTTAATAAAATGCAAGGAGCGTAATTGATGGAAATGTAATGGGGGTGAGTTGTGGTTCCAAGGATTATTATTCGATTTAATATGGGTTTAAATAAGGGATAGGGCAGCGAATGATATGCTGAACTCTATGTGGCTTTGCAAAGGTCAAACGTTAAATGTAATAAATTCAAGCGAGATTATCCTGTTGTTGGCCAGAATTTATTTGTATTTCATTTATACAATCTTTGTCAGCCTTATAAGTTGAGAGAGTGATTACATTTTTCATAGTAATGTAATTAAACACATTCAGTTAAACACTTTCAGTTCAAGTACAAGTACTAAGTCCCAGTCCATGGCCAAACCTAATGCCGATCACAAGACACGATAGAGTACCAAGATTTCATTACGTTGTGTTATCAAAAAGAACTGTTGAGCCCCTAGTAAGCGTTCGTACCGCAACAGAGCCAAGTGGTCCAGGGCCTAGCTTCTCGCGACAATTCGCGTTGTGCCTGTTATATTTAAATATACTTTATTTTCAAATACAACTAAATTTGAAGTCAAATTCCCTTGAGCAGTTAAACTTCGTCAATCAAAATTGTTCGCTTTAAAGAAAAGGGTTTGTGACTCGACTTAATAGTTAATTTCACTCTAGGCGATTACTAATTTAATAAATGTGGCACGTATTTGTGAATTTGGGTCGCATATACACATATGTACATACACTGCGTATGCGAAAGAATTCATCCCCTATCCTTCAAGAGGTATCACCATGGTTCCTGTAGGTGTATCTAACCACACGATGAAGACCTTCAAAATTAGTTTTTAAATTTCGTGCAGAAACGCGCACTTTCTTTGTCACAAAACATAATGGATACCAAAAAAAAAGAAGAGAAACACAATTCTGTTGCCACAGTAATGATGAGTTGAAGCACTTTTAAATGGGTTTCATTTCGTGCCATATTTTCTTGGCGCTGATGTCTCGGGAGAAATACTCGTGCAAACGTCATCAGGTTTAAAACGTATTCTCTATTTATTCATGAATACCCCAATCCTTTGGTTTTGAACCCTGATGTGGGTAAATAAAACAGGCTGACATTTAAGTTATTCCAGTGGGGTTATAATGATATGGCACGTTTCTCATGTTTTCTCCTTCTCGAAAAAAATTCCTTTCCATATTCATTGCATTCTCATAGCTACAAAACACAAACACAGATTATTATTAGCAGCACTTCGGCAGAAAATATTCTCATTTATGTACGAGTACGTCAAAAATGATAATAATTCCCTTTATTAGTCCGTTAAGAGTAAGTTGTTACACATTATGCGCAATTCATTACCAAGGCTATAAATAAATGATTGATTATTTATGAAGATGACTTCTAGCACTTGGAAATTAATGTTGTGCCCTCAGATACATGTACATGGTACATGTTTCTTATTGATGGAGTTATATTGACGGCATAGTTTTATAACATATGTAAGGAATATTTTTTTTATTAAATTACATTACAGTGAATACATCAGTCAATTGCTGCATAATGAGTTCATTTGATGCAAATCTTCAGGGAACAGTCATAACCCATGGTTGTACTCGATAATTAGGAACATTAAAAATGAATGGATATCTAGATGTGGCCCTATTTTTTAAGGTTCCTTCTAGAAATTATATTGTAAGATACAGGATTTGTGTATTCGTTGGGCGCCAATTGCGAAATATTCTACAAAAGGTCTCAGGAAAAAAAATTAACGCCTTGGGTTTGCAAGATAAAGTCATGAAATTACCTTGAATGAGAGTGAAAAAAGGCTGAAAATCATCATAGTTCTCTAGGCCCTTCATTGATTTAGTTTATTTCGTCCAACTAAGACTATATCCTTTGAAGTTATAAAGCCTACTGACAGTGCGAAAGGAATAGATGGAATAGAGAAGAGGGAATGAGGTGAGGTGCATATTAACTATGAATGTTCGCAGATTATAGTTTCCTATTTCTCTTATTTGTGCCCGAACGCAGGCTGAAAGGATGTGGGAGAATGCCGCGCATGTATCACCATGCAGTGTGGCTGTATAGAATAGCTCAACGAAAATGTATGCGGAGTAAATTTAAATGAACAATGTTATAAACCTTGAATACTATAACAAAAGCAGCTATGCAAAAGGGTCAAATCGACATATGCATGTACATTGACTGAGAAAAGTAATGGGAATTGAATTACTAGTTAAGTCAAGCAGTAGGGATGCTAAGCTCTAAATACCAGACGAAACAAAATCAATCTATTGAAATGAATTTCTCTTTTCCAACCACATTCATTACATAAGTGGAATACCCACGTTCAATGAAGCGACTCAGGTTTCTTATTATTTTTACACTCAGAACTCCCCTCACAAATTTCTGTCGTATGCCTAAAATTCCACATGCAAACTGAATATTGAATCTGTTGTTCGGTAGAGCAAAATAATAAAAAAAAACCTCTATCCTATGTTTATTTATCCGGTTTTCAGCAGACATCAGCAGTTGGCATCCCGCAGACACTCCTTAACGCACTTCTAGGTCGGATCCTACCAAATTTCAAATATTTACCAAACGACTGTGAACTTTTGTTACTTCAATCGATTTTCGCTTTACAGTTTTTTCTTTTACTTGATACTTTACTTTTAGCGGAAATGAGGGTGTGTTTCTTGAGTCTGTCAAATTGTGCACGAATTTACCCTCGATAAGGAGTTATCAAGTAAATTTGCATGCATCTTATCATTGAAAGACGATCTAAATGGGCTTGAAGTTCCTTCCGTTTTTTCTCTTAATAATTCATGCTGTCAAAAAGTTTCTGAAGTCGTATGATTTCAACCGAATGCATTAATTATGCCTTAAGGTGTGAATCAGTCTTAGTTCTGACACTTCTATTCATCGAACATATCATTATAACGTTGTTAGTCATTCTCAATTCCCTGCTGACATTAAGAACCCACGCACGCATGCAGACAAATAGTTACCCACTCCTTGACAGCTCTATTCATCATAATCATCATTCATTCTGGGAAGCCATGAGGAACTTATTATGATCGAAAAACCCCTCTAACCAAAACATTGATCCAATTTTGGTCTATATGGTTATACCGAACCGATATCTACGAAGGCATTTCATTCTTTCACTTTTGTGCCGAAATGTTTTGAAACGAAATGAAGGAAAATGAAAATTAAAATGTCTCGATGCTCCATTTGAAGTAATAAATCATGGGAAACGTCTTTTAGCCACTTAAGTGACTATTTGTCGGGGATAAGGGGGGGTGGAAACTTTTCATGTTTTATTCGACAGAATTCTGCGCCATTTTTTTACCATCCAATTTTGGTACAGTAAGAGGCAAAAGTGAAAGAACTGTATGTAAGCGTATTGGAGGAGTGTTCGAACCCATTGCATGGCATACAGATGGCTCAAGGATTGTGGTTCTCGACCCAACAGTAAAATTTCGACATGCATCAAAAACAATAAGTCTAAATCTGGTGGGTGTTGAAGGATAAGGTTCATAGATCCTGAAAGCATTTTTATCGAACTCGAACTGGTGTTCGATGGGAACTTTTTGGTTATAAAACCGACAGTATTCTGAAAGCTGAAGAGGTTTTCTGAAGTCCTTTCTGTTACTGCCGAGTCTGAACAGGATTAACTTTATTCGCGGAACTGAACGTGACGTCGAAAAGGAATCTCGGGAGATGGAATAGAGTAAGTTGGAGGTGAACGCGATGGCGGATAGGCGTGGTTGAAACCCTAAGAACCATAAAGGGACATAGGATTCAAGTAAGTAAGTAAGGAACTGAATAAGGACGTTGTCTAAGGCAGGGCGGAACCACGGAACATACTGTACTGTTTGAGCTGTGTTTATGGAGAATGTAAGGGTAACTCCAAGAGCTAGCGGATCTAATGTGGTAACAATAATAAAAATGCATGGGACTATTGGATAAATTTTTCAAAATGGTAACCAAACTGTTACGCGAGGAAAGGAAGTTTTGCTTGCTAGTCTGTTCGTTCTTATTCTACCTGTATCCGTTCCATGGACTGCAATCTAAGAAGCTGGATCTAATTTTTGGGATCCAAAAAAAAAAATGTTTATTTCATTCTAACCTCGAAATTCTCTATTTTTTGTTGTAATTTTTAGCAAATCCGTGAATGCATTTCGGCTGTTTGGAGCATTTTAAAACACTCAAAAGCAATTTCGAATGTGTACGCAAATGGAACTTAAGTCGATAGCCGACATAAAAATACATTTAATAAAACCGTGGGTTTACTTTTGATTTTGTCTGTAACACACACGTACTCATAAAATGGCGTCACTATCGCTCTAACTCGATAGAGGATATCGTGGCAACAAGGGAATGAAAACATGATTCTTTGGGGGAAATAGAACAGAAAAAGAGAAATGACATCAGACACAATGTCGAAACAGAATGTTCATTCATTACATACATACGTGTTTTTGAACGCGCAGACTATTTGACGAGCGTATTCCAATGAATTTCTATGAATCCTTGTCTAAGAATGTTTTTTTCTTACATTCGATGATTGCTTTGTGTTGATTGTCCCGTCGGGATGTCAGATGTCATTACTAATAATTGGCAAGCAATTGTGGTTGCAGAACAAATAAAAATACGACTGCAAAATATCGACAGAAAAGAAAAAAAAAATACACAATAATTCACGGATTTTATTTGTGTTCTCTATTCCGAAAAGGACACACTATAGGCAGAGAGGGTAAAAGCAAATCAAATTAGGTTTAATGACTTGGAATCCAATTGAGATTTTGTTTACGAGTCAGAATTTCAACATTTTAATTGTCAATTGGAAGTATGATTTGTTATCTTAACGGTGGGAGAAGGACATAGAACCGAGTAGCCGATGAGGTCTCCTTGAAATGAAATGAAAGTTGGATAGATACTAATATAATTTTTTACTGGATTTAGGAATGAGTATGACTATGGATTTTTTTTCTTAAATTGTACAATAATATATGTATGCATTCCTATACAAACAAATTGTTCTCAAAGGGTTAAAATTATGGGCCCTACAACTCAACCTCGAAAGAAGATACAGAAACTGTGACATAGCAATAGTGGGGCACTATCCACAAAAGACTGAAATACCTGGGCAAGTACCAATTATCAGATGATATGCCAACCATGGACCCGCTTCTCATTCTCAGTAGATTCTTAAAAGAAACTGGTTCGAAGAGAGACCTCTAAGGTAAACTGTTCTCGCCAAGGCCAAGCAAGATGTTATGACCCTCAAAGACAACTCCGAAGGAATTATAATGCGAGGGGAACTCTAACGAGGGAATCAACCTCTCCAAGGCGATAGCAGGGGGCACAAGTATCTTCTTTTTGTCATTTTTAAAACTTTTTTTCATGATCTTGAACACTCAAATTTAGCAAGTAGCTGACACTACATCACCGTCGTCGTCGTTTCCATATCATTCAGTATTCGATGACATTTCTAATGTCCTTACTCCCTTCGGGGCGCAATCAAATCAAACATATTTCTGTCGCAAAATTATCCACCCACACATTTCCTGTCAAAAGACGAATCTGAAGGAATGGAAAAATGGATTTCCATTCCATCCTTGAGTATCTTTCCGTTTTACACTTGATATGAGCATCCGGTGAGAAAAGGATAAAGGTGAACACATTGCCGATGGTGAAAACTCTTAAATCAAAGTTGATAACGGAAATCCATAAAATATCACTTGCTCCCAATTTAGGGGGATTATTTTGAAGGATAATATGATACCTATCAATTTATAGAGTATGGCTTTAAGAATGAATATCCTTTCCTCCCCATCCGCGTTATGAGAACTCTCAAGAGTTCTTTCGAACGATTAAACCGCAAGTCACTCAACAGTGAACATAATCATTGGATCCCATCAAGGTGACGACATACATATGTACATACATACATATGTACATTGTGTTAAGTGCTTAAATTTTTATGGACCCACCCTCAAAAGCTATTGAAGATTAATTGATGGGACAATGGAGGGTCATTTACTTCTAAATCCCCCATATAATTCCTGTTGAATGAGGGTTGTTGTACTACAAAAATATCAAAAAAAAGGACGAAACGACAAAAAGGAATATCAAATAATGTATACTTTGATGTCATCTCTTTTGTTGGGTACAGTTCAACAGAGATTGCATTCAGAGCCACTGTTAGTGTGCACTTTGTAGCGTTTCTCAGCAAACAACGGTAGAAAATTAAAAGAAAACCCACTTGACCCCTTGATATAATGTCACAGTATACATATGTACATATGTACATAGAAAATGTTGTGGGTTAAGATATCCGCAGAAGAGTAGGAGAAAGTCCTTTATTCTGCGTGTGTGTGTTAATTTCTTAAGCAAAGCGAATTTTTGTGCAAAATTTACGACTTATTTTTTCTGATTTTTTTTTTTGTCGTAAATGTCCTTGGACATAAAAATATCCGCCTGTCTTTTTCGTTTTAACTCCTGGACAATTAATCAACAATGAAAAAGTGGTGAAATAAAATAAGAAAACAAATTAATGACGTGTTTTCTGTGAGGTTGTTGTCATTCTTTAAATGGCAAAAGGAGAATCCTTGAAATACGAAACAAAGCAGATGGCGTTTGCCGTGCAATTTGATGTACATTTAAAGGATAATTTCGTGTTTGCGATTGTGTTATTTTTTTAGTAGTTTGTTTTAAGGAAAGTTAGTTTCGCCCCCAAGCTTGTGGTCGCATTATTTAAAATACCAGGAATCTGTATCTGTATTTGTCAAATGAGAGGATTTATTAGGAGGACCTACTGTCTTCTACAGTTTAAAGCCGAATCCGAAAGACCAATTGAGAATCATTTTCTTTTTGGACGTTTCTGGTGTTTTCTGGGATTTGAACTTTGCTCAGTAGGCCAACGTACTAACCATTGAGTCACTGGGCCCACTGGGATTCATACTGACTTAATTTATGTTTGTATCTTAAGAGGGAAACAGTTTGCATATAGGTTCATTAGAATTGCAACCAAACCTGGTCACATTTTTTTTCTTTATATTTCAAAATCGATTTGTCCTGCTCTTAAATTGAGACACTGATTTGGTAATTCCTATCCTATCAAGTTCTATAAATACCACCACTTCTATTACGGCTATTAATAAGTCTTTTCCATTTTAATTATTTCGTTTTAGCTTCCCGACAATTGCGTCGAAAGGTTCCCTACGCTGGACATTTAATGACACCACGTAGATTGTGGCTAAATAAAATCCCAACACAATGTGACGTTGTAATTGAGTTTCCAGGTAATAAAGTTTGTTGTGCCTTCTTCATTTTTATTGGCTTTTACGTGATTTTGCTTGGTCACAGAAGATGCTCCCGATGAGGCACTTCGATGGCTACTCGCACGTATCCGATCACAGCCACCGTCTGGCTTGGGATTGATAGCACAAGTGAAAGCACACGAGAGTACAAAACGTAATGCGTTTTATATTAGCGCTCCGACAAATATGTAAGCAGAGTGCATCATAATGAATTCGTTTGAAATTAAATTTAAAAAAATTTCTATTACAGCCTTTATAAAGCCGCCGAAGATGCCCGCCTTCCAAAGCGTCTACGAACCGATCTAGGAGGTGCCTTAAGAGAGTTCACTACACGCGAATCGCACTGTTTTTCACAAATGAAAAACGATGATGGTAGCACAACTTTATTTACTTCACAGGAGCGTCAATGGTTGGTGCTTCAAGTATTGCAGGGACTGCGTGCAGGTCAAAGCGATTTGGAGGCTTTACAAGGAAGAGCAGCAGTTGAAGAAGGACAGAGTATAGGTGAGTAAACTATAACTAGCTCCACCAATTTGCTAGATCAACAATTGGGTTGCAATGTAAGCTAACTTTAAGAGGAGCCAATTGATCATCATGTGTATACACTAGTTGACCAATTGGCGGACCGAATTCAGTATGCTCTGACGCGTGAGCATAATGAATTATTAAAGAATCTAACGTTAAATCGTTTAAAAAGGATGTGTGTGCGCTTCAAAACACAAGGCTTTTCCTTGACTTAAGTCATAGAATCTTACTTCTGTTTCATAAATCTAACTTTTGTGTAATTTTTTTCAGTTGCTGCCTGGCAAGAATTAGGTTTGATCACTCAGGTATTCCCACTGCATGAGACAAGTGCTTTAACAAATCTACAATCGAGTTGGGTGAAGCAAATCTTTGCTCCACAGCCTTTAGGTAAGTTCAAAGTCTGTTACGTTTTACACTGACACTCACACTCACTAACAAACTGCAGACGACATTGCTGAATATTTTGGTGTCAAGGTGGCATTATATTTTGCCTGGCTTGGCCATTACACTTGTGCCCTGGGAGTGCCTGCAGTATTTGGAACCATCCTCTATGCCATTTTATGGGGTAAGGGTCAAACCGCACAGGATATGGGTCATGTGGTGTTCTCGTTATTCAACGTCGCATGGGCTTCGTTATATTTGGAAGCTTGGAAGCGGTACTCGGTTGAGTTAGCATTTCGATGGGGTACATTGTCAACGCCTCCCGAGCTATTAGAACCTCCGAGACCTCTGTATAAGGTAGGCCAATAAAATAAAGTTATTTTGGTTAGAAATACGATTTAAGTTTGCGTTCTCCTAGGGCCCTCTTGTAGAAAGCAATGTGACTGGACGTTTGGAGCCAAAAGAAGCTCCTGCGTGGAAGCGTCGTGCCTTTCGGTACTTGGTCAGTTTTCCTATCATCGGATTGTGTTTGTTTCTGGTATTTGTTGTGATGTTTCTCATGCTACGATTTCAGGTGAGTGAAAAAGAAAATTTTATATGTACATATGTATGCATATCCCCAAAACGTGTATACTTGTGCTAGGAATGGTTTTATGACTATTTTTTGTTATATTATGTGGTTGGAAAGTAATACTGTCGACAGTGCCAAATTGCTTGCATGTCATGAAACTTTAATCAACATTGAGTCGTTGTAGTTGTTGTCGTCGTCACAGCATGTAATGAAATGTTAATTTAAGTGTGTCAGGATATTTGCATGTAAGCTTATAGGCTCTTAATTGGCATCCGATTCTTTTATAGTTTTTATTTTATGCTTACTATTAATTATGTTTTATTGCAAACTAATTTTCGCACACACATAGAGAAACACAAAAACATATTCTCATATCTTTTTAGGATTGGCTGGACCTAAACATATTCTCTGAAAGTGGACTCGTTCATTGCATGAACACTATGCAAAAGGTTCATATACACAAAATATTATTTATTGCTCTGTTTATATGTTTTTTTAACTGTTTAAGTTATGCTTTTTATTACAGCTTTATTGCAGAGTAGTTTGTTACTGGTTTTAATGCAAATGGCTGCTTTTTTTTTATGAAAGTTGAGGTGAAACTCTAATGAAAGAAATTTGTTTAAAAATTGTGTTCAGCTTTGCTTAATTATTTTAACAAACAACGTGCATCTTTCGCAAACACAAAAAATACAAGTTTTTTTTGGAGATTTACTAAAGTTCAAAGTGAAAAATCCATTAAATTGAAGTCGAAATACACACTCTTTTTATTAAACTGTGAAATTTTCCAACAAAGACGCAGCTCTGTGTTCATTGATCTGCAACAATTTTTATCCCTTTTATGGGCATATTTACACGTCCATATCTGCTTGCTGCTCATTCTTAAATTGATCAGATTTCAAATTCATATAAAATGCTTTAAATCGATCGTCATTTACCATCAAATCGTCTTAACCACATCCTAGACATGAAGTTTGAAGAAAATCCCTCCATGGATTAAGAGTATAGCCCATAGTATCGACGGACAGGTAGACTGGAAAAGCTTGATGGTCTATCAAAGTGTAGTGTCTACAGTCCTTTAGCCATTTCTCTTTTATTTTGAAATGTTTTGTTTAGTATTAATCTAAGCGTTGGAACCAACACCAAATAAGAATCAACCTATCATTAGTTACTTGTTTTTATGACAGAACCACAGAAACCATTTAAGTTCTTTTAAGAAACGCCTATAATCTCAGTACGAGGCCTGAAAATCAATTTAATTAAATAATCAACTGTTAACAAGTGTTCGATTCTCATTTAAGCTAATTAACGGTTTCTAGAACATCATTACAATACAAATACACAACCGATAGAGCTTAAGATCACGTGAAATTAATTCTCAACTACACAGAAGACGCATAAACTAATCGCATAAGTCGCACTCGTAGCAGGGGTGTGCGCCACCATGGCGAATACGTAACAAAAACGTAAAATAATTCCAATTCTGCGTGCAAACAGTATTAAATTGAAATTCATTCTCTTTGTGGGAAAGACACAATCCACTGCTCTGCGTTTAGACAGGTTGCATGATTCGCCCCATATTAACCCCTTTTAATTTGTATTAAAGCCTACCAGCAGCTTCTCCTACCTACCGTCATAATTATACCATAATAATAGTGTTATAGTCCCATTAAATATAACTCACCGTTCCAACTTCTTCGCCGCGACAACGCAGGGTGTTTTTTTTTTTTTTTTAAAAACCAGGTCGGTGGACGATAATGGCAGTGGGGAGTCCTTTGACTACACTACCCTGTCCGACGTTTTTTTTTTCCACTGTAGTGTGGGAAGAGTAAAATTAATTACTTCCTTTCGCATGAGGGTAGTGAACTGAACTTTATCAAACAGGGCGGAGTTTAGCGGGGGATTTCTATGTCCTTTAGGTGGATTATCGATCGTGATTCTATTTGTCGTTGGAAGTGACGGAGACTTGAAGTGCTACAAAAATAAGAAGGGAATATGCAAAACAAAAAAAAAATTAAAATATGTCGCATGCCTTAAAGCAGTCATGAATGACCTTCAAATTTTCGCAAAAAATAAATTGGAATGTAGAAACCTCTCGAAAAAGGACTTCGCAATGAGTTCGCACAATGAAAGCAATGAATGCATTTAGTGTCTCTATCATTATAATGACACTTTTCAGTTGTTTCCACTTTGCGGAGTGAATGTGTTTGTGTGCCAAATAATGCTTTCGGGCGTTGGTGGGTTTTGTGGCAAAACCTACCCTACAACGTATGGTTGCATTTGATGTTATTTAGCTGGAAACGATGAGGGGGAATTCTTTTCAAACTCTTGTTGTAAATGGGGTGGGGGGGTTGTGTTTTTAAAAGGCATTGAATGTCAATGGCACTGGAGACAGTATTTAAATATTATGCCACAGAGAGTATTTAAAGTATTTGAAAAGAGAAAGATAAGATAGGCAAAGTGGGGTAAATAAATAGCATTTGAGTTCAATGCGGTATTTGCTTGAAGGATGAGAAAAAGCAGCAAAATGCAAAGTAAATGTTAGAAATGAAATTAAACTGCTAATAGGTTTTGGAGAAAGAGTTATGGATTCACGAGGCTGGGTTTATTTTCTGTGGAATATCCATTTTCTTGTTCACTTGTTATTAATGCTTCCACATGTCTATCTGAACCACATCCTAGCTGACTTACTACGTAATGATGGACCATTAATTGAGGATTAAATGAAATGATTATGGTTCTGGGTAGATGTTAAAGAATATCGGAATTGGGGCTATACCTGAACTCTCGGAAGGAAAGTCTTGAAAATGGCATGCGGCACCAAATTGATTTAGTCCCATTCGCTGGAAGACATACTGTTTTACTCTTGCTAGCTTGTAATATATGTATTTGTTGACTCCATAGGTGTTGAAAGGAATTACGAGACTGGATTAGGGAGAAAAGTTACAATTGTACAGTAACTTTCCGAGAGAGTTGACATAGAACCTCAGTAGCGTTTGAATGTATGTAAACAGTTGGAACGTCTGCTGAAGACCCACAGCAAAATGTGAACAACATTTGCAGAGAACCGTAGAATCACCCACTCTAAAGTATGAACATTTCATCGAAAATGACTCCCAGTCAATTTTGGAATCATATTTACAGATTCGATTCTCATTTCATAAAAATATAAAAATTTCCAAGAAATCGTGAAAGTAGAATTAAATCGAATTCAATGGCTTAGTTGCTTACGCTTTAATAGAACACATCACTCAAATGCTTTTGACACCCGCAATATCTTGTTTAACTTCACAAAGTTTAATTAAAAATTCTGAAAAAAAACTCATATTCTCCACTGAATGGAAACACCTTCTTGACACCACATGAAATAAACTTAACATCGCACTCTCTCCCTGTTTTTTCTTTATTCGACAGGACTGGTGGGATGAGAAATTACCCGAGGAAAGTGTCCTATGCTGCCTAAGTGTGATACCAAAAGTTTTACTCGCCGGAGCCATTACTTTAATGGACGAAGCATACTATAAGTTGGCGGTTTGGCTGAATGATAAAGGTTTGTTTTTCTTTTTTTTATGAAAAGAGTGAGAGAGGCTTCCTAACGAATAATCGTTTATTTTCAGAAAACTACCGCCTACAGTCCAAGTATGAAAACCATCTTATAGCAAAAGTCGCACTCTTTCAATTCGTTAACTCGTTCCTATCGTTGTTCTATATCGCGTTCTATCTACGTGATGAGGAAAAACTGAAAGAGGTTGGTTAACTGGGGTAGGAAAAATGGTCTTTAATAGTCTTTCCACTTCTTTTTTTATTTCATATAGCAATTGGCTGGTCTGTTGATATCACGCCAAATAATCGGCAATCTAAGAGAATCCGCTCTGCCGTACTTTCTTGAACAATGGAAGTTGGCACGGCTCAGTTTTACTATGTGGGGTGCATTAAGTCCCACCCAAGATGCCAATCGAACTATTCTCGATGCACAGCAACAACAGTCACAGTTGCAGCAGAACACACAGCAGTTGCAATCCTTGACTGCGAAGAAAAACTCGAATGAGTCTATGGACAGACAAGATATAACAACAGTAACAGCGACATCCACGTCAGTGGCGTCGTCCTCTGCAACAAAACGGAATATTGGACAAGCGGAAATCGAAAGCTCTTTATACAAGGTAGAGTATGCTCATGCTTTCGGACTAATTGGCATCTCTGGTGACTTTAACACCCCCTTCGCATTGCAGTACGACGGTACATTTTCGGATCACCTGGAGATGTTGGTGCAAATGGGTTATGTGGTGTTATTCTCGGCTGCCTTTCCATTGGCCGGAGTATGTGCTTTAGTTAATAATTTAATGGAGATTCGGTCGGATGCATTTAAATTGGCACACGTCCATCAGAGGCCCTTTGGGCAACGGGTTGCCAACATCGGTACATGGCAGAATGCATTGAGTATTTTAAGTTTAGCTGCGGTAATTGTCAATTGTGCGTTGATTGGTTTATCTGGACAGGTGTCAAGGTTGTGGCCTGGGTTGACAACGACGCAAACAATTATTTTAATTGTTACCTTGGAGGTAAGTGGAACATATAGAGTCAATTAAATATGATTGGTTAGTTGAGGATAATGAAAATGATAAAAGTATTTCGGTGACAAAATTTTGAAATGTAAAGTTTTCACTTTGCTAAGGATGCACCGCTTTAACGTGAAAGGAAGTTACAGTCAAGTCTTTTGGTGTTGGCTATGACATAACTTTAGGTTTGATAATGTAGTTTCTGTTGACGAACCCCCTTTGCGGATTCAAAATTCAATTCACTAGCTGTGATTCGATACTAGTATCGAATCGAGCTGATGACGACATGCATTCTGCAAGTTCAGTAAGGTTACACATGGTAACGGAGAATTTAAAGCATTCATTGGCACATCTTGAACGATAGTCCAAGAAATTGTTCATTTTATTATCAGTTAAGGAATAAGGAAATTGTAATCTCAAATGGTAATTATCACCCCAAATGACTTGAAGAATATGAAATTCTTTCTTGAGGAATATGTGTTTCTTTAGGACTTAATAAAAAAAAACATGCCTATAAGCTGAAGATATCATTCTTACAAGTAAAGTTAAACAATACTATTTCTCACTTAAGCACATAATGCTTGGCATACGTTCAGCGCTGACATGGCTATTGCCGGAACTTCCGTCCTGGTTGGCAGCAGAAATCGCTCGTGCAGAACATTGTCGCCGTGAGATGCAATGCAAAGGTACATCACCCCGACCGACTCCCCCAACACCACCATCGACTACATCCCTTTCACAGCCAGATCACGAACAGATGACACCGATGGATGCTGCAACAACTAATGATCAGTCGTTGGAGAGTCAATTGGCCGAAGATATTATGTATCAATCACCAGATCAACATCATAGCGCTTTGCTACAATTCGAAGAGGTTCCATTTGGTGGTGGACAGCATGACCAAAGCATCGATGCTGATGTAAATATTTACGAGAATAGAGATTCATCACCAGATTCACCGCCATCACAGGTAAGAATTGATTGGTTTAGTTTGTCTTTTCTATAAAGTTCCACTTTCTGGCAATGATTACAGTTATCAACAAAGACTAGTACAATACTTATTCGCCCCTTACATGAAACAACACCACCTCATAATGGAATGTCAATGTTGAGCCTACAGCAGGAGTTGGCGGCTGCGGGAGCTGGGTAAGAGTTATATTTCAGTCGGGAGCTTGGATGCTTTTTAAGAGCTAAGCAATTTTCTTTCTTTTTTATCGAACTTTTTTTTTACATTTTTCTTAACCAAAACACATACTTAAGTCTCATAATAGCTCTGTTTGACTTTTAAGCCTTTGGGTATTCAGAATTTGAGTATTTTTTTTAACTAAATTTCTTTTATAAAGTTGACTTTTTTATAATTTGTATATTTCTTTCTTTACTTTCAATATTCATTGCAATATTTTTGTAAAATGCGACAGCGACTGATGGGCGTCATATTACTTAAAATAGTCTATTAGTTTGTTTTCACTACTGTTAACGGTTTTCACACAATCATTCTCCTTTGAAACTTCTCTAGGTTACTCAAATCTTGATCTTCTCAGATTCCTACCAAACGGTCAGTTACTTATGACGCAAATGTTAAAAGGATCTAGCAGAACCATTTTCTCAGCATCTTTAGCTTTAGTTTAATTGATGCATCTGCTAACTCTTCTCTTTTGTTTCGTTTATGTGTCTAATGTTTAACGAGTTTCGGTGCAACTCACTTCTAAAAAGGTTCACTGACAGTTGAATTTGTAAAGGCTAAGGAATTATATCGATGTCGTTATCAC
The DNA here is from genome assembly GCA_946965025.1 of Blera fallax. Classification (NCBI taxonomy): domain Eukaryota; kingdom Metazoa; phylum Arthropoda; class Insecta; order Diptera; family Syrphidae; genus Blera; species Blera fallax. The sequence continues at coordinate 4,102,420 of OX337247.1, read as the reverse complement.
TTAAGCGTTTTCAGGGTACTGTAAGCACGTAAGGATTTTAGTAACATAATGCGTTTGTACAATATCCTGCAGTTAAGTTGCAAAACGTCAAATAAAATAGATTGTTCCATCAAATCACCATCATGCTAAATTTTCAAGCAGCGTATATCAACGGTGCCAAACCCATCAGTGGCAGGAATGGAAGGCGTACAAAGATTTTTACATCTGTGCCGAGTGACAGTTTCACATTAGATTTCGTCAGTTATATATGCGTATAACATGCTTAGACATGAGTCCTATACGATCATTGGTATTTTTAATTTAATTTTTCTGCTTGGTATCTGAGAATGTATTTACCCAGACTCTTATTGGAATTGAAAGCAATCGTCACTTTTGGACCGAACTTAGCGGAGGACAGAAATATTAAGTATTTCAATGAAGATTGGTGTACATATGTACTACGGATTAAGCAGAAACCCATTCAGCCAATCAAACTCAAACTCGCTTAACTAGGTCTTAAAACGTCATGTGTACGCTCTTTTTAATATCTTTTAACACTTAGACCCAATTTTTCCAATTCAAACAGATTTTTATAAGAATCATCACAATCATTCAGAACGTCCTGTAAACATCTTCACCAGATACATATGTATGTCGGTACTGAGCGAGCCATTAAAAATGCAAATATCTGGCCTTTTTATGCTTTCTACTGTTCCATTGCGAGCTTAAGGCACGATGGATTTTCAGACACTTCTGGGTGAAGAATTCTTGCTCGATTGCGGTTGTAGATTTCATTAAGTTAATTATTTTATTTTCTTCTCCAAGAGCCATTTCCGAATTAAGTATTATTCCACTTTTCAAAGAGTCGAAAGGTGAGGTCGCTGATATATGACCTCAACCAACATTAATTTATCCGACGGTAAAAATGTAGTCTATTGTTAACATACTGCATCTAAAACTACAATGATAGTAGTAGCCTTAGGAAAAGGAAAATGCTTAGGTATACGTCGGTTGGTTGGTTTGCACCTTTTTCTTATGACTCACACACTCTTCATATCCTTTTTTCATGTATTGTTTCTTTTTTCATTGCGTTCTTTGTAGTACCTTTGGCTAGTATTCTTGTTTGTAGCCATGTGTACCATGTTCTTGGCTGTTCTCATCCCCATAATACCATCGATTGCTTCATCTTGACGATGTGTATCCTAGCTTTTTGTGTACACGTTTGTCGAATTTCTTGCAGTGAATTCACTTTTCGAAAGCCGACACTGACTAATATTAATATCGATTCATAAATTCTGATACAATCAAATCAAATCTGATTTGGAATTGAAAGCTATTAAGTTTAGGTACCAATAAGTATCCTCTCTCCGCTAAAGAAAATCTTTAACGTACTAGGGTTTCTGCTGAAATCTCGCTTTTCAGCGACAGTTATTATTTACAAAACAGTCCTCCCACAGTATACATAAATACATTCTTGCTCTCTATTCGTTTTTATATATCCCCAACATTATAATTTCTACACAAACACCTCTTAAATATTTACAATTATTTTTCTTTTCATTTAAATATAAAACTTAAAAGAAAATGTTCATAAAGTAAATTTTTAAAACGTAATACGTAATTTTAGCGCATGTAAAAGTTGTAAGAAGAAAATGAAAATTCCTGAAATCCCTTCGTTTAGAGGATATTCGGTGCGAAATTTAAGCTCATTTCAAAATCAAAGAATGCACGCTTTTTCAGGGTAATTTATTCTAAACGTGTGTATGCGTGTATTTTTCTTAAATGTATTCAGTTTTTGTGTATGTTTATATAGAAAGAAATTTTGTATAAAAACGTTGTAGTACTGCGAATGTTTAAAATTATTTTTTTGTTTTTAAATTTGGTTTTTCTTTTTCTTATTCAAATTTTATATCTTAAAAATATTAAATATTTAATTTTCAATTAAAAAATTGGCACAAAAAATTTACTTATCGCTTTAATTAATCAAATAAATGTTAAGCACATTTAAATCGTTTAGAAATGTTTTTCAATAAAACAATTGATTTCTTTTTTCTTTTTCCTCAAAAAAAAAAAAAAAAAAATGTGTGAAAAAAATCAAAATAAATTAAATAGTCCAACATCCGGAAGTGCTGGCATGTTGGCCATGTCCTCAAAACCCATACAAATACCAGAAATTCCACCATTTAGGAAAAAATCAAGCGATTCGGCAGATTGTGCGAGTACGAGCAGTAGTCCAAGATCGACACCGTCGCGATTCCTTCAATCGACACCACCGAAAATTCAAGAGATTCCACCATTTAAGGCCAGAAAGACATCGGCAGAGAGTACAACACATTTGCCGATAAGTGTAAGGCCCAAAAAAGAAAATAATTTGCATACATAGAGATTGTCTTTAATGTTTTTAGTTGCAATGACTTTGGTAGACTAGTTTATACACTAAAATTGGAAATTTTTAAATTCATTTGTTTTTGTTTTTAATTTGTGGTATCTTCAACAGCTTGCTTAATTTTTTCGGTACCAAATTTTTAAGAAAAATTCAAAACGTTAACAATAAAATCGTGGTTTTTTTTAAATATTTTCAAACAGAAGTCTGCGTTTTGTGGGAACGGAATATGAATTTACACAAATTTCTGTTTCTTTTCTTTCTTGTATCGGAAACGGGTGTCATAAATATCAAAACTTCTGACGTTTTTAGATCAAAAACTAAAAAAAGAAGCCCACCTAGACGATGCTTCTCTGCCTAAGTTAAATTCCAAATGCAGTTGAATATTACCTATTTATTTTAAAATTCATTCTGCATATGGCCCGACATAGAATCAGCCGACAAAAAAAAGCTGAACTCCACTTCCACTGTTTTTGCAGATGAAATTGATGTGAGGTTCGCAAATAATGTGATTTTCACGAAGTTTAAATGAATCTCTAGAACATAACTTTAAAGAGTTTAACATTTTAAGAGGCTATGCTACATTTAGCATTTTCTTTTGCGCACATTACTGTTCTGAGTGCAACAAAGTTCCATTGAAACCAAATTGTTGAAGATACTTTAAAGTTAAAACCTTTATTAGTTGTGATTTAGTTTAGAGTTAGTTGTAGCAATATACACAATCTAAGCATCACGAGATCTTTTGTTTTCAAACTAATTTAACACTTATTTGACAAAATTGGACTACACACATTTTAACCAATCAACAGACACAACTTGGTTAAATTATAATTAGTTTTATGTTTATATTAAATAAATTATAAAGGATAAAGCTGCAGCAATGCATCATCATCATGTCCCTGAATGGATGTCACGTTTAAAAGTCAACGAACCGTTAAATATTCATAGAAGTATTGATTGCATAGCAACAAAGGTATTTTGACATGAAAATTAAGTGAAAATAACTTAAATGTTGCAATTAAACGTTAAAACAAATAAATAAGTAGAATAGGCCTATTTGCGTTCTCACTCGTAAGCGGTTATAACGTGAAAGTACTAGAAATACCTTGACAGCCACGAAAAGGGAAATTTCGGCAGTGATAATAATTATAAATAATCATTAATGCAAAGTACAATGATGTGCACAGTCTTTCGTGTTTGGTTGTGTGCAAGGTTGCAATCAAACTGCATTCACATTCGTTTTCTCTCAATCGCCATTCCTTTATAATTTTCTTTTTTTATTTAACTTGAGAAAGTACGCGAATAGGCCCTACGAGTATGTCAAACTACCCGTTATCTGTCACTATTGCAACATTTTGTCCATAAATACAAATCACATTCTTTATGGAGTCATTAAACCTCGAGGATATAACTTATAGTTATGTTAAATTAAAAACTGAAAGTATTATTTTAAAGCGACTCCAATTTTTTGACTGTTCAAAGCCATATCTTAGCAAAATTGTTAAAAACTTCTTAATTAACAGCAATTGTGAAAACTTTATTAGCAGTATGGATATTAGATTTCATAATTGTGAGTTTTTGAGGCACATTTATGAAATACTCGGATTAGACTCTAGAAACGTAGTATTTCTCAGTGATCTAAATCTCAAGAAAGTGCCCTTTATTTTTATTCCTTTAAATTGCTTCTATATATGGGTTTCGCAACAATTGATTATTGTCGGTCCAATACTCAAACTCAATTACTCAAACTTCACTAATGTATGTACATATGTAATTGTATTAAAATTGATGCCGGGAATTCATGTAACGTTGCTTCGGTGTAAGTTTTTAAAATTTATTTTTCTCAAGACTTATTCTGGAGTTAAGTAAAGGATTTATAAAGACATTAATTAACATTTTGGAACTTTTTGGGAACCAAAATAGTACGCGAAAGTTCCCGCTTTAAATTAAAATCATTTTTTTTTGAAAAGACACTGAATCTCTGTACAACATGTCGATAAAGTACCAATTTCGAGAACATTTAAAAAAATAAAAAATTTGCAATTTGTAAAGATATTTTGCTGACCTTATTGCATACGTGAATTTCTGGTAAATATAGCAACAACCAGACCTACCCGGCAAAGAAAAAAACCTAGGATTATCAAGCTGAATCAATATTTATTACAACAGTTTATTTCCTAAAGATGGGTGATAGGGTATCAGATAATCCGTTCAAGCCAGATTTTAAGTTTTCTATTTGTCTTAAAATAAAAATATGAACATCTAAAGTCAGATTGATGTGCGATGCGGTTTTGAACGATAGTGTATTTGACCAATGCTTGACTTTCTAGCTTATAAATGTACTAGGAAATTATAAACCTGAGTTAAGTAACTTTTGATTCGTACAATAATAAACAACAAAAGCCAAAAGAATTAGACCGAGATGTAAAGGCAAAGCTTAGAATGCAGAAAAGGACTTTATAAACAACAACTTGTCTGATCCTTAAAAATACATGACTAACCGTTTTAATTTTTAATTTACTTCTCCCCGCCTAGTAAATTGTGTGAACTGTGGTAGAAGCCTCAGAACTGTGTGATTGAATAAGCACGCGATTTTATTTCAATTTTTATTTTTTGTAAAAGTAGCCATGCACGGTGACTACATTGACCTTATTAATTGGAGATCTATAATCCAGTCTTCCTCTAAAGAATGTGAATTTTGTATATTTTTTTTTTCATATAAATTTCAAAAATAATTTAAAAACATTTTCAACACTTACTTTCTTACTCTTTTTTCTTAAAAAAAAAAAAACACATTTTAAAAACTGCTTTAATTGCCACTTTTGCACAAAAATACACGCGCACTCCTGTACACTACACTTCAATAAAAAATTAAATAAAATAGGAATTAGCAAACAACTCAGAAACGGATATTTTAAAGCCTGCCCCTTCATGGAGCAATGTTGCCAGCAGCAAACCAATTCCAATAGCTGGAACTGGTACTGGATCTACTTCGACGACAACGACGACACCATCTGCAGTACCAGCATCAGCAGTACAATCATCAAGACCGAGTGCAAGTGGGACCTCATCTTCCTCATCGTCATCACATCAAATGGACAAAGAACATCAACAAGCGAAGAATGGAAAAGGTGACGGGAGGTCCTCCACAACAGATGATGAGGCGAAAGGTGAGACATTGACTTAAATTTTTGGTAAAATTAATGCCAATTAATAATAAAGTAGAGTAACGAGTATTTACAAAATAAAATGCATGTTCACCAGCTTTTAACCCTTTTCTCCATTTCATATTTTTTAAGCCGCCGCAGAATTAGCTGCAAAAAAATCCCGCTTAAAGCAAAAACTAGTAAAAAGTGCCCGATCTGTAGCGATATTTTCCCTAAAACTCAAAGAACGAAGACAAAGAGAGGCAGAAAAGGCTGCCAATATTGCAATAGAACATGCTAAGGTGAGATCCAATTTATTCTGCTATCATCAATCAATACATTTGTTTCCAGGCACTTGCGAAGCTTCCACCAATACCGCCACCCGGCGGTGAGCTTTCCCTAATTCCCATTGAAAAGCTTATACAAGTAGATGATATTAGACCATCGCCGAGATCTCCTCCATCTGGAGGGTCATCAGCGGGATCATTTTAAAATGACAAATATTCATGCCCTACATTGTAAATATGTTCCATCCAACTTTACACGAAAGCACAAAAATGTTCATGAGAAAGAAAAGAAATTTTACGATATACGATGACGAATGAGACTCATCCATTTAAGAGATCAAGCAACCAGAAAACATTTTTATTTTAGAAATTAAGCATTTAGAATGCATTTAGAGAAACAAAAAAGCAATTAATTTGTTAATTTTATGAAAAAATACAAAAAACAAAAAAATTGTTAAACCATCTATTAAAAGGAAATTTAAATTTATTTAAAAAGAAATTATTACAAGAACTAGATTGCAAAATTTAGAGAGAAACCAATTTATAGTTCTTTGTAGAGCAAACAAATAGAAATCTTATCGTCTATAGGAAAAAACAAACAAATAACAAACGGGGCTACAGGTTACACCACATTCCTCATAAACATAGTCCAAGTTAGAATGTGAACACAAAGTAAAAGTGACGATGAATAAACATACAAAACAAGGAAGACATTTAAAAAATAAAAACTTAAATGCATCTGCCCATTTTTAGCATTTTTATCTGTAGTAACAACAAATTAACTGATATTTTATTGAAATTATTATTATACTCGAAGTTAAAGCTTGATTAAAATTTAAGTTTTTTTGTAAATACAAAAATGAAAGAAAAGAAAAGAGATAAAAACTACCTTCATTACAAATACTATGTTTTGTGTTACATGATAAGAATTTAAAGAATAAAAATAAAATTCTAATAATTTTCAAACTTAAGATATACAAAGTTTCTTGTGAAATAATTAAAGAAGGTCGTCTTGAGTTTTTATGTGCTCTTAGAATTTTATTTTAAGATGTAACAAACCTCAAAGATAAGTTTAATGGGCTCCTAGTTTCAAGCATTGGAAGGGAAATAAGAATATGCGGATTCGCGAAGTAAGAATAAATTTAATGGGCCACAAGCCCTTCTAAAATTGCTTTAAAACTGACGCCTTTATTCTGTCGTAGGCATATTGAGTAAAGCGGTGAAAGGGTAAAACAAATTTGCCGATTCGCAAAGCAAATATTTTTGTTCTCAACATTGACCAACTCGGTTTTGCCGATACCATTTCGGACAACGCAATGAAGATTTCATTAAAGAATCCATACTACTGAATTAATGACATCTCTCAACATGCACATGTACAAAGTAACAAAAATTGAATGCATTTAATGTCATTTTCTCAAGTGAAGTGAAAATAATACGGGGTTAGAAAATTACATGCTTCAGCCAACATTATTTATGATTTAACATACATATCATAATGAAGCTAACGATTCAAGGAGGGGGCCTATGGAAATGATCTGAACCAACAAAAAAGCTTCAGCATTCTAGTTCTACGTGTGCTTTGTCAAATTGTAAAATATCAAATAAATTCAATTGTTGAATTATACTACCAACGTCGAATTTTTATCAATAACTTAACTTAATTTTTATATACTACCATGAAATAACAATGGATGTGGCGGAAGTGGTAGAAACAAAGACTCTACAATCGTATTAATCGTGTAGCTTAAGGACTAAAACAGACATACTCTAATTTTGATAAATGCTTGGTGAACCCACAATTATATCAAGCTCCTATGAACCCTTACCACCTGAGTTTTGGAGAAAGATAAAACCTTGATTCACAAATCATTACAAAATCAACGGAAATTTTTTAAAATCATAAAAACCAATAGTGCCTTTTTGAAGGCTAACAAACTGCTTGAAATAGAGTAGAACTGAATTATTTCACATTTTCAATGTCTAGTTTTCTCCTGTTGTATGTTTAATTACGGTAATTAACTAAAACATGACACAACAGATCTAGATATTGTATAAAAGAAATAAAAACAAAATGATTACGATATTTCATCACACACAGTGCTTACGACCGATATCCAGTTCTTCCAGTAAGGGACCAATGCAAAGACCTTGACAATTCTGCACTACGTTTATAGGTATACAATATGTATGTACGTGTACTCGTACATTCGCGCGCACAAAGAACATTCTCATCTCGAAGCTCATCTGTATCTTGCAGTGTTTTACATTTACATAAAACATATGTACAACTATATCATGATATCTCTTGTTAGTGGAATACCTCATCACAGAGTCCATTGCACTATTACCGTTTGTCTATTAGCCCATGTCCAGAGTAATTAAAGTGAAGTAAATTAAAACGACTTCTGCATCGAATGCGCAATATATTTTAAATGCAATTTGTCATATGTCACACAACATGCTCGGCAAGGAGACTTTACTGGCAATGATGATTGGGATGAGTAATGATTAGATGGCAATCTTGAAATTTTTTTAATACAGTTACGATTAAAAGGGATTTCTTTACGACTTAAACTAAGTTAGCAAAGTGTATATGGATGTAATGTGTTTGTTTTCACGATTTTATCTTGGTGGTGTGATTCATGTAAATTTCTAGAATCCCCTGGAATGCATGTGTGGCATTTTTAGTTTGCAAAAGTGCAACAGCCCCATTATTGAGGTAATTGACAGTTGACTGACAAGGCATTGCATGGCACTTAGGATTTTTAAAATTTAATTGCGTCTGGCCTAAGCGGTCGGTATGTTTACGGTGATGGGTTATTAATAATGATGAGATCAGGAAATTTAGAAATAAGCGGGTACCTTGATAATAGCCCGGATCATTTATGAACAATGGCTCTCTTACGCAAATTAAATCAGTTAAGTTTTAGGTGATACTTTGGTCAGTTTTATTAGAGTCGATTTGATGCCTCATCCCGCTGAAATAGGTGTAAATTGCTTAAGACTATAGCGTGAGATATTGATTCTAAAGAACGCTTATGTTTTCCCTCTGCCCATTTTGATTTTTTTTCCACGTTTGAAAGATGCATATTTGCTTGAGATCTTTTATAAGGGTCGTTTTGTTTATTTTCTTGACATCATTTGTAGGGGTCAGAAAAAATTATATTAGCGTCAAGGATTCGTAAACAAGCAGTGTAGCTGTTTTTGGGACGATGAATGTTCATAAGAGTTCCAAAAAGGGAACTTCTTGGGGCGGATTTTTATATATGTATTTAGTAGCGCGCTTGAACTCTATGCACTGTTCAACACCATTTTTATTCCGAGATGGTGATTAATCATCTCTAGACTAGAGTCTAGTATTCTACTTGATTGAAATGTAAGCTTCCATACTTTCCACTGTTTTCCTCTATGCCGATACTTAACGCTTGTTTTAGTTTTAACACATCTTATAGATCTGACAAGAAACATATATATGTAAGTATTAGATGTTGGGTCAATGTTATTTTGTGTAAGTGGTTATTGATCTTAAACCTTAGCACACAATTATTTAAGCAGAACTTTCTCTATCGGTCACAATGATGAACCTAAGTCTGCAGATCTACAGTGGCGACAATGGCGTTAAAACAAGTTCGTATGAATGACTAAACTATCAACCAGGTGTAAGGACGCGTTGGATCGTCATCGATGACGTGAAAAAAGTGAAAATGAACAACTGGTGCAAACCAGCTAAATATCACGGCGGCTGGACGAGGATGATTGAAGAAGCAAAATCTCACCCGAATTAAAAAAAAAATACCTGATGATGATGCATTTATAAAGAGCCCCCGCAAAGTGGAAAAAGGAGTGTGATTGAAAGGGCTGTTGCAGAAATACACGCCTGGCTCTCCAGTATCTTAAAAGTGGAGGTTCATGCGATCGGATGTCGAGCCGTCATTAAAACACTGAGCTTCTACGTTATTAGGAAAAAGGACGATTTGTTCCGTTTGTTTTGAATAAGTCAATAGCCAATAGCAAAGAAATATCAAATGCTGACAAGTGTTGAATATGAAGAACATTCTTCATTTTGTGGGCATTGAAAGAAAATGATTCTGTAAACAGCTTAGAGGTGACAAGAAATACCGAATGCCCGTTTTACAGACAGGAAATCGCAAGTGATGGTAAGCTTGCCATAGTCAACTGGAAGAATTCTAAATGAGTCACGTAGCCCGATGAATTTTTAAGACCTATGAAATCCAGACAACGAGTAGCTCTCGATTCCACAAAAATATCCCTGTTCGCGGGATGAAGAAGTCCTACATACATAATCCTATATTGTCAACTGCTCTTTTGTTGTTAATTGTTCTAAGAATTTTTCATTTATATGAATTCAAATACCAAGGTTATAGACTTTGAATTCTGCATTTAACATCTTTTAAGAACTAACAAAAAAAATTGCAAAAAAGTGTATTACTGTCTATAAAAGCCATCACTTCATTGCAGAAGTATTCCAAAAAGACGAGACAAACGTTACTTTTATCGCAACGATAATTAAAACGGTTATTTCTAGCATCAGTTAGCATTTCTCAAGCTTCACATTACCCTAAATTCACCTGCTGCAAGCACTTTGTACTCTCAAAAAGCCATTAAAAACTCCAAAAATTCAGCTAAAAACCATTAAGTCTCTGTCAGGTGCTTAGACTGGGTCATAGGTCACCCAAGCGAAAACAGACTCAAATCTGTGTATCTTTTCTATTATAGCTGCTAATTAGCATACGTGAGAGGAGGTTGGGTTTACTCTCCAAATTATAAACACAAGTCGCACACATTTCAGCTTAACGAGATGAAATGAACATCAACTCGATTTGAATGTCCTACAACTTTTCTAACATTAGTTCAGATCAAAAATAGAAGATAACCCCAAAGCCTCGGATGCACACTGCGCAATGATACATTTCTCAAAAAATGTGTTTTATGGTCCGGTACTTACTCAAACATTAAAACCAAATGAAATATGCGCATAAAGTTTTTTTTTAATTAATTTTGTATTTTTTTCGTGTTTCCTTATGGGCTCCAAACAGACACAGATGTTGCCGGTTGGCGAAGAGCGAACGTTAAGGCGCTGCGAATGTGGTAATACGTTGCGATTGCGCTGCAGATAAAAAAGTATTTGTGGACCTGACACTCCCGGTGTGATTGGCCAAAATAAAAATGCACACAACAGTGTGTAAAGAATGTAAATTGTGTAGCTCCTCCCAATTTGGGGGTCCATTTGCTTTGAGGGGTGAAGTCTCTTTTTGTAGCGGTATGGTAAAACGATACCAATCACCAAAGGTGATCTCTGGGTGTTTTATTTCCTAGAAATAAACGTTAAAACCACCACTAGACCAAAACTGGTGTTTGTTGGTTAATGGTACATTCCGTGGAATTCATTTGAATTGCACGGCTCCGACAACAAAGCTTACATTTAGAGATAAAATTCATTTTGTGGGATGTGGGCTTTCATGGACCACCGCCAACCGTTTGGTGCACTGGTCGAATGACAGGTGTTGGTTAATGCCCCTCTATACTCGTACACAGAAGCTTGTTGTAGAGTTAGATACAAAAAAAAACAAAAGAAAACTGTAAAACCCGATACTTGTTGTAGATTTACGTTTCGGAGAATGAAACGAACGTACTTCTGTACGAAGTTTGTGTATACATATATTTTATTGGGGTTAAATAACTAATGAAATGTTTTCCTTAGTTTTACGTTATTTTTAGATCGCCGTATAGTGGGTACTGGCGTCGTTTCGAACGATTTGGAAATCAAGGTAATTAGAGTGGCTATTACTGATTTTTTAATTGGAATCTAAGCTGCTGTAGATAGCGGTGATAAGCGGAGAGCGAAGGCCGTAGTTTGAAGATTTTATGGTCACGTAAGAGAAGGAGGCAGTTAGTGTTTGATTTTTGGAAATTAGTCTCGTTTAACATAAGCGTACGTACATGTACATATATTCATTAGAATAAGAGAATAAATATTTTCATTTATTTATACATATGTACATATATATACATATGTACATATGTATCTGTGTATGTTCAAGTAATTTTACGCGACAAAGGAAATTAAAGGAAATACATATGGAAACCAGTACTCATCCAAGCAAATGGACTTTGTAAATGGATAGATGAGCGCATTTAGAGCGCACTTGGATATATTAAATTTTATGACATGTGAGATGTCTGCAACAGCGCAGACTTTTTACCCTGGATTCGCAGAAATATTTAACCAATATGAGGAGGATTCCTCGAATGATTTGTTGCTCTCATCTTAGTTTTCATAAACCTTGCATATATCATTTAATTTAAGGCTCGAACTAAGGATAAACTAGCAATAGAGCGGTTTGAAATTGAAAGAAAAAAGGAGAGATTCAGTGTAGTGCACGTCCGCGGCATTTTACGTGATAAATGAAAACGCATAACCGTATTGTTTTATAAACTGAGGAAGAAGTAAATATGTATCACAGAGGTGGAGAACTCCCACAACTACCCAGTAAAGACTCTCGATGGCTCTTTTCTGACCTCGGACGGTGGTCAACTGAAGAAGAGGAAGCAATATTTTGTTACTGTACAAAACTATGCGAAATAAACACCCAAATTTACAGAAGACACTATCCAATATAATAGAGAGAGGATTAAAAATGAATTGTCTCTATGAACTTGAATATATGTAAATGCAGCCAAATCCACTTTGGTGCACTTTTCTATAAAAGACACCTGGCTCGTCTAAGACATGTAAGGCCGCTAGGAGTTGATAATGAATAGAAACAAGAGATTGCATTGCAAACTGCTTTAAGTAAGAAAAGCCGATGGGTTGCTATGGCTTCGTAAGTAAAACCTGGGAACGAAGTCTTAGCATTCTTCTCTGGATGTTTACCATGGTGATTAATTTATTTATTTACTGAATATTCTATTCTAGGGTCTTTTTTCTCGCTACCATTCGTTTTCTGCTTGTTATATTTTTTTCACATAAGTGGAGAGGACCTACAGTTTAGGTCCAATAGTTTTCATCATAAACATTTAGTCCTATGTATGCTGACACTTGAACATGACGTTTAACGTTTAATTGTAAAATTAAATTTCCAACGAATGGAAAAAAGAAAACAACCAACTGTCAACAGTTTCCACGAAGCAACCAGTGTTCATATATTAATTACAATAATTCCCTCGTGCATGTCCACTAATATGTCCACATAATTGCGTCCATAATTACCTCACTGTCGGTGCATTTTTGTACTCCCATTCCAATGGGTCCAAGCAGTACACAGCCTCCAGTGCAGTAGTATCGCTTTCCGACTAAATACACTCACCACAATCTTCTATTTAACTCTGCACACAGAATTATTATTTCATATTCCTCTCAAAACACTGTAGTCGTTCTCCCTCATAAGTCATCAGAGATTTAATTATCACCACATTACGATAACTATTAGCCACCACGGCAGAGCCTTTTTTTTTTATAGCCCTCCTTCGGCAACCGGACACTAGGAATTCCATAGAAACAAAAGGAATTCGAGAAACATACATCTAATCACCTACAAAGATCTTAAAGACCTCCACCTCTTCTTTCGCGCTCATTAGTGCCTCTATTAGGCTGCCTTAAGATGTCCGATTCGAGCTGAGTGACAGTAAAATGTCCCTTTGGTTTGATTGACATAAAAATGCTAGAAGTTTACCTTAAAACAATTACAAACATTTTAAAATGTCTCATTGTAAGAAAAAAAAAAGTTAGTTTCGATTTTTTTTTTTTTATAATTCGCCTTAAAATGCTAGAGCGGGAATAATTGGTTTCTTATTAAACCAACGAAAGCAACAGCGGCAACCGTCAATGTGTGATGTGACCTGTGAAGTGGTCTTAAAAATGCTGCTCTCATGGACCAATGGTACCTTGACGTTGGGGTGGATAGTAGTTTATTACACACAGTTAGAGAAGGATAGTGAGTAAACAAGTTGCAGTTGCACTCGGTTGTGAATTTTTTTGTTTATTTTTCTTTGCAGTTTGGGATAAACTCCGTTGGCTGGGTAATATTAACGAAAAATAAATTCGTTCAACAAAATGGTGGCTTATGGGAATGGTTGTCGACATGACGAAGAAGGTGGCGAATGAAAATTTATCTATAATTGGATGCTCAGGATTATGGTCTTGTGTTAATGTGGTCGTAGTTTCTGAGGAGGATACACATGTGTATGTACGTTTTTCGTAATAAAAGTTCTAGTAGTTATTCGACAGCATAAGTTCCACCAAAAAGTGAAACCAGTATCTCCGTCACTGCTTTTTTTTAAAGTAAGAAGTTGCGCTTGATATTTGGAAAAAGTTTGGCCTTTTTTCAATAAATTTAGTTTCAGAACATTCTATCAATATCACCTTAGTGACAGTGGAGATTAGTGACATGTCGTGTAGTCACACTGAAAAAAAAATTTAAAAATAATGGGTCGCTTCACACTTTTTTGTTCAATGAACAACCAAAAGAAAAAGTGCAAGGCTCGCAGTTGCAAGCTTCTCAGTTGCAATACTTCAAGATAATTTAAAGAAAAAAGATTTATTTCAGTTTATAATAAAAACACGTGGTTGAGATTGTCCTTCGGTTGGTATGTAATGGACTACATTGGTGCTTCTTTCTGCATTTTTCTGTTGTCGTGAAGGCTTGTAAAAGTAGAAACGAGCTAGTAGAGAACACAGTAATAGTACTACAGCAGCAAATGTGAGCAATAACAAACCAAATTGATGCCAAATTTCCTGGAAAAAGAAACTTCTGTTAGTGTTTGGTGTATCGCAAGTACTATTTCCAGATTTCGTGTATCCCGTGTGACATAAACACTTATTGGGGCTTTCACAGAATCCATTTGGACATCCACCTGCGCAAACTGGTTCACAGGCATTTGACTGCGACATCGCGTATCCTTTGTTGCAAGTACATGTACTTGGGGCTGAACAAGTTCCATTTGGACATCCACCTGGACAGACTGGTTCACAGGCATTTAACTGCGACATGGCGTATCCTTCGTTGCAAGTACAAGTACTTGGGGCTGAACAGGTTCCATTTGGACATCCTTCTACGCATACTGGCTCGCACCTTAACGACTGCGACATGGCATATCCCTTGTTGCAAGTGCAAGTACTTGGGGCTGAACAAGTTCCATTTGGACATCCACCTGGGCAGACTGGTTCACAGGCATTTGACTGCGACATCGCGTATCCTTTGTTGCAAGTACAAGTACTTGGGGCTGAACAAGTTCCATTTGGACATCCACCTGGGCAGACTGGTTCACAGGCATTTGACTGCGACATGCCGTATCCTTTGTTGCAAGTACAAGTACTTGGGGCTGAACAGGTTCCATTTGGACATCCTTCTACGCATACAGGCTCGCACCTCAACGACCGCGACATGGCGTATCCCTTGTTGCAAGTACAAGTACTTGGAGCTGAACAAGTTCCATTTGGACATCCACCTGGACAGACTGGTTCACAGGCATTTGACTGCGACATGGCGTATCCTTTGTTGCAAGTACAAGTACTTGGGGCTGAACAAGTTCCATTTGGACATCCACCTGGGCAGACTGGTTCACAGGCATTTGACTGCGACATGGCGTATCCTGTGTTGCATGAACAGATACCTGGGGCTGAACAAGTTCCATTTGGACATCCACCTGGACAGACTGGTTCACAGGCATTTGACTGCGACATGACGTATCCTTTGTTGCAAGTACATATACTTGGGGCTGAACAAGTTCCATTTGGACATCCACCTGGACAGACTGGTTCACAGACATTTGACTGCGACATCGCGTATCCCTTGTTGCAAGTGCAAGTACTTGGGGCTGAACAAGTTCCATTTGGACATCCTTCTACGCATACAGGCTCGCACCTTAACGACTTCGACCTGGCGTATCCCTTGTTGCAAGTACAAGTACTTGGAGCTGAACAAGTTCCATTTGGACATCCACCTGGACAGACTGGTTCACAGACATTTGACTGCGACATCGCGTATCCCTTGTTGCAAGTGCAAGTACTTGGGGCTGAACAGGTTCCATTTGGACATCCTTCTACGCATACTGGCTCGCACCTTAACGACTTCGACATGGCGTATCTCTTGTTGCAAGAACATATACTTGGGGCTGAACAAGTTCCATTTGGACATCCACCTGGGCAGACTGGTTCACAGGCATTTGACTGCGACATGGCGTATCCTTTGTTGCAGGTACAAGTACTTGGGGCTGAACAATTTCCATTTGGACATTTACCTGGACAGACTGGTTCACAGGCATTTGACTGCGACATGGCGTATCCTGTGTTGCAAGTACATATATTTGGGGCTGAACAAGTTCCATTTGGACATCCACCTGGGCAGACTGGTTCACAGGCATTTGACTGCGACATGGCGTATCCTGTGTTGCATGAACAGATACCTGGGGCTGAACAAGTTCCATTTGGACATCCACCTGGACAGACTGGTTCACAGGCATTTGACTGCGACATGACGTATCCTTTGTTGCAAGTACATATACTTGGAGCTGAACAAGTTCCATTTGGACATCCACCTGGACAGACTGGTTCACAGACATTTGACTGCGACATCGCGTATCCCTTGTTGCAAGTGCAAGTACTTGGGGCTGAACAAGTTCCATTTGGACATCCACCTGGGCAGACTGGTTCACAGGCATTGGACTGCGACATGGCGTATCCTTTGTTGCAAGTACAAGTACTTGGGGCTGAACAGGTTCCATTTGGACATCCTTCTACGCATACTGGCTCGCACCTTAACGACTGCGACATGGCGTATCCCTTGTTGCAAGTGCAAGTACTTGGGGCTGAACAAGTTCCATTTGGACATCCACCTGGGCAGACTGGTTCACAGGCATTTGACTGCGACATCGCGTATCCTTTGTTGCAAGTACAAGTACTTGGGACTGAACAAGTTCCATTTGGACATCCACCTGGGCAGACTGGTTCACAGGCATTTGACTGCGACATGGCGTATCCTTTGTTGCAAGTACATGTACTTGGGGCTGAACAGGTTCCATTTGGACATCCTTCTACGCATACAGGCTTGCACCTCAACGACCGCGACATGGCGTATCCCTTGTTGCAAGTGCAAGTACTTGGGGCTGAACAAGTTCCATTTGGACATCCACCTGGACAGACTGGTTCACAGACATTTGACTGCGACATCGCGTATCCTTTGTTGCAAGTACAAGTACTTGGGGCTGAACCGGTTCCATTTGGACATCCTTCTACGCATACTGGCTCGCACCTTAACGACTGCGACATGGCATATCCCTTGTTGCAAGTGCAAGTACTTGGGGCTGAACAAGTTCCATTTGGACATCCACCTGGGCAGACTGGTTCACAGGCATTTGACTGCGACATCGCGTATCCTTTGTTGCAAGTACAAGTACTTGGGGCTGAACAAGTTCCATTTGGACATCCACCTGGGCAGACTGGTTCACAGGCATTTGACTGCGACATGCCGTATCCTTTGTTGCAAGTACAAGTACTTGGGGCTGAACAGGTTCCATTTGGACATCCTTCTACGCATACAGGCTCGCACCTCAACGACCGCGACATGGCGTATCCCTTGTTGCAAGTACAAGTACTTGGAGCTGAACAAGTTCCATTTGGACATCCACCTGGACAGACTGGTTCACAGGCATTTGACTGCGACATGGCGTATCCTTTGTTGCAAGTACAAGTACTTGGGGCTGAACAAGTTCCATTTGGACATCCACCTGGGCAGACTGGTTCACATTTCTTCGTCTGAGACATCGCATATCCTTTGTTGCAGGAACACACTCCTGGGGCTGAACAGTAACCATTAGGACAACCACCCGTGCAAACTGGTTCACATTTCTTCGCCTGAGACATCGCGTATCCCTTGTTGCAGGAACACACTCCTGGGGCTGAACAGTAACCATTAGGACAACCACCCGTGCAAACTGGTTCACATTTCTTCGCCTGAGACATCGCATATCCTTTGTTGCAGGAACACACTCCTGGGGCTGAACAGTAACCATTAGGACAACCACCCGTGCAAACTGGTTCACATTTCTTCGCCTGAGACATCGCGTATCCCTTGTTGCAGGAACACACTCCTGGGGTTGAACAGTAACCATTAGGACAACCACCCGTGCAAACTGGTTCACATTTCTTCGCCTGAGACATCTCATATCCTTTGTTGCAGGAACACACTCCTGGGGCTGAACAGTAACCATTAGGACAACCACCCGCGCAAACTGGTTCACATTTCTTCGCCTGAGACATCGCATATCCTTTGTTGCAGGAACACACTCCTGGGGCTGAACAGTAACCATTAGGACAACCACCCGTGCAAACTGGTTCACATTTCTTCGCCTGAGACATCGCATATCCTTTGTTGCAGGAACATTCCCCCGGAGTTGAACAGCGCCCATTAGGACAACCACCCGTGCAAAATGGTTCACATTTCTTCGCCTGAGACATCGCATATGCTTTGTTGCAGGAACACACTCCTGGGGCTGAACAGTAACCATTAGGACAACCACCCGTGCAAACTGGTTCACATTTCTTCGCCTGAGACATCGCGTATCCTCTGTTGCAGGAACATACGCCTGGAGCTGAACAGTAACCGTTGGGACATCCTCCAGGACAAGAAGGCAAGCATCTTTCACCAGCGTAGCCCACATTACATTCGCATTTAGTCGGCGATGAACACCATCCGTTCTCACAATTCGGGCATAACATTGAGCAAACTCCCAGCGAATTTTTCTGAAGGCCTGCGAAACAATGACACATTTTTTTATCCGGGCAGAATCCATTAGGACAGCTAGCACACCGATCAAAACAACTGGAAATGCAAGAGTTCTTTGTTAAAAGAACTTTATTTAGAAGTCACATTTTCTCAACTCACAAAAAATTCGGCTTTTTGAATTTCGCCATAATTTGTCCCCTTGGACAAGTACACTCTTCTGTAAGACGACCATTCTTCAGAGTTGTTTTACAAGTTGCAGGCTTACACGCCGATACCGCACTAAGGACAGCAACTCCAACAAAAATTACCAAAAGGATCCTCTGCATTTCGTTCCATCAACAAACAAACTTAAGAAATAACTAATCACGCACATATTCGTCTGAAAGATTTATTTAAATTCTCGACTGTATCAGCACTCACTCTAATCTCGGAATGGAATTCGCAGACAATGGGTTGGCAAAAAGTTCCCCGCAATGTTCCAGATATAAAAAAATAAATATATTTACTATCAGAGCTACCATCCGTGCATTAATTCCTGAATTGTGTTCGAGAACCCAAAGGGTTAAAAATTCAAACTTGACTTAAAGAGATGAGAATGCAATCGAACAAAAAAGCTAATAAGAAGTGTGTCGCTTTGTCAGTCTGTAGTTTAATGCTGTTTTCTAGAGACCATTCTTTTTGAGGAAGGAAAAATGTGCGCTGTGGAGGATTCCAATTCTGAGCATAAATATTGAGGTACATAGTCGAGAACAACAAACTTATAGCCCAGTTGATCTCGTTTAACGTGGACACCATGTTTAAAAGAATGTTAGCGCAGTAAGCACTTGTTTTACTTTAAAAATAGATGGCAACTCTGTTCGTCATCTGGTCTAAAATTACTTAAGCGATAAAAATGTAAAAATTTTAACTTTAACAGTGGTCTGAAACTAAGATATTTTTATCAGAGGCACCATATTGCGAATTTCCGGAAACTGAAAGCAATCATACTGAGTGTATGTAAATACCAAAAAGAATTTTGGTATTTATGCATCCTATGATGTAAATAAAATATTCTATGTTTGATAATCTCTAACCTCTACTACATTGGACTACTCGGAGCTTAGTTAAGTAACGCCCCTGTGTCTCTTGACTTGTACGTCACCTTTGCTCGTCATGTCGCTCTAATATCGTGGGGTAGTACTAAATTCAAGGGAGCGCCGCGGCTCAGTGGGTTAGTGTGTTAGTTTACTCAGCGGAAGGTTCGAGTTCGAATCCCTGAGAACACCTACAATGTCTGGCAACCGTCCGAGAGTAATAGTTGTTATGAAAAAGCATCTCAATCTAAAAAAATAAAGCGGATAAGGCAAACAACTATTATGTGGAACCACTTGAGCTGTGACTTGGTCGACTCGCATTAGGAAAAACTTTAAACATAGAAAGCGATCGAGTTACGAACGAACAGAGAGAGACAGCCAGCAGTCTTAAGATCTCTCTTGGGTGTTGTAGAACTCTAACCAAAATCACCTACAATATGCTATGTGGCTTTGAAAGCCCTACGGAATATTTACCCTATACTTATCAAAACTCATGTATCAAGGTCGACAGAATTATGTATGTCTAACTCTCTCAGCTAACTTAGTCAGCTTTTATATTTTACCATATCAACAAGTGAGTCGTTATCATCCTGTGTCCGAAAGCTTATCCAAAGCAAATGGTGTTCATTAATTCTTTCTTGTTGAATGAAAATTTAAATTTTCTGGAAAAGATACCTAAGATGAAGGAAAGAACTGACGTAACTACGAAAACATATCATCCTGGATATCCTCTTAAGGAAGGCTTGTAAGTAAATTTGAACTATAAGTGCTAAAAATGAGTTTAAGCTACTTATATACTGTACGTGCAGGCATCGTCCGCCTGGATTTGGGTGGTTGAAAGCAATGACTGTTTGGCGATTTGCAATTATTCAGTTCAGGATGTTTGACTTAAAACAAAATGGAAAAACAGAAGCGTATTCATCTGATCCATTCTGATAGTATAAATGAGGAAATGAAACCTGCTTGCAATTGGGCATCCATTGAAAAAGGTTTCTTAAGGCGGATATCAAAAGCACCAAAGACGTTTGAAAAGATCAAGTACATATATATAAAACGACCTCGAGTACGTTGTTTCTGCCTTCCGCGCAAGTTTTCAGACAACGTTAACGTCTAAATTCATTTAGAATTCCTCCCAACCCCTCCATTCTTCATCTTAATACTAACTCACTAACTTATTTAGTGCTAAACAACTTTTTCTTTTACCTCCAGACTAAGATGGGATGCTAGACTAAGATGGGACGCTTCCCGAAATTCCGATTCATCAAGGAAATCGGACTGGAGGAGGTGCTCTAAGTCCAGTATCTCATCGACTAGACTAAGGTCTTCAGAAAAAATACCGGCTCTAGCTCCAATTCGTATCCATTATGAATTCATTCGTGAATATAGTTTTTTCTCCCATCTTCTTATTTGGAAGTGATTCATCCTCAATTTGGGTCTTTCGTTATCTCTTGATATACTGGGCTCTTCTCCTCGCATCCATAGGTATGTTTCGATATTCCTAGATCCATAATGTTACCGTAAGACAACAATTTAAATTATCAGTGCAGACTAGTCTGAATATATTTATTTTTTTTTTTATTAAAGTGCTTTCCCTAAGGTACTACCTATTAACACAGTTCTAGGCCGAAATATGCGTCAATTGATTGACGATCTTAATGCCAAGGTCGGCTATAATTTCCTTTCAAATTCCCATCTTTAAGGATCTATAAAAAAATTAAGATAATTCTTAAAAAGTTCGATGTTTATTAAAAGCACAGACTTTTTAACTAAAATTTTGCCTTCACATATTTGCAGATAGAATCATCTAAAGAAACACTCCAAGTGAATGTAACCCGTTTACCATGATTCTATAATAAAATAAAAAAAAAAAACAAATCCATTTGGACGTTTATAAGTCTAATCAAGTGGACAATCAAAAATAGTCTGCCGAGGACATCTGTAATGGACAAATGCGGCGAGCTGTGCGTTTTATTCGAATAAATATGCAACAAGACGGGACTAATCTGTGCCTAATCCAAGTGCATAATTTCGGATCATTTAAGTAGGTATTCTAACCATTTAGTATAGGAGTATCTATGGACTAGATGAATCTATCGCACACATGCCTCCAATTTCAGTTAAAAAAGGTTCCCCAGTACTACAAGGCCAACTTACCAATTAAAACTAAAAACAAAAGGAACAAAAAAATCCGAAATTTTACAAGCAAAATCCACTTAACAAGGTCAAAATAATTTAATTGATTGATTGCGCTGCTTCGCCCCACATATTTTAGTGGCTGGCTGTTACTAAAAGAACTTAACACCAGAAGCTTGAAATGATTTTTATGACTCTATCCGAAATGAATTTTGGTTTCCGGTTTGCTTTTTTTGGGAACTGTTTTAAATACACACATACGTTCCATGTTCCATTATTATATTCGTCTGTAGACACCGAACCGCGTCTTAATTCAGTAGCTGTGTTCATCTTAAAAGGATTCATTAATCTCAACGTTAGTCCCTCGATAATAATCTACTACAACATTCCTTCTCGTGGTTGTGACCTAAAACTTTGACATTTCACAAAGCTCCCCATGAGGATTGCTGTGGTGCAGAAAGCAGAAGATTCCCCCAAACTACCATTAAAATGATTAATTTGTAGCATGCAACAGGTAACCACCTATCCTGCAGACTCAAAGCTCAAATCCTTGTGCTACTTTTAATTGGCCATAAGTGGACCTCATTTAGAAGTTTAAATTCGACAAGAATTATAAACGCCATAAAGTAAGATAGTTGGGACCAACAATCACCTGTTAAGCAAAGTTTGAACATTATTGCTGTTGTTGTTGTTTATTTGTGTCGTGCTTTTTTTTTTGCACAACTACTGCACAACGCAGGTGAATAAACATTTTAAATGACTTTTTAACGTGTCGTGTGTTTTGTGAAATTTTCACCTTTCGAACTATCAGAGTAGCAGCATCATTCCAGAGAGCAACATCTCTTGGTCGCATATACATACAAGAGTATATGTTGGTATGTGTCTGTGGGGTATAATTAATTGCTAACAACGCCTCGACCTCAAATAACGCCCGAAAAGTGCTGTTTTCCAGTACACCACTGGCTAGTGTCAATCTTTTTCCTTTTTTTTCGTTCTGCGAATTTTTGAGAAAACTGGAGGGAATAAGGCATTTTTGTTGGTCAGTTGTAAGTAATTTATTTTGTTGGTGAAAATTTAATTTTTGAGATTTATCTGCGGACTGTGATGGTTGTTGAGCTCTTGGTTGTTATAGCTGACATCCGTTATAATGGGATCTGCAGTGTTAATTTATTTTTTTGTTTGTCTGGCTGAATGAAGAAATACAACCATACGGATACGGATTTCGTTC
Organism: Blera fallax; assembly: GCA_946965025.1. Classification (NCBI taxonomy): domain Eukaryota; kingdom Metazoa; phylum Arthropoda; class Insecta; order Diptera; family Syrphidae; genus Blera; species Blera fallax. The sequence goes on along the minus strand of OX337247.1, from coordinate 4,079,445 downwards.
TGGGTAATTAAAAATGTATAATGGACGCCTTAGGGGTGCATATGGTGAAATTTCGCGATGGTGATCTCGTTTAGGACTTTGGCTGTTGTTTTGACGCTTTTGATTCGTAAGAAAAATTTGCTTCGTTCATTGAGCTTGAGATTAAGAGAAGAGGGTCTATTTTACACGCCACAGAAATAGCTTCCAAGCTAAGGCAGAATTTTTTTCATTGAAGGAAAGAGAACAAACGTTCACTTTCAAAAATATTAAACGGCTGGAGTATTACATTAGTCCTGCTTCTATTACATAATAAGCGTACCCTTCTATAGGATGTATTGTCTACATTTACACTTGACGAGTATATTTCCTTAGCAAAAGCAAATAAAGAAATATAAATCAAGAGAAGAATAGAACCAAATTATGAATTGTCTGAATCCTTACGAAAGAGACTACAAAAGGATGTGTATATTCAAAAGGACTTGTGCGATGGAAATCTAAGGAGTGAAAGGAATAGTTCCCAGAAAACACACTGTTTTGAGGAACATCATCATTTAACCGTTTTTTGTTGGTGGGCAACAGACCATACGTCTGAAGAAAAAAGTTTGAGCACATCTCAGGCCCCCCATCTGGCGGCAGAGGAAAAGTATATTTTGAGCAAATAGTCCAGACAAAAGAGAAAAAGCTTTAGAACTATGAACTACCAAGACAGCTAAGGGGCGGAGCAAAGTTAATACTGTAGATTCCTTGCACGGGATCATGCAAAAGCTTCTGTATTCTTGGGATTTGGTCTAATTATTATTATATTTTTTTAAAGCTTTCACAAGACGGGGTCATGACACACTTTATTAGAATAGAAGCCTCTCTAAGCAGCGAGTCTCACTCTCTCTAACCAGCTTAATTGGCCTTTCTTACAGCAATAATCCTCTCATTTCTGTCCTAACTTCTCAACAAGGAGTTAATTTCCATTCAGATTTTATGCTTATCAACGGCCTACAGCCTATACTTGTGTGAATTGAAAATTCAATAAAACCACACTCATAACACCCTCTACAAGCTGTACACGAAAAAAAAAAAAAACTCATTTATGACATGCATTTTGACACAATAATAACACTTAAGCCTTATACCTTTGACGTTTCAATACTTTCCGCCAGTAAAATCAGGTTCTCTTCAATATAATCACAGCCTACTGTGTATGTTTTTGAAGTGAAATTGAAATTACACTACAAAACTAACAAAATTTAACAACTTTAATGGCTGTCGGTGATGATGAAATACCTTGTAGCATCTTTCATTTGTTAGCAGTGTAATAAATTCAAAATAGAAACTTTAAACCCTCCAACCTTTGGCTAAATTTTATTGGCAATCGCGTGACCCATTGTTATCTGTCAAAATTCCATAACGAAGCAACACACCACCCGAAGAAGAATTATAAGTGCCACTCAGCAAGTGCTAATTTTATAATTTTTATCACAGAATTGTAAAACAATGAACACGTATAAACACCACACCCGTACACAACGTCTTGTACCGTATTTCAGTGCGTGTAGGTTCTTAAGCCACTATTGCCATTGCATCCATCGACCTATTTAAACCAAGAGCGTTACATTCCAATCGCGGTGTTTCTTACCATCGATGATGGTGTGTACAGAATCGAATCAAAAGAAAAAAAACAAGAATAGCCCGATGCGCCAAGGAATTCCCTGATTGCTTCCTCTTCCCGTGGGATGTAAGCAATTAGCTTGGATCGGGGGTACAACACGCATGCGTAACTTCTGATCGTTTAGTGCTATATTGGCCTCCTGTTAGTCTGCTGGCCCATCTACTTATACATCGAAACGAAAAGGAACTTGTTTTAGAGGAAGCGCATCGCAGGGTTGTGGTTTTGGTCACGTGCGAGGCGCAATGTTTATTGTACCTTGCGCGCGGTTCTGCATCGTGTTGTCGTTGTCGGCCTTCCACTGTCAATTAGTGGCGATTTGTAACTGTTCGATGGTTAATTGGGGATATTTATGGTCACGTCGTCGTTCGTGGACCGTGAGGATGCTTTACAGCGCGAAGGATGTGCTTGCTCACTGGGAGAAGGATTGGTATTTCTTTTGCGATAATAATGATAATTATTACTATTATTGTTCTGCTCTGATCATTTATTAGTTTGGTTAATTGGATTACGAGGATGGAAGATTCCAGGTAATTATTTTAATCAAAATGCTTAATGAATGCGTGAGAATATTTCCGTTTATGGAGGATTGGGTGGAGCAGGAAATTATGAATGTTCTGAGGTGGGTGGAGAGGGCAACATTACTCAACGCTGTGTACATTTAGCTGATTAGTTAGAATAAACACTGACTATCTGGGATATGTAGAGGGAACCATGGTAATTCACAATGGGTTGAAGGTGAGGATATAGTCGTCACACGCTGAATGCAAAACCCTTGGGCACATCTGGAAACAAGTTCCTAGTTGCAGATTAGCTCAAGTTTTCTAAATCGGAGCCTGCAGATGGATTACACAAATAGTCAGAGGATAAAAGACCTAATTTGAAAATATATTAAAGAAATCTACAAGCAGTTCCAATTGCTTTATTGAAAGCCTGTAAGGCAGGTATACATTTTTCCGTCTCCTGGTCTCCTAGCCTGGTCCTTAGCTAAGTCCCTCCAGTTGCGCACTCCAAGTTGGTTGAAGTCACCTACATCTTGAAGCTCAGTATGCCTGCTCGACAAAACATGGCGTTAAAATTTCTGGAAATGGAAGGTGTCCCGACCCGACAGAAATATGTACCAAAGAATACCTACAATTTATAATCTAATTTGTATAGCGTTCAAAACAACGATCCATTGAGTTGGAACTAGTTCTTCTAGTCAAAAATTTTAACTTAAAATTGTAATTAAGTTGCACGCTCATGTCATATAAAATTTTAACAATTTGATGGTTTGGATCGGTATTTTTAAAACCTGAATTGCAGCGGCTTGGAAACTTCCTTTTACTTTGAAATGTTGTGCTTTACAGAACCACGCTTACATACATATGTGTAACAACTGCTTAGAAACATTTTTAAGAACTTGACTCTCTTCGCATACATCTGTCCCATTGGAAAAGAAGGCAAAGATGTGGACAATGCCAACTGATTTCGATTAACTATATTGAAACCGGTCAAAATAGATTAAATCAAACGACAATCATCGTCAATGACATTTTCCGCAAAACTTTGTCACACCATCTGTCACATTTGATTTTACATCTCCAAGGCCAGAACTCTATAACAAGTGTGAAATCTCTCAATTTTTTGACATTTAAGTCTCCCCACACTTATCGCAAACCTCAATCTGTCACATTTAAAGACATTGCATTGATGACCACTAAATAGCATGTAATTAGCATACAAAATTCTCCGAATCGATTGCATTTGTCATATAATCATCCACATGCTCTACACAAAAATCTCCTGCGCGTCGCGTCGCCACCACCATACTTTTAGAACAAAGCCAATAATACTCGTAAGATTTTAATTACAAAAACCACCTTCTCCATTTTACTACTCTCCTGCAATCCTATCAAAAAACCATCAACACCTCAAATTAAGAAGAAAAAAAAAACCACCAATACATTCACAGTTGATGGATAGCATTCCACTTTTGACATTCGAAATCGAGGGCTTCAAAACCAACTCAGAGCAGCACCGCGCCACCTCAAAGTAGTTAGTTTCGACAAAGTCCCGACAAATCATCAAAATTTGCATAAAAATCTCACTAAACACACAACAAACACACTTTTAACATTTAAAACCGAATAGAAAACTTTTAATTTTGTGTTAATTTTAATAGTTATTCTCCATTTATCTTGTTGTTCTTGTTGCCTCGACTTCAATTTGAACATTTGAACGAAAAATTTACCGAAATTAAAGTTTTGCGATTGAACGATAAGGCACCACACACCGCAGAGTACCCCTTCCCGGGCTCCTCCTTGGCATCCTCCCAAAATGATTGATTTCGGCCACCCTAGCCATGCAATTAAGAGTGTGAAATAAAATCCGAGTGCCGGATTGGAATCTCCTTCACTGGCTGGTAGCAATGGCCAACTCTATACTCGTAGAATGAAATTGATTTTAGAACCAAACCGCCTTTGTTCGTACATAACTATGAGGCGTCTCTCTCTCTCTCTCTCTCTAAGTCTTGTTGGGACTATCGGATCTCGGCAAACTTTTGCGGCACACACAGAGGAATATGTAAAACAAACCATTAACGCACCAATAATCATTATTCACATAATTAAATGTGGATTTCTGGTGAAATAACGTTCTGCAAAAAAACAAAAAAACGGAACGACAACGAAAACCGAAAACCGAAGCCAAAGTCATAGGCTGCCAATATCTCTATGTCGCATCTAAGAGATGCGACTCAGCGCGGCAGTGAAATGATTAAATTTTCCAGATAACCCGGAGGGGAATATTAATTGCTGGCAGTTTATAAAGCAATTAAAATCAAAATAAAAGGTAAATTTTACTCCTTAAGAAGCTTCTCAACGCACTATGAGCAGTGGAAGTGGACGAGCTGCTGATCGGGCTTTTTGGTACGGCGGCGAGGCATGTTTCACATCAGCACATCGTTATGAACCGGGACGGGCGGTATGCTGGGCATGCGCACAATATGCCGTCCTCGAGTATTTTGGTTATAAATTTCCAACTCAGATGGATCTCATAAGGAAAAGTTGTGGACAAATCCGCGCGCTGGCAACCTCCAGCGGTTATGGATTATTTATTGGTCTCGTTATTTGAGACTGCTACTGATGCTATGCGATTGTGAGTTGATTCTGAATCGACGATGTCCACATTTGTATAGCAGAACTGAAGTTTACCCATGGAAAGGGGAACAAACAAAAAGTACTATGTAAAATCACCATGCTTTCGTCCAAAATCGTTTTTCTGTGATTTAAAAACGTCGTCTAACGTCAGCCCTTTTACCTTTAAAACCTGCATCAAATGATTATTCCCCAAGCTCTAGTGTTACAATTTCAACTTCTCCGTAAATCTATAGAGAAATAGCTTTAGAATTGGCTACAAGACATAAATCTTCCAAGGCCAAGGCCTTGTCTTCAAATTTCTTGCCGGAAAACCAATGGATGACTACATTAAGCTTTCCTGATATTGACTTAGAGAATATCCCCTAAAACCTTTGAAATGTAATAATCACACCAGGATTTTGTCAAGACAACCTGTCGCGGAACTACTACTCAGTACCGAAGCACTAGCAAACATAAGAACTAACTCAGAATTGGCGCAAGAATGCAAGGAAAACATATATTTTGGCAACCTCTTCCCAAGTGAAACTGCTTTGGGTACCTGGTAACGAAAACATGTGGAAAGGACTGCAAACCTACCAAAGCCATGGCTAAGCGCCTCGGCTTCCGTCAGGCAAAGATGTCGCTCGATCCGACAAATGGTCGGCTTGTACACCAGACACATCAACCTAAATAAACACGCCTACAGACTGGAACTGGTGACTTCTAGCATTTGACCGGTATGCGAGGAAAGAAAGAAAGCCTCCAACACTTCCTCTGCGAATGCCCTGCAAAAATGCTGGAGCTCGTTAGAAGTATAGCTGTTTCTCGGAATAGTGAACCCCACCCGACTCTCCATCCCCAAACTAAACCACCCTTCACTTACACCACCCACTTTCCTATTTTTCTACCAAACAGCACACCCTCACCCTCCCAGACCATTTATTTATTCCTCAAAACCACATAGCAAGGGAGCATAAGAAAGCGAATATGATGTCGAAATTACTTGGTAGAGCTTTTTGTGGCTGGAACCACGATTGTACCTGGTTGTCTCTGCCCTCTCGGCAAAACGTTTTCGTGACGTAGAAGACTTTTGGAAGCTGTCTACGAATTCATTCCATAAAATAACATTCAAGCTGATCAGAAATATTCATTTAAAGGCATTTTGTGCGAAGTCAGAGGATCGTTTCGAATACTAGGAAACAACAGAGTGTTTGCACAATCTCACCTCTCGCGAATTCCTATCTGAAACCCCTCTAGGGTCCAAGCACAGCGCTAACCATAACGAAAAATTAACCCCTGTGTCTTTCCCCCAGATAAATAATTGTATTCGTAAGGACATTTCGATTGCTTCAGGTATCCTTTCTCATACTATAGTACAACTCATTATAAAAACAACATTTTTAGAGACATAATCTGATTGGATCTTAACAACATGGTTGAAATTCTTTAAGGCCCCATAAAAAATACCTCAGAGGTACAATTAAGTAATGAATGTTGTCGCAGAGAGATAATTTCATAATTACCCAATAATACTTCCCACCAAGAGAGATGTCCATCCCAGACGCTATCTCATAAAAAGGATAAGAATTTCCTATCCTTAAAAAACCTTCAATTTCCCACCACTTCACTCCAAAACTCATCCAAGCAAAACTCCCAAGTACAAATGATTTGTTTATTTTAAACGACGAGATTTTTATTGCCCTCATTAATTACCGCAGCCCTCCCCTCTACTATGTAGTGTTGAATCTCGGTTCATACTTGGTTAATCCACGAAAAAGATTTTACCCATACTGCATCCTAGCTTCGCGTCTGTATGTGTGCGTATCTGTAGGAAAAAACCTCACATTCGCAGTTATACGCACCGCGCCAGCATATACACTCACTGTTCACTGACCATTGTCCATTCACCGCACCTGTGTGTGGTATCTGTGATAACAGAGCAATAAAACCCTGCGCGTACTCATCAACCACCACGACTGCCAGCATCCGAATCAGTGTAGCTGCTGTAGCGCTCTGTTGACAAGATCGAATCACACCGAACACACAGCTTCCACATAATACGGTAGTAATGTCGTGTAGATAGCTAGGAGCCCTGCGGGCGATGCGGGGCGTTATTTTTTTTTTTTTTTTATGACAGTACGAACGGTGAGAATGATCTGTTGAGTGTCGCTGTGATGTGCGACTTTGGGGCGACCAAACCAACCACCGACACCACTCTGATGTCCGTGTCAACAGCAATCATTTAAGATTTTGACTTCCATCGAAACAGGTGTGGAGAGGAAGCCGCTTTAGTGAAACGGAACTCGGGAAAAAATCAAATCGGTTGCGATCAGAATTATAGAATGACTGACGTGAGAATGGGCTTGAAACATGTCATTTTACAACGGGTCCAGAGTTTGGATACGGCTACCGAATATAAAAGGATAACGGATTTTAGCATCAATCGAATTTTGGGAGATGAGGATCAGACGGTGAAGAAGGATAATGTATCGGCTGACATTTTGGATTTATCCAAAACCGGAAGTGTTCAGGGTTTTTCGAATTTTCCTCACAATGACTTTGGGAAGTTTTCGTATTTGCCGAATGTGATGAATCCTTTTGTGAGTCATGCGTTGAATTTTTCATCATCTCGTCCTGGCGGCAATGGTGAAGTGATTCGTCCGCGAGTTTGTAAATTTTTGAACGCGACTAGTGTGCAAAATTGTAATGATTGTGAGATGTTTTATAAGAATTTAAATTTTCCCAAATATCCTTTGTACAAGGACTCAACGACGGCGGCAGCGAATGTTTGGTTCGGGGCTGCTGCGGCGGCTCAGTTTGTGAATTCCCAAGAATTTGTTGAGAATTTGCTAGTGAATTCGGTAACTGTAAATGTGCATGCACAAGCGGGTGCTGCTGGTGTGGCTAACAAAATGGTGGTGAAACAGCAAACCAGATGTAGCAAGGACATTGAAGATGAAAGCAGTTTTAAGTGTGCGATTTGTGAGAAGGTCTTTGGATGTGCTGATACCTTGCAGGTGGGTGTTTTCAGAGGAGTTATTTGTAGAAGTAATTTGTAAATTGCCGCCGGCAAAGGCGATAGGACTGATCTATAAGGCGACGTTCTAATTGGAATTTTATTTAGAGGTCTCGGAGGCTTATGTTAGTTATATTTCAATAATGAAAGAGGTTATCGTAATTTTAAGTGAATATTCTATTTGTTAAAGAAACATTCTCTTAAAAAAATATTCGGCTCCTCAAAGAATCAACTTCAGATCGTTTGTACAGCAAACTGGCACAATTGACACAATTGTCGAAACTGCGATTTATAGAAAGGATATGAGTATGAATCGAATATTTACATTTAGTCAGCTCTGTAGAGTCGCGCATGGAAAGCTAAAAAGTCCTTAAAAACCAGCCTCATTATCCCTATTAAACATATTCATCTGAAACCAGTCTTATTTATCAACATTCTAATGTATAAAATCGCTGATTTAACACATCATTGGTTCAATGAAAAATATGTGCTCTTAGGGCCGTCGGCATTAATGTAGACGTAGTTAAACAAGACCATTTCCCTACCTAAATGTAAGCTGACTAAAAAATGTATTTTTCCCTTTTAGTAATGCCCCTCCCACACGATTTCTGAAATTTTACGTCTGCACATATACATTTCCATGTTAATATTTAATTGTGGACCCTTTTTTCGTTGCAGTCCCATGAAAAGACTCACAAATCTCCGCGATATGAATGTCTTGATTGCGGTAAAGGATTCTCTCAGTTGCGGAATTATAAATATCACTTGTCAGTTCATCGGGGGACAAAGGAATTCGCAGCTGAGTGTCCAGAATGTGGGAAAACGTTTAATGACAAAGGATATCTGAGCAGTCATATGAAAATTCATCGGTAAGTGGTACATTTGTTTGTTTTTTGTTCGTGTAATTTTTAAGGGTTATTTGAGAAATACGGAGCTTGGCTTAAACTACAATCTGTGTTCTAGAAATTCGTGTAGTCGCATAAAATCAGAGATAAATGAGCAGATGCAGGATATGGTTGAAGCGAATTTAAGAATTATTGTCTGCATTTTGCAAGTGTTCTTCATTTGGAGTTAGCCGCCAGAGGGTGCTGGTGCCAATATGTGAAGAGAAGGGGAATGGAGTCTTAATTTACTTCAATCTAAGGACCTACAGTTTTAAAAATAAAAATTGTTTAAAAAACATAATAAAAGAGCTAAGTGCTATACAGGCTCAGTTATCATTCCTTTAACTTGGAATCCTTATCCTTATTCCTTATTCGGATATCTAGGAATTTGTTGGCTCATCGAAATCGGTTTTGGTTTAATTTTCCTTTTTCATGAGATGCAAAACAAAGCTAGTCATCCGGGGCTAGTGAAATAAGCTACGAAAACGACTGGACTGTTACATTAGGATCTCGGAAACTACCTTAGGGAGCTCGGCCTTAAAGTCAATGGGACTTGCAAATTCAGTAATGAAACTGTGGACTGTGAATACTGGTTTGGCACAGAAGAAGCTCGCTGTGGTGTACCAGATAAAGTATCTAAAGAAAAACATCGACTAGCTACAGACGGCGACTCTTTCTCCAATTCACCCATACGTCATAGAAGGCTGCGCTCAATTTTTGTAGAATTCCTTAAACAAAACGCTAACTATTCCCGACGATGATGATTAGTCAGAATCCTTGACCATTGCTTAGAAAAGGACAATAGACAGCAACTGTTTCCCCTTTCTTATTAAAAAGCCCCAAAACTAGTTTACCAAGTAAAGTGTGTAAAGTTTCATCCCATTATCTCCCCATAAAGTTACAAGCCTAAAAATTTCACATGTGTTATCTGTCAATAATGTGATGAGTAAATATGGAATGTCAGACGAAAGAATAAAGCGTTATTATTGTTTAAAAACCTTTTAAAAACGGGGAAAGTTTTGCTGAAAAAGTGTTACTGAAAGCCTAGGGACACCAATTCATCATCGTGCACAAGAAGTTGACATTTCAAGAAGCACCTTAGGTCGCCAACATACTAAGACCATGGGCCATGCGTCCTCGAAGCAGACTTTCGTTCTAAAACATAGGCGCAGAGACCATTTTAAGCGAAGGGAATTTGTTAATTGGTTTATGGAACATCAGTTAGTGAACAACAATTTGAATTCTACGCAATGGCTACGTAAATATGCAAAATTTTTGAATTTGGTGTCTCGGCGACCCATGAGTTATTCAAAAGAAGCAAATGTATCTACGTCATGTCACGTGCGCTAGATAGGTCCTTAAGTCGTACTTTTTGAAAATATGGTTGAAAATGCAGTTACTGCGAATGATTTGCTTTACAAAGCGATGGCTGATTGGCCAGAATTCATTGATTCGAATGTGGTTCCATCAGGACTGCGCAATGTGTAAAACTGCGCTCGAAACAATTGAGTTGGTGTGAGAAAAACTGTCAGGTCGTCTAATTTTAAGAAATGCGGACTTAAATTGATGTGATTTGACACCACACGACTTCTTCCTTCGATGTACTTTGAGGTCGCATATATATGCTAATAAACAAAAAACAATTCCTGAGATTAAATATGATATTCAACGTATTATTGCCGCTATCGATCCACAATCACGCAACGATGGTGTCGAAATATTCATCAAATGTTCCACACTTAATCGCAACAGTTGCACCTTTCAATGAAATAGAATTGTTTTCAATTTTTTTTTAAGTCAGCAACTAAATTCAGCGCTTTTATTGGGCCATCCTTCAAAGTCAAGAAAGTATATAGCTCCCCAAATTGAAGATATTGCTGCACGTTTTTGATCGTAATTTAGACGTGGATATCTGAATTCTGACGCATAATTTCAGCTTTTTTTTATTGTTACCCATTAACACGCAATAAATAGTAATGATTTCATCGTTAGCGTACCCAGAAAAGTCATTGGATGTATGGCTAACTTCGCTAAAGACACCTCCCTTGTTCTCAAGTTAGGGGTGTTAAGCCCCCACTCAAATTCAAAGATTCTAATGCGGGTAAAGATTACAAAACAAAAATGTTTTCTAGCAAAAGTACATATTTTGAAATATTGGCGAGGAAAACGTGCACTAAAAGATCAGCTCTACGACAGCCATTTACATGTTGTTTTCTGGTTAACTTTCTTTACTGGAAGGAGTTACCGAAATCAATCGCACACCACTAGGACCTCATCTTATCTTATCCGCACCTCCTTCGAGCCTCATATAATCATCAGTGTGAGTGAGTTCGATGTTTTTTCTCGTTCCTCTCATCAGTCAAATTGAGTTTCTGTGTAACTTTTTCGATATTAAATGGTCAACTTATCCAAAAGAAAGCAAAGTATTTCGAATTTCAGGTTAGAAATCTCTAGAAAATTTCGAACGAACACTTAATTTTACATCAACAGAATAAGCTACAGGAGTTTTATGTATTTTTTTTTCCTTTTGATTTTCCCCAGAAACAAAAAGGAATACGAATGTCCCTACTGTCCGAAATCCTTCAACCAAAGAGTTGCCTTCAACATGCACGTTCGCATCCACACGGGGGTTAAGCCACACAAGTGTTCTGAATGCGGAAAACGTTTCTCTCGAAAAATGCTTCTGAAGCAGCATATGCGAACGCATAGCGGCGAAAAACCCTACCAGTGTTCAGTTTGTGGTAAATCCTTTGCAGATCGCAGTAATATGACACTTCATCATCGATTGCACTCAGGTAAGTGGAAACGTTAATTTATAATAAGGGAATGAAGCTAATTTGCAACCCCATCTTATGACAGGTATAAAACCCTTTAACTGTCCGATTTGCCCGAAAGCTTTCACCAAGAAACACCACCTGAAAACTCATCTCAACTACCACACCGGATGTAAGCCCTACGTTTGCCCACATCCAAATTGTAATCAGGCTTTCACACAATCCAGCAACATGCGGACACATGCCAAGAAATGCCAGTTCAAGCCAGTACAGTATCCTGTCATCTCAGCTCCGCTACCACCGGCTATGGGCGCCCAAGTAGCATCATCCCGAATGACACAACATTCTATGAATATGTCACAAATACCTTTCCAGTGCTAACTGCCGACCTCATTATCTTGTACGTATTTCTAAAGCCCGTGATGACATATGTGATCTAAAATGTAATTCGAATATCTCAATAGTTGTACTGTATCTAGATTTTAAACTCAGTTTTATATCCTATTTATTAAATTTTTGTATCAAATCAAATCAAATCACTTTCGATTTTTGATTTTTTTTTGTTTGGCTTATTTCGAAATTGGATAATTTCATGCATGACCTGGCTGTCATCATGACTAAATGCATAAGCACGCATATTCGAAATCGAAATTAAAATGGAAAACTTCAACCCTGCTTTAAACCACCTCGAACCCATGCAATCATGTTGAAAGCAGGTTTCACTGTCACTCTAATTAAATTGTTTATTTGTTTTCTAGTTCATTTTGGAGCAGGTCCAAAACCAAAAAAATTAAAATTATACTACTTACACTTAGTAACTAAGTGTGAAAAGGTGCTCCAACTCTGTCGCCGGATTGTTTTAACCAAATCGAAGTAGTAAGCACGTTACTAATTAATCGTGTGATCGAATTGTGATCACTGAGCTGAATGTGGCGTAAATTAAAATAAAATAAAAACAAAAACGCTTTTTGGTAGACGCATAAGGTCTAAATTTAGATTAAACGAAATTGTTAACTAGTCGCGAGGTGACATAAAATTGTCTACCAGAGTTTCGTCGAGGACAGACGCACTATGATGTGTCAAAAACGAAAAAAAACTAGTAATAACTAAAATTGGATGACGAAAGTTTATATGGAGCACGATTGTCATAATGTATTTTTGACTTTGAGTTCAAAATTTGACTAAAAAACTGTTTGTTATTAATTAGCAGGTAATAATGGCAGGGCGATCATAAATTGACTAACGAAATGTGTTACCGAGGGCATGCATGCATGGCAATGATGGCGTAGTTACAAAGGAAACTTACACCGTTTTGAGTCATTCGAGTCATAAAGTGAGTAATGAATCGGGTGAGTTATATGCTTAGTCCTTACACATTGAGGTGCCACAAGTTTGTCATTAGATTTCGTTGCGAAAGCTGCCTGATCAATTCAGAAGGATTAAACACCGAGAGCAGAAAACGACGAAAAGTTCAGTATCGACGTCAGCGTAAGGATCGAAAACCTTTGCGTACGATAACTAAATTGTTGGCAACGTCATTTTTAATATCCACGAATACGACGAATTTAAACGAAACGAGGGAGTTGCCGGGCCAAAGAGTGAAGAAAAAAAAACTTCTACATCGACAAGAGTTTTCGTGTACAGGATAGCTACTCTTGAAAGCGAAACTTGCCAAAACAAGATAAAGATAACGTCACGAATGATTTCTCTAAGAGCTGCTCGATCACACCTACGAGAAATATCACTGAAGTGTCACTCAAGCTACGATTTCCTACGAATGATCCAAAACCAGACACTTCTCCAGAATGTTGAAAGCCAATTGTTCCAAACAAGCAAGATGGACATGAATCACTAAGTAACGACTGCAGGTAGTCCTGTTTAATGATGAACGAAATCTCAAGGAGCTTAATATCTCGAGTAGTTCTATGCCACTAAAATCAACTCTAGAAGCCAGAGACAACACTCCCAGCTGAATTTCTCTCAGACTCTACCTACAACAAATTTCCTGTCTTCGTGACAAGATGAATCGAATTTGGCAGAAACGACGAAGGAAGTTGCTTGACGATCAAAACTTCAGGAGAATACTCCACTCAACCTTGACGATGACAGTCAATTATCCATTCTCTCAACGATGTTTTCTGATAATATTCTCCACTCTTTTTGCTAGCTGTTACACAAGTAACATCCTGACAATTAAAAATCTTCCCTGACATGTTATGGAAATGCTTTAGGTCTTTTGTCAACATGAAATTGGTTCTAAAACCATCTCTAGTAGCACGTGTAGGTATAAGCTATACAGATTGCAGACCCATATCGGGTAAGTATCCAGACGAAAATAGCAAAAATCGGTTATAGAAGCAACTGACTGACACTTTCGATTCGGATAAAATGTAAAAAGACAACTCCAATTCTAAGTTAGTTAAGGACTAATATCTGGGGACACAAAAGTGAAAGAATCAGTTTTGCCAAACAAGCTTAAGTCAGACAGGGAACGTTGTGACCCATTTGAGCCCCAACATTAAGGACAGCAACTCGAATTTTAAAATAATTTTGTCTGCCGATGTGAGAACATCCCCTACGAATGTCGCGTTCAAACAAAAACGACTATGTAATCGCCCCCTGTGTGACTAGGATTATGAATCCGTGTAGAATACAATGCAGCGCCACAACGCGACATCATCAATACATCGAAACGCGAAAGGGATTTAAAGAGGCGATTGATTACCCAGCTTCTTTCACGAGCAACGAGCCGAAAGACCAACCTGAAAAAAAGTCGAACAAAAGAGAACAAAAAGAGCAAATAGGGCTTCTATACAAACTATTCAACTCTGAAAGCGATAACTTTTTTAGCTCAATGCACTTCATTATCAGACATATCAATTCCAAGGATAGAAAAAAACAATTTCGTTTCCCTACCAAAAGCGGATGAGCTCTTGCTCCATTTTCTCACTGCAGGACCGTCAGCATGCTACTACTACAAACAGCAAAATGGAAATGTCATGTTTCCATAACCGGATATCCCCAAATAAAATGATAAAATATGGCGGAAGGAAGTACCTATTTCTTCCGTGATCTTTGAGTGACGATAAAATTAAGGAATGCATACAAAAATTGGTTCCTACCTTGATTTCTCTTGATGCCATCGTCAATCGCTGCTTACTACATAATCCTAAATGTTGAATCTGATGAATTGCCCTCACAATACACACCACACTCACCACTAATAAACGGAATTCAACATGAAATTTCCGACTTCTTGGACAAATTACACTTTTTTATCCGCGACACCACTATAGACTAGCGAATTTATTTCACTTTAGCAAAGCCAACCATCACCGAACGACCGCCGAAATATTTCACGTGAAGAGGACGCACTTCTTCACTACACTTTGGTGGAAAGCTCTTTCAAGAGTGAGACCTATTAACCGTTACCCGAATACGCCGCTGAATACCGACAAGTAAAATTTGAAATACGATTTCGCGGCTTCTATTCGCGAAATTTATAGATTTTTTTCACAAATTCACTTTTAACACACTTTATTAACAGATAAATGCAAATTTTACTTAAATTTTCTGCGTAAAAATATAAGAAAATAAATAAAAATTACCGATTACTTAGCGGAGCGAACAATCACGTAATTACCGCACAACTTCACAGAACAACTGCCGCACAGATGTCGCAGTGAACAATCAATTTGGAAAGTGCATTCAAGTTTAAGCTTTGTTTGATTTAACAAATTTCTTTTTGTGTTTTCAACTGATTGGAAATTAAATTTCAATCAAATTTTGAAATCGCAATAATTTGGAATTATGGAAATATTTTTTGTTAAGATGTTCAGCATTTAAAATTTAATGCTCTCAAGTTTGCAGATATAACAATACAAAATCCGATTAGATTGATAGGAACAAGGATTGAAGTAAAACTGGTTGGTTGGATGGATTTTTTTTTAGTTTGAGTTTCTTATCGGCGAAATATTAAATAAGGAAGAGGATAGTTAATGTAATATGATGATATATTTAAAATAATCGTGTACTTACTTACTTTCTCGACAATAATATACAAATTAATAGGGCTCTTATTTTGAAAATCTAAAACTAGTTAGTCGGACCTGCACCTTCTTCTGGTTTTAACTGCAAGTAAATTTAAAAAGTAAATGAAGAGCTAATGTAGAAAGATGGTAACTGTTCGTATCCTCAATAATGTAATACTTTCACTGCCACGATTGAAAACTGTAATTCTTTATAAAATTGTTAATAATAGTTTCCTGACCAAATAACTTCTATTTTTGCTCCTCCAATTGCCATTATGTAACCCATGGGTAATAAAAGAAGTACTCATTTCCCTTTCCAATCGGTTCTCTTTTCTTTACTTCATATCAACTACAGATGTCGTCGTTAGCCTGACAGTTACAAAACCCTATTATACAATTATTACTCACTTCACTCCACTTTAAGACTCAGTGGCTGTACTTTCGTCTTTTTAGTTTTCCTTTTTCGCCCCTCGAATTTAATATTTTAAGTAGAATATTTTATACATAAGGTAAATTCATTTCTAATTCCAACTATTTAACTCTTAATTATGATAAGAATTTCTTTACTACTACGCGCATTTCTTTGGTAAAATTGTGAAATTAACATCGGCGGTTCCCCTAACCTCGTTTTTACACGCGTCAAAAAAAAATCTCACAATCTGACATTCCTTTTGCGTTTCGTAGGAATTCATAAAAACGTTTTGTGCATTTTATTGCAGATTTCATCATAAGTGAAACCTTGGAAAAACCAACCACCTGATCCTGAGCACAACCAAGCGGGCGTAAGGCCTAAGCGGCCGTTAAACAAAAACAATAGAAACGTCGGCTGCCTCTACTGCTGGCATTTTTCATTAATTTTTTTTCTTACCACCCTTTTGACTCCGTTTCGCGTGAGTGGATGGAGAAAAAAGGACACATAACTCGTTATTTGTTTTCCTTAAATCCTAAATCATTTTCTCATTGGCAAGCGAGAAAAAAATGTCAGACGCGTTCCATCGCTATCGCGAAGGAGCCGGAGGCAACGGCAGCAACAGCAGTACCACCAACAACAATAATTATGTAAACTTTAATCAGTTCATGATGCAGCACAATATCATTGGCGGCGGTGCAAGCGGTGTGGGTGGAGACGGTGGAGGAGATGCAGTGGCAACGTCTTCGAGAAATCCATTCCATTACAATGGTGGCTATGGTCATCAGTATCAAATGGATGATTACTTTTTTGGAAATGGTGGGCACATGGATGATTACTCTTCTGGAAGTGGAGGGGGAGGTGGTGATTTGTTCACGTATAATAACTACCAACCGCGTTATAATTACTCAAACTCGACACTTCATGCTACCGCAGCTGAATTTATTCCGAGGTTCTCCAATCTGTCGCTGGGCGAGGTTCCCACGAGCACAATAAAAACAAATGACGTGGCATTGGCGTCGACTTCTCTCACAGCAGACGTGCAGAATGCAAACACCAATGGATTCAATGGTCCATCGATCAGCAAACCTGATGAACAACAAAATCATGTAGATTCTCCGCTAAATAAGTCACCGCCGCAACGTTATACTGGTGCAACGAGCAAGAATCGTGATACAACATCACGGGGTGGTGTTGGCGTTGGTGCATCATCTTCACGAAGACAGAATGGTCGAGATTATCACCGGAATCAACGGTACGACAATCACCGTAGCAACAAGCGCAGGGATGATTGGAACAGGAATCGCGATAGGGTGAACGCTTTCAGGGAGGAGAAGTATACCCTCGAAAATGGAAAAGACAGCCCACTGAACTCTCCTGAGAAGAAGTCGCCTAAGAAGCCACATCCGGAGAATGAAAAGCTGTCACAGAGAGAGAAGCTCATCAGAGAGATTGAGGCACGCCGGCTAGAGTGCCTTGTTTGTGTGGAGCCAATCAAGAGTCACAACTCGGTTTGGTCATGTCACAATTGCTATCACATTCTGCATCTCAACTGCATCATTAAGTGGGCATCTAGTTCCAAGTCTCAGGACGGCTGGCGGTGTCCTGCATGCCAAAATGTTGAGAAAGACGTGCCACGCGATTATTATTGTTTCTGTGGGAAGGTGAAAAGTCCGCAGTTCAATCGCAATGATATTGCTCATAGTTGTGGAGAAGTTTGTGGTCGTATTGAGGGATGCTCGCACGCCTGCACTCTTCTATGCCATCCCGGGCCGTGCCCACCGTGTCAAGCTAACGTCACACGGGAGTGTGGTTGTGGAAAGACCACCAAGACCATGCAGTGCTATCTGAAAGAGTCCATCGAGTGCGAAGCCAAGTGTCAGAAGCTTCTTAACTGTGAATTGCATTCATGTGAGGACAAGTGCCACGAGGGCAAGTGTAAGCCCTGCGAACAGAAAGTGGATCAGAAGTGTCATTGCGGCAAACAGGAACGCCAGGTTGCGTGTACAAGAGACTCGCACGAGAAGAAGACGTATTCATGTGGAAAACCTTGTGGAAAAGATCTGAGTTGCGAGAACCACAAGTGTAAGGATTGTTGTCATGCTGGAGAATGTCGCCCATGCAAATTGAGCCCAGAAATGGTCACTTCATGCCCGTGCGGCAAGATGCCAGTAGTTTTGGAACAAAGAAAGTCATGCTTAGACTCGATTCCTGTCTGCGATGGCATCTGTAACAAGACACTGCGCTGTGGCAAAGCAGCCCATCCTCATCACTGCACAACTAAATGCCACCTTGGCAACTGTCCACCGTGCAACAAGCAGACAGCCGTCAAGTGCAGGTGTGGGCACATGGATCAAATGATAAAGTGTCGCCAGTTGTCGACTAGAGCTGATGATGCACGTTGCAAAAAGCGCTGCGTGAAAAAACGTTCATGTGGCAAACATAAATGCAACCAGGAGTGTTGCATAGACATTGACCACATTTGTCCGATGCCCTGCAACTATACTCTCTCGTGTGGTAAGCATAAGTGTGATCAACCATGCCATCGGGGAAATTGTCCACCATGTTATCGCAGCTCTTTCGAGGAGTTGTACTGCGAGTGTGGAGCAGAAGTTATTTATCCACCGGTCCCCTGCGGAACGAAAAGGCCGGCCTGTAAACGTCCGTGCTCTCGACAACATCCCTGTGACCATCCAGTTCAGCACAATTGCCACTCTGCTGCTAACTGTCCACCCTGTATGATGTTCACCACGAAATGGTGCTTTGGACAGCATGAGCAAAGAAAAACCATTCCATGCAGCCAGGAGAGCTTCAGTTGTGGCCTGGCGTGCAACAAGCCACTGACCTGTGGACGCCACAAGTGCATTAAGCCTTGTCATGAAGGCTTATGCCAGGCGGTGGGTGAGGTCTGCAAGCAGAATTGTACAACAGTGAGAGGAGGGTGTGGGCACAAGTGTATGGCGGCTTGCCATGATGGAGACTGCCCTGAGACAGCATGCAAGGAAATGGTAAGTTGAATTGCATTATGTACAATAGACTTAAGCCAATCGATTGCTCTTAGGTGGAGGTGACCTGTGAATGTGGTAATCGGAAGCAGATGCGAACTTGCTCTGATTTTGCACGAGAATACCGCCGAATCGCTACTGCACAGTTGGCGTCCTCTATGGCTGAAGTTCAACGCGGCAACACAATCGAACTGAGCGACATCCTTGGACCAGTCAAGATGAACAACAATAAAGCGTAAGTTTAAGAGCTGGGCTCCCATAACAAATTGATTCTAATATCTGTCTCTTCTCAGGCTTGAATGCAACGATGAATGCCGCACTTTGGAGCGCAATCGCCGACTTGCTATTGGCCTGCAAATCCGCAATCCCGATCTGCCACAGAAGCTACTTACCAAATACTCCGATTTTATACGAGGCTATGCAAAGAAGGATCCGACTCTTGTGAAATCTATTCACGACTCCCTTACTAATCTCGTCAAACTGGCCAAGGAGAGCAAGCAGAAGTCAAGGAGTCATTCGTTTCCCACAATGAACCGCGAAAAACGCCAGCTGGTGCATGAGATGTGTGAGATGTTTGGAGTTGAGTCAGTCGCGTACGATGCAGAACCCAATCGGAATGTGGTCGCAACAGCTTATAAGGAGAAGGTGGGTTAAGATATATACAATACACCTTGAAAGTACTGATATCTTCCATTCACTTGCAGTCTTGGTTACCAGCCCAGAGTATCATGGAAGTAATTCAACGTGAAAGTGGTCAACGACGCGTACCGGTGCCAAGTAACAATGCATGGGGCATCAAGAGGTAGAATATTGGCCGACAGATACAGCCGAGTATCATGGATTATGCTTAAACACTGAATTAATAGGTTTTATTGGTTATTTTCTTTGATATTTTCATTCTTTTGCTTTATGAACTTGATTCGTGGAACCGATTTGAAAGTGAAATTCAAAATTTTGTTCAGAACCCGAGCGTATATGCTATACTATTCCCTCTTATTAGAAATCTTTCCCCACCTTTCTCTCTCTCACTCTTCATACTCCTTTTCTTTATTTAATTTTATTTTTTATGCTATCGCTTTTTTTTATTTTATTATTACGTTTGCAAGACAATACAGAGGAAAATAATAAAGTTGTTTATAACAAAACGGGATAAAAGGAGTTTCTCTGTTATGTTTCCTTACCAAGGTTTGAATAAACGCATCTCATCTGTTACGTTGAACAGATGAAAGGGTCTTTTTAACACTTATCTTTCTCGAATCATCTGTGTAGTTTTATTGGAAAGTTAATTTAAAGTTGGATGATGAGATTTGAGAAATTAAAATGGCGTAACTCTGGGGACATATCTCTTTCGTGAACGAATAAGCATTCGTACCCCTGAAGTCTCGCATACGGAAAGATTGGTATTATGGCATACGATCGCATTTTTTCTTTGCTGCGCGCTTTGATAAGTTTTGACACCATACTCTTGCCTAAGGCAAGTTTATATTGGAGCTTGGCTCTCATCGATCTTCAACAAGTAAATATATGCGGCATTCCCAATAGTATTCACCCCGCACCTCCTCAACAGTTACCCCGCATTACTCTTCGTCATCGTTTCTTCTAAAGCTAGGCACACGAAAGCAATTGTCTACCCATGCGATTGAAGACCGGAAATCAGAAGTGTGTTCATTGTCATACTTTGTAGCAACTTTGATTTCTTAAATCGAAACGGCATGCTGTCACTGTAAGTTCATATAGTACATAGTCCATTTTTTTCGCAGAAAAGAGGGACAAATCGTAGCCGGTTTTACGATTTCAGAGCAGTGATTACGATTATAATCTCCGCCTCCTCGTCTATGCAACTTGTGCCAAGGGATGCCCATTTCCTAAGCACGTTTTCGAAAACGCTTTCTCCGGTTATATACCCGGTGATACAAGATACTGGCTCCTATGTTTTCAAGCTATCCGTTGTTATTATGACTGCTCTCGCTCTCTGTGCGAGTTGAGTGCAGTTCCGATCTGACGGAAAAGTGCTGACATGTCTGCATGTTGTTCATTTTTTGTCACTAAACAGCTCCTATCGAAACCTTACGTCTTGTAGCCATCTGCGTTATGTCTATTATAAAGTCAAACAGATTTCTGTGGAATAACTGAAGCTTCTATTATTATTAAAACAGATTGTTTGGTATAAATACAATGAGTTTCAGTGGGGCTAAATGAGATTTTTGGTTATTCTCCTATGTATTCAAACCCGTAGACTGAATATGGTTATGGTTTCAGCTCAATTCAAAGATATTTTAGCTCAAAACTCAATTATGGTGTAAGAGTCTTGAATACAAACCCACATTCAACGGGATAAATTCAATATCTACATCGGGGAGTATGTACTAAAGTTTGTAAATTTAATCGGTATTGTTTTACGCTAAAACTGGACATGTAAAAAATAAAAAAAAACATAGTTTCAGCCCAATTCGATTTCCAGAAATTTCCTAGCCAATCTTTTT
This sequence comes from Blera fallax, assembly GCA_946965025.1. Lineage (NCBI taxonomy): Eukaryota > Metazoa > Arthropoda > Insecta > Diptera > Syrphidae > Blera > Blera fallax. Next base: position 4,058,085 of record OX337247.1, on the reverse strand, counting down.
CTCTTTCTCGTATTAGAAATAATATCACTACGGCAACATTATCCATCACCTGTCAATCCTATTCTAACTGGACAAATTCCACAACTGAACAGACCCTGGAATTTCACACAAAGTCTTCGTTGCCTTCCAATCCACCATCCAACCAAAGTTTTTCCAGTCCACTAAGAAAAACCCTTCCCCACAGAAAGCCACAACACAATGGAAAATCAGTTTTATCGGGAAATTCGTGGTGATCGGTTGTTTTGTGTCGGTACGGTAAAAGTCGGCGTCTGTTCTGTCCTCTTGATGGTGCAAAGCAATGCATCAAAATAAATTCCACGATTTGTTTTGTTCTTTGTTTAATTTCATTAATGAAACTCTTCCATCGGTTATAATCATAATTTAAGAAATCCAAACGAAAATTACCCACAAAAAAAACGGAAAGAAATCATTCTCATCTTCGTTCGCTCTGTTGCTGTGTGTGTGTATTTAGAAAAAAAAATCCCTTGTGCTGCATACATGTATATATAATAATTCATCTCTTCATCTCCAACTTGGAAACTTCCAAGTGTGTTCTTTCGTGTCTGTATCGTGCGTGTGTTCCAATAGAAATATTTGTATACCGTTTTTTCAGTTTATTCATCTTATTTATTTGTTTAAGTTTTTCGCTTAACTTTTCTGTTAAAATAATTTGGGAAAAGTGAAAAATTGAAAAATATTCCTTTGTATGAGATAAGTCGCCTCGAAATTGAACACACGGCGAAAAAGCAAGTGAGAAAGGGAGAGAGAAAGAGGATTTTTTTTTGGTTTTGACGACGGTGATTTGTTGTCCGCTTTGTGTGTGTGCGTGTGTTTTGTGTTCTTCGGGCGAAGGTAGATCCAATTGAAACTTGTTTATTTCTGTTATAAAAAAGAAATAATTTGTGTGATTCATTTGTTAAGAAAAAGAAAACGAAATGAAGTAGAAAAAAAAGGACAACAAACCGCAACCATTATTTTCATTCCAAAGTCGCTTCCAGTGGTGGCAACTGAGTTCCATTCTTACCGTTGTGTGGACATAAATAAATTCCAATATATCCCACACACATCTTTGACGATTGGAAAGGATATATCTACAAAAGAGTGCGGAAGACGGTACGGTATTCGGTTCGGTTTTCCTCTCCTCCTGTTGACCTCTTGTGATAAAAAAAAAAAAAGAAAATCGTTTACATCCTGCTACAAATAAAAGAAAAAAAAAACGTCCTACACGTCAAACAGTGAAAAAAAAAATGAAAAATAGGAAAGATTAATTGCCGACGAATGTCCTTTTTATAGTCCTGTGAGTGAGAGCAGCTGACGCGCGCGACAGTGAATCTCGCGAAGATGCTCAAACGTACAAGAAAAAGTTAATGATCATAAAGAAAATTTTTTTTTTATTTTTTTTAAATTAAATAATTTACGCGACGCAGGACATACGCGCATTCGTGTTGTCCTTGCCCTCGTTCGTTTGCGTGCTCTGTACACTCAGTTCATAACAAAGGAAAGTTCAACAGCATCAAGCACTAAAAGGATACCACACGACAATCGTCGACCAAGAATTCATTCAGGACGGAGAAGGATCCTGTTTTTTTTGTTAAAATTCGTTTTTTTTTTGTTAGTGGATTATAAAATATAATGTCCTTACGATGTGGATTAATACTCATCTTATCATCGACGATTTGTTTATTCATCGCAAATGGTAAGTTTTGTGGATAATCCTCTTTCAGTTTCCTTTTTTTTTTATTATTATATTGCTGTTGCGCTCCTCTCACACTAAGCGGGATAATCATGCAAAACTTTCCAGACAAATTGCATTAAATCTTCTCCTGTAGTAATCCTTTTATGTTTGTTGCCACAACTTGTCGTCTTCTGTTGCTGTGGTAGGTTGGAAAATAAAAACATCTGGGACGATGCCAAGTCCTCTGTTGGACGTTTTACCTGTATCCATATGGTTTTGTTTTTTTTTTTGTCGTCTGTGCCAAATATTCCGACAATGCGTCATTTTCTGCACACTAATTCCTGATTCCTGTGTCGCTATTCTTATTGTCGACGAATCATGATTTTTCTTGGTCATTGCAATGCCATTGACCTTTTGTTATGAATTTATCGAGAAGTGTACCCCTACCCCCTGTCGACCGATCAATTTCAATGTTTTCTTTTCTTATTTCATTGTTCTTGATGTACCTGCGAGTACATACATAATTTCCTATTGCACGTACATATATATGTTGAGATGTAGAGAGAGAGAGACACAAAGGAAATGGAGAATTTGTGCGTGGCTTACACATACGTACAGACATGTGTAAACATTAGTAGCACTTTGCAGAGATGATGAATTTTTAATTAAACAGTTTTTACTTTTTTTTTTTTATTGTTCTATCTCGGTATTTGTTGAGAATATTAAAAATGGAAAACGCATAAATTTTATTTGCTGCCTCCCGTAGCTTACAAATTTGCATGGTAAAGTAGATCGATGCGGCTTTAATGTGGGTCAAGTGGGTTATTAGTTTATTTCACAAAAATGAAAATAAATAAAATAAATATTTGTCAGCTAAAATAACAGCTGCTGTCAACCATTGGAATGGTAGTTAGTGGAATATTGCGTTTGGCTGAAATGGTAAGGCCAGGCGGGGGCCTATAGCAGGGGTTATTAATCGATGTGTCACGTAGAGAATTGATGAGCTCGCTGGGGCTCACAATAGTTTTGGTTTGTGGTATTGTTATGGAGCTCTTTAAACATTAAAGTTGGCCAGGTTACGGGATGTATTTTCCTGGACCAGCTAGAGAATTGTTAACAGTCGATGTGCTTGTACTTGTACTTTTTTTTGTAGATTTTCTGTTGCCAGTAACTTGTTGTACATCTAGCTTTTTCCTCATTAAAACGTATGCAAACACCTGGTACTAAGATTAAAAGCATTATTTGCGATCAAACAATCTTTTCCGCCACTAAATTGTATTCTTTATTTAAACTAGATTAAGGGAGGAACTCAACTTTTACTGATTGTAGCCATCCATTGCTTTTGTTTTCGTGTTAAGCTTGCTCCATCATCACAGTACCTGCATTTGTCAGTGTCCATTAAATCCAATCTCATAGCGTGCTTCCTCATGAGGCAATGGCCAGAGAGCATCCCTATCGCCATTCTTAACTTTGATCTACATATCTCAGGCCTTAGAAACCCTATGCCCTGTGCCCTTTCCAGGTACCAAACATAATCTGTCTCGGTTCTGGGAACATAATGCCCTTAGCGTTGTGCGGCAACTCCTGACAAGTTCAGATTTAATGATGTACATATACTCTAGAGCTTTTAGCGCAGCTTCACTATCAACGTAGATGGAAATATTTTTGTTGGATATTTATCCCATCTTAAACAGTTCCGCAGTTTTGAGTACGGCCAAAACCTCTGTCTGCAACACACTTAATATGCCTGACCCCGTATGTTGGGGAATGATCCCTTAAGAATAGAGCTATGTATGTATGCCCTACATAGCTGCTTTTGAAGAGCCCTGCGTTAGTGACGCGAAGTTGACACCTCCATCTCTTAAATAAACCAGGCAGCTCATAATTTCTTCTATAGATATATGTACATACATACGTACATAATTACATACATACTTACTTAGAAGGCCTGCGACCCTTGGAGGGTTAGCCTGAACTGCTGCCTTCCATCCTTCGCGGTCCCGGATTCGCTGCTTCCTGTTGGCAAGACCAAGATTTGTCGTCTCGAACCAGTGAGCTGGGATTCAAAGACTCTCTCGTACTTGGAGCGTTTTCGTCCATTCGCTCGGTAGCCTTCCGGACTATATCCACATCTTTGTACAGCTTATATATTTCGCGGTTATGTCTTCTCCATTCGCCCTCCTTGCGGATAGGACGTAGAATTTTGTTTCGAAGGATCCTAAGATCCTTCTGCCGTCGTGCTTATCGTCCAGCTTTCGGCTCCGTAAAGAATGTTGCCAGTCGTGCTGAATGTTTTATAGAACATCATTTTGGTCCTTCGGGTTAGGAGTTTGGACCCTAGCTGTTTAGACAGGGAAGTAGCAACGGTTGCCTAGGGTTATCCTGCGCCGAATCTCCACCAGGGTGTCATTTGTGGAGTTTACGTTTGCCCCGAGGTAGGTAAAGTCCCTCACTACTTCGATATCTACATATATCGTCTGCATACCCCAACGTACATATGTACATATGTACATATTTTGCAGACATATTTGAACCGAATTTCTGACTCTATTTAGTCTCAGAAAGCAAACCTACAAACGGCACAAACCTCTGAGCTCTGCATGTATTCTTTAAATTCTCCGGTAGCATTTCTAATCGAATCTTTTACGGGAAGACTGGATTTGATGTCGTGGTGAATCTTGGGGTCTATGTTCAACACTGAGTGTCTATTTGCTTCACGTTTCAGGATTAACAATGAAATACCTTCTGTAACAACAAAATAAAAATAAGAAAAATCGGTTCAGTGGTATGGAGTTTGGCCAAAAAGTTAATTTTGGACGGTTTTCTTATAACATGTCTATAATAGCTGGTTCGTCCCAGTAGACTTCAATTTTCAATTCGAATGCTCATTTGAATTCCTTCCCTTCCCATTACTAAAACTGCTCTGAAGTTACCTTCTTTGTGTCGAAGAAATCGGACGAACTGATTCGTATTTTGAGACTGCTTTTCATAAAGGTGACAACACAGCCCTCACAACAGCATAGCATTTCAAGCACTCCACAGCCAATCACACAAACCACTGACACAACTTTTCCATTAGACTTGCTTATGTCAGCAATTTTCTTGCATGAACCACCCCCCGAGTCATACATAAGTTGATTGCAATTCTCAGGAATTATAATTACAGCTATATTTCACTGTTAGTTCCGTGGAAATATAACAAAAAAAAATAACTTTTTTGAGCTAGGTCAGGACCCGAAGGGCTTTCATACCACCAGTCATAAATCATTCAACCTGAAGCCATTTAGAAAACTTAATAACCTCAACTCCTTACTCCTTGTATTCTAAGAAATAATTTCCCAATCACCTGTAAATTAATAAATAAAAAGGCAACACTTGCCTTCAGCATAGTAAAATAAATTTCACAAAAAAAAAAAGAAAGTCAGCCAAGAAAAATGGGTCAAAACCAACCGGCAGCAATATGGCAACAACTATTTATTTATTACCAAGACTAAACCTGTGCACTCACCAAGGTAGCCTAGGTACTCAGGCACCCAGTCAAACATTAGAAGACCCGAGTACAACGGATAAAGTTAATAATACTTTTCCAGTTGATTGAGTATCAATTTCATAGACGTTCGCTCCATGGAAATTGCAATTTTACTTCTCTCAGAGGGCAGCTTGGAGTGGTGTGGAAAATTAATTAAATTGCCTGTGAACTACTCTAAGGAGAAGAGGGACGGATTGGGTGGGACAAATATAGAAAATTTGACTCTCGGACATTTAAAATTGCTCCTAATAGAGGAATTGTAAGTATTTAAACAGAGACGACAGTCAACCCCCTGCAACCTTCACGAAAAATAGGTTAGTTGTCGAAAACAAAATTGCTTCTCCTTTCCTTGGAAGTTATGAATAAATAAACTTTTAGAGAGCAGCTTGAAAATTCCTTCTGTCTGTGCGCACCTGCATTTGAGCGAGGAAAATGGGATACAGGGTGTGGGGAAAAGTTTGTTGCCCAAAGCGATAGATCGATAGTTTAACTTTATGTGTGAATAAACTGGCGCCCAATTGTGGGACTCGTACCTTCGTTGTTAACTTAGCTGTGGCATTTTTCCAATTAAACAGCCAGAGTGGGACACATGTTCACTGTCCATCAAACCCTTCGCCAAGCATAAGGACTAACCATCAGCCAACTGTCTTGTATCCCAGATTGATTAACACTTGTACTAGGTTTCATCCAATCGTTACTTCGTAGGCATCGTGGTTACATACAAATGGTTGTACCTCAAATCGTAAAAGGATTTGCCACAGCGACGAGGATTCTAACCGCGTGAAACTTAGTTATAAAAATACTCGGTTTTTTGGGGATATTCGGCTTCTTAACGGCAGTAACAACCATAGGTTAGGTTAGGTTAGTGGGTTGATGAAGGAGTTAATTCTTCTTCATCGCACTTTGCTTCCTTTAGAGTGTGCTGCTCTACTATACCTTTGAGATAGCATAGTGGAGTGCTGACCGATTTGTAAGCTCCTTCGGGTTCAAGCGCTGTTTCGTTTTGGCCTGACGCCCCTGTGACTGGTTTTGCGTAGTGCTGTGAGCCAAGAACCTTAAGCTCTTCGCGACAGCTCCTACCAAGTTTCGATTTTATTTGTACTTTGCTTTTATAACCGCCTGTCTATCGATAAAAATGGTAATATCCTCTCGTGGTATCGCCTAATTTAGGCTAGATTGGCGGCTTTCGTCACTGCTGCGGTCAGGGAGTCTGATAGAGTTGCGTATGTTGAGTGTTTCCGAGAAGAAGCCCGCGCCTATGCCTGTTTCCATTCCGATAGAGATTTGGTTTCTAAAGTAAACAACCATTGGAAAGAGTTATTCTCTGGCTGAAGGTTTTATTTTGTACAAATAGGTTAAGTAGAGAGTGTGTGAGCTGCGTTAGTGCTAGGGCTTCGTTAGATGTGTTTTGTGTCGTTCCTAAGAAAGCTTTGGAATGCTCTACAAATTTATGAATTCGTAAATGTAATTGAGTGTCTTAAATAGTGGGTGGCACCGAAGGAGCTATACTCCTTATCCTCCTCTAAGAGGATAACCACCCCCAACTATCCTTCCAAATATGCCAATAAATGGTCGAACATCCCAACATTATTGTGTGTATTGTCTCTTCATTTCGTCAGCAACTACTCCGCATTGTTTAGCAATTTAATTAAATTATTTATCCAAGTACTTTTCAAAATTGAATTAAGTTTGTGTCAATTTCACTATTAAATTGCATAATTGTGCAAAACTACTTTCCATTAAATAAATGTGTAGCAGAAGTATTTGCCAAGAAATCTTGTTCTCCTTTCTGGAATCCATTTGAGAAAGCATCTTCCATAAACCGGATCGAATTCGCTCACATTGCCTCGGCTTCGTCCCCCCTCCCCCCCTCCCTGCCCAAAGCCAATAAATGTTGCAAATAGTTGCTTCTTGGATTTGTTGCCTCCAAGCGAAAGTCAGACACAATCCACAGTCGAGTTTGAACATGGTATGTACATATGTATGTATGTAGATGCAGCATAGCTACCTATAAGGCGCTGTCGTTGTTCCAATTAGTGCGGACCTTGTGTGATCACTTTTAATATTTCAAAGTATAGCCCAGGGGGCATTCCCTATCTACCATTCTACGAGTTGTATATGCGACTACACACATCGTCTTGCCCGATATCGCCTGTTTATGTCAGTTATTTTACTCCAATTATTACATGAGTCCAATTATTTAATCTGTCCTCAACCTACACTTAGGCCATAAACTCAAGTACCCTCTTCTGAGGCTGTGTATTGTGTTTCTAGTGTGTGTTGTTCCACCACAAAATGACAGAGTAAATGACTTAAATGTCGACTCGAGTCGAATTCGAATTCGAGTTCTCTGTCTGTCTGTCGGTCGGTTATTTGCATTTTGAATATTGCACTCTACGGGTCTGTGGCTCCTCGTCGTCGTTGGTGTTATTCTGGTGCGCTTTCCTGGGTGCGTGTCTGGCTTCAATTTAGTAACAACAACTGTGCAGGCTATGTGTACGAGTAGTTCGTTAAAAATTTATTTCAGTGCGTTCAATACGGGTGCAGTGGGGTTGTGTGCGGTGTATGTGAAGTGAGCGTACGCCTTTACCTTCCGCAATTAAATTTCGTCTGGAGTAGGTCGTAATTATTTTGTATTTTCAGTTATTTCGAACAATGAGGGTTATTTTGCCACATGCAGCTGGTGTTTGCCTGCAAGGGATATGTTTGTAACCGAGTGTGTGTGTTTTTTGAAAAGTAACTATTTTATGTTGGCGCTGAGTTTTTACATCCGACAGTGCTATTGGGGAAATGGAATAAATTTAGGACATGTGAACGCATTTGAACTCATCCGTTTGTCCCCTCAAAGACGTGGATAGAATTCCCATTTCACTAATAGATTGTGAGTGCGCATAGTGCATTCGCTCCAAATATTCTTCTCTTTGGTCTTTACCAGGAGATTAATGTAGCTCCAGCAATAAGTATCTAATGCCGCCAAATGGTTGTCAATAAGTGCAAAAGGATCTCCGGTTATCACAATGGTATCACAATGGAGCCATTGAGAGCGTGAATGAAGTACACTTTCCTTGTACGAGTAAATGTCCTTCTTCCGTCCATACCCGAAGATTAACTACTTTGGAAGAATTCTTCAAATGAAATTGTAATTGTTCTTGGGATAGACGTAGCTCACAATCCTTGCTCGAACTTCATTTTATGAATTCAGTGGAAAGTGGCATAGATTCTCAGAATTTTGTTTTCTGTAAGCCGAAGTCACAGGGCATGCCAAAATCCTAAGCGTATTCAGCAACGTAGTAGAAGTCACAGATTACTTAACACTGACCCTAGACTTGAATATTAAATACAACAAAAGCATTCCCAGTCGACAGAATTGGCCGGAGAATGTCATCTTACATAATTCCGCTTTGGAGATATACACCGATAGGTCTAAGACAGAGGATGGCGTTGGAGCAGGCATGCTCTCGGCATCCCTGAATATGGTAGACTACCACATCACTGCAGTGTATTCCAAGCGGCTGAATGGCTGTTGATGAGATCGGTATCGAACACGGACATCGTCATATACACATTCAGCCAGCCAGCTTTGAAGGCACTCGATTCACCAGTAATAAGATCCAAATTGGTAAAGCAATGTCGTGCATCCTTAAATAGGTCATCGAATTATTGCAATCTCACTCTGTACTGGGTTCATGCAGAGCAGACGAATTAGCAAGAAATGGTACGAAGAAGGAGTTCTCAGTCAACAAGCGTCTCTAGCCAACTCGATCTTTAGGTATCTATTTCCAGTTTCGCACGCTAAGTTGGTTGAGGTCCCCTTTCACTTGCGTGCGCCACTTGAGTCCCGGTCTTCCTCTACTGTGCCGTCGATACGAAGGTTTTCCGGGCCGGAGGATTGGCGTCCATGGGCTCTTCATGACCCAGCCACCTTAGTAGTTCGCCTTTCACTCGGTCTGACTAAGCCGATGTCACTGAGCTCTTCTTCGTTGTATCTCCTCCTCTACTCATTGTCTATGCAGACGGGACCGGTCCCGGTCTTCCTCTACTACGCCTTCGATACGAAGGTTTTCCGCGCCGGAGGATTGGCGTTCATGGGTTCCTCATGACCAAGCCACCTCAGTAGTTTGACCTTCACTCTTTGGCTAAGTCGATGTTAAAGAGCTCTTTCTCGTTGTATCTCCTCGGTCTCGGTCTTCCTCTACTGCGCCGTCGATAGGAAGATTTTCTGGGCTGGAGCATTGGCGTCCATGGGCTCTTCATGACTCAGCCATCTCAGTAATTGGACCTTCACTCTTCTGGCTAAGCTGAACAGAGCTCTTTCTCGTTGTGTCTCCTCCTTCACTCACTGTTTATTCAGAAGAAGAAGCCAAGAGACACCTCATCCAATTTTGAAATATTGCATGCTTCCGCGCCACAGAACAAAAACCATAGATGGGTTGGAACTATTCTCATGTAATTAGGCACAAAGTTGTTCCCTACGTTACACGTTAGTTCTCTTCCTTCGATACCATTATTTGGCTTCCTTGAACCCTCGACATTTCATCCAAGGCTGCAATTTCATCTCATTGGGTTCAATCAGTTCAAGGCGAACCGCCTGTGACGTTCCGAAACACTACAATTAACTTGGACGCCCATTAAGGAATATTAATCTCAATTTCACTCAACACACTCTCGCTAATTGAGTCTATTGTCACTTTTGTAAAAAACCAATTGTGGAATCACAACCAGTTGTATCGTCATTTCTTTTATTGATAAACTTGTCTTTACCATGTCAGATTCCCGCTAATGAACACAAATAAATGACGAAAACAAAGAAATTTGATGAAGATATGAAGGTACTCGTCATCATTATTCCGTTGGAAGAACGTATTCCCTAAATCATTCGCAGATTCGTAGAAACCACCAGCAAGTACCCAATGTCGAGATGTCAATAGAAAATGATCTCATAGAACCATTGTCTTGTTTCTGCGCGTTTCCATGTCTCACAGTTTTATGCAAATGACTCATGAATTGACAATTAATTGTGGTTACGAGTTATAAATTGCAAAACAAGTGGCAAAACAATGTTTAAATTAGATAAGATGAAAATATTAGAAAGTGCTTAATGGTTGCCAGTTATACATACGTTCGCGTACCTATGAGAGTCGAACTTATTTTACCAACCTAAGACGACGCTACATTCTTTCGCGGACCTGTGGTTCAGCCAACGAACCTTTTCAGGTGCTGGCTTTGTCGATTCGAAAATTGTTTGCGGTGTTAAAGTCCATTTAGTCCACGTGTCGCAGCAAGATTAGGCAATGTTCCGCGAACTCTGATTTCTTTTGATAGCGGTGGTGTAGAAAAGGTAGGAAAGTGCTTTTTCTAGCTGGCGTTCCAATGTGGCCTTAGTACATGGAACGTGGGGTTTGAAGAGGAAGCGTCCAATCAGAAGTGTCAATGTGAATTTTTTGAATTATGGACTTTTGCGGAATTTTTCCATAAACCTGTGAAGCTATGACCTTTGGGTGAGCACTGTTTTTTTCTTTGAACTGCGAGACGGCATATGATAGGTGGTTATATACAAATACCCTAGTCTACTAATTTGAACCTTAATCTCAACTGGGCTTGAGTGAACCGCTGGGGTAAATTTGATGGGGTAATTTGGCAGTTTCACATTAGACTGGATCAGGTTTTTTGAACGATTTTAAAAGGGTTGCTGGTAGTGAACTCCTGCAGGCACTTTTTGACCCCACAAAGGAGCTCAGTGATGCGATGAAATTTAACAATTTTTGATGTGGGCGAAGTAGGAGGTAATTGTCAGCTGGTAAAGGTTCTTTTCTCACAGAGTGCTCATACGAGGATTAGTTAGAAGTTTCCACTAGTTATTGTCTGCATTGTGACGGGCAACTAAATTGACAGCTTAAGTGCGAAACAAGTGACAACTGAAATCTGCCGTCTAACTTCCACCAACCTAAGGACTATATACGAATTCAATTAGCTTTGCAAATTCATGATGAACTTCATGAGAAGTTAAGTGGGTTAATCCTTTGTAAGAAGGCTGCACCTGCATATTTGCTTGCATAAATTGGAGTCTTTTTTTGAAAACTTCTTTGATAAAGAATGGATCGTGGTCTTTAGCTAGCTGTCTCCAGTTTGGCTCGCCAATTTGGTTAAGGTTCCCTTCCATTTGCGTGCGCCACCAGAGTTGCGACGCCGTCTACTTCCCTTAGCACCCTTATAATGCATATTCCACTACACCAGGCATATGGTTCCATTCTGCTTTGATTTTAATATTACTTTATCGCCTATACGTTGAAAGTGGCATAGAAGTGAATGACACATGGGACATGCAACAGAACGTTGAACTACGAATGCCCACAGATTTCATACATAAACGCTTCCTGTCGAGCAGAACTAAAGAACATTGCAACCACATGACAAACTCAAAGTGTCTTCCCTAAATCTTCCCCCGAATTGCTGACAGTTTCCCTCATAATTCCAGGAATCCTTTGAAACCAAGAAATCTCTTCGTAAAAGCTCCAATCAGCTACCAAGTCATCATGTAATTGGCTGTACTTTTGAATTGATAACCTTTGCAAACAGATGTGCTTCATATGCATGACATATGCATCGTATTCTTTTGCTCTTCTTCTAGGTAGCGTAAAAGTGAATATAAACATTATCTGGTGTCTTAATTCCATTTATAGAAACAAAGGGACTATATTTAAGGCCCTGACTGTGGAGAAGATTTTTGCTCGTACATGATCCTTTTCAGGAATCATGAGCAAATGTACGTACATACATATATATGTAGCAAACAGAAGCGCTTACAATGGATAGGACTTCAGCCACTCTTTGCCTTCAAACTCAGTCTCTTGCGATAGGTTTTAAGTGTTTATAAAACCTGTATTTTTATCCAGTATCCAATGCCTGATTCTGATGGGATTTTTGGCCCATGTCAGTGATTTTGCACAGATTACCCTTCCTTAACTCTTCGCCTATTTTTGTGTGATTCTAGCCCATAAAGGCTTCCGTTCCCAGAACACATTTTGAAGTGTAAATGTCGCCCGAAAATGTGTCACACTATCCACTCTTGATAAGAATGAAACGTATGGATGCAGGTCTGTATACTCTACTAGGGCCTTTAATGCACACTGCGAAGTCAAATTGAGGCTCTTAATAAGCCTCAGTATACCTTTAGGTTTCAAGTTTTTAATTTCTGCTGGACTGATAGGGTGCGCCTTGTGGCTTCTGGACAAGCGCTTAGGATATGTTTTGTCGTCTCTTTCTGCTCTCGGATACAGATTCGGTATCCGACAATCTTTGGAGTTCATTAACTTTTTCCCTTACTTTAGGCCCTGAAGGTTGTCCCAGTAGTCAGCGTGTTTGTCGATTTCTCTTTGTGTTACCAAGGAATGGGCGCAGTTAGGTGGTACTCCAAAATATTGATTTGTAACCTTCAAAACCTTCATGACCTGTAGTCCTGGCTACGATTGTACATGGATGCAAGATTTTCGAGGAGAATGAGACAGTATAGGATTGAAGGGCTAGGAGTGCTGCCTGACTGTTCGAGAAGATATAAATGCGGGCTCCCTTAATTCTCCTCCTCCGGCGCTCTCGAGTACATAGTTGAATAGCTTGAACGCAAGGCCCCGTTTTAATTCTCGAATTGAAATTGAGAACTCGTCTCAAATGTGAAGTGCAGTCAGCGATGCACATTCAGTCTCTTTGTGATCATCAGTTTTCTCGAAACCAATGCCTCCCCCTTACTACATATCAACATTCTCTCACACACAGTAGCTGCACCCGGCCGCCACATGTGTAACACAACCACTCTGAGATACTTTTCGTAGAAATAAAAAAAAAGTGTCGCAAATCCCTGCAGACTACTATTTACTGTCGCCTTGGAACACATTGCCGACATTCAAAACCCAATAAACGTGTTTGTAATTTTCTTCAGCGAGTCTCCCTTACATAATCATTCGTTTCGCAGAAATTATAGAAAGTAAATCTCGCACAAAAACGATTAAAAGAAATTATCGAACGAACAACACACACAGCCAGAAGCAAGGCACAAGAAAAAGTTCATAAAAAAAAGATTTATTCGAAATTCATGACCGTAAAATCAGATTTCCACTTTATAATTGTTGCCAAAGTCTGTTCCATCTCCAGGTGAACGCAGAAGCAGAAGGTCTACCACCCCCTCCCCCCAAAAAAAGACCGAGAACTTATGCCACCTGTTGCTTGATGTATGCGCCTTTAGTTGAAAGATCAATTTAAAACTTCTTGCTCACTTTCAAATTTGAACTTTTGGTGATTCTTAATCACTGAATGGAGGAATTATTGGTGAAAAGTTTCACTATCCCATAACAATTAAAATTAAATGCGGTAATTTAGTAGCTAGCTCTTGTGCTCTTGTTCGTTGCACACAGACTGACCGACATTTACCCGTATTATTGCGTAAAGAGAGGAGAGGAGGAAGGATAGGAAAAACTTTAAACCAAAAATTGCACGCGGCGAATCAAGTGGAATTAAGGAAACTATATCTGATTTTGGTTTCGCAAAAAAAAGATTCAAAAGTGCGTAACGACGACGACGACGGTAGACCGAGAGAATCTACAGACAATTTAATTGAAATCACGAAGGAGGGGAGTGGGATAGGGATTTAGCAATTCAAAAGGAATGGCAAAACCAGTCCCCTGCCATACTTAGACAGATTTGTTTCATTGTATTACAAAACCGTGGAGAGGGAAAAAAGCTTAAAAAGAAAAACACGACTTACACGAGCATTTATTTCATGAGCGGTTTTGTTTTCCGTTTTTATGGTGAACCTAGGCAAGTAATAATAATTTGTGCCATTTGTGCGCCTTAATTGCTTGGGAATTTTAGCAGAGTCTTGCGCCTGTGGCAGAGGTAGTTGTGGATGAGTCACAGATACAGAAGAACGTGTTCACCAGGCGATACGGTAGCCAGTTGGAGGCGATTTGATTAATGGACTTAAAAATTAGAAAATTTCATTTAGAAATGTGTTTTTAATTGAATTGAGTCAGAGATCTCATTTACAGGTTGTTTGGCGTTAAGCCTTTGCAAAGTTGTTGGTTGTTATGAACGATTGGGAACCTGTTTCGGTGACGCAATGTTTAGAAGAAAAATAATGTTTCAATGACACTAGGAATGTGCAAGCTAACAAAATGCGTTTTAGGAAGCATGCATCGTGCATACATTCCTACATATGCGCATCTTTTGGTTAGGAAAGGTGTTAGGTTCGCTTATGGTCAAGTTAGGTTGCTGGTTTGACGAGGGGAGAAAAGACTCAACTCATCCCACTTAGGTCCCTGTGGATCCATTGTGATACTCATTGTGGGGGCTGGTCCCAGTTCCTGTACTCGGTTCCGCTCGCTTGTAATTAGAGTCTCTAACCATCGTGACGTCCTCAGAATTCTAGTTCGTTTAGTGAAACGTTAGATAGTTCTCGTATCCCTTGGAAGTAATGTTTTCCTAAAGTTCTGTTTCTTAATTGACATAGGCTTGGGCAGTGGCAGAGGAAGTGAGGTGTATCCTCATGATCCTCTTCGTCGCCGCAGCCTTTTCATATGTATGTATATTGTCAATATTGAATTTTCTTAGAAGATTGTGGCCAGTAAGCGCACCTATCGTCGTTGACAGCGATTTTGTGGCATTTTTTAAAAGAGTGTTGGAGTGGTAAGGTCATAGGTGGTAAGGTCATAGGTGGTAAGGTCATAGGTGGTAAGGTAGCAGGTGGTACACTCAACTCGCACTTTAAGGTTACAGAGTGGACGCTTAATCCATTGAAGTGCCCGATTGTGTTCTATTGCAGAACCTTTTCTTACCAAGTTCGTCAGCTAGGCTTTATTCTCATGACCATGGACTCAGCAGAGGGTGATATTGTGTTGCGAGCCAAGAACCATAAGTTCTTCGTGACAGTCCCAAGTCCCAAGTCCCAAGTCCCAAGTCCGTAATGATTTGTCTTTGGATAAAGTGTCTTTAGATGTGCTTTTTATTTATGGTGACAAAGCTGTTATCGGCCTCAACTAGCAAGTATGCCAAGACAGCATCATTTCGGGAATAGTACGAGCTATTCTAGGCCCATTTCAACTTTCGCATTTCATCGAAGATAAGATCTACCCGAGGTGAAGGGTTAGTGTTCACCCGTTGTTCATAACCCAGTCATCGTATAGGTACTATCGTGAACGTAGATAAGGCCAAAGATCAAAGGCCATGTTCCTCCTGAAGACTTTCATACGACACACTTCTGCAGAACTTATAGGTGTGGCCAGTAACAGGTAACACAGACATTTCAGTCTCCAATAGGAAAAAAAGAGCGACTCTTGTGTTTATGTCCTTAATTTATAAAAGCATAGTCTAGCTATGTAGTGAAATAGAATTTGGCTCCCTCCCCAATCTAATTTAAACGTTAAAGTAATTTGTTTTCAGTTTTTGATTCCCACTATTACGTTAGCAAACATCCTCCTTCGAGGACCACTTTAATATTCTACTTTGCCAACTTTAATTGCACCTTTTCAGAGAGTTCCTTGCCTTCTTGATTGTTTCTGACTTTCACCGCAAAAACAAACACAAATCGTCCTCCAAAGAAAGATCTCTTCAGAGAATGAACTACAAATAGAAACCAGAGCCATCATCCATCATCACCATCCAACATCACCATCATCCATCATCACCATCCAACATCACCATCAGCATCCACCAGCGGTAGCTACCCAACTTAATGTGCAATAAAATATAAATAAGAAGTGAAAAATTAAAAGGAAAACACATCTCTCCAAATCATACGGAGGAAATGTCAACAAACAATTTTCCTTTTCTGCTTTGAAACTTTAGAATTTTGATTTTCTTTGACTCTATAAAGTTTGTGTGTGTGTTTTCGGGCTGCGGTGTGGCGTCTATGCACTACAAAAAGTACTTCCTCCGACCAATGTGTCGGTTTCTCGCGCAATTCTCCATGTACAACGAGGACTATGGGGCAAGAAAACTCATCAAGCATCCTTGACAAATTAGAAATGTCCTCTCCTCTCCTCACTTCGCGTCTTTATCCGGTTCCCTTGTTGGTGTAGCTATCACCCACACCACTGTGCAATCATCATTTCGTCATCAAAAACACATGGTGTATGCATGCATGCATATTGCATGCAAATGTCACAGGAAAACGAACCAGAAGAAGCCAGGAAGCCAGGAAGAATGACAGGAATGGCATTTTCCCAAAATAAGACATTCACAGGCTCCACTGCCTATTCATATGTATTCTCGTAGGGCAAATCTTGTTGCTACTTTAATTGGTTATAGCTTTAGAGGGCCAAAGGAACATCAGTCTTTTCATAAATCGGCCCCACTCCCCCTGGCATGAAATTAATTTCACTCCGTTCTGGACGATTTGGGAAGGAAAGGTATGTTACCATCCCCACACGAGCTGTCGAAAATTTTTCAAAATTCGATGAAAATCCGACAGCACCGAGAGTACCTAAACCAAGAAGTGTGAGAAATAGCGTTTTTCACTTAGCCGTGCCGTGCTGTTACCGTTTTCGTTCACTTTCTTATGATTGCATAAAATGAAAATTCAATTTTCTACCTGGAGAACAGGTAGAATGGATGTCTTATGAGGTAACAGCAATTTGATTGTGGCAAACACCGGGTGCTTTCTTATAGGAAAGATGGGGGGTGGTGTGGAGAAGCCCGGCTAAAATTGTGCTCAAAATAGGAGCGAGAAAACGTGTGCGTTTATTTTGCTTTTACCTACTTTCTGCTGATCCGGCGCGCACATACACAAATTGATGGATGCACTCGTGCATGCAAGGGAAATCGTTTTAGAGATTGAATTACATTCCGGAGATTTTTATTCGAATTTCCCAGCAATGCTTGTGGGAATTTTCACCAGCTGTGTACGGGCATGTGTATGCAAAAATGTGTTAAGCAGGAGCACGTAAAACAAGGTGAGAATAAACGACACTTTATCGCGCTGTTCACATGAAACGTGAGTCATTCTGAAGGTCAGTGAACTGGTGAGAAGTTTGTTGGATCAGTTTTCGTTGCGGGCGTCAGAGTTTGCGACCTTGAGTGAATAGGCAGGCTACGGATACTTGATCTGCAAGGTTATTCACAGAATAAAGTGTTTTCAGTCCAGTTTTTTCTATTTTCGTCCTTCAGGAAGCTGTATAGTAGTCGTAGCCATCAGATACTTAAGAGGGTGTTCGGAAAGATCGTGTATCCTTCAAGAATGTGTCTTTTAGAGCAGTATTCGCTTGTGATCCGACCGAGTCCAGCCGGTCACAGCCACCGAACGTTGAAGAGACGTGAATAAAATCTGCGTTTTCCCAATTGCTGCACAATAAAGTAGCCCCCTTGTGTCTTGTAGTGAAATAACTAGAATTGAGTCTGAGTGCTCTAGGGTTGGATTTACTCTATAGTTGCCTAACACAATCCTTTCCACTCTGCAGAAAGTGCAAGTCCGTGCTCTGACTAGTTTTGGGTGCAAGCAATCAAATGTGTCTCAAACGTATCAAGAACCATCTGGAAGCAATAACTAAGCCAGCGGAGTCCTCTTTCTGTAACTACATCGACACCTTATGTATCATCATCGAACTGTGCAACGAGTACAGACGCTACACTTGCTTTTCATTGATTCCGAGAAGGCAGTCGATAATATTTTGAGGGCAAGCAAAGAAGCCGTCGTGCCTATCACTATTCATATATCGTGCAGTCTCACTTCCTTGCTGGACAGCTAGTTGGTTTCGTACGAGGTGTGACACGATCTCCTTGTTTATGGCTTTCTGCTGACAACTGTCTGCTTGATTTGTGCAGCTGGTTTCGTAAGCACTGGTTTTTGCCTAATTAAGCATTTCCACAGTGCTTTATGGTTCTCCAAGTGGCTTTTGCTTCTACTTTCGCATTGAGCTTTAGATTTCATTTCAAATTGGTTTTCTGAATTTATTTTTGTTGAGGTTGTTTTCATACACAGAACCATAACACACGAATTGGTCTTGAGTCAGATATGTATGCTCATTGGCATGTAATGGAAAAAATCGAGTTGAAACGTTCTATAGTAGGGTTTTCTCAGGGGCCAATCCAATAAACCATTTTTTCTTCAGCAGCTCTCTTTCTCCGGCAATAACTCTGTCCAACAAGTTCACATTCAACAAAGAAACTCCCTAACAACAGATTCTAATCCGCCCTAAGCACCCGCATACATATTTCCTTGGCCTTAAAGCCACCGCACCATCAATCTATGGAGATCTTTAAAGCTCCACAAGTCCGACAAAAAATGTTTGCAAATTCATAACAAAATAAATAAAAAAAAAGTCTCTATTAAATTTAACGACCAACCATTGAACTAAATAAAAGGATATGCACATCATGCACATCCACCACCACCACCGGCACCACCATCTCATCACCATGCAACCAAACCTGCCTGCAATTCCTCCCTCTGGTATTTGCATGTAAACTTTTAAACCAACACAGAGCACAACCAACAAAAAAAAATAAAAATAAAAATTCCTCAATCGATACCCCATTGAAAGTTTTTCACCACCATCACGTCTTTTCATGTACCACCCCTCCATCCCTGTAGCATACTCGTACACATACAACAGTCACGAGAACTAAAAAATTCTCTCTATGCAAACGTAAACTGTCTGCATGCATGCTTGCATGCTTCCATGTACAATCTTCCAACCCTCAGCTATGCGTTGCTCATTGGCCCAAACGAGCGCGCCAAATGTGTTCCTCCTCATTCCCGTCGACATCGTCCCTGATGGCGCTCCAAATGCTTAAAAGCGTAATGGGGCAAAATCGGTTTGAAGGCATAAGCCTAGCCCACAAACGGAGCCAGTCAGTATTATGTGTCGTTGTTGTTGTTTGGGGGTTGAAATTCGCATATTAAACGAAAATTCAACAAAATATGAGAGAGATTCCGTGAATAGCGCCCCCTCCGCACACACCTCATCATCCTCCGTTGGCGATAGGCATCCGAATAAAAGCCATCGTGCTGTGCTAGTAGCCAGGCACAGTCACAAAATGTTGGGAAGGCTCATATACACATATGTGCATTCGTAACTCCATTTTGTAATAAATCATTTGTCTATTGTTTGGCAGTGCAAAAAAGAGGGCACACACACGAGAGAAAGAGAAATAAAACAATGAAAACACAAAAACGATGATGAGAATCTATAAATCCATAAAAATGCAAACCGGAAGTCGAGCTCACACCCGGTAAAAAAATGCAACAGCGCCCTTCGATTTTAATACATCCCACCCCTCGCATGCATGCTTATGCAAAGGTAGAGGGAATGCAAAGCAAAACAAGTAACAATGTGCAAACACCTTAAGGCGTCCTTCATGAAGCTTATGTAGTACCTATTCACGCAACGCGTTTTGCAATCTCCAAGGTAATTAGTAAGATAAACTCAGCAACACAAAACAACGTTGTGTACCTAAGCCCGGTGGTAATTTTTAATTTCACAACTCGGTTCTATGACTACAAGGTGATCTTTCTACCAAAGTTCAGTCGGTTGTGTGAGTCATTTGTGGTTGCCGGCAACGACAGTGACTGTCATTGTTATGCGATGATCGATGGTGGCAGGGGAGACGAAGAAACCAGCTCTTGGGTAATTTATTGTGATTACCAGTGCCAATAAAAGGGGACCGGAGAAGGTGTGACTACACACGGTTTTTCTTGTTGTTTCAAATGAATTTTTTCCACATCATCATCTTTGCTGTGCTGTGTTCCATTGGTCCCATTAAAATGGCCGACGTGTAAGTGGTTTTCGTTGGCACAGAAAACAGAAAGAGGTGATAAACTTGAACGGATGGTGAACTCTCTACAGCAGGGTAATGGGTAGTGAGTAATGTTTATTTTTTTTTTTTTTTTCTATAAAAAGCTTAGTTTTCTTAGTTAGATTGGAGACTTTTATTTGTACAAATTGAGGTGGAAATGAATTTCAATTAACAAAACTCTTGAGCCGTGTCGATCAGGCTGCTTACTTCCTCGAAATCACTTTCCAGCTGTGTACACAAGTTCGATGATTTATTTGCATTTGGTTCGATGTAGCCAGCTGAAACGATAACCTTTTGCGCTAGGGCAAGTTCACAACCCGAGGCAAGGTCTTTTCGTGGTAGACTTGTTTTCAGATTTCTAATTTGGTAATTGCTATTAAAATGTATAGTATACGATGGTCTACATCGACAACATTTTCTCATTTCATCAGATTGCGGCATAGAATGCAGGATGTGGGTAGGAGGTAACGATATGCAGTTACATTGCACAACAATTCGTGTCAGCACTGTAATTTTGTAATTTTGCATTGCTTGTAGAGAGGATTGGATTCCGTTCGTGGGGACAAGTCTGAGACTTGTCCAATAAGAAAAACAAGTTCAATTTCTACTTTTCGGGATGAGTTTTAAAGAATAAAGATAGTTTCCAGCTATAAGTAGCTGACAGCTGAAGCTTTCTATGTTTTAGAGGGCATTATACCACCCTTTCCTGTCAATTGAGATGGCTTAAGACTGTGTGTTGCCTTTAAAAAGTTTGGAATTCCTATTGGATTGTCCGGGCAGTTATGATCCTTTGAGAATTGTTATGATTCTTTCCCTCGCTCTTTTCTTCTTCTTACAGATACATAGCTTCATTGCAGGGTAGATTTGGTGGATATGAACGCTTTGTCTTCTTCTTTCCTTTTGTTCGGCGAGGCCATGATCAGGACTGCGGGGATCATAACCCTCTCATTTTACTGCTTCGCCTGTGGTGTTCGCCGATTCGACCTCTGAAAGTATCTGCAAGTCTCCCGGTTTCGGATCAGTTCGCCACTGAGGCCAATCAAATTCTACTGTTTTTGAATTTGTGTGATCCAGCAGTTTTTTGGCCTGCCCCCTTCCGCGCTTGGAACGTAGATTGACTTTGCCTTTTTTTTTGATCATCATGATCATGATCCAATTTTTTCGAGATGGATTCTTTGACGTGAATTTCGAACTTCTAATTCGATCAGGCTTTGTTACTCCTGCTGTCATGCGAAGCATCTTCATTTGGGCTGCCGTTCGTTTGCCCTCACTTTTAGTACATTGTCCAGCATTGCGAACCGTATGTGAGCGCCGGACGAACAACTGTGGTGTTAAGCCTTTCAATTTAGGGGCATTTTTCGGTCACAGAAGATAGCAGAGTTTTCCTGCCACTTCATCCACGTTAGGCTTACGCGATGATTGACGTCTCCATCAAAAGTTGCTTTGCTATTGAACATAGATTCCAGATATTTAAACTTTTCGCACTTGAAAATCACTTTTCCATTCAAATAAATGTCTGGACTAGGTCGGAGTGGATCAGTGAATGGGCAGTACAGGTACTCTGCCTTTTTTGCACTGATTCGGTACCCATTTCCCTCCAAACATCCACCCACACTTTTGGGTCCATCACTTTTCCTTCGAGAAGGTAATTCAGGACTGCAAAAAATAGCAAAGGGCTTAAGACGCTTCCTTGGTGCACACCGATTTTAATTGGGAACTCTTCGGTGACTCTAGCGGGGAATCTTACTCTTGTCTTTGCTCTCCGACACACATGTCCATGATTATAAGTATAGGGTTCTGGTACTCCTCGATGTCTTCACCCATATCAGATCTCTTGGTTGTCTATCGAATTTTCAAAATTAACCAACACCAGATGCAAATTCTTTAAGGCATCACGATGTTTTTCAATAAAATACTTAAACTTATGTATGTACGTGTCTTGAAAAAAATCTTTCTTTACTAATAAGAAGAACAGGTCCTACTTGTTTCGCCTGAGGTATACCTCGTAACATTTCTGAGAACTTCACAATCAAATATTGGCATCCCCTTCAAATCTCAATTATATTTACTTAAATTTCTCTCGCAATTACATTTTATACTCTCTCACTCAACGAAATTGTATTTATTTATTTAACTTTATTTTTCTTTTTTTTTTTTTTTTATTTCAGGTTACGGAAAAGACATCTCTGGAGTTGAAAGAGGTAAGTGGAAGCATCCATTTTTCATTTTTGTTTGTGTTTACATTCTCAAAAATTCTGAACGACAAAAAAAAAACAACGAAAATGTTCGTATCCTTTACCGCAAAGAATTAATATAGTCGAACGATAGGAACAAAAATAAAAACAAAAAACATTCACAAAACGGGGAATAATTTCAAAGTTTCTCTCCCCGCTGCACCCCCGCATCTGTCTGTAGTTGTCTACCCATTTCATCGTTTCGTTTCTCCTCGGTTTTTTCTGTCTGCAGTTCGTAATATTTTTTGATTTCATGCTCCTTGAATATCTCTAAGAGCTTGGAAATAAAAATGGAGAAATAAAACCCATCATAAAAACAAAAATAAAGAGAAAAAAAGTGGAAAAAACTACCCTTGAGGGGGCTTGCAAATCCTTTGTGCGGTGAAAGTACAGAGAGGAAAAGAAATTATAAGCCATCTGTGCCCTCTTCCATAAATGGATAGATATGCACACATACTTGTATCACTGTACAGCGCTTGATGTAGATATGTATGTCAATCATTTGTTTTTAATGCATAAAAAAAATCAGCAGAACTTCGTAGTAAAAAATATGAAATATCCGTAGAATTTTATTTCATTTTCACCTTATTTTTCCTTTCCCGGTACATATTTCGGGAGAACAATTCCCCTTCATTTCCGAAACAAAAAAAATGTTGAAGTCAGGAGCGGTACGAGTATCTAGTAAACGAACGAAAATAAATAAGAAAAAACTCGTTATGTGTTCATTTTTATCTCCTTCCTCTTCCCAAAGGATAAAAACAATGGTGTAGTAGGATTTTTTTTTCCATTCATTTGTTTTTGTTTTTTGGTAAAACGACCTTCACTGTAGCTCACTTACACACCTCTTAGGAAACCTGTGCAATGTATTAATGCTGCATTCGCAGCGAGTCTATGCGACGTTCTATGTGAAGCCAGGGGTTGTGCAATGCAATGAAAATTGTGTGCATTCAACGTTACTATCTCTCTGTTGCTCATGAAAGTCAAACTCAGAGTACGTCGACTGTGTAGAATCAGGATCCTAGAGGACGACATGGTGGCAGGTTTGGGGGGTGGAAAGCGGAAAGCGGATTCGGTGTAGTACTAGTAGTGTAGTAAAAATCATTTTGAAAGGAATCTGCTGGTTTGTATTGGGAGACTATACGTCAGGAGTCAGATATGCTGTGTGTATACATCCCGTGGAATAGGATTCAACATCGATTTGATGTATACTTCCTCTCCACACCCTCTCGCTTGTCGTTTTTGTTAGAAAAAGAGACCGAATTTCATTCGTTATTATTTTTTCTTTAATCCTTCGGGGAATGGATTTTCAACTGAAATTTATACATTTGGGGGTATGTTCAGTGATTGTTTCGGCAGGACTTATGCACTGCTAAAGAGAAGCCATTCACTTCTAATACAAAATTCATTGGCACTACAGTGAGGTTTATTTATTGTACATTGCTTTGATATCAAAGGATGGTGATGGACGTACAAAGGGTTGTCTAAGTCTCAAGCATCCCTGAAATGTTCCGTCAAAACACATCAATGAATGAACTCTTTCATTGACGGAACGCGCAAGGATTGTGGTGATTCGTCTTTCACTTTCAAAAGCTAGTAGCAAGACGTCGAAGAGTAAGATCCCTTCTAGGATTTAATTAATGAATTGTCTGCGGTGTAAAAAGTTTTCCGTGCAGAAAGCAGAGTCAAGAAAGGAGAACATCTGTACTTGGTAGTAGTGATGGAGATGGCGGTAGCCTTTTCCAATTGGAATAAGGAAACCACGAGACGATTTTGATGAAATTCGTCCTCGTCGCCGTCGTCGTAGCCCATCGGTATCGTTGTAATAAAGTTTACACAAGAAGATTATTTAAATATAACTTGAATTATGCACTTTTTTTCTGTCGTTAGGTCGTGCAAACTTCTCATGCTGAGATGTAAATTTATTTTACTTTAAGATGTTAAATTTTAGTTTGAATTGGATTGAATTAAAGTTATCTGTTCGGGTGATTTAGGTTGGGATTGACATCGTAGAGGATCTTCTTAGCTGTGAGTAAGGTTCGTCTGACGTTGTTAGTCACTTTAGAGTTGTTGCTAATCAAATTTGTCAATTGTTTAAACATTTATTGAATGCATTTCAATCTGTAAATTTTTAGGTCGAATTGAGTTCGAGGGCTGCTAAGTGTTGTAGATTCATTGGAGTAGGTTCACTACTTTAGGTCTTAATTTCCTCCTTGAGCACGAAAACGAGTTTTGAACTCTTCGAAACCCATTTCTCTTCATCCTGATTCTTCATTAACTTCTCCACGCTATGTTTGTTCAGTACGTTCTCCTTTTCTGCATGATTGAGTAGGTTAGCCTGCTTACTACACGTCGTAATCATTTCTGTGACAAGGTCTTTGTCGATAGTTTGCTTACACTTTCATAAAACTGTTCGACGATAGCAGAATTGACTCCAGTTTGTGGTCAGATGACATTACTTTTCCAGCTTTTCGACGGCATGTTTTGCCTTTGCTTTGCAATCAGAGAAAGAGCCAAAATAATAGATCTATATTGATAGATCTTTTGAAAATGTTCAAAAAGCACTGTAGATTCTATCTCTACAAAAAGCTTCAAGAACTTAGACGTGTTCTTGCTGATTTCGAATGAGAATCAGCAAGCGATAGGTTAGGTTAGGTAGGTGAGCTGGCGAGGAGAAAAACAATCCCCGGCATACTCAGGTCAATACTGACCCATTGTGATGCCCTGTGGGGGAAAGGTGGCCCCTTGCTCATAGAAAACCTGTTATAATTCTATAATTGCTCAGTTACTTACTGTTTCGAGTCTTTGCATACAAAGCATCCTGAGGATTTAATGAACTTCATTACATTAACTTGGCGTGTTCACGAGTTCTTCTAGGTCCTGGGAAAGTACCTCCCAAGACCTGGGCAGTGGCATAGGAAGTAAGTTGTATCCTCAGTAGCTCCCTCGTCACCGCAGCCTCTTTTTCTCTTCTTCCGTCAGACGTTTT
Source organism: Blera fallax (assembly GCA_946965025.1). NCBI lineage: Eukaryota > Metazoa > Arthropoda > Insecta > Diptera > Syrphidae > Blera > Blera fallax. The sequence continues at coordinate 4,032,880 of OX337247.1, read as the reverse complement.
CAAATGGTACCGCAGAAAGTTGTGCCCCGTGATAACCCCAACGAGGGTGGAAAGGGATTTCCGTATGAGTCTTTCGGTCCTGCCTTTTTTAAGGACGGCCATAGTTTCCATCTGGTGTTCAAGTTTGCTTTTTTCCGTGCTTCAAACTTGAGTATGCAAGACGGGATGTTCACGAGTGGTTCTGCTTGCCTAAACAACAAGCGATAGGACTGGAACTTCTGACAAGAAGAACTAAAATACCGCCAGGATTTATTCGTTTCTTTGGTTATACTTAGTCGGAGGGCTGAACGAGGAGCAATCGGTTAAGCAAAGTACCTCAAGGTAGTTTGCAATCTGCAGTCTCGTCGTTTATGGATATTCTTTTGTCACCAACAACTGGTTGGAGTCTCTTGGTTTCTGCTTCTACGGTGGAGTAGGGGACCTTTTCCATCCTTCTGGCTCTGTTTTTAGGGCGCAATAGATTCGATTAAGCCATATGGTTGATGACTAAAGACACACCTACTTAATTTACTGCATCATACTGATACAAGTGTTTTCATGGGACACCGGTCGTTATTTACGTCATATTGCTCTAATAATTTGGTGGTTTCTAACGTTAAAGAGGCAGCTTTTAAAGCCTCGCCTGGTTGCCAAGTTGCCAATCCGATTAAATAGTAGTGTCTCATAGGGTGAGACGCAAGTGATTTTGTTACTTTCTTTTGAAATATAAAGACGTTAAGTTTCATAGTAGAATCAAAACCGATCGAAAGCTGTTATTTGAATCCCTACTTTCTATAGAGATTCTGCATACTTCCGCGATGGTTCCGTACAGAATTGTCTCATTTCTCTTTTTTTTTTAGACGAATAAACGGAGCCAATTTCTTTCACTAACCTTGCAGCGATAATAAAATTATACGCGGTGCTGTTCACCGGCACCACCAATACAACCACTTATTTTCAATCAATTTATTGAACTGCCGCAGGGCAGTCATCTCACCACTCAATTACTTTATTATATTTTTAAAATTCTAATTAACTGACAGTAAAGCCGTCTTCACCACTACCACCACACCTTTGTTTGATCTAATAATTTAATTTTCTTCCCTGTTTCACCATAACATGTTACCTCCTGCTAACTGTATCTGTTTTGTCCCCCTCGATATCCTCTTTAAGTCACGGATCTACGGTTCAACGGATGTTCAACCATCCAGGCGTTCATTTTCCCCGAAATAGAAAAGTCCTACAAAAGCCCCCCGAAAAAAAACGTCGAACCCATCACCGGTGTAAAAAAAAAGAGCAATAACAAGTGAGCTGTGTACTACGAACAAAACCTTCATTCTCATTCCATAACTAATAATTATTATCGTGATGGAATTTATATCCAGCGGAGCAACACTGGTGACAGGTAGTATTTCCCATTTTCCGATTAAAATTTTGAAAAAGCAATTTCGAGCGGAAGTCGTCGTTCCTGTTGCTGTTGCTGGCTGTGTATACCCTGCTGCTCTCTGGGTTCTGCTACTTGTGTGCTTTTGTGTTAAATCGCAAAAAATTTCGACTTGAGAGCATTCTCTCACCCGGGTTTTCATCTAAGCCTCTGTGTACATAGGGCACCCGTCCTCCACCCACACCCTTCACTCACTCATATCACGTCGCGCCGGGGTAGACCAACATTTCGATTTAACTGAGCGTGTGATTTGATAAAAGTGCAACACACCCTCAACTCGTGTTCATATGAGCTAAGTTTATTTATAGGTGATTGTAGGGAATAGAGGGAGCGCGAGAAGCAGTCAAAAAGAGTGCCGGAGAGTGGTGGGGCTCCCCCCAAAAAAAAAAAACGTGTGAGTAATAAGAAAAAATAAATGAATTCATCTAACCGGCGGATGTGCTGCTATTTCGTGTTGTCAACATGGTCGTAGCCCCATCATAATCATCGCCATCACCATCAACCAGGCACAGCACTACCATATCGGAGTCTTGCCTCCACAGCGGAGAAGAAGTGAATGAACTGGATACAAATAATGAAATCATGGCATAAGAGCTGCGGTGAATTGGTTGTTTCGCTTGACAACGATCTAAAAGCCGGCTCTCTGTGGCAGGAGCGAGGTAAAGTGTTTTCGAAAATTTCTCAAAAGTGACATTGTCTGGACATGGGAGGGCTATTTTCCTTTATTTCATGCCGGAGAGGGTTCTTTATTCTGTCATCTAAAGTGGAAGAGAACGTTTGGCTTGCAATGAATTTGAATTGTTATGAGTTGGAGGGGGGGCTTTGTTTGTGGAGGGTGACACCTTGTTTGTTGTCATGGACGTGTTAAGCCATGGATAAATAAATGGCAGCCCGGAACAGTAGAAGTGATTCACCGAAGGTGCTGTGGCGGGTGTCTTGTTTTTCAAAGGAATTCTCTATCTTTATGTGAGAAATAAAATGGAATAAAAGTTCATTTTAGATTGCACAGCTGCGACTGCCCCTTTGAGTTTCTGCGACCATTGAGAACATTTGTGAAAAATTTCACAGGTTTTCTTTGTGCGGTTTAAATGGAACAGACATGTTCCAGAGATCTAATTTCGACGATGAATCTGCTTAGTCCAAGTGTTGTTTGAAAACTTAAGACAGAGTAGGTTGTAAATTTCATTGCTGCCAGTTAGTTCCGCTATCAATGACTCAACTGTAGAATGTAATCTTAAATTATGGGCACAACCACGAATGAGACTATTGCAAGAGATTCTTCTTAATAAGCTTCTTGTAACCTGAGACGTGGGTTCATTATTATAGTAGCATTCGCGAGATTTGGCGAAAGGATCTGCTTTAAGGAGTCTTCTCTAAACAAGGTAAGGTAACTATGGACGAATGAGACATTAGAACCGATTACAGGTGTACCTACGACCTCCTTCGCCATGACATGCCTCGATTGGATGGTTATCTGTTGGTCTTAATTGAAGATCAGCTTAGAAGGGGAGGAAAGTATTTGGTTAGGTTTTCATTAAAGTCAACCAAGAAACTGGAGGAATTATTAAACTTTCTACATAATGAGAAGAAGATACATACCTTGTATATGCGTGTCTAATCAGATCGATATTTTGGATCTCCTTTCGTGTCTTCATTTTGTTATGGCGTAGCTGATGCGCCAAACTTTTATTTTGTTGTTGATCTAATACTAATCCAGCGACAAAGTAACCCGCTTACAAAAAATAGCAATCACTGTATATTTGGAGGGAGACAGCTGGGGCGTGTGACTCACTTGTACTGCAAGCTCCATTTTATTTTCGTTCTTTTTTATAATTTTTTGATTATTGTAGGGCTACGCCCATGGATGTGGTAATCTCCTAAAGAAACTATTAGCCCGGGCATACTTCGCAAACCTCTCGATGCTACGTGCTAATCCACACGCAGCAGACTTCTACCACTCTCCGCACAAGACCGCCGTTTGGCATTTGTTCGCGGGGCTGGTTAGCCATTCTTGCTTGGCTTTAGATGATACTTTACGCCTTCTCCTCTCCTTGCTTTCCCGATTATTCGGAGCTCTTTTTGCACATTCGTTACGAGAAGGCTGAGTGCTCCTTGGACTTCTTCGACTTGACATGCTAAAAATTAAAAACACATCGAGGATACATACCCGTTGAAATAGTCCTTGCTGCACCCTGTATTCGACATGACACTCTCTAACCTAAACTTGGGATGGTTTTCTGGTGCTGACTGAAAATGTAAATAAATTTGCTTCCCACCCTTCAAAAAGTGTGAACCACCCTGTACTCCCAAAAATAATTACACTCGCAATAAACTACACCCTCTACCCTACATTTGGGTCTTTGTTTCAAGTCGCTAGCCCTTCTAGAACCGGAGATATCGCGGAAAATATTCACTCAATTCCCGCAGCAAATTTTTGTGAAACACCAGGCCACCAGAAATCCTCAGAAAACAGCAGGTAAACCGACCCTCTCCAGCGGCACTTAAACTCTTCTCTATGACATGCCGCTATATACCGATTTTAGAGTGAACTTCTTTTTGCTATAACTTCCTTATTTCTGGAAGGATTTTAATGATTCAGGTATCAAATTAAAGGATATTTTGTGTAGAATAAGAATCTAACATAAGAATCTAATATGCTGGAAACAAGATGATGGCGAAGACATTGAAAGAAAAATTATTTATTAATCGACTTAAATGTTTTAGACTTACCATAAGTGGTAGAGGAACTTTTAGCTACTCTTAGAGCAAGTTGAGGACGTTAGAGGAAAAATCTGTAACTGTGTGGTATTAAGCTTGACTTGGTTTTTTTATTATGACTTCTATTCACGGAGAAAGCTGGTTGACAAATCATGCTATGCGCCTTGTCTCTGCTTCTGATCTTTCTGTTGCTCTTTTTGGCATTTCGATTCTCTGCAGCATATGGTCGAGGAGTAACGACGGACTCGACAGATCCGCGGATCTAAGCCAGTTTTTAATTATTTTAACTCCTTATGGCCATGTAAGTCGCAGAACTCCGTCGCACATGATGTTCCATAAGAGATGCCCTACTACCGATCCTTGCAAGACTCCTGCAGTGACGTTGGTGAAGAATTGTGAACAGATAGAACGGAGTATCCATTCTGGCTAGCGATCTCCTTTTAAACGACCAATTTGCCGTGTTAAAGGGATTTTTGATGTCCAGCGTCACTACTGCACTTTCATCAACCGTAGAACGCGATTTTCTGAATCCGAATAGATGGTATGACAGTGCTTCTTTCTCCTCTGCTACCACGAACAGTCTTTTACATGTTATTCGTTTCAGGGTTTTTCCCAAATTGTTGAGCAGACACATTGGGCGATATGACGCTGGTTCTCCAGGTGCCTTGTTTCCTTTTGGTACCAGTATCTTTCCCTGGAGCTTCCATGGTTCAGGAAAAACTCCTTTTGCATCGTTGCTTTAAAACTGTCCGGCTTCTTTTATTGTTATTTGGCGAAGTGTGTGATATATGCACATAAATTCAAGTTCATTTCCATCCATTTCCCAGAGATTTATTACTTCATTTAAGATAAATAAACAAAGATTGGGTTGAGTGTGGCCAGTCTAAAGTAGCATTGGCTGCCAATTCCCTGATATCGACAGTAGAACTTATGCTTTTCGTTCTAAATCGCCATATGGAACTTCTTGCCGAGACCACCTACTCACCAAGGCACGTTGAGTTAAAGTATTCGTGCACGAAATCAAATAAATCTCTACGGGCTTCTCTAAATGCAGGAAAAGGATACGGCACTTAACTCGGTCAATAGTCAGTCATGTATAGCCATTAGAACCCGTGGTTAATACAGTTTCGAGAACATCACACTGCCTCTTCCGCCTTCACTACTTAACCATGTCAACGAACCATTTGTGCGATCAGTTTTCATGCTGTTCACCCGTTTCTGGGACATGACAAGTTAATCCCATTCGATAAGTTCACTTTCTTCATTGACTGCCCTGCACATATGTATGTATGTATGTTTTTTTTTTAAAGTATTGCACGGATTAAAACTCCCACATTTTCCACTTTATGTTGAGGAGGGACGAGGAAGCGGACTCCTGCCGCCATCGTTGTCGTCGCCACAGCCCTATAATCGGCCATAACAATGCATGCGGCCATTTATTTACTTTTATATTCTGAAGAGAGTGTGTAGTGTATCAACCGCACACACCACTCATTGTCATTGGCCCCAAGAACTGCTGCTCCCTGCGTGGGAACAGAAGAACTCCGGCAGTGAGGAGTGAGGAGCCTTTTTCTGTGCACAGTTGAAGGCAACCCCACCCAAAGTTCTTTTCTTTTTTGTTTGCCTTGCTTCTTTCTCTGGTTCTCTTTGGTTTTTCTTTGTTTTCTGCGTTGATATTCTTCACTGCTCCTTGTTGTATTCAGCAATTAAAATATAAGTTTTCCTCCTCTCGGTTGCACATTCATTTCGCCCTGTTGCGTGCGAGATGAAAGTGCTCACGATTTATCAGTGTGTGTGTGTTGCTTGAATTTATAGCATTTTATGGGCAGGTTTGCTTCTTTCAAATGTGCGCTGATGATTCATTCAACTAGTGATGGCAGTGGTGACCCCTATATCCTCCGTCGCGCTGATAAGAAAGAGCGAAGGGATGCGGCCATCGTTTTGTGCAGAAAGTTGAATAACTCAATTTTATTAATCATGCAATGACAGAAAAGCCATTTGTAGTTTGTGTACATGTGCAGCACATATGAAATCGAATCATCACCATGGAGAAGTGTGGGAGGCGTAACTAATGTGAAATGACAGAAAGTAGTGAAAGAAAGGAAAGGAGTGGGGGGAGGTGGGCGAAAAATGACATTCTCAACCACATTTGAGGTTAACAACTCGACAAGCATTCAATCGTATAACGAATGTGAACGGACAACGGAACACAGCTATGGACAATGACAGAAGAACAAATGAGTGGACATACTTTATGTGTATGCAGTTTCGTGTGTGTGTTTGTGAAACATCAACTTTTCTTTCAGTGTGTCGGTAAATCGTTTATTTTTTCCCCCCAGCTCCTCTTCTGACAACACAGACGTGGACGTCAGCCATGTGTGTGTACATTAAATGTGATTCTGCTGCACTGACTCTCTGGGTAAAATTACTGCTGTTTTGACTTTGTATTACGCTTTGAACGAACGACTCTTTCTCTCTATGGATGTGATACATGGTCGGGTGGCTATGTTATTTGTTAATTATGCTCCGGGATTCATTCATTTTTTTTTTTTGAGAGTGCGGCAATTAGTAGTTTTTTGGTTGCTTTTGATGTTTTCCAAACAAAATTTTGAGGTTTTTGAAAAAGGACCGAGAGCTCATTGTGGGGAATGAGGCAAGTGTTATCATCGCGCTTAGATTTTTGCTTTCAATTAAACGCTTTAAATTTGTAAAGCCATGAAACTATGATTCACTTCTGGGAATAGATGCCTATTTGTAGCAAAATAATTTCACGCCACTAAATTTATTTCAAGAGAAAAACTATTTTTCATTGGATACGCATCTAAAATTTATAACACACTTCCATGGAAGAAGGCAGTCACAATTTAAATCGATAACTTTAGGTTTTTCGTGGAATGAAGTTCACGGATTGTGGTTAATAATTTGTTTTTGTTCGCTGAGCATGTCAATATAACCGCAGAACCTTCAACCTTCGACGGTTATAAATGTGGAATTTGCATGTTGTAGTTTCTATGTTCCAAAAAAGAATTTAAGTGTCTGACAATTATTAGAGAATTGTTGCTGAGTTTGTACCCCAAATGCCTGCGGTAATTTGCTTTCAATTTTGAAGCCGACTCCAAATATTTTTGAATTAAATTGGGATTCAGGGTAATGTTGCCATTACGTTCGGATTTTGTACATTTTACAATTTTAGGTCTGTGAAACTTTTTGTCACAACTCGTATAATTGGTTATTTGTATAAAAGGGAAGTTCGTGTACCTTACTGGCCCTGCAGTACGGGGTGAACCTGGCCTTAACCAAAAAGCCTCTCTAGTTAGCCCGATCCTTAGCTAACTGCCTCCAGTTGCGCATTCCACCATAGACGAGATCGTTCTCTACTGCGTTCTCCGTACGGGTTAGATTCAAAGACTCCGCGGGCCGGAGCATTGGTGTCCATTCGCTCTACATGTTCTAGCCATCTCAAGCGCAGTTTTTTTTGACTATGTTGCTGTACAGCTCGTGTACCATGTCTTCGAAAATATCCATTAACGTGGTAAAATTTTCAATTTTCGAAGCACAGGGAGTTTTCAAGGACATTCTGTTCCACTAAACACAATTTCCGCGCCTGAAACCTCGAATTATCTAAAAAATACAAACATTTTCTCAGGAACAGTTTTCGAAATATAATCGCCATTGAAAAACATTTGTGGTGGCTCAGTGGTTAATGCGAAGGACTACTGATCGTGTAGCTCGAAATCCCAGGCGGAACCCCTTTTTCCGGTCCCTTCCCTCTTGACGGCCCCAATGCAAAATTGACGATTTTCATGCCATAGGACACCAGTTCGCTGAGGTCATTGAAGAAAAAAGCCCATAAATGGAGCAGTCTTCCTGGGAACAACGCTTGACAAGTGTGAGGGAGGCCGAGGATAGTTTCCTCCTCCTCTTCATCCCTCCATATACATATTCTAGAAGTCATTTGAAAGGCACAGCACAGCCTTTTAAGATGTTGGCTTATCTGGCTGATCTGTTATCGTTTTAGCATAACAAACTCGGTGCTACGTTTCTAATCCAATTTAAATCAGATCTAGATATACATACATATGTATGACACGTCGAGCCATTTCTCCATCTGGGTTTGGTTCTAGTAAAAGCTTCCAGCCTACGTATGTACATATATATATATGTTTACACGTAGCATGGATATCCAGGATTTGTCATTAAGGCACCATCTTAGGAGTCGTATCCTTTACCCTTTAAGTCCCTGTAAAATTTTATCATTCCGCCTATAAGTGCGAAGATCGAATCTACGACGAATATACGACTCACCGTGTATTCGACATGAATGCTAAGAACAACTACACCCTCGGATCTAAAATGTTGGGTTGTGTTTTGGTTCTGTTGCTTCGTCTGCACAAATCTACTTACCACCCTCTGAAAACCATGAACCACCCTGTGTTCGCAAAAATAATTACACTCGCAATAAACTACACCCTCTACCTTACGTTTAGGTCTTTGTTTCAAGTCGCTAGCCCTCCTAGAACCGGAGATATCGCGGAAAATATTCACTCAATTCCCGCAGTAAATTTTTGTGAAACACCAGGCCACCAGAAATCCTCAGAAAATAGGAGGTAAACCGACCCTCTCCAGCGGCACTCAAACTCTTATTTGTGACACGCCGCTACTTACCGATTTTAGAGGGAACTTCTTTTTGCTATAACTTTCTTATTTCTGGACGGATTTTAATGATTCAGGTATCAAATTAAAGGATATTTTATGTAGAATAATATGAAACATGAAAATTTAATACGACGGAAACAAGATGGTGGCGAAAACATTGAAAGAGACTTATAAGTGTATTCTTATTGTGACAGGAGTGCATAATATAAATAAATTGTGGCTTTTGGGCTGCAGAAGCACAGCGTAATTAAAATCAGTGCGTTTCATATAGTGTGTGCTGAGAGGGTCTTACAGTGTCTTACAGAATCAATGAAAGATTCACTTTAAAAAAAAGGTTTCTCAAAATAAAAAAAATAGCTGTGTATTGCGATCTTGCGATCTATGAAAATGTTTAATACTTCAACTAGGCATCAGTTATTTTCAATAGGAAATTCACATTTGGCAAATAGCTCACCGATAGAAGCAACGTCTAATAGCGCCAAAGACCAGCGTCTGCAACTTAGTGCCCTAAATCGAACGGTTGTCTGCTTTGTAATCTGTACACGAAGTATTTTTTTTTTTTTTTTTCCAAAAATTAAAAGTATTTAGCATGGTTACGTTTTAAATTCATCTCCAAGGGTCTCTGTAGATATCGTTGTTTCCATAAGGTTTACCATTCGTTCACACAGGTTTTAGTATTTGCTTGTATTAAGGCAGCTTCTTTTGAACACTCAGCTTCGGATATCTTCTAATAACTGCAATAAATTGGCCTTAATTTGTTTTCGACCAGTCCCTGACTCCACTGAGCTATTCGTTACTTACACAGCTGTAACTTCTGCGAATGGGGCCATAATGGTGCCCGCTTCCTGCCGTATATTACGAGTATATATACATATAAGGAATAGTGGCGGAAATGGTCAGAAACTAGAAGTTTTTATTCTATCAGTGGTTTAGCTGTAAGCTGTTTAATAGGATTTTTTTTTTTTCATAACTCCAGGAGAAATTGTACTTAAAGGGACGAAAGATATTTTTGCAAGAATTAAGGCTAGAGATTTCGAGGTCATCCACTGTAGGTGAGGAAATTGCACTAGCAGTGTTCAAGTATTCTTTGCGTCTGCGTCGTCATCGTCTGTACCTGCTATATGCGTACTATGTTCTCCAGGGGCAATATGTATTCTATTTCTACCCTGTACATGAATAAGAGGTCTAATTACCTTGCCTAGATTCCGCAATATAATAGGGAATTCCTTTCTCTAAGCCATTTCACTGTCCACGCTTTCTAAATTTGAATAAGTACATAGTGTGCGAATCATAACAAGATCTTGTACGTATGAATACCTACAATTCTCAAATAAGACTTAACAAGAGAATCCCCTATCAGGTTAAAGGATATGCACAACTACAGCCCGATAACGTTGTAAAATACTTTTCACACCACTTGTGCTGATCTCGAATTATCTCTGCCTAAAAAGCCATATAACTTGTCAAGTTCACCCCTAAACTTTTCAGCGCATCTCATCCGCATATCCTGATACGGCGGTGGCACACATTTTCTCCTTTTTTTCTCGGACGTCTTCACAATTTTTCTCCGTCATTTTATGTAAATTTTCTTTGCATCTTCCAGACGTTCCCTGTCATAGTCGTGTATTTAGCAAGAAAATTTCAACTGTTGTCAAATTGTCAAAAAAGAGGCACAGAAAACAACAAAAAATATAAAATATTGTTATTCCTTTTCTGTCCTTTTGTCCTCTGCCACGATGAATATAAGCAAAGAGATACTTCTCTTGGCTTTGTTATCCCAAAGCACATACAGATACAGATAGCGTCCCGTTTCCTAAAAATCCCACTGAAATTTATTCCTTTTCCAATAGAAGGAAATATACAAAATGTTTAAGAATTTTTCTTTCGTTTCCTTTTTTTTTCTTTTTTTTTGGCAGTCATACACATAAAAAACGAGTTCGACTTGTGTACGTCGGGAAAGTCAAGGGTGTTTCTAGAGATATGTTGTAGGAGTCTGCTTAAGATACGACCTTCGGTTAAGAGGTAATTGACCTCATCCCCCTTAAAAAAAAAAAATATGTATACAGCTCTGGATAGGTTGCTTGGCATCGATTAATTGCAATTGAGAAGGAAAAATCAGACATTTCCAGTCAGACAAACAACCAAACATAGCCCGAGTGGTTTTTTTTTTTTTTTTTTAAAGGAATCCGTTTAAATTTTTATCGCAAGTAAATTACAATCTCGGCTCCTCTAAGCGTGGGAGAGATCTATCCGCATCTGTACTCGTATGTGTTTCCGGGGGTTGTTTGGCTTTTTTTTTATGTAATTTATTTAAACACTTGTGCATACAAATAACAATTTCCCCCCGTTGACATTCGGCACTCAGTTTATTCATCCGATGTATGTAGATACATATGTATGTGTGGGTTTAACAGCTGGATGGGACGCACATAGAATAGAAAAAGAACCAACGACGAAGGAATAGAAGGCGGAAAAAAAAAAGAAAAAAAAATGTTTTCATTTCGATTTTGATTTTTATGAGGGTTGATTTACGCTGCAGGGGCTGTTTGTGGCGGTGGCGGCGGCTGTTGGCTGTTGGCTGTTAGCTGTTAGCTGCTGGGTATTCTTTTGCTCTCGGGGGGTGGTTAAGTTTAATCGGTGAAATTGATGCCGTTTGATACTTGCCATGATGTTAATGGTGATGTTGCGTAATGTAGATTAGAGATTAAGAAATGAATATGAAACAGAAATGAAAGGACGAATCATGATAGTGAGGAATGAAATTTAATTTAGAGCTCCATGGTTATCAGATCAAATGTTAAAAGGGTTTCAAATGACGTCACGATAAGGGAGAACATGAGATGGTACTTAAGTTCATGGGCCGTTTAAGTATCAGTGTTTCGTCTGACATTTGCAATAATTATAATACCGCAGGGAAAATCAGGTTTATTTCATCTCATTTTCGAGTCGTACTTTGACATTATGAGGGCGAATCGGAGCGTGTGGCTGAAGTATATCATTTCACTGATAAGCGGCTTGAGGTCACGATTGCGACCCGCATTTTCTTGCACCAATTATCTTTCTCGTGATAATAGCTGCGCTAGCTTTGAATATAATAGAGATAAAACATGAGAAATGTTATTCACGGCATCCTATGTACATACATATGTAGGTATTTGGTGTCATTATCGATCTGGCGGTATACATACATGTGAAACAATGATCATAAACCTGCACAAAATGATGTAGCTTGCAGGGGATATTGAACCTCACAGGCATCTAAAGTATTGCGAAAGCTAACGTTTAAATTTTTCGCTCATGTTGTCTGTGCATAGTACTGCTCAAGTAAATCTTTTTGCTCAACAGTAGAAAAATTCTCTATAAAGACCGCAATAGAGGCCCAGCAAGGCTGACGATACTTCAAGAAGCAACTTGAAAATTCTAGGTTCGCCAGCCACCCCTTAAAGCAAGCGGCGTAGCTAAGGGGTTTGTGCGTTGGGTAATCTAATCTAGTCTGCAGTTTTGAATTCCAAATCGTTTTTTGTTCACAATTCCGATTTCTGTGACGAGTGTCTAGAAAACGTCAAAGTTTAGGCGTTGGTTCATCCTATTCAAACGAAAAATATAAGGCACTGTTGTAGTGCCACAAGCTGGACCACGATGTCTCAGCTGTTGATGGTAGGAACCATCTCGAAAATTATCCTACTCCTGCGGTTTGGTGCCACAAGCTGGACCATGATGTCGTAGTTGCTGATAGTCCACACAACTGTCCTACTCCTGCGGTTTGGTGCCACAAGCTCGACCATGATGTCTTAATTGCTGGTAGTAGGAACCAAGTCGCTCGAATTATCCTACTCCTGCGGGTTGGGAAGGAATAAATTTACACAAAAAGTAGTGATTTGTGAAGATCTCAGTAGAGTCTATGCCCGCAATTCTCCTACCACAGATACGCTTAGGAAGGAAATCATAGTATAAACAGTAGCTGCCTGTGGAAAGCGCGGCAAGTCTTTCGTCGTCCCGCCCGATTCCAAAAGCAGTCTGCAATTCTATGTTTCAAGTTGGTTCATATTTCCTCTCATTTGCCTTTTCTTCTTCGTATGTTTACCTACATGTATGTATACTGGAATTGTAAGCTCTCTCGACGGTAAGCCTAGCCTAGCTCTTGTGTGTGATAAGTATTAATCCTTAAACTAGGCCTTGAATCTAGACTTGTAAGGGTATCATTTGCGTTAGTAGTCTCTGGGTAGATATTAAGGACCGAACATCTCTCGGTTTGCTTCAAATGAAAGGTCTCCGAAAATTGCATAGTTTTGAGCTCGTGTCTAGGAAGCTGTATTTTACGTATTGAAGCCATATGCAAGCCGTAACCTGATACATGTATCTCTCTATTGACTCCTTCTTCTTTCCTTTTGTTCGGCGAGCTTATGATCAGGATTATAGGGATCATAACCGTCCCGCTTTACTAAAGCCAGTAGGGTCCGCCTGTGGGGTTCGCCGATTCGACCTCGGCTGCTGTTTTTGCATGTCTGTGATCAAAGAGAGTGGCCTGCCTCTTCCCTTCCTTTCAGATAGCAGAGTTTTCCTGCCACTTCATCCACCCTACGCTTATGGGATGATTGATGTCGTCATCTATTTTTTTTATAGATTATAGATCTTAGATACTTGAACTTTTCACACTTGGGAATCAGTTTTCCATTCAAATAAATGTCTGGACTAGGTCGAAGTGGATCAGAGAATGGGCAGTAAAGGTACTCTGTCTTTTTTGGACTTATTGGATACCCATTTCCGTCCAAAACATTCATCCATACTTCAAGAGCTCATTGTAGGGACGTTCTAGAAGACTTAAGGACACTTTTTATAAACGTTTTCATTTGCCTGTTCGAAATCCTAAAAATCTCTTCTGAAACCAACATTTTTTTCGGTTTTACTGAAAGACATAAAGCGAGGACTAGTGGTGAAAGCTTGTCAGCTGTAGAGCCTATCAAACAAGGTGTACACAAGGCGTTTTGTAGGTTTATTGAAAATGTTTCTAGAACGCTAAGTTGTTCTATGAATAGCATGGCGAACCTTTTTTCTCGACTAAATGGGGATTAGTCAAAGCGTTTTAATTAGTCTCCTAAGGTTCAAATGGGTGCAATGCAAACAATTTGCAGATTAAGCCCACTCAGCACAGTCCTACTTATCAGCGGTAACATCAGTGGAAATGTCCCAATTCATTAGGTCACATTTGACATCTTTTCGTCTTACAGCTCGTTATCAGTGATAACTTATCATCGTTAGTTCCCTAAGTGTACAAGCCTTTATCTTCGAGATGTCTACATGAGCATTTCAAAGCAAAAATTTCTTATCTTTTCTAAGAAAACTGTCTGTCAGTCATTTTAAGTAAAAATATTTTATAAGATGCAATTTTTATTAGGTTATCAGTTTTTTCTAAAAAATCTCAAATAATGCAGAAATTTTGAGAGAAATTCTTCACTGTCAGGCATTGAATTAGTTATTTATTGCTTGGAAAAAAGTGGGCATTAAACCATCAGAAGTCACAAAAAAGTGGGCATTAAACCATCAGAAGTCACAAGTTAAATTTTTGCGCAAGTTACACGAATATATTCCAATTTTCATCTCGGATTACAACGATATAACAACCTCACTGATTGTGCATAATCAGCAGAATAAAAAAAGGCGAAATAAAAGAGCAAAGAAAGAGGAAAATAAAATTAAAGGGAAAGAAATACAACAGCATATAAATAAATAGGTTTATTCCGTCTTAACCTCAAAAGAAGGCCTCCCTACATGTACGTATAACAGCATACAACAGCGGGTGCGTTCAGTGAGTTTTTTCTTTTGTGTAGGTTTGTTAAAACCTACTACTATAGTCCTGTAGGCAAAATAAACTCATCAAGCGGGGCGGGTATGAAGGACGTTTTTATACATCCTCCTCCTCTGGTTTTTCGGGGGTTGGGGTTGGGGTGCACACAACTTAGGCCGCAATAACCAAGTTTTTCTCTCCAAAATGTCGAACATATGATTCCACTCCCACTGGCAGCACCAAGCAAACGATAAACGACAACGACGTCGACAATGACTTTTCTTCTGTTCATCCTCTTTATGCACACATTTGCGCAAATAAAATCCTTTCAATATTCTATGCGCTTCTTTGTACTGTCATCTATTCATCTGCTTTCTCTGTCTCTTCGCGTAGCTCCATTTCGTTATATCTTTGTTCATGTATGTGTTTCACATTTATTATTCTTGAACAAATAAAAAGTTTTTTTTTTTTTTTTTTTCAATCTTTCATATTTAATGGATATGTTCATGCATAGTCAGGAATAAAACAAATAAAAAAAAATCTATTCATAGGGAAGGGAACTGTCAGATGAACACGAAAAAAAAAAATGTAAACGACACCAATAACCATTCCTGACATAACACACAAACGTCACTTCTTCGAAGTCGTAATTCGAATTTAGAAAAAAATAATAAAAATTCAAACCAGACGCGTTAGCATATGTCGCGACTGTTCGTTTTCTGTTTTATGACTTGGAACACAGTAAAAAAAAGGAGCTGCAAAAATAGAAAAAAAAGAAGCACAGTATGCCTTCCATAATCTTTTGCTACAAAGTTTTAACTCGCCGACAGTCCATTCGAAAATCCGAAAAATTTAGACATTCAGACACCCAGAGAGACACATTTTGTAAAGTTATCTCTGCAGTAGGTCCTCGTTATACCCCCCTTCGCGCCGACCCATTTTTCATCGCAGTCTTCGTCCTCTAAATAAAATCGATTGCCGGCGCTTTAAAAGGGAGCAAGGGAAACAACAACAACATCACTGGCGATTACCATGATTTTCCAACAAATTAGCCAACTTAATTTCCTTTTCTACTCTGTCGGGAGAGAGGAGCCGGGGTGGTTGGATGGTTGGGTGGTTGGGTGGTTGGGTGGTGATGGCGCAAGATGAAATGACAGAGGAAAATAAAAGGGAATTTTTTTTTGGGCATAGACGACGCAAAAGGAACAACTGAGAGGACGAACGACAAGGACTACAACGGCGACGACCATTTTCGGAGTTTGGATAAGTTTTGCATTATGACAGGAGTTGGGGAGTGTTCACAGGGTACATACCTACTACAAACTGAATGATAAATGAGAACGAAGATAGCTGATGTTCGTTGGAGTAGAGAAGTAGTAAAAGTACAGTTAGAAGTGAAATGTAAAGATGTGTCTCCTGTTGGTCGTTTGTACAACAAAGTGCTGGAGGACTAGAATAGAAAGGAGCGTGTGGAGCGTTGCCGGATAGGATGATGTGTTTTTTTTTGTGTTTTCGGGTCATTTTGTACCATTCTGTTGGTAGTTTTATAACACTTTGGAAAAGATTGTCCAATTGGTGGGAGGGCTGGTATGGCGGAAGGGGTGGGAAAATGGTTTGAAGCATGAAGCTAACTACTCCGGAGAGATTTGATTAGGTGGAAGGATGTTTTTTTTTTTATTTTTCTTTTCTGCCTTTGTTCGTTGTTATTTTGGTTTAGTGCGGCGGTGGGAATGGGAAGTAAAGGTGATAAGGGGGATTGGGGTAATTTTTCTGTGGTTTGACCTTGGATAATGTAGTATTTAATGGATTTGTAGATATATCGAACTTCGAAACTTAATATATGCAGGGATAGATTTAATCTCTGTTTGCCATTGCAAGAGGTTGATAGTTTGACTATGGAGGCGAGGAATTTTGTCTGTATTTTTTTACATTTTTCTATGGTATGGTATGGTATGGTATAGTATGAGAGTCCATTGTGATTCCCTATATATTGTGTTACCGTCTTCAATTTTGTTGTCTATGGACTGGTCTTAAAACAAACCAACCTGTACTCTTGATGTACATATGTAACTTATGTTCCAGAGTAAAACCTGCTCCAGCTCTTCAAAAAGTCTGTTTTCCATGTGGCGAAGGTAATAAATTTGAAAATTGCGACAGACAAAAGTATTTGATAGTTTCAGTTTCTTTTGTGTTATGACATCTCCTGTAGTTGATGCACAGTCGGGTGACCAAAGCCCAGTGCATTTACCATGATACTGTTTTCTTTGTTCATTGACGAAAGGCTTTTAGTCCTTTTTGTCGTTCTGAGTTGGGCATAAACTGCGAGATATGACAGTTCCCTCTAGTTGCCCAGGAGGTGTTGATATTTTCTCCTGCTTTAAGGTCTGTTTTCATTTTTAGTACACCGCTGCATGACTGAATTCCTCGTTTTCGTGCTAGTTCATCGTTCCCTAAACGTTTCTTGTTTTTCTAACTGCCACGTCAAAATTGTTATTTAGTTTTTGCTTTCAACTATCCAGTGCGAATGTAGGTACATCATGTAAAGCATAATTTAATTGAAACGTGAACCCCGTGTATACATACATCATGTTTGCGCTGGCTACTGGAAATCATCAAAACACTTTGTCATCCCCCACCGTTTCCGAGGCACTAGGGAAAACAAAACTGCATACAGTTTTCGTCTCGACTGATTCCTATAGCTAAAGTAGCATTATACTTCTACATACGCTGTATAAGCGAGAACAGAATACGTTCATTCGAAATCGAAATAAAGTCATTGATCTCTTTCAATGTGTCACTACACTACACTCGAATGGATTTTAATGATATTATTCCGGTTTCTGGTTTATTCCGAATTTATTCGCCATAAATAGAGAGTACGAATGCGAAGTTTATCATATCTCTCTTCTGGGTCCCCTTGATGGTGCTGTGTGTGAATTTTGCAAACACAAAGACAAATTAATCGTTTTAGTGGGAGAAATGTTAGCTTTCGGTAAAGAAGAAGGATGCAAACAGTCATCGAAACGAGAATTCATAAATTTATGAACAAATTGATCCTTATCCAATTGGAATGTCTGTTCGGCACAAGCTTACCAAATAAAACCTTGTTGGCTATTCTCTAATTCGCTCCTATTACCACACATGCACTGCAAAAGTCTTTCGTTCCAAATGTTGAATCTATGAAATTTGATTTAGCAAACACACGCATTTCGAACACTGCGAGTACGTTCATTTATTAAAGACTAAATTGCATTATCAACAAATTTTATTATGGAATTCATAAGTAGGCACTCAACTTTCATTAGCTACTGCAGGTTCAAGGCTATAACAAAAAAGTCTCTGTGACTAATGTGTACTCAGTATGTTCAAAATTTAATAGAAAATCTTTTTTTTTATTTTTAAAGTTGACAGACGTCAGTTTTTGTTTCGCAGTTTTATGTGTGTTTAGTCGGAGGGTATAGCACTGGATATTTGCCATTTAAACTACGCCACTTGAAGAAGAAGAAAACTAATAAAATAATTTACACAAATTTTTTTTTTATTTATTTTAGTGAGAGAAGGTGGCGCTTGGCGCAAGTCGTTATCTTAGAATAAAATATGCAAGAACGTGCTCGAGATAAGGCCGGAAGTGACTTCTGAATGATAGTGCCATAAAAATGTAGCACTTGGAAAGCTGTTTATTGGATATGTTGAGTGAAATTAAATAGGAAGTTACAGGAAATGAGATATTTGGGTAATGTGTCATGAGTGAATGACTTATTCATAGCCTATCATTGGCGATGTTTTGACAGAAGAGTCATGAAAGCGGTGCGTAACGCACGTTCTTATGTTCGGGTGAACTGCAGCCAGCACGATCGTTAGTCAGCTGCCTCCAGTTGAGTACGTCGAGTTGGTTGAGGTCACTCTCCACTTGCACATGCCATTTGAGGTCGTCCTCTTCTGTGTAGTCCCTCAGGGGTGAAATCTGAGATTCTTCCGACTCGAGCATTGGCGTTCATCCGCTCTACATAGCCAACCATCTTGATAGCTGTACCACGTATCTTTTTGACCATGTAGGTGTCGCTGTATAGTTTTTTAGGTCGGGGTTAAATCTTCTGCTCCACAAACTCAATAGGTCGTACTTTTCTCTCGAAATTCAAAGCGCGTTTTCATTCGATTCTGACAGATTTCATGCTTCTGCATCATACAGAAGGACGGGGATGATAGTGGTCTTATATAGGGTCTCCTTGATCCTTCTCCGTAAGGCCTTGCTAAGTAGTTGTGTCATAAGGTTATATGTAGTAACAACGAGTTTTTACTTCGTGTGGGTCTTCGTGTCGATCGTCGACAGAGTACCTAGAACTTTTTTCTCGAAGATTCCAAGCTCGCTTTTATCCGTCTTTGGCAGAGTCCGTCCTCTGCTCCATACAGAAGGACGGGGATGGTAAGGCTGTTGTATAGCGTCTTCTTGAATCTTGAATCTTGATGTCGTTATCAGAGTTTATAGCAGTGCCTAGGTAGACGAATTCCTCCGCTTCCTCGAACTTGTAGTTGTTTATCGTAACGTTCTGGGCGAGACGTCGGAGTTGTGTCTCGATCTTTGTCATTCTCGGTTCGTTTTATCTATTGTCTGATAAACCTTTTCTTCAATGGAGTTTTCTCTTCATAATCCGGTCCTCATTTAACCCTTGGCATCCGTGATTCCCCCTGGGTCATGTCTCTTGCTATATGCTTAGCCGAATGCTAGCTCTTCCCAGCTTTTTTTTAGGATTTTATCGATGATAGTGCTTAATGTGGTCTTCGGTCTTCTTTTTTCGTTTTGTTCTTCTGGTCTTGCTTCCAAAATTTCCTTCTCTTGCCGGTTTTCTTCCATACGCACTAAGCGTCCAAACCATCGATTCGACATGCAGTTGCTTTCAAATGCCTTCGTTCCTTTTCTTGGTTTTTCTCTTAGCTCTTAGAAGACTGCTGAGGTATTTCATGTCCATAGCTTGTATTTGTTTTGCTTGCCTTCATGTGAGTATCCAGTTTTCAACTTCGTGCATCAAAACGATGAGGCACTAAGAACTATTTTCTTAGCAAAATTGTCGCTCGCTAGCTGATGTTTCATCAACCAATGATCTTCGCTAAAATAGTTTAAGTTCTTGGATTAGTTGGATCTTGTACTCATACAGATCCAGATCTTTTGTTAAAATTCGCTATAAGGTGCTTCTTCAGGAAGTGGAACATGGAGCGAAATTCGCATCAGGCGCTCTTATTGTGAAATCCTTTAGTTTCGATGAAGCACTGGCAATACTGATAGTGGATATGTACCAGCATTCTCTAGTGCCTACTAATTGGAAATAAAGGATCCTGAGGACAAAAGGTACAGTAATATATCCAGCTTCCACCTAAGGACATATACACCTGAGTTTCAAACCACTACACCAATCTCTTTCTCTCTTTCTCTATCTATCTTTCCAACGCCCGCACCGTGTGAAAACATGTAAAAGGGTATTCATAACCCCTTGAGTGCGTGCAAATTATAAAAAAAAAAAAATCCAGGCTACGTTATGTTGCTTTATGCATTTTGTGGCATAACTAATTCTGTGGCTACTTGTTACAGATACGAGCCTCGAGGGTTGGCTAATGACTCGCTCCCAACAAGCCTTTAGGTAAACGATAAAGACCACTGTAGATGCAGGTTAAGGTTTCTACATTTCCAAATAATGCTTGCTTTCCTGCTTGATGGGGCACAGAGAATCTATCTCCTTCATTTAGAATCCAAAGAAAGGACTCGTTTTTCTAATTCCAAGTCAAGTTCTTTTCAATTTCTACTTTCATAAGTACCCACCATACCCTTTTCAATCGAATCCGTCTAATCCTTCATCCAATTACACGAAAACACGTATTTTAAACTTTCCGGGGGAACAAAAAAAAAACTGCTTCTCTTGTTCCCACTTGCACGGAAAGAAAAATATCCTTGTGAAACGCGAGCGCAAAACAATTACTGTCAGAGCGCGTTCACTGAATATTTGTTCTCATTTGTTTTTCTTTCTCCTCATATTATATATTTAACATCACACCAAAAGAATAAATAACTAAACAGGAGCGCCCAGAGCTCGTTCATCCTTCCTTCTTTGCATACTATTCAAGAGTGTTGCCTTTTTCCGTTGGCTCTCCTATTCCTTCATGTTTTCTTGTTATTTTTCCTGCAAAACAAGTTGCGGCGAAAAGAGCGCGGCGGGTGGAAACTGTGGGTGTAAATAACACAAGACGACTGCCTTCTTGATATCCTTTCAGCTGATGATTTTTTTTTTCTTTTAAAGAAGCTGCCTGTCGCCACCGTTTTTATTTTTTTTTTTCGTGTTTTGCTCCTTTCTTTAGCGGTAAATTTTCATTTTTTTTTTTTGTGATAGAAGCTTAGCTTGCTTGTTAACATTTTAAACTTAATGATCCGATGGAAATTTAATGATGTCACTTTAATAGAATGAACCGAAGCGGTAGAGAAAACCATCGTCCTCAGACTGCCAGCAGTTTATACACAAAATAGGATTCTATATACAGAGGGAGGAGAAGGCTGCTCGCCTCCAGGCTATGTGTATCGTATAGGGAGTTTATGAAATAACAGGGTTGAAGAATGTGGGATGATGCTCGACACATAGATTTAGTTTGCTACTCATTGCCGCTTAACACCATACAGGAGCATATAGAGAAGGACTAGAGAAGCTTGCAGCGGCAGCAGCAGCAGCAGCAAACAAGCTTCGAGTGTAGTTTTATTTACATAGATCCTAGTGTGCGATGTACATTAAAGAGAGCTCGCTGTACACTACTCGGGCATATAAGTGAAGGTGTAGAGTGCTCTGCAAGGATATTCGAGAGATTCATCTGCTCCACTCTGGAGTCCCGATATTTTTTTTTTATTATTTTTTTTTTCGCTCGTTCTTTGTACTAGTGCTATACTAAACACTCTATGAGTTATGTACATAAGAGAGAACATTTATTTGAATTAAGTGTACAATGGAAACGTTTTCAATGCACGTGTGGGTGTACTAGTACGAGAATGTGTGCTGGGTAGGGGTAGGTGGGGGGTAAGTGTGTGTACCAGGTATGAAATAATGAAAAGTTTTTCACCCCGAAACCAAAGTTTGCGAAATTTTCAAATAAACGATATACCGTTAGGTTAATTGCAAACAAATTTATTTGCCTACCTTCGTTGAAACTATGCGCTGCACGAAAGGAGAAAACAAAACAAAAATCAGTGGAGAAAGCGTGTAAAAAAGAAGATTCCCTATCCAATCCGATCCATGTTGTCCCGCTTTACTAGGATTAGGATTAATTTCGTTTTCGATTAAGAGCTGCACTGTGTGTAAGGCAAGAACACTGGATAGGGCTGGAGTATTAAAAGGGCTTGTGTTTAATTTAATGACATTAATCTATGTCCTGTAGAACGAATACGGGGTGACTAAAAGACAGGAGTGTGTGTGGGTTGATTGTTGAACGAAGGAATTAGACTAAACCGATTTTCAATTTAATTTCAAGTGAATGGTGAATGGAGGGTGGAAAGTGTGCTTTACTGCAGGTGGGATTGCAAAATTAATGTGCGCTTAACCTATGACAGTGTAGTGTTGGGGATTGACACATATTTCTTTGTGACCTCGTTCGCGATGGCACTTTGTTAAGAAATCCGATGAAGGCACGATTTTCCTATGTAAACCTTAACCAATAACCATTGTGGATTTGTGTCCTTGTCACCGATTCAATTATGGATGCTTTTGTGAGAAATGCAACCTTGCATTGTTGAAAGGAGTACATGACGTTATCGGGATTAAGTTAGTTAGATTTTTCATTTGAAATAAGCACGATCTTGGGGGGGAGTTTTTGAACAGAGGGTGGATACGTTTACTGAAAGTGTGTCACGTTTTGTTTTTAAGAACTTACATCGATGGATAGACAATACCGGGAATCTTTTGAAATGTGACACTGGTTGTTTTGACATTCTATCGGTAAATAATATCGGATATCGAATTTCTACCATAAAATTCCGCAAATCTTTCACTCTGATTTCGTGCTTTTACGGTCTTGTCAATATATTTACTACTTTACACCTTATGAGTAATGCAGGGCAGCTGCAGAGTAAGTGAAATGGTGATTCTTCCTCTTCTTGATCCTTTCAGCTGGGACAGAAGTCGTTGACCGAAATTCCAAGCATCAGGGCGTGCCTACCTATCGTACACTGACCCGACAGTAGCCCGACTAGGGTACCTACATACATATGTGTGGTCTGCTTCTGAGTAGCAGACTGTCCGTCTTGCGTCTACTTGACTATGGCCACATGGTTGCAAGTATCGAGGTGACACCATCTTAGATTTGCCTGATGCAGAGCTGATGTAGAGACATTGAATCTTGCCGTTTCGATGAGTAAGTCAAGCCCCTCTTCAATAGTCGAGAGCTCTTAATTCCACTTCTGCCTAATTCGTCTGTTTCAGAATTACCTAGGATGTCTGAGTGTCCAGTACAATCATTCAATATCTCCTTCAGTGATGCGGGACATTGTCTTAGCAATTTTATCTTATTATTGATAATCCGAGTGCTTCTATAGCTCCCTGGGTGTCGGTGTAAATGACGATGTCCGCACTCCGCACTCGATACCGATCTCATCAACAACCAATTAGCAGCTTCATGAATAGTCATGGTCTCCTGCAATAGAGTGGTAGTCTAAAAGACCTGCTTACGTCAAGAGAGACTAAAAACAGTCCAGCTCCTACACCTTAGCCTGTGGTAGAACTATCAGTGTAGATAGTTTAAGCTTAATTACTGTGCGATATCTAGGGCGATCTCACACTATAAAGAAAGCAGAGACAGGGCTTGTTCGTCTTTTAATACGTGTACGTCGCTAGTCTTTGTTTGTTCGTAATTTACTGACCCAAGTTGCCTCTTTTTCGCCCTCTTTTTCCCCAACTAGTTCTCGCAAAGATGCTCCTACTCAGTGTACGACATAAATCTACGACAGTCCCACAAATTTTCTGTTCACTTCCAGCTCAAGTTGTAAGATTCCATGGAATTGTTTCCGGCCCGATAGCAGAGTCGACCTTGTGTGCGGTTCCCTAAAGTTGCTAAACAAGGAATTCCTTCCTTAGTACAAACAACTGATACCGACAGCCAGTGGGCCAGTGGAATTGAAGGAAACATTTTCTAAACCAATTGAAATGCTTTTAAACAAATCCCAATTGACCCCGACACCATTCCACTTTACCTAAAAACAAAAACACCCGTTCCGCACAACACTTTTATTCTAAGTGAAATCAAATATCCGAATCAAAGGCCGCAGGATACTATTTCACTCCTCAAAGACCGACCTACACATGCCATCCGAGCACATAACATCTGAAAGCATTGCTCTAAGCCACACAAAAAGAAAACTGTGTAACAGGACTTTCTCATGACTTCCTTGGTTTGTACTTAAGGCAAAGAAAACACGACTACAAAAAAAAAAAAAAAAAAAAAAAAAACAACGAAATGTGTGCTAAATACAATCGTGGCTATAGTACGCGGCCGCCCCCTCCTCTCTCGGAGTGTAGAACATGGTATTCACTTTTCATTGTACATTTCCTTTGCATCAGTAGAAGTAGCAGCAGCAGGAGCAGGAGAGTTTTGAAAGAGTTCCTTTTGTTTTCGAAGCCAAGAAACAGAGAATAACACAAACATACGCGCGTGTGAATGCATTGCAGAAGTGGAAAATCTGTTGGGAACGGCTCGCCTTTTTTTTTTTTTTCGAAAACCCAATCGCCACTTGTCACTTTCTGTTCTAGAACAGAACAGAACCAGAACGAACATAGCTTCGTACAATAAGATGTCTACAGAGGAAAAGTAATTGTGCACATAAGGCCGGGCAGAAAGGACGAGGCACAGCGACGAGGACGACGACTACAAAAGGATACATTGTTCCATATTTGAAAGCTGAAGGTAGGATGAGGCAAGAGAACACAAGTGAAGGCGGGACAGAAGGCGCACGCCTTACTTTGCCACAAAATCAAATTTTTCCACTGGCAATGTACACTGTGCCAGAGGGCCACAGAAAAGAGAAATTTTGCATTCAGCGCTTTTGGCACTTGAAAAGTGGCCCAATTCTTTTTAATTCGATGGAAGGAATTTTACAAGTGAAAGGGGGTGGCTACCTGCCACATGAAAACTTCAAACCCAACAATAAAAGAAAATTCGACTTTTTCTGTGACTAAATATTTAAATTAATGCAAGCTTCTCGCTCATTTTCTTACTTGTTTTCTAGGCCGTTTCTGACCCTACATTTGGAGGATTTCTCAAGTTTTAAGGGCCTCACGTGCATCGGCATTAAAATTTTCATTTCTCTTTCACTTTTACTTTCATCATTTGCCATATTTTTTCCCAACTCGTTTTTGCATTTTTTTTTGTTGCATAGGGGGATGCATTTTGTCGAATTGTATTCAAGTACCAAAAGGAAAGTGTGAATGTATACGCTCGTTGTCCTTGCAACAAGAGGTTCTCTCTCGCTCTGCTCTCGAGATTTTTTTTTATGTTTTTTTTGTTTGATTCAGTAAGAGGATGATGGGGATGTGTACAGATGCATAGAGGAATAGGCAAGTGTTTGAAGGATGGAAAATGAAAATAATTGAGGCCAAGTACCTTGTCGTCACGTCCATTTGTCATTTGTGTGTGTGTGTTTTTTTTTCTTCTCTGCGCCACGTTTGTAGGGAGAAAAAAAGTGTACTTAGCCTTGAGTTGGAAAACCAGTTTTTTTTTTTCTTTTGCCAGTGATGTGATTTAGTAGGAAAAAGGGCACAAATCGGGGTCACTGGTCATCATATGTTTAAAATGAATGAAGGGAGGTACATATGGACATACATATGTGGGAGGGCGCCATGCTTTTTTTTTTTGTTAAGTGGACTTTTTCGTGCATCACTAATGCGAGAGTGTAGAGTAGCTTGAACGTGCTTAATTACATTACTATGGTACCAATTTGAAAGTGTGAATTATATTTAAAGAAGGTTGGTTGCATGTGAAATATGCTCGTGTGACACATTAAATTGAGTTTATTTATGCAAATTCAGCAAAGCAAACAGCATTAACGAGATAATCCACAGAGAGGACACAAGGAATTATGAGTTATAAAGCGCACGGGCGTCCTTAAAAAACAATATCAAATTTAGTTGTACTCACAGGTACACGACTGCAGTCGAGTTGTCCGTGAACTGCACAAGATAAGTGGAACCAGAGCAGCGAGACTGTAAATGTTGAGACACAGAATCCTTTGTTGGCTTTGTTTTGACGGTAGATGTTTGGATGTCGTATGCTAACGAACCAAATAGTGAGAACTGTAAACAGGAATTTGTAGTGTAAACAAAATTGAAATTCAATAGTCAAGTCATGCCGAAAAAATCTGGATTTTTAAGATACTCTCTCCTAAATCTGTGCACAAAATTTTAGATTTCTTAGTTGTTTTTAGGACTGCCATTGACTAGACTGCAAGGGTAATGTGATGTAGAACTGTTCCATCCTAGGCATAGATGCGCTAGTTCTATGTGGGTATTTGAATCTTAGGCCTTGTGTGCCCCTAAATAGGTTTTCATTGACCCTTCTAGAAATCGAGCTGAAAATTCGTTGGTCGTCTAGTGTCAGAGAAGCTTTTTCTCGTTCCTCTTTCCTGCCTCGCTGTTTCCATGGTTACGCTTGTCTTTCTTTTAGCCTCTACTGTTGAGTTTTTATAAATTTTAATTGCTGGTCTGATTCTTTAACCCTATTCTTCTTACATCGCAGGATATGGAGATGCATAGAAACTATTTGGATGTTGAAGATACTGTACATTGTTACATGTTACCAAAAGGGAGGTCTCCACAGGTTCATATAGGTTTGCTTAAAGGTTTATATTTTTTTCAACTCTTATTTTTTGTTGCCCTTTTTCATATGGATTCGATCCGCCCTCTTTTCCAAATAAATCAGCTCAAAACTGTGTACCTTCCATCCAATGAATGGAGACATATTCATCTGGCTAGACTCTCTTTTGCAGGTCCTGTAGGACTATTTATTCTTGTGGATAGTTTCTCTAGTGCTGCGATTGACTGTAAGCTCTACGTATCATATGTAAGTCAAACCCCTTCCAGTTGTCCTTGGCAAAAAATTCAAAACCTCGGACAACCATATATAAACCCTGGTCCATTAAGTCCACCCGCCCACCCTTTTTCAAATAAATCAGTTCAAAACTGTCTACCTTCCAACCAATTCAATTTACGTGTTTCCTCCGATTTCAGTTCGTTCCCTTCCTCCCCTTTGAATGTTTCCGCAACATTAACCAAGCTATTGGTGAATTAAAAAAATATTCCAACCGACCACCTATCTCAGAACCGCAACAATCCATTCAAGCATTCAACCATTCAACTGAAAATACATGATGTAAGCCGGTTAAAAAAAAAAAAACCGAGTACGTGCTTATCTGGTCCCGTAAATCTCCATTTTAAATCGATTAACGTGCCGATTTAGAAATACAATCTTCTCACCCTCGCCCGGACACAGGAACATCTCGTCGTTTCAAGATTAAAGTCGACACGAGCATAACGCTTGAAATGCATTCCCCAGTCAACTTTAAGATTTTCCAGATACTTGCTACCTACCGTTAACGGTTTTTAATTAAGAGATTTTTACATTCTAAAAAGGTACAAAAACAGCAAAGCACACGGGGAATTTTTCAAGGGTCAGCATGATGCTGAAGAAAGGTACGAAAAAAAAAAATGAAAATTACAGAAAAATGGGTGAACAAAGGACAGAAAAGAATTTTCATCCCAGGTTTCGTATTTTTTTTTTTATACTTATGCTGCTGCTCCTGCTTCTGTTAACTTGTTGGTTGTATAGGTATCCTTATATATGGGTTTCAGAAATTTACTTCAAAGTTATAGAAGAAAATGTGGACACCACCAGGAGTTGTGAGTTGGGTTGGGATAGGTTTTGAGGATACCTTTGGGTGGTTACTAGCTAACCTAACTTTAAATACCGCAACTTCATTCATAAGCATTTTGCGTGCCACCATAAGAAGAAAAAGGAGAGAGAGAGAGAAAAAAAAGAGGATTCAAATTCAAATTCAAATTTTTTGCATCTCAAAAAAAGGACACGGGTGGGAGCGGGTGCTTATGAATTTTTGTGGGTTTTGCAGAAAATTATGAAAGAATGAATGAAAACGTGTACAGGAAACCGAAAGTGGGGAAGATCGGTGGGGTTTGGGTCAACCAGAGGAAGGGAAAAAAAAATTCCCTTAAACAAAAGCGAAAACTGTGTGTAATTAATGGCTGCACACTGAGTCTACACACACTCATACAGAGAATAGAATTCAGGTAATAGTGTTGCGTCTTTTTTTGTAATCATTTTTAAAGCAGTTAACATTTCCGTTTTGGATATATTTTCTTTGTTTTTCAACCTTTTCATCTACCAAAGAGGAAGATGTATTTTGGTTAATTGTTATGTAAATATTACGGTTATGGCGAATTTAATTGGAGCGAAAAGAATGAGAATGGAATTCCCTTGTCATAATTGCTGTTGACAAATGAGTTTGCATATTTTTGGTTTGGAAGATAACCTTAATTACTTTAATGGGTAGGAGGTTGGGGTGCAGGTTATTTTAGAGAGAGAATAATGACTAGTGGTAACAGACCATGGAAGTGACAGTTTTGGTATTGCATTGATGAGGGCGGGGACGGGAACTTTTCTTAAGTCTAGTGTGTAGCTTAGAAGTTAGAAGGTGGAAAGGAGTCGGTTTTATGGCGCCTATGTAAATTCTTTGAAACATTTCGAATTGCTTTTCGAGTTGGACTGTCGTTTACAAGTTGCACTGGAATGAAGTAACAAAAAAAGCACCAGCAATTTTTCTTAGTGGATTCTTATTTTTTCACATCAGACTATAATCCCATTAGTCGAAGTGTGCCCTCTGATATTTTCAGTAAAACCGTTCACACTTTATCTGCTATTTGGCGGAACCACCCTGTTTTCCACAAAATAATTGCACTCGTAATAAACTACACCCTCTACCCTACATTTGGGTCTTTGTTTCAAGTCGCTAGCCCTTCTAGAACCGGAGATATCGCGGAAAATATTCACTCAATTCCCGCAGCAAATTTTTGTGAAACACCAGGCCACCAGAAATCCTCAGAAAACAGCAGGTAAACCGACCCTCTCCAGCGGCACTTAAACTCTTCTCTGTGACATGCCGCTATATACCGATTTTAGAGTGAACTTCTTTTTGCTATAACTTCCTTATTTCTGGAAGGATTTTAATGATTCAGGTATCAAATTAAAGGATATTTTATGTAGAATAATAAAAAATGTAAGTCCAATATGGTGGAAATAAGATGGCGGTTAAAACAGTGGAAGAAAAATTATTTCTTAACTGAATGAATTGTTTGGGACTTACTACACGTCGTAGAGGGAAGCGGCTTTTAGAGACTTGTAGAATAAGCTGAGGACGTTAGAAGAAAATCTTAAATTATCAAAAATACAAGAAGCGATATTGCGGCCTAGACTTTTAGCGAGCATTTGCTTGAAAATAATGCACAAATTTTAAGTTTTAGCGGCAATATACTCGTATACTTTTATTGGATGTGCAAGGAAAATAAGATCACGAAAGGCTTTCAAAGTAAAAAACTGCCCTTCGTAGGATTAAACTAAGAATAAGGCTGTCGAATATAGTAGTTTATTAAAAAATATTGTAATTTGTTTGTTTCCAATGGATCGAAGTCTGAAGACTGAGCCGGCCATTTCATCAAATTGTTCCGATTTTCTTTTAACCACTATTTGACTCTTACTGGTATATTTGGGGTCGATATCCTGTTGGAAAACCCATCTCAGCGGCATTTCTAAGAAAATTTGAGTAAATTTTTGCCTTAACTGCTCTCAGATAATTCTGAACTAACTATGCAAGTAAGCAGTGGAGGTCTGGGATCGCCTGTCCAGATCGTCAATTCCATAAACGTTACTGTGATTTTGAACCCAAATCAGGGTTCCTTGAATCCACCATCTATCGAGGCTAGCTCATTTTGAAATTCTTGTACTAGTTTGGAGGAGATAGTAACCGAGTCAATAGTTTTGATAGCAGCTTGGTTATCAATGAAAACGGCGTCATATTTGTGCATACTTTGATCTGGCGGCAGGCTTAACGGATACCGAGTAATTCCTCCTGGAAGACACTGGTAGTGTCCGGAATTCTCTATGATTTTGAGGTGTTCTATGATTCCCAAAATACACCTGCACCTCGACTACGCAGTTCATCTTTGAGCCATCTGTGTAGATTGTTATATCGAAATCCTTGATCCCCTGTCCATCTTGCCATTCTGCTCTTGTGCGGAATTGTACGTCGAAACCTTCTGTGAAAGTCATTTGGGGATAGCATAATCTATTGAAGTCGATATAAGTTCTCTCGGCAGAGAATCCAATCCTTAGGTTTCGCAGCCCAGCACCCAAAATCTGAGCCTAGTCGCGCGTAAAAGGTGCATAAAGACCGTAAGAGCATCTGACAGAATTGACCGTATATCGCCTGTGGTGCCTACAGATGCTGTTCTTTCTTTGTACCTTGTTAAGTTTGTTAAATCAACTCCTAGATACCTAGGGAGAGTGGTTGACCATTTAGTCGAAGAAGTGTGAAGTCAGGTTTCTATAAATAGAGCTGGCCGTTGACTTAAGCATATTGTTGACAAGACTAAGAGTCTTCCGCTTCAATTTCAATTCGCATTAATTAATTTGAATCGAAAAGTCTTCTCTAACATTTGCAATCTTCCTTAGTTCATTGCACACAATCCGTTTTTGGATCCCCGCAAGAAGGTAGCTATTAAACTCATATTTCCCTTTACTAATTTCGATCGCATTTACCCGAGTGAACCTAGAATTACAGTCCCATAAAAAGTTTCCCATTTCCTTTTTAGTATCCGCCTTCAGGACATTGAACACTAAATAAAAAAGTATTTTAATGTCGGGTGGCTCTATAAATTATGTACGTATTCGAATTTAGTGTCGGTTTTGTGACTATCGCTTACGGTCATAACAAGATGTTGAATACCGCCAGCTCATCAACTCGCTTCCTTCCTTCCTTGCCTTGATTTTGCCCCCCACCAGTGGGTAACCATGCGGAATCTGTTAATATGAAGTGTATAACAGAATTTATCTTTCAATATTTGCGCCGTCAAACATCAATCAAAAACAGAGGCACACAATTGATACATGCTCTACTAATGCAAACGTCATGTAATCATAGAGATACGAGCTCAATTGGTGGGTAGTGGGAGTGGAAACCTTTGTAGGTAAATTCACAGTTGAAACATGCATATGTAAAGTATGCGAGTGATTTCCACCCTTTCTGTATACCAAAGGCTGTTCTAATCATTCAGTTTTTGAAAGCTTTTGACATAATTACATACACATATGTATACATGCAGTACATACATACATATGTAGGTATGTAGAAGGCGAGAGTAGGTCTCTACCAAACAACTAAAGAAACTCCCCCTCTTCTCATCGTTCTCCGACGCTTTTATCTCTATACGAGCGCTTTAGAATGCTATTTGCAGTTTAACTATGTTGATTACACAGTGGTGATGGAAAATATGTACCCATCAGTGGGATATTAATTCTGTAATGCGTTAAAAATATCAACTGTGTCCACTAAAAAATTTTGAGAGAGTTTTCAAGCAGAGGTCTATTCTATCCTAATGGCTACTGACTATGTTGTAAAGAATAGGTGGAGCGGTCGGAATATTTGCATCTGTAGTGAGCAGGCGCTTAATGCCCTGCTCAACCCCTCAACCTGTTCGAAAATAGTTCGAGACTACAAGAGCTCTTTGAATTTGGTCGCAATACTGACGTCTCTGTCTCATGTAGAGTTCCCAGGTCACACTGGGATCCGCTGTTTTCTTGGGACCTGAACCTGCTTTGGTTCATCCCGCATCCCTCGTCAGGCCCTTCGTTGACGATTGGATTTCTCACGAAAACAACTGTGTGTGGCACGGCTATCTAGGATGCAGACACGAATACACGCGAACGTTTGGTAGAAATGAGCGGCATTCTTGCTGTCTTCTAGTAGAAAAGACTGCAGTCAACTTATTTGCATTCTCACGGAACATTTTCCTTTCGCTAAGCAGATTAGTGTGCTAAGCTTAAGAGATAGCACTGTTTGTAACGCTGGTGGAGACGGGCCCGATACTTGGGATCGCTTTCTTTCGTAATGTCCTGCCCTTGCTCGGATTAGGTGGCAGATTTTCAGTGCAGATGTAGTGAAGTGCCTTCACGATTTTCTCGGAAAATCGAAAAAATTTCAGTAACATGGGTAATACTGGGTCTTACTTCCTAGTAGTACAATGGGTTCCACGGCGTCTGAGTGCTCCAGTGGAGAGAGAGGAGAGTTTCCTAATCCAATAAAAAAGGACCCCTCGCTCGCGGAGCAAGCACTTATATTTACTTAGTTTACTCATACCGCTCTTTGAACTCTTTATGGGCCTCAATGAATCACTGGAACGTTGACAATTTTATAAAATTTCATCCATTTTTCCAACCAACTTGGAACATGACTCCATATATCGCGTGTTGTCTTCAAACTTTCCTCCTTCACTGTGTCTACATGTATTCCCATGCAGTAGATATATCTTCCATTACAAAAGACCAAACGGAGTGTTGTACACACTACGTACATATGTACATATGTGAATCATATGTGTATGTATGTACATACTACGGTATGTTCTCCTTCTACTAACGTTCTCCTTCATCATAATTTCTGATTACAAATCCCTGGAGAGTTTGTCATTGATACTCGTGCTTACATCATAACAGTTGTGAAGCATATACACCAACAACCACACTCAGCACACAGATACTTTATCTATGGATGAATTACTAGAGGCAGCAGTAGGAGTAGCAGTAGCAGTAGCAGGAGCAACCAGAACGCGGATAACAGCTGCTACATCAAATTCCTACCTACAGAGGCAGGAGATTCCTTTGCTGCTCTGCAGTTTTAGTTGAGGCAAAAGTCAGCATTTTAATGTGATTTTTTTTAATCCTCCAACACACATGCACACGTACATGTACATAAATGACACAAGGAAAACGAACAGGAGTAGTAGGAGATGTACAAAATCATACTCACTGTGAGTGTAATTACTTTTCAAACAGTTGTGCATGTTTAATTGATTAAAAAGGAACAAAAAAGGTGCATCCTCTCCTAGTGCAGAGGATATGGAAAAAAGAGCGTGTAATGAGCACGAAAGTTTCATCTGTCATACTTTTTCTCCATAAAAATCTCTTCCCTAAGATACATATGTATGGGTGTGTGTATTTACGGTTGCCATGGCAAGGATAACTGCTTTTTCTTTCCCTTCTCCTGCTTAACCTCATGTCCTGATATCACTGGGAAGGAAATCCGATTAAAATTCAATCCTGATTGTACTTTTTTTTTTCCACCCGACCACCCCTCTCCCACCACACTAGGATTCTTCTTATAATTCTTCTTTAATTCATCTTCTTAAAGTTTGCGTTTTGTATACGAGGAGTATAGAGGAAGGATAGTGTTGAGAGACGATGATGACCATGACACAGATATCGCCAATGGAATAGGATGTCTTGCATCTCGTAGTTAGGTTCATGTTTATTATTATTTACCCTAGGCGTAACCGTCTTAAGTCCTCTTTTTTTTTTTGAAAAGAGTTGTGGAAGGCGTTTAAATACTTTCTGACGTGACCTTCATCTTGAAGAAAATATGATTTGTTGATTAGCTGTTATGGAGGCGGTAGTGCACGATAGCCAGAGGGGTAATTCTTGTGGCAGAAAGTTGGCCTTCGCACCGACGAACTTGGGAGTTTTGAGAAATTTTACGGTTGGACTTTGAAATTGAATTTTCTTGTGGTTGTCTGAAGGTAGAAAAGTTTCCTTTTTCTACGTTAGTTAGAATTGGGTGTAAAGTGAATTTTTAATGAGAAAAAAAAGAACTTTTCTTTGACGTAAAGCCTCTTGATTAGGGTTGAAGGTTTAAATTGTTCGTTTCATGACTGATAAATGAAATCGGTTTTAAAGAGGCGTACGGCGTAGTTTGGAACATGTGGGGTCTATTTTGAAGAGAGAAAGTGCTGAATATACAACTCCACATAGATGATATCTGCCTGTGAGTAGTTTTCGAAGGATACCATAGTCTAGAAAGTCATTGCCAATCGACAGTTAATACTTGTATTTACCCTTAAAGCCAATTGGTAAATTCCAGGATGAAGGGATTTGAGTTATGATCTAGACCCAATCCAAATTCTGCCACAATCTGTCTAATGTTTGTTGAGCAAGACGTGTGCAAATAGTCAAACTCGAAGTATAGAGTGGTTGCTAAGGCCTGATCCTTTCGAAAACGGTCGTCGCTTCCTCATATTTTGCGAGTTTATGTCATACTACTGATCCTTAGCCAACTTTTGCTTTTAGTAGCCAACTATGAGGAGCACTATTTCTTTGGTAATATTCCGTCCTGCTAACCTCATTTGACATTGATACTCCCTCACAGTACTCCGGTCTCTAGTAGTTCACTGCGTTTGGTACTCAGTCCTGACTGGTTTCTTGTCTCTGGCAGTCATTTGTGGTACGCACTTCATTACTACTGGTTGGAAGCCCCTAGGCTCTGCTGTGATTTGTAATCGTTTCATCGTCTCTACTCCATCACGACTCGTTGCAAGGATCTGGTCTCTGGTAGTCGTCATTTGAGGATGATTTTCTTGGTTGGCAGTCCGGTTGATATCCACTGCTTATTGCTTGTATAGACCCTTCTCTCTGTAACTCTTTCCTGGCGGAATATTTTGTTGCAATTTCGTTGTCTTGCTTGTGAATCATTTGTTTTTGAAATTCATTGGTGGCCTCTCATCTTTGGCAGTTATTCGTTGGTGCTGAGCTATATTTTAAAGCAAAATTACTCTAAAAAATGTCTGAAACTTAGCACCTTCTAGAAACTGTCTCATTTTATTTAATTTAACAACTTTCAGCTTTAATTAGACCCTGGTTACGAAGTTCCAAATAATCGCCGACTCCTTCAACCCTAATCAGATAGGAGAATTTTCTGACTTTCAAAGACCATTGCATTGCATTTGTAGGGGGCTATCCCTCGTTGAACAGCAGCACGTTCATTGTATTTCGACTGAAGCCCGCCCCATGCGAGACAGTAGCAATGTCTCTTATGTGGTTTGTATTGTCCGCACTCTAAACCTGCCAGTGCGCTTTGCAAAACGTAGGAGATCAGCACGGTTGGCCGTAGCCAGATCCACATACTTGAGGATAAAATTTCCCCTATAAAGTCCCGATTTATACAAAAGACCATACGGCAGACGTACCCATTTTACCTCTAAAGTTGACTGGTTGTTATGATTATAGCGTCCTGTCCGCTTCGTTTGGCACAAGTAGATTTTTCAGCACGCTCTGTCCTTCGTCTTTTGGCAGAGTCATCCGTTGACTATTATATTTAAGTAAACCACCTTCACAAGGCTCATGACACTTTCCAGAGTCCCATTTCATGTCCAATATTATCTAACACAATCACGTGGTCTCTGTGTTTGATGCGAATACTTTCCAAACCATCAAGTTAATAACTTCATTGTGTCGTAACCTTCGTAGCTGAAAGGTTTCACCTTTGTTATTTAACCGTCGTTAAATATTCTTCCTCTAACTTCTACCCAATAAACTTTCTCTCCCACCCAGCATCCTTTTATAAAAATAAAGTCAAACATACACCAGTTGTCCATCCTGCAGTTGGCACTCCACTCATCCATTACCAAATATTTTCCTTATTTATTTCTCCCTCTTTCTCATCCTTAAAGCCAATTTGTTACCTCGGGTAAAAAAAAAAAAAAAAAAGAATCTGAGTTTCGCAAACCTTTTCATGTCCCTCATCGTTTTGTAATTTCCTCTGGATTTTCTTGCGAATTTTCTGTGTGACAATCCAATTCCTTCAAAAACGATTCAAACCAACTATCCAACCGAAGGAATAAAAAAAAATGAAAACTATGCCCCGCGGGCGGTTTCAACACAAAACCAAGATGATACCGAGCCAATGCACACAAAAGCCGAAGGAGGAATACTTTTGGCTTGACTTGGCAGGTCGTATCCGTATCTGATTTTTTTTTTCTATTTCTTTTTTTTTTTCCTTAACAAAACGTGCAGCAACTATAAATCGACTCGGAAAGTAGTTCATTGATTTTTTGTCTCTCTCTCCACTGGTTGGCCATTTCTCCACCACCCTCTGGTAATTTCTTGTTTCTCGTCGTCCTGAAGATTAGGTTATGTCGCTACCATAACAATGTTCAATGAATTCACTTTCCACTTGGCCAATTGCATACATAGAAAAGGAAACAGAGGGAGATAGAAAGTAAGGAATCCTTCGAGGAACGGTCGTAAAAATATGAAACGATGACGGGAAATCGATATGACGAGATTAGCTGTGGTAGATGGAGGTCGGTCGGTCGGTTGGAGTCGGAGTCGGAGTCGCCTCCATGCTCTGAAGCAAACTATTGGACAATTTAGGAGTGTAAAAGGTTAATAAATTTCTGACTTCGCATGACAGTAAGCCGGGGCAGGGAATTTCTGTTGCACCAGAGGGCACTATCAGCAGTGTTTAGTTGCTTGTGGCGCTCTATCCGTTCTGCGCTGGAATTTTGAACGGTACACGGTACATGAGCAGGATTATAAGGACATGTGGAATTACAATCCTTTCACCAAAGTGGGAATGTTTCTATTTTCTTGCTTGGAATTCAATTGAAACCATGTGTGTCGGGTCCAAGAACCAAGGACCGACTGAGGGATAAAAAAAACACACAGAGACGCGAAGATTTATGGTTAAAGAGTTCAGGCAGTTGACGATAGTTTGCAATTCTTCACACATGCGAGGAAAATTGAGGTCATAGGACTTTTTTTTTTGCTTTCTTTTTATCGTTTGAATCCATACTGCACTGCATACGGATTATCAGGATTCCGGAAGTTGACTTGTATGTGGTGCTGGCAGTAGTTTGGCTGTGGCTTCGTCCTCGTCGGTTTGTTTGAGTTGAGCATTTACGTCATAATATGGATGATAAAGTGGTTTCATTGTTGCACTTTTGCTTATGTTTGAAATCTTTTTTTTTTTTTATATTAAAATTCCAGCGGCAGATGCGAACCCTTTTCTATGTTGAGGGGAAAACTGTTGAGTCATATCAATGAGCATAACAACAACAAACAAATGCAACCTTCAGATAGTATGAGGAAATAATTCGAAAATATTTTTCGTTTCTCTTATCACTAAAAGCTTTCCGGTGTGGGCAGTGTTTACTAAATTCTTGGTTTTTCTAAGAAGGAATGCGTAGAAGAAATATTTGTATGCATTTCAGAACTGCTGCGATATAATGTGATAACTTGCGGTTACACATTGACGGTGAAAAAGTGACAAAGAAGTTGTTTCTACTGGTTCCAAAAATGTACGTTTATCGTGCTTTTGTTCCTAGAAGTCGAGGTATTGCGTCTGGCAAAGATAATGTGATATTTCGTCAGCTTTTTCACCACAGACCTTGATTTATAAGACAAACATTCTACTCTGTAAAATCCTTAAAAACATTTAATTTATAATTTAAATATAAAAATAAATTACTCAGTGAATAACCATTTTAAAAAATTGATTTTTCTTCTCTCTCTTTTCAGGTGAGTTGAACAACAAGGTTAACTAAAAAATTAGTAATAAGCGAGTAAGTTATGTATGTATCTTGAAATCGTTTTAAAGCTGAATCCACGAGCTACACATTCATGTGCAGTGAAATCACTTTTTTACGTTTTTACTTACTTTCAGATCGGGTTGAACCTAGGTCTCAACCAAGAAGCACCTTATTGCCTCCAGTTGCTTGAAGTCGCCTTCTGCTTTTGCGCCCCATCTTGGCGAGGTCGTTCTCTACTGCGTTGTCCCACCGGGTCACAGTGGAAGATTTTGCGTTGATGTCCACTCGCTGTACAGCTCTATATGTTTACACCTAGCAAGGGGTATACCCAGGTTTTGCCATTTAGGCAGACTCCTGAGAGGTGTACGCCTTTTTTGCCGAGCTCGTCAGTCTTGCCGGTTTCCGGAGTCCAAATCAAACCCTTAGTCATTCTTTAAATTTATCATTCCGTCTAAAAGTGCAACTGTCAAATCTA
The DNA here is from genome assembly GCA_946965025.1 of Blera fallax. Taxonomy (NCBI): domain Eukaryota; kingdom Metazoa; phylum Arthropoda; class Insecta; order Diptera; family Syrphidae; genus Blera; species Blera fallax. The sequence goes on along the minus strand of OX337247.1, from coordinate 3,995,165 downwards.
CGACAAATATACAACCCACCCTGTTTTCGACATGAATGCTCATAAGCATGCTTGACCCTCTAACCTAAAACGTTGGGTTGTATTCTGGTGCTGTTGCTTCGTCTACACAAATCTGCTTCCCACCCTCTGAAAATCATGAACCACCCTGTACTCAAAAATCTAACTACACTCGCAGTAAACTACACCCTCTATCCTACATTTGGGGCTTTGTTTCAAGTCTCTAGCCCTTCTAGAACCGGAGATATCGCGGAAAATATTCACTCAAGTCCCGCAGTAAATTTTTGTGAAACACCAGGCCACCAGAAATCCTCAAAAAACAGCAGGTAAACCGACCCTCTCCAGCGGCACTCAAACTCTGCTGTATGAGACGCCGCTACTTACCGATTTTAGAGTGAATTTGTTTTTGCTATAACTTCCTTATTTGTGAACGGATTTTAATGATTCAGGTGTCAAATTAAAGGATATTTTATGTAGAATAATGTGAAATATGAAAATCCAATATGTCCGGAACAAGATGGGGACGAAAGATTGAACGAAAAATTATTTATTAACCTAATTAAATGTTGGGGACTTACCAAAAGTGGTAGAGACAAGCGACTTTCAGCTACTTGTAGACCTGGTTGAGGACGTTCTGTAACTTTGAAAAATACAAGATGGCAGATGCAATACTGTGGCCAAGATTTTGTAAACCTAATCCTAATGCGTACTTCACTTAGAAGGCAATGACCAGAGAGTACCCCTATCATTGTTCTTATCCATGCTTATTTTTATAATTTCCCCAGATTTTTTTTGATCTAACACTGGCCACAAGGCCTAACCCTATGCTGACAACGCGCGTCCGTTGATGGGCCACCTGGCTGGTAGTACAATGGACTATATGGAGCCTGAATGCTTCTGGGCTTTGTTGCTCTTTTTTGTAGATACTTGCCTATTAGACAGGCTCGCGTGATGACTCTTATAGTATCGCTGATATCAAATCTGTTGAGAGAGATCCATCGATTCTTAGAACGTTTCAGGTTCAGTTATGGTCAAATCTGCTTTGTCGTTAGAGACGTTATACTACTTATCCATCTAAGATCTGTCCTTTCGATAGTATCCAGCTTCAAATTAAGTTTAGTTGTAGCGAGCCTACCTTTCACTGGTAGAATAATAAAATACAAATACTTGACGCAACAGGCCTTGTGTGGTCCAGGTCCTAACTTCTCGCGACGATTCGTGTTATATTTTTTCCACAAATGGAAGGGACCTATAGTTTAGAGCCATATACGAAAGGCAAATTGGGAGCTCTATCATGGGAGTTATTACCATCGGACGTTTGCCAGACATTCGCGAGGGGTCTTTTTTTGCTGTTCTTCTGATATTCGAACTTTGAACCTCCCACTCTATAGTCTAACGCCCAAACCACTGCGCCCGCATTTACTGGAAGAATGAGTTTTATTTTTCCACAGCCTCACAATTCCCTGGAATGTCCTTATTCCTCGGCAACCAACAAAAAGATACATTTTAAAATATTTCCGCTTCTCTGTAAGGGACGATCGAGAATCTAGACATACTATCAGTAGTAATTCTAGCGACAACGATTTCAGAGACCTGATTACTGCTTGGCTATTCGAAAAGATGCGAATATCTTCGACTCATTTCACGTTTTTCTTCAGCCAGAATAAGACTTCCTTAACTTCCATTATTTCCGCCTGAAACACGTTACATAGACTTTTAAATTAATCTCCCAGCAGTCATTTTAAAAACTAGTCGTCACACCTTAAAGAGCAACTACACTTATTCGATATTAATCGCCAAGTCCTTAGTCACAGTCCTTAGGGGGGCAATTAAAGTAAAACCCCCCTCCTACGCTCATAGTAAACCTCCTGTAAAATAACAGACCTATGTACGTGTCCCGCGAAGAGATGACGGTAGGATTTTATCCTGCTTCAAAGGAGACTGCTACTGTCATACTCGAAAATATTTGGGAACCGATTATATTGAAAATTCCATTGAAATGAAAAAAAATATTGAAATTCGTCGGAAGATATCGATTACACGAGGTTATATTCTATTTTTGTTTTGTCCTTTCTCCGCATCTACAATTTACCGATGGTGGTGGTGGTGGTATGGCCTTTCTATAGCTCGAGTATTTTTCTTCTCCCTTAATGTTTGCCTCCATTGAACATCATTATCATCATAATCGCATCACATCGCTAATGGAGGAGCGCGTGAGCCGCTCCATAAAGAAATCGAAATCAAAATAGCAAAGAAGCAGAGCAAAGTAAAGCAAAAAAAAAGAAAAAAAAAGTAATCGTATAAAAAAATGGCAAGCGATACTCCACCGTTAACCTATTTTCAATTTTTCTTTCTCCATTGCAATATATACCCGTATTCATCTCTGTCATCTTTAACTTTCCTCTCCTCTTTTGAAAGTTTTTTTTTTTTATTGTATTTTGTTCACTCTTTTCATCGAACCTCTCATATATCGCTGTGATGCCTTTTGCTTTGTTGCTACGCGGTTCAATATATTGAACTCTTCTTCTATTATTCATGCCGAGACCATAGTGCTCCACATTACATCGCCGACGACTTGATGATAGAGCAATCGAAGAGGAGGTGGGGAAGGAAGATGAAAAACGATGAAGCACCAAATCAATTTTCTTCATATTTCCTTAATTTTTTTTTCTTTTTTTTTGCTTGGGTGGTATTATGATTGGTTGGGTGGCATCAGCACAATATACTAAACTCCAAAGCGCGGAACTAAAGAGAAATGACAAGAGATACAGACTAAGAGTAAGAGTGTACAACACAGGGGGCAACTTAAAGAACGAAAAGGTTGAAACGAATTGCACTTAAGTGGTAGTGCACGAGAAATAATAATGGAAAGTGTTTTCAACGACAACGTAGAGTTTTTCCTTTTCTTTCTCCACTTAGCCCGTTCCTAACCATTTCTTTGCTTAGTAAAGCCGATACGCCACTACTAGACTATACTATACGCCCACAGGGTGGTTCGTATACGTTGGCACTACATCATCTCTCGAAGAAAAGCTTGGAAAATCTGATTTCGATCAGAAGTTTTATCATTTTTTTTCTGCTTTTTTTTTCGCTGTTTGTTGCTCCTTTTTTCACGACTCTGTTATCCCCTCCGGACACTGTTATGTGTGTTAAAGGAGTGAAAAGGAATAGAAAATCGAAGGAAAAAGAAAATTATACCTCGATAAGGAGATATTTGTAAGAAGGATAGACGAGTGGTAGAAGTAAAGTTGAAGGTAAGTAAAAGAAGCAGACTTTCAATTGGGATTACATGAGTGCATACTCTGTAATATGTTTTTAAGGATTTTCAAGTTGTTTCCCCAGAGAAAGAGGAGGGTGAGGGGGAAAAAATTGCGAAAGTTTTGACATGTTGAGTAGTAGGAAAGGTGAGGGTGGTGTTAGGGCTGTGTGTGTGTCGCCAGGTCTCGGGGTAGAGGTCGACAAATATGTTTGTTAGGAAAGTAATTAATTGGAAGTTCAGGGATGAAAGTGTAATTACTTTTTTTGCGTAAACACACATTAATTTGAAGAAAATCTGCTGAACTAAGAGTTTTCGTTGAGTTTTTATGGATTTTTTATCTTCGGAACCTTAGGAGTTATTTTTCGTTTCTGTTTTGGAGAAGTAGAACGCGTTCCATCTGTCGCCAAGTTTTTGTTTTCATTAAAATATTTGTAATCTTCAATGCGCGGGCTGTGGAGGGTTTCCGATATGCCAAGCGAAATTTGACAGCACATTTTCCTCTGATGAATAAATAAAAAAATTAAGTCAGGTGGAGGTCGGACTCAGGCGATGAGTGTTTCCTATTAAACAACAGATAACGAGTACTAGCGCCCCTGAGTATGTGTTATCCTAAAGACCAGGTCCGAGAAGCATTTTAGACTGAGGTAAATCGGGACGATGTTCACATGCTGCATCTACAGTCCGCGAAAAACTGGTCAAGGTAGCGTTCAGGAATTCGCGATATCTGCAAAGATTTCGAATGTGGACAAGAAACAAAAAAGTTGCCAGCAGATTATCTTTTCTTTTTAAAGGGAAACTCGAACTCAGGGGGCTGTCTCAACCAGTTGTAATTACTTTTACCTAAGAACCATAGGTATCGTATTCGCTCGAATGTTGTTTTTTTGCGTAGCAAGAGTTCAAGTTCGAATCTCAGAAACCACCAAAAAGTTTTTCACACGTTCACCTCTTTTTTTTAAGGACAAAGTGTGGTGGTAGGGTGTTCTTAAAATCTGATCAAAGAACTGCGACCTTCAAGGTGACCTTTTGTACTATCCACTATGGGAGACCTTTATGTAAGATGTGTCCTAGCTAAAATTAGGTCCTCGAAGGAAGCTGAAAAATACGATTCACACCTACAACCTCAACGGCTTACAAAATTCATTGAAATCATTTGCGGCATTAACTGAAGAAATGAAGGGTGTTTCTTTTGGAGTGATTGAACTTTCAGTAGGTGTAACTGTCAAACCAGCTGTCGAATTTGGCAGATGTATATGACATTTTTGTTCAGTGCACTTTGGCAAATCGTCATGAAAATTTATTCCCAAAATTCGTGTTCTGTTAGTCAAATTTTTAATGGTTTGTGAAACCCCATTTCAGTTTAAGGTTCCCATGGTGCACAAAAGCACCCTTTACTTCTAGGTACCGGGCATCACTATACATATTTTGGAAAATCGTTTTTCAAAAACCACCCAGTTCCAAGTAGAACTGGAAGTAACTAGATATGTTTCACATTTTCAACGTAACTTCCTATTTCATGTTCAGATCTACATATGTAGATTTATTAGCCAATCAAGACTCCCTTTACCTACTCATTGTTATTATAAAAAAATGCTTCTGCGGAGGGTCACCCACTACCTTTAGTTGCCATGTTACACTTCTTGAGCAAAATTTTTCGATTTATTTCAATATCCTGCTCCTAGCAAACGAGGTAAAATCTCTCTATTTCCCCCCAATAAAGACAGTGTATATCTGTATATGCACTATATGACAGATTTTCTACAGCATGATATCTTCCTGTCACAGGACATCCAAATAACAAGTCAAATTGTCACAAGTGAAAGCATACCAGCTGTCCTCGTTTCATGGTCTCATTTAAATTGACTTCTATTTACTCTCAACAGAGGGTGTCCTTACTTCCTACTTCATGACTTGACAGTTACTTGAAATACCGTACATATTTCCAACAATCAAAACAGGAAGGAATATAAATTCCAAATAAGGAAAATTACCTGTCAAAACTTTGCCTCATGTCGTATGGAAATATCCTTTTATTTGCCTTAATCATCGCATTAAAATACTTATTCCTCAACAAACAATTACAATAACTGGTCAAACTCGGAACTCATAAGCTAGAGAACAACAAAATCTATACGTTTTCCGGCTTTCCACCTCTAACCAAACAAGGATTCCTTAAGCTTGAACGGAGTAAAAATATTTTCCTGCATTCAGAAGCATATTTCGGAATAGAAGAGTGCGCCACAAACACAAAGTTTTCGTATACAAATATTCATGCGATTACAAACGAAAGGAGCTTAAAAACTTTCGTCCTTCACAACGGCAACGGCAACAGAACAACAACTTTGAGAAAATGTGTCAAGCTACTACACTCCCCTTATCAGCTTCCTTTCCTTTCCCTTTTCTAAATACCAAAACACACAGCAGGAGCAACACCACACGAAATATGTTCCTTTTTCCTTTTTTTTTACACACATAAAAGCGAGCAGGAACTGGTAAAAACTATTTAAGGCGAAAATATTTAGAACACAATTCAGAGTTTCTTGTTGCCGTTGCTGTTGGTCGCTATGATGATGATGATGGTGTAATGCGACAGAGGAGGCGGCAGGATTTAGTTATCCTTCAGCATGTGTGTCATGTGTTGTTCCTTCCGGAAAACTATTTGTTTTCGTCCTCGCCTGATATTAGATGAAAAATATTCACCAGTTTTCCTCTTCTTGTGCCACTTACCTTCGAGTTAGCCTTCTCTGTTTTCTCTAGAATGCATATAAACACGTACATATACATAAGCTCCATAAGCTTAAAAAATTAGGCTAAACCTCTAGAAATTAGATATAAACAGGAGCAGAAGCAGGAGCAACATAAACTTGAAGTTTCACTATAATTCTTAATAAATCACTTTTAGTCATGGCATGCAACTGCAGGGAGGGGGGAGGAGAGAGCGACGAAGACCATCAGGACACTCTAGTGTATCCTTTATAATGGATTAAAATTGGGAGACCTACAAAAGAAAGAGAGAAACTTTACCAAATCCTTGGAACATTTTGCAACAGAATGAATATTTATTTTAGTGAAAGTTTTTAGTCCCCCCGCATTCACAGGATATGAAGGCAGCCCATCCTTTTGGTTTGGTTTTTTGGGTCGCGATAAAAACTTCTACCAATCCTCTGATGATGATGGTGATGATAATGGTTTCAAAAATACCAAAAAAAGACAGAGCGAGAGAGAGAGAAAAAAAAAAACTTTATTACGAAATCTGTAAACATATTTTATGGCTGAGTTAATACCGGCGAATTGAGAATGACAGGATAGAGGACAACACAACAACAGGGCATAATAAGGATTTTCTCATGGAGTAATTCTCTTCTCTCTGGCTCAATAATAAAATCCAATCGGAAATCTTTTTAGGCTTTCACAACGAGCCATCATCTTCATTATCATTAACGTCACAATTCAATTGGGTGCGCAGGGGGGTGGGGGTGGGCGTTATAAACAAAAGTCCTGCTTTTATAGTGCTGGGGCTTTATTTTTTTTTATTTGTATTTGTCTTTTTCTCGCTTGTTTTCAAGGACAGACAAGACAATAAGGATTGGAATTCATTGGATATACACACATTCTTTTTGTGTTTCATTTTGATTGCACGCATTTGTTAGACGGTTTTTGTTTTTTTTGTTGTTGTTATCCATAAAAGAGTTGTATTTGCAAGACCGAACATTTAAATTTCTAGGACATTTGCCTATTGTGTTTAAGAAGGACTATAGTAACTGTGCCTGGTTTCAATAAAATGAATTTCAAGGACTAGTAAAAGAATGGAAACAAATGAAAAGTGTGTGCGTATTGCTGTATACAATTTCTGTGTTGATTTTTTGCTAAAAGGCATTTCACCAGACAAAAGATGCCGGGGTGAAGGACGAGAACAGTTACATTTAATCTTGTGTACGTGGTTTGGAAGTACATTGAAATATTCAAGATGATACTCGTAGTTGCATGTTATTTGTGTACCTGTTGATAACTTTGTAATCGAAAGTCAAGACAGCTCATGACGTACTGGATAGCATTTATCCTTGTAACCCAACAAATCTGCTTTTTCTTTTCAGGATTTTACTCGTAATCTGCTTATGTAGATGCGATTAGAAGATTATAGTCTGAATATGTTTGAATATCCGGAAAATTGTTATATTTCATCATAACGTCCTGGCTTAGTGGTTAGTGCGTTGGACTACTGAGTGGGAGCTTCGAATCCTAGAAAACTCCAAAATGTTTTTCACGGTTCCACCTATCGCGAATGTCTGACAAACGTCCGAGAGAAACTGTAGGTGCCTTAAATTTGAGCGGAAAATACAATATAACACGTACAACAAGAATAGTCGCGGGGAGCTAGGCCTTGTGCCACTGTTGCGACAAAGATTTGACCAAGCGAGCTCTCTAAGCTACGCTCAGGTATTCCAGAATGTTAAAGACAGTAAATAGACTGTGCCGCCTTTTGATTCTATACGATGTTGTTTTGGGCCTAAAGCATTTCGTTCCTAGTGGTTTCCCTTAGAAAGGCAAGAATCGGTATTCTATCTAGAGATTGGTGGCCTTTCTCTACCATTTGGTAGGTTTCTAGGCAGCTAAAGACTCCTCCGGAGGTCCTTTAGTATTGTTTTAACGTTCTTATGTTCATTGATCTTCCTTTGGTCTCACTGTGTTGGCATGATTTTAGCAACTTCAACCTTACCTAACCCAAAGGAAGGCTGAATCCTTCGCCGCGATGAATAAAGTTTATAGCCTACAGATCTTTCCGATTTGTTAGGCTCTGACTATTGTTTACTCACACCTCTACTGAAATAGGATCGACCACGTCTTTGTTTCTAGCGGTTTAACCGGGTCCTGTTTGACTTGGGTGAAGGTAGGAGAGGTGGTTTTTGTACGGTGGAAACCCAATTAACATTGTGATGCGCCGTTTTGATGCCACACAACTCGTGGAACCTGTTGAAATATATTGAAACCAGCCAGAGGAGTTCGGAAAAAGGATAGGTTCTCCAATCTTTGTCTGGTCCTTGCTCGGGTCGGGCAATTAGAGACTCTTTCTCGTTTCTACCATTCCAGCTACGACAAAACGTGTTGAAAGGGGTTCTTAGCTTGGGTGCATGGTATCATATTGGGCAGTAGCCTGTGGTCATAGCAACGACACTTGCAATTTTGATCTGTTAAGTAGCTCGTTATAAAAGTGTCATTTCTTTCCTGATACAGCACAGTTAGTAATCTGATTCCATGCGAGATTGGCAAACTTTAAAAAGTGTTTAGTTGAGTGTAGTTGTATGGTACACTCGCAACCTGCATTAATAATGCCGACACGAATGCTTATCGTTTGTGTTCACCTTAAGTTTTACTATACTGTTGTTCAGCTAGCAGGCTACCATTTTGTTGTTTTGGTTTCCATGTTTCACTGCAACGGGTGGTACGAGTATATCCTTCAAATGGCCATATAACCATTTTTCAAATGACCTCATTAGGTTCTCCCGAAAACACCCATTTATAACCATGCATACGGCACCCATCGTCCGTTTATAAATAATTAAACAAATCCCGACCAAAACCAATCCAATAGCATTCAACATTTTATTTAGAGAACCGAAAATTGCATTCGACAGGACAAATCCGAAATCCCTAACCTATATCCCTAGATCTCTTGTATTTTCACCTATTTCCACCTGCTCCACCAGCTCTGGCACAATACATTCAGTATTACACCGAAAAAAAGAAACAAAAAAAAATAGTTTTTTTTTTTTCTACCAACAGATCAGGAGCAGGTAGGACGAAAAATGTCGATTTATTCATTGTTGCATTACGTAGCACTTCAGTACGTTTGGAGAGAGAGAAAAAAAAGGACTCCACTTCAACCCGGGGTGGCATGACAGTTGTTGTTTGCAACTCATATGAGTGTCCCCCCGAAACTAGATGGTGGTGCGCTGCACTTCGGCCTTTCTGTTGCACACACATATTTGAAACTTCCGTCGATGTGTTGTTGTCGTCGTTGGTGTCGTTGCAAGTCCTTGAAGTGAAGTGAAATATGCAAATATACAGTAAATCACTTTTGTTATTGCTTGGCTGGCCTGGCCTCTTCCTGGTTTATGTTTGTGTTGCTGTGTGTGAGTGTAGGTATCTATCAAATGTGAGAAATGAACCTGTGACCCAGTTCCATCTCTTGGAATTGTTGTTGTTGATTTTAAATATTTATATTTTGCTCCTTGCCGTTTATTTATTGAGAGTTTAATCTGAAGATATCCTGGTGTAACAGAGCCTGGGCGGAGGTGAATAGCAGGATGAATGGCATGAATGAAATATTGAAAGTTACTTTTCATTCATTGTGTTGCGGAGATTTATGAAGGAGTAGAGCTCACAAGGACGATGACGACAAAGCAGCAGGAGCAGGAGTAGTTGAGTTGATCGTCGACCGTTTGAAAGGCATTTAAAAATTTGAATCGAGTGAATAATAAATATAAATCTCATTTTAAAATTCTTTGGATGGATGGATGAGAAGTAACCGAAGATGAAAAGGATTGATTTTTTTTTCTTTTTCACAAGGATATTAGTGGAATGAAACGAGACGGACGAAAAAGTTTTGTAAAAGTATTCAAATCGTAAAAATGCAATAAGCAGTGAAAGTTGCACGATGGGAAGGATTTTCATTAAAATTCTTCCTTTTTTGTCAAAGCGAACTTGGTAAATTAAATGTAGTAAAAGCGGTTTTGGGGTGGAGGTTATCCTGGTGAATTAAGAATACTAAGATGCACAGGTTAAGCAGTTTAGTCTCCCCTCGTTAGCATTGCAGTTGGGGGTTGAATTATGCACGAAATTTGCAAGTGCTTCGGAAGCAAGTTGACTTAAGGTGGTCCTGTCTAATCGACCTAATTATCCTTATTGACGGAGTTTTTAGTTGGTATATAGTTAGGGTTGCTTCAGCCAGGGGAGTGGACAGGTATAGCTTATTTTTCTTTTTTTTTTTGATGATTGGACGAGATTAGCTGGGTAAAGAACCTTTCGCTATTTTGTAACAGATATTAACATCCAAGGACGCACCTTGGATCGTTGCTGCAGCTCTTAGATACATGACAGACGTCTGTTTCTACACGTTTTGCTAGATGACCGAAGGGAAGGCATCTAAAATATCGTAGTGGTCTCAACTATTTCCCGTATTTGGCATACGGTTCATCCGATTTTTATTCTTTTCAATTCCAGAACTTTTTTTGGCAGCGTTTATCGGGAAGCTAAAAACTGCAGTTAGTGTCTCTACAGGTTGATACCTGCATTTCTCGTACCTCCTTGAACTGCTCACTTTATAGTGATTTCATCAAGGCCTTTCCGTTCAATTAAAACCTCGTACGTTAAGGATCTCAATTCCGCTATTCCCCCCCAGGACTTGTCCTAATTTGCTTTGGTGGTGTAAGGTGCTTCCACTGCTTTCTGGAGCTCGAGAAGTAACTGTCTTATTCAGGTAACATCAGACCGCAATTCATTACCAGTCTTTTCCATTTTTTTATATCATCTTCTGTCCTAGTTTTCTGCTGGTCTTACTTTCCTCTCTATTGGCTCTTATGGACGCTTTGCTTTACCATCTTTGCAGTGTTATTCGTGACAATGTCGGCGGATGAGGCGTATGTCGAGGATTGTTCGGAGATCTAGTCCTTTTTCATTTGATTTCAGGCAGTCTTGTCCTAGAAGGAGAGACAGCTCGCTCATTGTGGGTGAATGGATGGCTTGAGTTGCTTTGGTCGCTTCGCTGTTTGCCACGTTCCCCTTTTTTAAGTTGGCTTCCAAGTTGTAGCGGGGATTTATTGATTTCTCTGAGCTTATGTAGGTTTTCCGGCGCACCCTCTGTTTTTGACGCTGTCGGTCGGGGACTGCTAATTCGCCTGAGCTCGCACCCAGAGACTACCAGATGTAATAACGCCGAACGGATCTCAGTTTAAAGCGCAGGTGTGCGGTTTTTCTTTCCAAAATCGACAACAAGGTCGAAACGTTAAGTTCAAAGTTAAGAACCTCTTGTGATTGTATGTTATTATTTTCGATTAGACTGAGTGAGTAGCATTCGCTAAAATACGCTTTCTGCCTTCTCTTTGTTGTTTCAGACGGAAGTCTAGGATGAAATGTTGCCTGATGTCAATGTAGAAAATATTTTCCAAAAAAACGAACTCATCGCCAAATGTCTTAAAGGAAGTGAAAGTTAGATACAAAATTCAGTTCTGTTTAAGGGTAGTTTCTGATCATACCAGTCATGACTCTGAAGTTATGGACTTATCCTGTTGAATTTAGCCCGACAGGATACTTTATTGGATAAAAGGCGGGATCTATTCATATGTCTTGCGTAGTGACGTGTATCCATCTGCGTTTCAAAAGCAAAATATGTATGTATCTGTATATAGGAAAATGCTGCAGAGCCAATCCAGAAACAGTCAATTAATTTGAATTCAAGTTGCTAGCCAAAATATCCAATTTTTCACTTCGCACTAAAGAAGTTTTGAGCTCCAAACTTAGGCCTATGACAACCCCTGGACGTTATCTCTTGGAAGCTCCCTTTAATTACACAAAGTCTTGTGCTTGAAATTGTATTTCTGTGACCACATATAAAAAAAACTTTCGGGACTTATCCTTTTTAAATACATTTTGAATCGTTCTCGGTTATAAGCCGTACGCAAACATGCTTTGCTCATGGTCTTCTTTTTTGTGTTTCTTCTTTTTCAACTTCATTCATCTTTCGTTTTAATTAATTACAAAAGTCTGGTGTTGCTACCAGCCTTAGCTGCTGTTGGTGATTGCTCCATCTACCTAGTTTTTCCTTTATAAATACTATCCTTCCAGCCACCTTTATGCATTCGACTGCTTTTGGTTTTTATCCTTATCTGTGCTTCTTCAACTATCCTTGCCTACTAATTACAATACGATATAATTACCTTCCTGTTTCGGTTCTTCTGCTTCTGTTTGGACGGATTTAATTAAGATATAAAAACGAAAAAAAAAATTCTCCCGAAGAGGGAAACTAAAGTGGAACTGCCAAAAGCATATCTACAGATCTACTCTCACGATTCGGTGGCTAAAATTAGTGAAAACAAAGAAACGAAAGGAATTGGCCAAGTAGAGAAAAAAAGCGCACTTAAACTTAGCCACCGAATTATTTAAAAAAAAGAAAAAAAACCTTCAACAGCCCACTCAATTGTTAAAGCCTCGCGGATAGCAATTTTTATTGTAAAAATTCTCTAGATCTTTCTTTCTCTCTTCGTCCTCGTCCACTATTCGTGCTGCTCCTCTGCTCCACAGGACATTTCGTTTGCTTTTGTTTATTCTTTTATTTTTGTCTCCATTTCGTCGAATGCCATAATTAGCATCTCCTTTATTATGATTTCGTTTTACTTTTTCTTTTTATTTTTTCGTGTTCACTTTTTTTTCCCCCTTTTTTTTACGTGCCTTCCTGAGTAAAGTACCAATGGAGCTTGCTAAGGATTAGTTCGGTTTGGTTAATATAGGGGTAGATGATGCTGATGACGACTACAATGTATGGTGGTGGTGGTGGTGGTGGTGGGGGAATGGGGTGGTATTGTTGACAAAGTAGGAAAGGGTTTAATTAATTATCCAAGTAGTGAAGAAGAGGAAAAAAAAAGATAAAGGAAAACTGAACTAAAGAAACGTAAAGGGAGACAAAATGCGAAAATGCTAAGTCAGGCAGGTTGGTTGAAATTGAGATGAATAAAACAAAAGGAGGAGGCGAGGCGAATGGTGAAGGATGATTGAGGTAAATTTGTGTCCTCGAGATGAATAACAAGTGGATTATTCTGACAGGGATCAGTAGGTACAGCGAGTGATGCTTCTAAAGAAGCATTTTGTTTTCTTCCTTTTAAGGAGAGAAGGAGTAAATGTAACTTTTTTTTATCAAAGGTTGCATTCCTGGCGATACTTTCTAAAAGATATTGGCCACCATGAGCAACTGAATTCACTGTCCGGAGTCCTAAGACTGATGGTGGTTTTTTTAAGGACATAAAATTCCGATGAAAAAAAGTCAACGTATTCGAAAATGCAAAAAATATTTTCGAAATTTGCTGTTACCTTTACTAAGAGCTGTGAAAGGGTACATAAGGGTCCTTATAGCCCTTTCCCTATGCCTTTACCGAATGTGTAAAATTTTTGTTTGGGTTTGTACGACAAAAAAATTTGGAAGGCAATTTCTATCCACTTTTGTTTCATTTGGTCCTGTGAAAAGTCTATAACGATTTGGAGAACTAAGGGTTGTAATACAGGGACTCCCTTTTGAAATCACAATACGTGACTCCCGAATCTGCTACAGAGCCTCTTCCGATCTTCCCATGTCCCAGGGCATAGTAAAGATCACCGACAAAATAAAACTTTGCAAGGGTAACATCCTCGTTCATCGCGATCGTCTTCTGCACCTCACCGTTGTACAAGACCTTAAGGCATGACGTCTGGTTTCACGCTTTGTAAAGGTTTTGAAGTTTTATTTGATGTATTGATCTGCAATATTTTGTACCTAGTGCCGATACATTTTTATTTTTTTTTTGTCGGGGCGGGCACACCCTACTGGAGCACTCAGACTCAAATACTGGTCTATTGTACTACCAGGTTGAGAACCCCATTTTGCTCTATAGTTCTTTCGTCTTTCGTAGAATGTTGAGAAGGAGCTTCAGTGATGAGGAGCTTACATCATCAGCACTCACCACATCAGCACCGAAAATCCGCCACTTGATCCGAGCAAAGGCAGTTCCGCCGTGTCGTCGCCTTCTCCACAGGCGTCGCAAATATGGCCATCACTGAAACCTAGCATACTAAGGTGTAGTGGCCCGTAAGAACGCCAGTAAGTTGACTACAGTCCTTCCGCCAATTTCCTACAGATGTCAGGGACCATTCGTTTAGTCTGTCTATATCCTGGAGAGCTATGCCACCTTCGATTTCATTAAAAACCTGAAAGTCAATGGAAGCCCTGACCAAGGACGCTGGTAAGCAAGCAATCTCATTCCCCGTTATCCCGTTGTGTCCAAGGACCCAAACGAGATTCAGTGAATTCAGCCTTCCGACCGAATTCAAGCAGGTTTTGCATTCGCGAACTATTTTGGAGAACGTTAAAGGGTTGAGTAGTCCATTAAGCGCAGCCTGGCTATCGCTACATATGCAAATATTTCATCCCTTCCACCTGTTTCTCACAATATAGTCCACAGCCATTAGGATGGCATAAACCTCTGTCTGAAAGACATCATCGCCGACGCACTTGCAAGGATTTTATTTTTTGATTCGTTCAAAAATTATTTTAAAGATCCTTTTGCGTTGAACTTTGTTAGCCATGCATTCAATGTGGCTAAGCCAATGTAGTCGACGTATTTTGGCCTTTTGTTTCAATAGGAAATATGTATCTCGTCCGGTTTAATACAAGTTAGCTGAAGTTCACCTATGTAAATGTGCTTGCGCAGGTCCAAGTCTTCTGCTACACATGTTCAGCAGGACTCAGCTTACATTCATCGTTCGTTCGCTTTCAGATAACTATCTCGTCGAATTGAGTATAAAAATTGAAAAGCTGTTATTTCTCAAGATAGATGCCTCTAGTTGGAGGATTTCATGATGTTGTGTGTCAGTTTAGGCTGAAATTCAGGGCACACGGACGTTGCGCTATAGTATATTTCTTTATTTTAAAAATTATTTATTAAATGTTTTTTTTTTTTCTTTTCTTTTCAGGTTACGATCGCCTCAATGAATACATATCGCACTATGAGCCACTTAGCTATGATCATGAGCACATAAAGGCTAGTCACACTAGGGCTAAACGATCAGTGACCAAAGATCATCTTGTAAATTTAGAATTTTCAGCACTTGGAAAACAATTCAATCTTAGGTTAAAACGTGATTTAAATACATTTAGTGATAAGTTAGAGGTGAGTTAGTTATACTCGTTTTTTATATCATAATTCATACTCAAGAAATGTATGTATTTTTTTTTTTTATAGATACATAGTTCAGCAAATGACCCAATCGATGTGTCAACATCACACATATACGCGGGCGATGTGATAGGTGAACGCAATAGTTTTGTATTTGGCTCAATCCTGGACGGAGTGTTTGAGGGTAAAATAATAACCGAACGTGATGCATACTATGTGGAGAATGCCAAGCATTACTTCCCAAATCATACGTACAAAACGGATGGATTTCATTCGATTATCTATAATGAAAAGCATGTAGATGATCCCTACAAGGATGTGAGAGAAGGTAAGTGGATGTTGAGTTAAGAATTTATGCATTAGAAGTAGTTTCCTGGTAGGGTGCATAAGCGGATTTATGGGTTTCACTTGAAGGTGGATAGGATTTAAAGTGACTCGAGTGCATTCTGTTTAAATTTAATGGGTTTTCTGTGCTTAGGTTACTCGTTTAAGCTTTCTATAGGTTACAAGTCAGTTGAAAAACACGTGTCTTCCTGGTTTATTGAGCATGTGTTTTACAAGTTTTCAAGTTTCAGTGTGTTCCTTTGATAGTTAGTTGATTAAACCTAGAATGGAACAATGAACTTAACTCAAAATAGAGTCTGTAGGTAACGACGTACATCGATTAAAGAGGTTTGTAAGCAATTTTCGTGGTAAAGTATAGAACTCTCTTTAGTACTGAAACGAATAAACGTAATCATTGTCCTTGCTCGCGAAAGATATTGGTGGACTTCATATATTTTGACAATGTTATTCGATCCTCAGGTCGAACTTTGTATATTTTCTTGTAAACAAATTGTTTCATGGCCTAGTTTTGAAAGCTCAAGAGGCCGATTTTTGAATATTCGAAATTTTGCTTCGAAAAATTCGTCGATTCTCTTTTTATCTTACTAACGATGAAGCCATCCATGCTGGTGGACTTACCAGTTTTTCACCACTTTTGTAGAGTCCTTCACAGTGATCTTTGCTGTTTCTTTTTCCCGCGTTGTGTTTGATATTTGAATCAAACAAAATGGTAGCCGTGAGCGAAGTAATATTATTCTGTTGTTAATGTTTGTTCTATCTTTAGTTCCATCCATTCTTTTTTCAATAAACCAATGAATGACATACTAGTCAGGGCAGTTTCCTTAGAAAGGACACCTTGGTTTCGTTTTCTCTGTTCTGCACCGTGGCCTAGGTAAACAACATTCTTCATCTCTTTTTTTTATAAACCTGCCAGGTCTGGGTTACTAAAGGGTGATCACTTCACTGTCCATGGTCTCTAGACTTCATTTCTAGTGTTAACAGAATTTAAGACGGGTGTAGGTGCAAGTTCTAGGTCAAAATGCGCCAAAGGGAGCCATAAAACAAGCCCAAAAGCTGCGAACGTCGACGAATAGACAATTTCGGGTCTTTAGCCACACTTTCACTTACAGCATCAATATTTTCGGCTGAACGAACGACACGATGATGCACAGAGCTTACCTTATTTGCAGTGCTTCCAGTCTCTTTAAATTTGTCAAATCTTTGTGAATTGCTCACTCAGTAGGACGATTGAATTGCTCAAAATCTTCCTGTTCGCACAGGCTGTTCTTTCTGTAGAACAGATTTAACGCGTTGACTGGTGTGTCTTTGCAAACAAACATTTAAGACTCTGAAAGCAGGTGTTTATTGACAGTGCTGCCAACAAAGCAAGCTCAAATTGGAGCACCCTTTAGTATTCAATTCGGCATGGGCCCTTTTAAACGAATTTTTTTTCAGCGAAATTCTCGGTGAAAACATTTTGTCCATTCATGAAAAAATCCACAATTCCAACAGAATACTGTAGAGTTAAAAAAATCGCTTCAAATCTTTGTTCGCTTTGAGAATATACAAAATAAGGAAAATTACCGACAAATTAGAAACATGCTAAATAAAATATTTCCGAGGAAATAATCGTACGTTCAATACCAGGAAAACGTCTCAAAGCCCCATCGATCGAATCCAAATAACACCGAACCGAACCTAGACAGTCTCTAATATCCGCCACACCACCCATCTGGTACATTTCCCACACATGGCCCCTAAATACGGCTTTTACGAGGAATTTCCATTCAACCCCATGTGTGGTATCACTGAAACGTGCAATGATTACTATATGTGATTATTTCGTGTTCTAATATTCCCAATCCAATTACGCCAAATGGATAATTAAATTAAATAATATTTATACTTAGCTTAACGTCACAGCAACAGTGCGGAAACCCATCCACTCCCCCGCAGACCCGCCGCAATAATTACAAAGATTGGTAATAACAATTATTCCAGCAGCCGCCAACAAAGAAGCCACTCCAACCCCCCTCGGTCTGCCTTTTCATCCCTGCTTCCTTGTATGACTGTGTGTGAGTAGAGTATGTGAATTCTAAATCAAAATCAATTTTCGAAATATGTAAATGTGTACTCGTACACACACCACTAACTGACAGGCATAAAGCGCGATTTACATTTAGGGATCATTCCAATGGTCATTCCCGTCAACTTTATGTGATGGATGCACGATTATAATCGCTGCCCAACCGACCGCCCGCCGCTGGCTTTTGTTCTCCGAACAATGTTGTGTCACGTCGCCAAGTGAGTTCTGTCTGTCCCAATCAGTAATTGTCACTCGGATTGAACTTTTACGTTCCAAACACTGTGATCATGCGACTGTTAAAGTGAATTATGTAAAGTGGCCGACGGGGGTGGACACGGGAGCGACTATATAGAGGGAATCTGGTACGTGAACCACAGAGAGATTGAAACTGATTTAGATATTTAGCCGGGCAAATGAAATAAGCGATGCATGCAAAGTGATTAGATGTGTGGCTTAATGTTGTTGACCTTAGAGTTATTAAAATTTAAACATCATCGTTGCTAGGTTGAAATAAAGTTCGTGGTGTTCCGCAATGGTACACACTTTTGAACTTCAGAAAAATTAATTAGAGAAGCATTTGTGCGTACTCAGGGTTATAATTAGAAAGCTTTTTTGAGTGCAGCACGAGCCAATAGTTTCGGTGTACTCCCTATGTCCCGCGATAGAAATTTTAGTTCATAGTTCAGAGTAACCTGACTCAATGGGCTTGCGCCAAGGTGTATGTGTTCATTGGACTTCTAATGAAGGTTCAAAACTTAGCCAACGTAGGGCGTCTAGGTGAGTAGTTTCCAAAGTAAAGGTCGTGCGTCTCATTCCATTAACTTCTGCGTAGAGGCGTGGAAAAACTTGTCTATCCTCAGTCCACAAAGACGATTATTATTATTTGTGTAGGGTCATCTTGCATTGCGACCTAATGGTCTATTGTGCCTCCTTCTATTGCCTTGGAGAGGTTCGTTCTCTCGTTAGAGTTCCCCTCGCATTGTGATTCCATCAGAATTGTGTTTGAGGGCCATATCCTCTGGCTTTGCCTTGACGAGAATATTTCACCTTAGAGCTCTCTCTCCAGAGCAGTTTATTTTAAGAATCTGAGTATGAGAAGCGGGTCAATGGTTGGCATAGTCTCATCTGGTAATTGGTACTTGCTCAGGTATTTCAGTCCAGAAGATGCTCCGGAGACTCACTTGACTCGTGCAGAATCTGCAAAGGCCTTTTCCTCACATGCTCCCTGAGTTGCAGTGCCCCGTTAGAAAGCCTATTAGGATTCGTAGGTTGTTCCTGTTAAGGCAGATACAGGCTTCGAATCTTAGCTTAGAATGGTTCAGGGCCAATGAAGGGTTCTGCAGCTTATTGTTTTGCCAGTGAGTCTGCTACTTCACTGCGCAAAAACTGTTTAGAAAAACTGTTTCCTAGGATTCGAACATCAAACCAGTCGTGCAGTAGTACAATGTATTTTCAACTGCGCCACGCCCATTGATTACCACTTGTTTCGTTATTTGTTCAGCATGGTCTAGCCCAACTGATGACACCCAATGCCTTTTTCTTTCAAGTAACCCGTTGAACGCTATGTTGGTCCACAGGATCCTTGCGAAAATCTGCCGAATGTGGTGTATTCTTGTATTTGAATATAAATGTCCCTAAGCTTATAATGCTGGAGAGGTTTTCGACGGCAGGTATCACGAATTCACTTGCACTTTCTCAACACTTTTGTTCACCCCGTACTGCCGTCCAATTAATCCTGTAGGCTCCGGTTGTATACGAGGTACAGCAATTAAGATTCCAAAACATATGCCGACACTTAATAAAATTTAAACAATTACTCCAAAAAGCCTTTTGAATTCACGTAATTTCCCAAAAGATAATCTTTATACCCAATTTCCTAGTGTGATTTAGTTATGTTCATTACATACACATACGTATGTAGACTTGGCGTGTGTATGAGCTGAAAATGCCACTTTAATCTATTAAACATTTCTCGAAATCGCCCACAGGCACTTGTACTAAGAGAGAGACTCTGTGAAAATCCAAACTCATAACAAGTTCACACCAAAAAACCCCTTGAGATCATCTTCTAACCTCTCAGTCTTCATGTGCGCTCCGCTCCGGTTTCCATGTCCTCTTTTGTCCTAATTTCGAAATTAATCTGGTGAAGCTTAAGTATCTCATATCCTTCTTCGCAGCATACAAACATACACACAGATATGTACATATGTCCCAATCCAAACGTATAATGGGAATTCGTTGGTGATGGCCTAAATTCGACTTCCGAAATCGGTGCTCATATATCCCCATTCCTCATGCAAGAACGCCTCCAACACTCATATTCCACCAGATGTGACCTGATTTTCTAATTCGCATTCACATGGGATTTATATTTTGTGGTCAGATTTTGTGGATTGCATAAAACGGTGGACCACCACCTCTGTCTGACCGACTGGACTGTATTTTACACGATATGGGCGGTACCTTTGGGGACTTTCTTGTCCAGAATTTAATTTTCCGATGACATGAATCCGTACTTTCTCTCAATTGAAATAGAGAGGAGAGGAGATGACCCACCACTTCGATTGAAACATCCTACATCTACACACCCTGTCTGTGTCGGATTCAAAAAGGAAGAAAGAAAGAAATGGCCTTCCAAGTGATAAGTCAACATCACCTTCTGAAGGAGACCACCAGCACCAGAGCTGATCTGAGGAGAAGATACTAGGCTTGGGGACACAAGGTCGGCAAAGGTGGGTGTTGGGAATTAGGAAAATCCTTTTCAGGTCATTTTGCATTTACCCAGCAGATATTTCATTTTAAAAACTTTAATTGGAGCGCTCTGGACAAATGTTGGGCGGGTGGATGATTTAAAGCTGCAACCGGAACTACGGAACCAAAGTCAAAATCTCCATATCGATGTTTGTTGTTCTCTGGCAGCATCAGTAGAGAGGAAAAAAAATCCTCGCTCCTCTCGGATGGTTGGAAAACCTCAACTTGCAGGCAGTTTGGTTTTCCATTTAAATCTGTTCCGTTGGCAAATAAAAGAGAGAGGGAGAGTAAGGAAAACAAAAAAAAAAAAAAAAAACAACTTTGGGGGTGTGAATGGGTTGTTTTGGATCGAAGCCATATCAAGGTACATTCAAAGTATGAGGAATGGGAAATTCAAAAAATTAGGGCACAGCCCTTTAAAACATTGTTGTACCTGCTGGCGCTAGTGCTGCTGCATCATACATGTATCCTCGCATAGGATATGCAATTGATTTGATCCCGTTGCCCTGTCCCGGTGGCGCAAAAACGAGTTCCGAAAATGAATTGATGCTTTGGGTTCCTAGCTTGGTGGTTGGATTGGTTGGGATTCAGGTTGGTTTCGGTCTGTCGGAGAGTCGGAAGGATGTGGGTAATGCTGTATATAACTGTATTCTATGTGTGCACACAATGTCGGATGGTTTTTGAATTAAACTGGGCGAGAGGGGTGGAGTGTAAAAAATTCCGTGTTTTTGCTGTGTAAGGTGGAATCTGTGTGGGCGGCGGCGAGGTGCCTGCTGGATTGTAGTAATGAAGTGAACAATGTTGGTTTTCTATTACAGTTGGCCCACTCGAGATTCGCCCGCCTCTATCACTGGTATCCCTAGCCGCCCATCTGATAATTTTCGTTTTAAAATGTTGCAAATGTTCGCAAATTTCCAAATTGAACTCTTTAGGGTAACAATGTGGTTTCGAGTTGTTTTGTTTTGCGATTCTTTTCTGTTTAGGAGGACAGAGCTGAATTTAGGTTGCAGACTTTTAGATTGTGAATCAAAGTTTAGAGATTGTATTTAAATTGTTACGAGTGAATGGTGTTTTCGATCAAGAAGGATATGTCATGTCGGGTTCGTAGTTTAGTGGGGGTTTGGACAAATGATAGACAGCTTTACTGTCAAGCATAAAGTTTTAGATATTTCGGATTTGAATTTATACAAATGTAGAAAAACTGGGATTGAAATGGTACTATCAGAAAAATTGTTTAATGTGTGCTGTCTAGTTTTGACCTGTGTAGATGTTTTCACGGAAAATGGTAAATTTAACACCTAAACAATCTGGGCAGAGACATGAGCTATCTGTCGATAGCCTAATGGCCTGTTTCAAACCCGAATTCAGCTCAAGCGAAATGAGCTCTTGAATGCTCATTAGTTTATCCTCAATCCTATTTTCGGACGCTTTCTACCTACAGCCCAGTGCAGGATCACACTCTGGCCGAAGCCAGTCCTGAACGCAAAGAAAGTCGAATCGAAATTTGCACAGCAGCCGATGTTCCGGTGTCGTTGCATCAGACGATATATCCATGGAACCAGTATTGTAGGGTAAGACGCGCAAAGTCATCGAAAGTCGAATGATACCAAAAGCCACCTCGTCTGATACGTTAGGTTGCTTTAATAGCATAAGCGTATCAAGGGAAGGTAAATCAAGTAGAGCTAGTTGTACTCGGTTAAGCTCCTGTCCAGCCGAGAAGAACCGTTCTTCGAAGATCA
Source organism: Blera fallax (assembly GCA_946965025.1). Taxonomy (NCBI): domain Eukaryota; kingdom Metazoa; phylum Arthropoda; class Insecta; order Diptera; family Syrphidae; genus Blera; species Blera fallax. The sequence continues at coordinate 3,973,094 of OX337247.1, read as the reverse complement.
GTGCAGAAGGCAGCCACATACTTACGCGAGACCCCCCTCCACTTAGCAACTGACGCATAAGCTAGAGAAGGTCTTATGATAAATAGATTCAGAGAACCTTTTTCGATATAAAGCCTCATGTCTTGCCAAAACCACCCTTAAACTCCGAGAAGACTGAGAACGCCTTGGACTCGAATTCAATCCACGATTCATCCACGCCTTGAGGATAAGTTTGAACTTAATTTCTCCACAAAGTAGACTAAATAGACTCCCACACTGGCCCCAAGGCACCCTAACGTAAAACACTCCTTGTTCCATCATTTCTTCGCCAACACCCTCTACTCAAACCCTTAGTCCTAGTCCTGCATTCGACATGACACTCTCCAACCTAAACTTTGGTGGATGGTTTCCTAGTGCTGGTATTTCGTCTAGAACTGAAAATTTACACATATCTGGTTCCCACCCTCTGAAAACCATGAACCACACTGTACTCACAAAACTAATTACACATGCAATAAACTGCACCCTCTACCCTACGCGTGGGTCTTTGTTTCAAGTCGCTAGCCCTCCTAGAACCGGAGATATCGTAGAAAAAATATTCACTCAATTCCCGCAGTAAATTTTTGTGAAACACCAGGCCACCAGAAATCCTCAAAAAACAGCAGGTAAACCGACCATCTCCAGCGACACTCAAACTCTGCTGTCTGAGACGCCGCTACTTACCGATTTTAGAGTGAATTTGTTTTTCCTATAACTTCCTTCTTTGCAAACGGATTTGAATGATTCAGGTGTCAAATTAAAGGATATTTGGTGTAGAATAATATAAAATAAGAATCCAAAATGGAGAAAACAAGATGGTGGCGAAAACGTTGAAAGAGCGAATTAAATGTTTGGGACTTACCATGAGTGGTAGAGACAAGCGACTTTCAGTTACTTGTAGGATAGGTTGAGGACGTTAAAGGAAAAATCTGTTACTATGAAAAGTACAAGATGGTGGATGCAATATTGCGGCCAAGGCTTTTTGAGCTTTTCAATTCTCCGGAAGAGCTGCTATGAAACTACATATTGCCAGCCAGTTCCCTTTCAACCGAGGAGTAATAACGGACTGGGCATAGAAGTTCTCCATCCCGTGAAGCGTGTGCAGTAAAATACTACGTGTTCCGTAACTTCATCTTCTTTTGGCCACTCCGGGTAGGATGGTGAAATGTCGTGTCTAAATCGGTGGTGGTATTTGCGATAGCGGCCGTGACCCGATAGGAACTGTGTTAGGTGGTAGTTGCGTTCCCCATATTTTCGAATTATCCAGTCTTGGAGTGACGGTATTAGTTTGTGTGGTCAATGAGCTTGCCACGTAGCTGCTGACGCTGCCTTTTCTTTCATTTTTATCATCTTGATGCCATTGGCATCGTGTTCGTTCAGGGTTCTTCTACTCCACGCCTTGAAATTCTCGTTTGCGAGGATGTTGATGGGGATCATTCCTGCTGTTACAAAGCGGAAACCACTGATTGTCCGCAGCGCACAGAGTTCTTGATGCTTAAATTGTCTTATACTTCCCTTTTATCAGAAGCTACCCATGTTCCACCCGTCATTTTAACCTGTCTATGTAGCTTTTAACCTGTCTATGTAGATTTTGACTGTTGTTCATTAGTGGCCCACAGGTTTATCGGAAAGTGACCCAGGATCCACAAATCTTGTGATACCGCTGTTTTGCTTCATTATGAAAAATTAATGGTTAGTGCGGTCTGCACATAAACTTTAATTGCCAAGCAGCAGTCTTGCATTTATAGGGGTATTCTGGGTTGTGACACTGTATACTACTACATTCCCAAAATCCTTTAAGTACATGTCAGAAGGTATCCTTGAACTTTCATTCGTAATGGTATGATCCGATTTCTAGGCTGACAATGACAGTATGTTTGAGTAAGTGTTTGAACATATATTGCTAATTCGCTTATAATTTCGCCTCTCATTTCTTCTTATCATATGTATACGTCTCAAAGTATCCTTGTTGTTGGCTTTTTAATACTTAAAGTAGCCCACTTATGTCCATCCCTACACTAGCATTAGTAAGAGATACCATTGAACCAGGTCACCGAACTAGGACCTATCTAGCCATCACATGAAAAATTATCGCACACTTTCATGTATCATCGATTCATCATAATCCCATGTTTAATGACACAGCTACAGTTGACATGAAAAGCAACTGCTGCACTGATGCATATCCGTCGTCAGTCAAATGTGTCAAATTCGCTGCTATGACACGCATACATTACTGCTAATTAGATTTGCGCATTGATGATTCCGATTATGTTTCATTCTATCTTTTTTTAAACACATTTGAAATCTGTGGTTTTTTTTACAAGCTTAGGCTCTTACTGTCACGTCACATATTCCATTTAACCACAAAAGCAAACACTTCTGCAACCCCTTTTCCAACAGAAAGGCACAAAAGTCGGTCAATTTGATTGCAAATAGAATTTGAGTGGTCGAACACGAAACCGGAAGTAGTTAATTGGTGATTGTCAAAACCATGACCAGTAGAGTTCAATCTGTTTTTTTTGTGTTTTTCAGTTTGCGTGACAGCAACTACTGTGCTGTCACTCACCTTATCTTGTGGACAGCAGCAGTAGCAGTAGCAGTAGGAGCAATATGCATACATTTGCACGCACTATTGTTCTATCCACTATCAGCACCCTTTAGTAGGTAGTCTTCGGGTGGAAGTTAATTTGTCTAGACAAAGAGAGGTGGAAATTCAGAGACTCTGAAGGGGATAACACAACGTAAGACCGACCACTGCCATTGAATTACATGCAAGGGTGCATTCAGCTGTTGTCGACGTCGGTTTTTCTGTTCGCTTTGTTTGACATCATAAACTGCGATAGTGGTGTAGGACTTGCCATTGTTTGTTTATTTGTTGTTGTTATAGGTAACCACACCCTCTCTCTGGTGATGTGGATGAATAAGCGTTATGTGTCTCCTTTTATAGGTGCTTTGTTCTGAAGGGGTTACTTACCTTAAGTGAGTTTAATAGCCCGCTGGGGGATGAGAGATGATAAATGTCAGTCAGGTGGAATATACGTAGAATTAATTACAAAAATGCATGAGAGCGCTAATTAGTGAATAGAATATTGAGTTGTTAACCGAATATAGATGGATAGCTTATTAAATTTCATGGAGGGTTATTGAGGCTAATTTAACATTCAACAGACGTGCGTAAGGATTGATTTCTTTTTTGTTTCGTATGATTTATTGCTGGCTTGGACTTTAACGTCAATGTTTTGGTGGGTATTTTCGAAAATCTCAAGGTCTTTTGTTGGATTGGAGGGAGAAAGTGACACTTTGGAGTTAGGTAGCGATAGTGTTTTTTTTTTAGAATTAATACTGTTGGGCGACTGTTTGCTTTTTTTTGATTATATTTCAACCCGAATATTCTAAGAAAACAAATCTGAGAGGAAGTACTGTGTATTGTGAGAAGAGGGCATTTATTGTTGCTTTGTGTTTGGTTATGAACCAACACGTATTTTATTCGTATTTTATTGCCCTCCAAATAATACGATATCTCTAGGCCCTCAAAATAGGCGTTTGTTTAATCGATGAGCTTTTCATTGGACTCAAATCTCTTACCGCCGAGCCATTTTTTCATGTTTGAAAAACAGGAAATAGTTCCAGGGGCTAAACCTGGAGAATATGCTGGATGAGGGAGCAATTCGTAACCAAATTCATGCGACTGCCGACTTGTGTGCCGGTCCGTTGTCGTGGTGGAAGAGAACTGTTTGTTTTCTCGTAGGCGTCTGTTTTAAATGGCTGTCACAACAAAATTATTTGACAGATCTGTCTAAAAATTTGGGTGCGTTCTTTTGAAAGATGCTTCTTGACAAGCAAAATGTTGGATTTGAGGTAGTAACGCCATCTGTTTTAATTTTCAGGGAGTTATTGATCCACCCTCGAATGTATGAGTACGTATGGTTGGTAATAATGAACCTACCTACTGTGTAATCGAAAATTGTATCTACCTGTAGCTTTAATTATCTTTCATCATCATGTAGCCTGTCTTATCCAAAGTCGGACTTAGGCCTCTTAATCTACCTTTAACTAAGTCCATATATCGAATTCGGCTTTTCCTTTGCTAGGAACCCACAACAGCATCACAAAGTCAAATCCTCGGCTTAATTCCTTGAAATAATCTTAAACCTACGCACTAAGTTTGCAAAGTACGGGTATCATCTACCAGTGGGCTTAACTAAAGCTGTCTACCGAATCTCCTCTTTTTGATAACCTGGCCAACTGTTGTGAATTACAGTGGGTTGTAGAATTTGATTAGTTTACAGGAATGATGAGGTTGGCTTATAGTTCTAAAGTTGGCTCTATTGGACTAGTGTGCATTTAACTAATCTTTTAAATTTATAACAGATGCACTGGATTTTTAAGAACACCCAGTTAAGCTTTGTAGTCAGCACAGAGAACTCACTTTAAGTGTAGCTTGCCAACTGTCATGCTTGTTATTTATCCATGGATCGCGTTAGAAGCGTAATCGTTTGTAGGACATACATACATTTCTAGTTGAAAAGTTGATCAGTTGATCTGCAACTGGATGAAATATGTACTTATGTACTTGTATATTAGGTCGTTCCCTCAGTACCCTCAAGTTCGTCACTATAAGTCTGATATTCTTTTCTGCCGGCTGACAGAAGTTATTTGTTCACCACGATCATAAAATATTTGCGAATTAGGATGAAACGCGTCCAGACTTCTTTTCATTAGGCATTCGCACTGTTTGACTAAAAACATGTGCAAACATGTACAAGTATGTTGTATGTGCAATGGCAACAGTCTACTCTGAATTACCTTCAAGGACGGCGCAACAGTTCTCTTGCAAATGTTGTGTGCTTGAGCTTAACAAAACCTACCAAGAATGTGTTCATTTCTTTTTTTATATTTTATGGCTGTGATTGCTATTTCCCGGGAGGACTCAAACCTTCACCGGCCGGTTCGAAACCAATCACACTGCGTCTACACCGTGGCCACCTACAGTCTTCGATAGTCTGCCCAGAAATTAAAGCTGCCCTCTCTATTCCACCAAATTACTAATAAAGTGTCCTGTCACTGTTGCCTGATCCAGCTTGACTGAAAATCTTTTCGCTAAAAAGTTCTTGTTCGGCCGATTCTAAGAATTATTTTCAGGGTCTGGTGCACAAAACAAAATAAGATTAGGTTCACTGTGTTTTTGATGCCTTTGAACCCCATCAGGATTTGTCCACTGATATAAGAAAAAAAAAAAACATTGTTTGCTCATTTCATTCCTTGAATCACTTATAGATTCACTCACTCAGTCATATTTTCTACTCAATTAGGCCCTCGGCCGATGTCTAGACGTGTTCCATGGAAACCGATAAGGCAGTTAATAGCCATGAAAATGCGCCGTCTTCCTCCAAACTTTACATCAAGTTTTCAAATGATAGCACCATCCATTTGCGATATTAATTCACTTTAAAGGGAAACTGTCGCAAACACACAAAAAAGTAAAAATAATAGAAAAACAGAGTCCTCTCTTGATTGTCATTCATTTTAACCCCTTTTCCAGCCATAGTTCATTCACTGTCATAACAAAGTTAGGATCCTTTTTCAACATCAACTCAATCCGCCCCGGGGAATGAAATCTTCTTCACTAACACTCTCCTTCGAGAGTATTCTCCCATCCGTCCTCTCTCGTTTTCCGCATACGAACTTAGTTTCGGCCAAGAAGGAGAATGAGTAACAAAAAAAAAATTGTATTTAACTTTGTCTCTATTATGTCTGCTGCTGCTGTTATCCTACTCCTTGGTACCCTCCACCGTGCTACATCGTATTTCCTTTGTTAAAGACAGGAGGTTGAGTGAGTGGCGGAGCTGGTGGTATTCTAAGAACAGATAGATAAATGAATTTATTGTAAGTTCTGAAAAGTTTAGGTGGGAGGAACACAAAGGACTAAGGTAGATCAGGGATTTTTTCTCCTCTCCTGATTCCCAGGACTACTTTTTTTGTATTGTGGATTCTCTTTGTTTTTCACAGTTCATTATTTCTGTGCTTTGTTTTCTTGTGGCATACACACAAACACCCACCCTCGCCGCCACAATGTAAAGGACACTCGATAGAGGGTTTTGTGAAACAAAAAGAAGGAAAAGCCTCCAGTTTGACTTTTTCGTCATCATTGTCACCCATTGTGTCATAGCTTATGGAGCTGGATCTTGTTCTTCTTCGCTACAAAATAGGACTTGTTGTCCCAATTTTTGTTGGGTTACATTTTCGTTTTTTTTTTTTGTTGAAATCGGTTAGGGATAGTGGTTGGTGGCTGTGTTAGTGGGTCGAAGAACTTTTTCTCTGAAAAAGTTAAATCCTATCGTGCGCTATACTCGTAGCTCCTTGAGTGTACAAATTTAGGATAAGGATACATTGTGAAACATTTTGTGTATATTCTTGAGAATGCCTGTACCCAGAACGAAGCGAACCTCCGCGCCGCTACCACACAGAGAAGAAGTGGAAAAAGCTGAAAAGTGCACCCAATGACCCGTTTTGAATAAATATTGACATTGTTCCCAAAATTGTTTTTCGTTCGGTTTCTTAGTCTCGTTTTTGACTTAGTGATGCTGTTGGGTAGAGGGAAGCTAGCAGGTTGAGGGGCTCTGGAAGTTTGTCCAGAGTGAAGTTTTTCAAATGGAAATTTTTGATATTTACTCGATTTTTTTTTTCATTTTAGTTTTTGGTCGTACTTTTGGCTAACGTTTTGGGGTCCTTGTGAGAGTTGCTTTTTAGAATGTTTCTTGGGAATCTCTTCATGTGTACCGAGAGATGCATTATTTATATGGAGCACTCAATGGAAATGAATATTTTCTCTCTAGGCGACTGCACTGGAGATAAAGGAATTGAATGGTCAAGTGGAAATATAGTGTCCTTTGATGGAAATCGGTTGCTACAGAGAGGATTGAGATTTTTCGTAATAAAGATGTTTTCAATGAATATTGTCATTCCTTTTGAAGGAGGAATTGTGCATACATACATACGTATTTATATACTTTTTATTTTGCTTTGTGGAATTGGGCTATGTAATGTTTACCTTGTATGTATGTGGGTGGGTTTACTTTGCTGCTTTAAATTCCAAGCTTTGGGCTATGTAGTTTGATTTCGCAAATTGGAATTTTGGCAAAATGATTTGATTACACTAATTTTGTTTGGAAAATATTAACACGTTTCCAAAGCCTCTGATTGGTTCTTTTGAGGATGGTTTTCATGAGGTATTTGTTCGTTTTATTGGCGCAAAGCGGAAGGAAGTGTTTTAATTTGTTTACATTTAGAGACTTGTGGTTGCACGATAAATCTTGTTGGATCAGTGCCCTCTTAGGTTAGGTTAGGTTACAGAAGTGTGTGCTGGATGATGACTCTTCACGTTCAGACCCAATGGTTCGTTGTGAATCCTCTCTTTTCTGTCCCAAAAACATAGAAACGTAGGGAATCAAAACCTAAACTGTTAACAATCGATTTGCAAACTGATCCTCTTTATGAATTCAAGCAGGTCTGATATGTGAGCTCCTGTTACATCTGTGGTGCTTGCAAAGAACCTGGATCCTAAGGCACGTAGGCGTAGTTTTTGCAGGTCGAGGAATTTGCCTAGAAGATGATGGGTCTGATAATTGCTTTGTACATCTAGTGGATGATGCGCGGTTGCATTCCTTATCTTCCTCAGATATAAGGAGCGGTCATTCCGTCAAAATTTCTTTTCCAAGATTACTAAAATGACGCCGAGATGTTTCGCCTCTGATGATAGATATGTATGTTGTGGTTCCATCCTCCTACTAAACAGTACTAACTCGGTTTTTTTGAGGATTAACTGCTAAACCGGTTTGTTTTGCCCACATAGTGCGATCTTTAAGAGCAGATTCCATTAGTTTCCTGATTGTTGGCAAGAATTTCAAAATCATCCGACACTACAATTTGTATCCTCTTCTCCAGGAAGATTTTTGTGTTTTTGCTGGCGGTAAGAGGTCATAAAATTGGGGAAAGGACTCCACCTTGTGGCGTGCCCCTTATTGTCATTCTCCTTACAGAACTTGGCCCAACGGCTCAGTTGATAATTAAACTGAGTCGGAAGCATATTTCCGACTCAGTTTAAGATGGATCTGTTAACTGATTCATTGATTCAGTTTTTAGCAGTGCCCCCTTAGACCTATTTTACAGTCATCTTCCGATATGAGATGGAATTTCAAAACGAAGCCCATGTTGAATGTTGAATAAACTTGGTGACACCTAAGCTATTCTGCGATCCTGTCTTAATTGTTTGAAAAAAGCGAAGGGACACTTTCGCTTGTTCCAGGGGCCTAGTCCAAGCTTGGTAACTTGAAACATGTAGCGAATCATACAAAATTTATGCTGCTACTTGTTGATTTAACTCAGTGGTGTCAAAATGAATTTTTAGAGAAAGGGGCTAAGCAAGCCAACGCCTATTATACGTACGCAATTCAACGATATTTGAGATAAATACGGTAAACTAATACGCAATTGTGGACTCATACATAAACAGGTAGACGGGATACAGGTGGTGGCAATCCATCGGTAAAACGTGCATTTTCCATTTAAGTTTTTTTTTCACTTTAGACCAAATTATAATTGTTTTCATTGCAAATCCTTTAATATTTTAATTTTCAAACACTTACCCAGAGATACATGTGTGTATGTGTACTAGAACTGTTTTTTAATCGACCACCCCCCAGTTGTGTTTCCCACTTAACCAATGCGCGAGTATTTAATAATTGGCCCATCGACGGAATTTAACAATTTTAATTAAAATGCTGAAGCCATGAACCACATTATGACCGACCATACTGGCAACTACCCCCCACCCAAACCGCTTATAACCACAGAAAATCTGTGTCGCATTCAATATATTTATTGTGTATTTCTATTTTATGCATATGCAACATTAATTAGTAACGCATCATAACATTCACAATTTTTCGAATCGATTGGGGCTCCTTAACTCGTTCTCCTTCGGTTGGATGTATGTGTGTATTTATCCATAACCATTGGTGGTCCAGGGGGAGGGCAGGAAAGAGATAGAAAACAGAACGGAAATAATGGAATATAAAATCAACTCTTCAATTAATAATGTGGGCGAAGGTAGAAAACTGATTTTCACATGATACCTCAGGAGTACCCAGTATCACCAACAGATGTGAATGCATCGACAAATAAAGGATAACAATCAACGCACACTGCACCCAGTCAGTCAGCGGACAGTTTGGGTTAAATCGAAGCAAGCCTGGCGGTGTTCGGGGATGAAATGGATTCTACTGCTGCTCCTGCTCGTCGTGTTGATAATGATAACTACGATGGTGATACTATTAATGAATGCCAAGCGCATTCCAAAAAAAAAAAAAATCCATTGAAAAGCTATTGTTTCCAGTTCAGCAGGACAATGGAGGTAATTTTGATCGCCGTTGGGGGGCGATGGGTTGGGGAGGGTTGCGCGCTCGTTCTATCAAATCCTGTGCGTATCATATTAACTGGAGCAGATGAGTGTATTTTTATATTTTCATATAAAAGCAGGGAAATTGTTTAATTATCACATTTGCGCTGAATAAAGAGATGAGGCTGTATCGGTTCTGTGCGATGGCAAAACTTTTTTTTTAATCTGAATTTGACATTTACCGGCAGTTTTACTTGTAGAAAGAATGAGTGGCAATAGCCTGGAGTTGAATGATTTACCTTATTTTACAATTGGCATTGTTGTTAAAATTTTATGGTTTTCCAATTGCTAGAGATTCAAAAGTTATCGTTATCGTTAAAAACCAAAGGCTCATCCATATGTATAGAGTACGATAAAAATAAACATACCTACATATGTACATATACATATGTTTCCCCTGTCCCCTCCCCTGTTTCTCGATTAAAAGGAGCATTCTGCTGGGAGGCTATTTGTCCAATATGATGTTGCCATGTTATGTATTTATATCCATAAATTTTAAAGAGCCGCTATTTCAATTTCGAGTACGATGCAGTACGTAGATTTTGGGCTTCCTTGTGTGTACCAGCTTAAGCAAATCGCCTCGGAAGTCCAGTAGAAGGACTGTTGTAAGGAAGAACAGAGTCAATTTCAGTTTTAAAAGCATGCGAAGTTGGGTGTGAAGTTTTTATATCGTTTGATATAAAACTGACTGGGCTTGAACTGACTGTGAAACTTTGCTTTTAATGCTCTTAGCACTTTGATGTTCTCGTAATTGGATTGGTTGTGGGGCCTTCACCTTTGGTTGGTTGGTTCCTCCTTTTAGGGTGGGATTGCGCTCTTCACTAAAACCTCCAAAGGGGCCGCTGTGTCCCCTCGTCTAATTAACTTTTAGGATTAATTATGATGTGGGAATTGCAACCTCGTTGTTGCAGGACAGTGGCGGAAGTTGGCGCAGATTGTTGTTTATGAATGTTTGTTGAGATTGATGTTGACATTAAATATTTTTTTTTACCAATTTGTAAGGTTTTCCATTTCGTTTGTGAGAATTTTTGAACTCATTATCGTAACTGTACATAATGTGTGGCTCTGATTAAGCTTATAGTCCGGAATCCCAAAGCCGACTAAGAAGCGATGGGAGGGTCCAGAGCTCACAGACAGAAAGCTAAGGTGGGCTGAAATTGAGTATTGAAATGTTCTCTCTTCGTGGGGCGTAGGGCGTCAACAACGCCTGCGCGCCATCGTGTTCGGACTCCTGCAACGCGCTTGAGCTCCCTCCAAGTCATCCCCAATGATATAGATTCCTCCTCGATCGTCCTTCTCCGTGTCCTTAGGGTGGCCCACTCGTCTGCCTGATTGGGTAAGTGGATTCCATTCTTGAAGTGTCTTCGCGCCGTAGGGTGTGAGCAATCCACTGCCACTTTCTCTCCCGTATTTTGACGTCTATTGTCTCCTGGTCCGTTATCGCATGTAGTTGGTCGTTCAATATACAGTTCGGCCAGAAGATCCTTAGAATGTTATTATTTTGTTAAATTACCCTTAATTAATTAGGACTTTAGCCACTTAACCTATGTGAGCAAAACTTTAACAAGTGACATCTTAAGTCTAAGACACACGTATTCAATACCTAAGTACTGCATCAATTTAAACCAAAAAAAAACTTCTCAATAAGCACTCCTCCCAATTCTTGGATTTCATCTCCACTTTACAATTTCTTTTTGTAACCAAAATGGCCACTTCCCAACTTGTTTTGAACCAAGCCAATTGGAAAAATAATAAATAACAAATATAAACAATATGTTTACCCCGTAAAACTGAACTTCTGGTGCGAATTGTAATACCGTCAGGGGCATAAAATTCAATTCACACACACAGAGAGAGATAAGATCGCTCTCCAATTTTCGAGAAATTCCGTCGAGACATTCAAGTTTGATGTACGCTAATAAACAGACACAGACAAATAGCCTCGGCAGCAGTAAAACTTAAACAGAAAATTCATATAAAAAGCGAGCTCTGAAAGGACGTTTTGTGTGGGTATTTTTTTTTTGTTTGTCGCCATCCCCAAGAGAATCCCCTTCAAATCCACTTCCCTATTTGTTTTGCATTTTTTAATAACAAATGTCAATTTGTGTTTTTCTTTAACACAGGACACGTAGCTGGTTGTGGTATCACTGAAGAAGTCTCCCAATGGATGGAGAATATACAGAACTCGGCTGTCGAAGAGGAAGAAGTAGTGCTTCCATCAACAAATGCCAACAACAAGGAAAAAAAGGAGAAGGAAAAGGAAAAGAAGCAATCGGATGACAGCAGAAGTAGTATTAGTTCACCACCATCACCATCACCATTACCATTACTACCAGCATCGTCCGGACTCCATGATAAACAACATCCACCAAAAAAATATTCAAATGGCGACGATTTCAAGTATCCTTATCAAAAATACTCGAAGGAGGCGAATTGGAAATTTATGCCGAATGGCGAGGATGATATCCTGCTGTCGGCGGATGCTCCCGCCATAGTCTCAGAGGATGATTGGCACAAGCGTGTACACGAGAGGGTGCGTCGGGCGTCATCATCTTCCACATCAGGTGCTGCACGCTCGCGAGAGGATAAAAAGAATACCTGTTCGTTGTATATACAAACGGATCCATTAATATGGCGACATATCCGGGAGGGGATAGCTGATGTAAGATAACGAGACTTATGGGGATGGGGTGTGGATTCCGTTTTATATGTTTTCCAAATCATTTCTGTTTGCAGCACGACAGAGGACGGAAAAACGAAATCGATGAGAAGACAAGGGAGGAGATTTTGTCGTTGATTGCGCATCATGTCACTGCCGTTAACTACATCTATCGCAACACGAAATTTGATGGAAGGGTCGAGCACCGGAACATTCGATTTGAGGTGAGTGGCCTTCTAATTGCAAATTATGTTGGCTTTGCACACTCGTATGTGTGTTTATGTCTACAACTATTAATGTTTCTCTGTTTTAGGTGCAACGGATTAAAATTGATGACGACACTGCATGCAAACCGTCGTATAATGGACCGCACAATGCATTTTGCAATGAACACATGGATGTGTCGAACTTTCTCAATTTACACTCACTGGAGGATCATTCAGACTTTTGTCTGGCTTATGTGTTCACTTACAGGTGAGTGTGAATGGTTATCTGTTTCTAAGCAAATATGAGCTGGATTGCTACAAATGTCTATATTAGACCAGTCGTTCTTCATTATTACGTTCTGTTTTCCCTCGTGGAGTATACTGGTGGATGCACCCTACAGATATGTGCATATGAGTATCCACAAGGGATACTTAAGCCAAGCATAGGGAATATGCTACCATTCGAAGAGATATAATTTTTTTCTTTTTGTTTTTTTCAGAGATTTCACGGGCGGCACCCTTGGCTTAGCTTGGGTGGCCTCTGCCTCAGGTGCTTCTGGTGGCATTTGTGAAAAATATAAGACTTATACCGAAACCGTTGGTGGCCAATATCAAAGCACAAAACGTTCCCTCAACACAGGAATCATCACATTTGTTAACTACAATAGCCGTGTACCGCCAAAGGTCTCCCAATTGACGCTGGCCCACGAGATTGGTCATAATTTTGGATCACCAGTAAGTTATGGCTTTTCATTTTCTGACAATACCCAAACCATATATGTAACTGTCTTATAGCACGACTATCCACAAGAGTGCCGTCCCGGTGGGCTCACCGGAAACTTTATAATGTTTGCGAGTGCGACTAGCGGCGACCGGCCAAATAATAGCAAATTTTCTCCGTGTTCCATAAGGAATATATCGAATGTGTTGGACGTGTTGGTGGGGAACACAAAGCGAGACTGTTTTAAGGCATCTGAAGGTGCCTTCTGTGGCAATAAGATTGTTGAGAGCGGCGAGGAATGCGACTGTGGTTTTAATGAAGAGGAATGCAAAGATATTTGTTGCTATCCAAGGCTGATAAGTGAATATGACCTTTCTTTGAATGCATCAGCGACAGGATGTACACGTCGTGCAAAGACACAGTGCAGTCCCAGCCAGGGTCCGTGCTGTTTAAGTAATTCCTGCACATTTGTTCCATCACACTACCATATGAAGTGCAAGGAGGAGACAGAGTGTTCTTGGTCAAGCACATGTAATGGGACAACGCCGGAATGTCCTGAACCAAAGCCACGAGATGATAAGACGAAGTGTAACAATGGAACAGCGTTGTGTATCAAGGGCGAATGTTCAGGATCTATTTGTTTGCTGTGGAACATGTCCGAGTGCTTCCTAACGTCAAATCTAGTGCCACACGTAGATAAGAGAAGACTATGCGAGTTGGCGTGTCAAAATGGAAACGACACCAGCACATGCCGGAGTACCAGTGAGTTTGCTCATTTATTTGGACTTCCCGACGGAGGTATCAGCCTTCGACCAGGTTCGCCGTGTGATAACTTCCAAGGTTACTGTGATGTGTTTCTGAAGTGTAGAGCTGTGGACGCCGATGGTCCGTTAGTACGACTAAAGAATCTCTTGCTCAATAAGGAGACGCTGTTGACGGTAGCCCAATGGGTTACCGAGAATTGGTACATTGTTGTGCTAATGGGAATTGGTTTCATCATTGTGATGGGTGCGTTTATAAAATGCTGCGCTGTACATACGCCCAGTTCGAATCCGAAAAAGCGAAAAGCGCGGAGTATAAGCGAAACATTACGTGCTCCCATGAATACTCTGCGGAGGATGGTAAAAAAAATAGTGGTTATCTCCTATATTCTTGTGATCTAAGATAAGTCTCTTTTTTTGTGCTTAGCGACATCCGCATCATAGCGCCGGACCACGAAGTATACCACCGCCAGCACACGAGCGATCCCGGGGACATCCGCCCGATTGGGATCGTCGACAACATCCGGATCGTAGTTCAGCAGCAGTGGGTGTTCCCGTTCCTCATCATCCGAGTAGGCCGGGTGGGCGAAATGAGAGTCGACGAGCTGGAGCGCCCAGCGCGGGTGGTCGTCATGTTGGACGACCGACGAGTAATTCAAGATCCGCGGGACCACAACACGGGTATGCAGATCTAGGTGGTGGTGTAGGGCGAGGGTCAAACCAACAGCCACAACAGTATTATCCGCCGAAAGGTGTGTTCTATAAGCCTGTACGAACGTCGTAATAGTGTTTCACCATGTTTCTCATATGTTTTCATTTTGTTTTTTCATGAAATTCCCTTAAATTATTTGTTTAACACGGAGCACAGCACAGTTATTAGAGAAGCTTTTGAGTCTATCAAGATTTTAATTTGATTTTATTTCAAATTGAGTTCCCTCCAGACTGTCAATGACGAGGAGATGTTGTTTTGCTTGAAGTTGTTTATTTGCAGTCTTCCTAAGCAACACAGAGGAATTCTTTTGTTGAAGAATTTTTGGCTTTTAGAACCAACTTTTGTGCAGTTATTGTTGTTTTATACTTAAATTTTGTAAAAAATGTAATTATCTTTTTTTTTTTTTACTAACATTGTAAATATGAAATCTTGTAGTTTTTTTATTTAATTAAAAACTAGCACTAACGTTTTTTTTTTATATATTTTGCATGCCTTAGTTTTTTTTACACAACCAACCACTTTCCCTTTGATAGCTATATTTGTTCCCTCTTCTGACTCAATAACAAAAAACAAAGTAAACCAATTACCATCATTCTACAATGTTTCAGTTCTTCATTATCATTGCATTATACTCCTCCCACAGTTGGCAATTTGCATCGTTGTGCGAAAAAGTTTTACGAAAGCCAAAAAGTGCAGAGTGACACATATGAAGTGCGAACTTTGTCTAAACTAAATTTGTTTACATTGTTTGGTGTGAATACTACGTATATATGCAATGGAAGTTCTCTCTGGGTTGCGCAAATGTTATGCACGTTACATGCTAAGAATTATTTTGTATTGCATTTTTGTTTTCCGTCTGTGTTTCAAAAATATATTTGACATGTTCACTCCTTAAGACTTTAAGAGTTTCTACGAGAAAATAAGGAAACCTTCCGTTGGCTGTTTGTGTTGAATTAAAAGAACATATTTCTTTCTTTTACCTGAAAGATAAGTTCATGAATAAGCCGTATGTCTAATTATCAAGCAAGGAATGATTCTTCCCCATTTGCATAAGAAAATAATCGAATTCGTCTTTATAGTTCCACTATCTTAGCTCCATTAAATATTTTTGTCTTGGTTGTACACTTAAGATATTATTTCAATAAGTTGAGCAGTTCGAGTTTCTGAAACGGTTAGCTCTCAAAGGCTTTACCTATGCTGGAGCTTAAAATTAGAGAGAGGGATATAGAAATAGTCGTCGGTTTAAATTTGAGCATAGGATTTTGTTTCTACAAATTGAACTTCATTATGATATAAATTCGTCAAATTGCAAGTTATTTGCATGAAAAATTAGATTCCTTCCAAGCCAACGAACCCTCAAGTCAATCATGGACTGAAGCATGTACAAATCCAGTTTTAGTAGAGTAAATATTATATACGACACGACGACACATTGTAGGCTTAAACTGTGCCAAGATTTTGTCCGTAATTAATATCTGAAAATGCGTTATTAGTTGCGCATCGCTTCCAGGGATTCTTTTGTCGTCGACGGCTTTTTCATAGAGTTTCTTGAAATAATGGAATCCTTGTAAGCTACTGTTCAGCAGCATATTTCCTTGCTCTCACAATAGTCCCTTTGATTTCTTTATCACTTGATGATGGTGCGGTTGCCGTCGATATTGAGAAACACTTACGATTCAATAACAAGAATAATTCGATTTACCTCTAGCATTAGGATGTTAATAATCTCTTAGGGATGTAGTGTCTTTAAAAGAAAAGAAGTTAAACTGATGATGACGATGATAAACATACATTCTGCCCTTGCCTTTGTTCAATACATGTGTCTATTATTTCTTCCATTAAACAGCTGTGGAAGATTAACACTGCTTTCGTGTTACTGAAAAACTTTCCGAATTAATCTAGGTAAAACTCGATTGCAATATTTAGTTTGTAAATAGAAACCAGTATGGTTGGGAATGGAGCTACCATCCTTCCATCAACTGACAAGTTGCTACTACACCTTTGCGACCGACAGTTTAATGCAGCTCGTAAACAAATTCCGCTTAACTTTAGTTACTATGAAGGATTTATTTCAGCTGCCTTCCCTGTCGTCGGTTTAAAGCGATCACAGTTGGTTTTGATGAGATTTACTTTCTTTAAGGATTGCTAGCATTATTATTTATGTTTCCAAGCTGGCTGTTACGAGTATATCTGTCGCCTCCCATTTGTTTTCAGTTGTGAATATCATTTGATTACCACTGTTAGCTAAAATTGTGTTGTTTCGAATTATAAAAGGTGTAAAATGTTCCATGAGGCATTTCAACAGCTAATATTTACAAAGAATAGCGTAAACAAAATATCTAGCTTTTACATATTTACAAAAAATTTTTGCTGCATACCAATCGTTGCAATTCACTGCTTTTTCATAATTAAAATGTTTCCAAATTTAATGGAGATCAAAAGGTTTTGTGTCTGGTGGAAATCCTTTTTTATTTTATTGTACACATGAATCGTGTTTTGTGGCTAACAATGTAAAAAAATCATAGCTTTTCTAAAATTAAAATGTTTCCAAATTTACTAGAAAAAAAGTTAATATAGTCTAAAATTAAATATTATATTGCGCACTTATCCAGTCATATGCAATTGAACCTCTCCTCTCATTGTGTACATATTTAACTGCATGTAACTCCTCAAACTAAAACGAATATTTGGAAAATTTATGAATATATTAAAATTTACCAAAACTGACTCATAAAATATTTAAATAATCAACAAAATAGCCGTCGGTCCGCAACCAGTAAATTATAACCGACCGCCATCGTTGCACAATCCTGAACTATATGCGGAGGCATACACAGGACGAGGGGCATATGAGGCACCCTCACGTGCCCCAAATAGTAAAGTTTGACAACCAAATGGACAACAGAAACGTTTACTACCAGCAACAACTGTAACTGCAACAAAAACAACAACAACCACAACAACAGTAACTGCAACAAATCATCAAAATGTAATTACTATTATTATTAATGCTATTATTACTATAATTAATGTTAAATTTAACTTTAAAAACTTAAAAAAATTATCATCATCATCGAGATTGCTGCAAATGAAACTGATATCATCATAAATATTATAATTAATATTCAAAATTAAGTCACAAAATATGTATGTAGCCCTGGAGATGATGGTGATGATGATACTCGTAATGATGAATGGAACAAAAGAGAAAACATGAGAATAATCAAATTTCAATTGAATTCCTTTTTGATAAATGAAAGCAAAGAAAAAACAAGTATACTAACTACCTACCATTATTATTTTTTTATTTTTAATTTTCCTTTCTTATGTTTCATCCTGTGTTCAGATCTTATTTAAAAAAAAAAAAAAAAAATTCTTGTGTGTGTGTTCTTTTATTTTCCTGAGATTTTGTCTTATACTCGTATGTTGATTCTTTTTGTTTTTTTTTTTTTTTACCCTATCAAGTATAAATTTTATGTAAAGTATATGTTTAGTTTAATTTTTAGACCTTAAAGTAATTGTTTTTAGAGAAACGAATTTTTGAATTACAAATTTGTGTTTTAGAAATCCTTTGTTTACCTTTGTTCTACGAATTGTTGATGTACTCTTTAATGAATTTTTTGAATTATGATTAATTGTAGTTGGTTTAATGCATTGCCAAAAAAGTGGCGCAAGGTAAAAATAATTTGGTACGATAAGTGGTCGAACATTTTATAATAATTGTTATAATAAACATCGAAACGCTTTAAGAATTAAAGCTAAAAACTTTTTAGATTAATTCCTATAAGTCTATGTAGCAATTCTGAAGAAAACTGATTTATCTATAGAGGCATTATAGAGAACTTCTTCATATCGCCTCTACGGAAGTAATTACTAAATAGATTCGGAAAGCTTGTCATTTGCAGTAAATCAACGGTGTTGTCTTGTATTTGAAACCATATCTGAGCATTCTATGTGATTAAGTCATCTACTATAAATAAACGTTTAAGCAAATAAGACTGTTGATGTGCTCCTCACATTGCAGATTTGTGTTCGAAGGTTTAAACACCAATTGCTTTCTATTATTCCTCTGGCATGTGCCCAACTTTGACAACATTGAGACAAAAACTGAAACTACTTTTACTTCTACTTTTTTTAAGAATAACAAAACGCAGTGCGAATGCATGGAATAATTATTTCTGTTGCTTATAATTATCGACCTATTTCTGACTACTGAATTCATATTTTCTTTCTTTCAAATTAACTAGATAATCACTAGGTATTATTATCTTATAAATCCAAAACATACTAGCCTTACTACGTTAAAAACGTTTTCTATTTTATCTTTTTTATTTGAAAACGAAGTCAAAAAAATCATCACAGAAAAAATTTTAATGCAATTTAAGGAAATTAGTTTCATTGTTTTCATTAGTTAAATGCGTTAAATGGAAAAATCGTCCGGCAATGTTATAATTTATTAATTTTTTGTGTATGTTGATGCACAAAATTAAAAAAATAAGACACATTCTTTATGAATCCCAACGTAAGTTAAAATTATAAAAACAGAAAGTTAATGTTAAATCTCATTTTTAAATTACCTAGTATTTTTTATGCGAATATATTTTGTATTTCTTAAAACTTATGATTAATTTAAATTTAAATAGTATTATTATTGAATGAATTGAATTTTAAGGGCGTATTACGTAAGAGTAAGATTTTATGTTTTAATAATTTTTAGTCAAAAAGAAATAGAAAAACGAGCTCTGTCTTTGATTTGCATGTAAATATACACGTAAACTAATAGAAAAAAATTAAAGGCATAAGGATCGAATTATCTGTATTTAGTGAAATAAATTTTTATTTTTTAAATAAAAGACAAACAGAGTGGTGCCACAAATGTTTTACTTTTTGTTTGAATTTATTTATTTTTTCAGTTCATTTGTTTAGTAAATTGTTTTTGCGGGTTACGTTAAATTAAAGTGTTTTGCTATTAATTTTATCCGTTGGTAGTTAGAAAATATCTTTAGCAATATGTCCGTTTTTGTATCTCTGATAACTGTCCTGAATCATGATTGAATTAACTGATTGCTTGATTATTTAACTCAGAAACACAGGCGTACCGTTCTGGGTTCATTATGACATCATCACCCTATATATTCGTACAGTTCCATAACCTTTAAGCTATCCAAGCAAAGATTTCTATGAGTTTTTAAAGGCATTTTTCTTGCTTACATGGAATATAAAGATGTCACAGATTTATAAGCAGAAAACATCAATGAAACATCACGAGAGAGTGTTATTATATTTAGCATGGCCTTAAATCGATTTAAGAAGAGTTTCAAGTTGCAACTCCTTAACCTTATTCATCATGTTTAAAATTGAAATTGTGAAAAAATGGCGCCCATCGCTGACTGAAATTGTTCTTGAACTCCCCAAAATCTGACTTGGAATGATTACTTTCTCTTCGTCTTCACTGATGCCCAGAACTGCTTGTTATAAAATAAAAATTTTCAGTGCAGTAAATCTGTAGTTTATAGGTTCTCCGACACACTCCTGGATCCTTCCTTCATACAGTGGTCAAATTTGGTAGTACCTACACAATCAATTTATGACATACATAATATAGTGCGTGCTGTAATATTTTATGGAGTACAGGTTTTCCACAGTATTGCTTGCTTATAATTCGGAGCCCTAAAACAAAGTAAAACTTGAAATCATCCCACCTTTTATGAAAAGAGAAGAGACTACCCATTTTCATGGCTATTGTTTTGGCTAGTTATAATTGCTGTAAACCTGATTCAATCGTTTATTCAATTTGTATCCTGATTTTCTTTTGTTCACTTTTGATTTATTTCCCTTATCTTTTTTTTAAAAAAAACTAAACTATTGAAAGTGTGAATCTTAAAGGAATTCAAATAACAAATTAATGAAAAACAAACGTTCTAAACAAAATTCAAAAGTTGTATATTTCTGTAAATATATATATATAAACAAATACTATTAAAAATGGTGACAAATACTAAACGATTTCACATAGACTCCTTTTTGTAGAGCAACCAGTTAAACAGAAAAAAAAATAAATAAAAAAATAACTTTTACTTAACGCTTTCTTAAGAATAAATCAAACAAAAAAAGTGTAAATCATACTTCCGATGACCAAAACAAATCCGCGCAAAATATTTGGTAAATGCATTTAACTGTAAAAAATTCAACTTAATCAAATATCATCGTTGCCCCGCTTCTAAATGCGTATCTATTTCTTTTATTTACTCACAACTTTCCCACAATCCTTTCATCATTATATCCTGCGATGGAAACAAATTAATTTTTTTAGTGTATATTAAAAAAAAACGTAGTTATTCAAAACCAATGCCTAACTGCATGCTAAAATTTAATTACAAAAAAAAAAAACAAAAAAACAAATTGATGTACATAGTTACTAAGATTGATTTCAATTCGTCGTTTTTAGTTCCATTTTGAATTCTAAATAAATAAATAAATTATATATATACATATATATATTTATAGATATATACATACCTCTATTTTACTAAAATATTTTTTCTATTTTATAATTAATGAGTAAACAAAAAGTAATTTTAGATTCTTCAAAGTTAAAAAAAAACCATCTTATTTTTAAATAAAAAAAAATGGAAACAAGAAAACTAAAAGTAAATGTGTTTTAATTGTGATTTAAATTAATTAAACAAAAAAAAAAACAAGGAACATTTAAAAGCTCCTTAAATTTAAGTAAAAAAAACAAACCAACATAATTACTTATATATTACTTATAACATTAAGTCCATTGATTTAAACCAGAAAGTTAAAACTTATTCAAATTACATGTAAAAAACATAAATAAATAAGATGAAAACAAAATGCAAATTATACATATACATAATACAAAAAAAAATTTACTTTTAAGAAGAAACTATTACTACTGATAAATATGAGATACGAAATGCGAGTCAGAAAAAAATGGGTGCACGAGAGAATAACAGATAATAAGTGAATTTATTGAGAAATGATATATTGCAACAAAAACAAAAAGACAAAACACATTTTTTGGAATGAAGGAATAAATGAAAACAATTTTGATTACAAAAAAATATAAAAGAAAATTGAAGTTTTTAATCCGAAGGTAAATCTATCTATATCTGCGAATAAGACAAGCAGTTCAAATCAAACAGGTTAACAATTGGTAAGCATATGGATATGGAAGACTACTTTAAGCCTCTTGGTAGTCTTATGTGTTTATTAAGAGTCAATTGTGGAGTTTGATTTGTGGCGGAATACAATGAAAAGACTGGTAAGCTGACAGGATGTTTTCACAGAAATATTAACGGAACTAAGACATTCAAAGATCTACATCTTACTTCCACTTAATGATTGTTTCCACATTTGAATCGTTTAAGTAAAATACGGTCAGCTATTCAAAAGGAAAACCGCATATCTCCCAGACAACGCCGTTTGTGTATTTCGCTTGTCTATTGTATTTTTCACAGTTCATCTTCTGTTGGTATTAATTTTAAACTTAGCTCGCGCTTTCAATTGAAACTCACTGGTGGAATCTCACCATAATACCCTGACAATCGTGATCTCGTGTTGGCGGACGGTAATATTACTCACTTGCTAGATAGCCACAGCCTTACTTATTGCAGTACATTCCCATTCATGACCTGTGAAATGAGCGCCGTACAATACTTAACGAATGCATCAGTGTAATAATACTAAAGTATTCATTCCTATACGTGTTTTGCTAGCACCGCAACACTTGCTGCTACGCCCAACAATGTAGGATCAGAAAAAGTGACTCACTCCACTGTCCGCCATCTGCTTTGAAATCTGTCATCGTACCATCAGCCAAAGTGCCTCCATTCCGTAGAAATCATTCGCTCTATATTTCATCGTAGTGTGTTCCTCAGTCTACATTCTAATTAGAAAACTCTTGCTATAGTATTCTATTATCACTCTCTGGCTACATTCATTGGACGCAAACTAATAAACAAATAGAATCGAATACTTTAACCACTACCATCGTGCTGTGCTCTCCAATTCTCGCATGGAACACTGTCCCCACGCTAGAAGAGGCAATAGATAAGATAACAAACGATAACGACAACATCCAAAAAAGAAATTAGAATAATATAACTGTGTGCTGCAGGCAGGAGGGGAAAGACTTTCTGTTGGCTCTTCGTTTTTTTTGGGAGTGGAACAACACCATGAGCCAATCATGTCTGCCAGTCAACGCGAAAATGTCGAAGGCGAAAAAGGTTTTGGACGAGGCCCGTGAATCTCAAAATCGGGAGATCGACTTGGTCGAAAGAGGCATTGCTTCCTTCGAGGAAATGCCTGGATTGTGTAAGTTTAATGAGAATTCTTTGTAAGTGGAATGCAAAGGCGAATTTTATGTCCATATTTGGAATAAATTACTTAGAGTCGCATTGACAAGTGACGGGTTCTTTCGGAATGTTATTCCTTTGAGTTTGGAATACCTTCATAAGTGCAATTATTTTTTGTTTGTCAGGATGTCTAGTGTTTTATTGGTTTTGCGAATAATTCAGGAAATGAGATCATTTGTTTTCTACGTACATTTGTATGTGCATAATTTTTGTGAGTGGGTTGTTTTTCTTCGATACAAATGTCAGAATGACAGCAGAAGTTACAAATGCTGCTGTTGAAACCCCTACAAATGTCATTTGTGTTTAATATGAAATTCTTGTTTGCGTTTTTAGTGGTAAACAAATGAAAGTAAAGTGAATTTGAGCATGGAAATGTTATTTATTCATTGATCAGTGCACTGTTTATGTTTCACAAAAATATTTTTTGAGTCTACATAAAAATTAAGTAGATGCCAGCTGTGTTATTGCGGCGAGGGCATTGAGTATTTACTCGATTGGTAGAGAGGACGTTGAATAGAAAGCTGCCATGGCACCGCGGTCTGTGAAAAGTTCAGCTTCAAGCTATCGATGCAGTTGAGTTCTAACACGAAGTCTGCTTCTACTAGAGGTAAAATGCCTTAAAGACATTTGTCTAAGTTGACGCCTCAAATGCCAGCCAGAGCGAGTACACTTGTTCTTTGCAGGGATTCGTCTTTTTAATGAAGACTAATAGTGTTGCGTGTTATCATACACAGTTTGTCTTTTTTTAAAGGTGAACGTTGTCATATCTTCTGCTGACGCATAGCGCTCCTTTGTAGCCGAGACGTTGGTCTTCCTTACCACTAAAACTCGCCTTCCATTTGAGTTAATGGGTAGATGAGTGCTAGTTACCTCTGGCTAGTTCACCAGCAACTGTTTTTTTCAACCATTATTAGAAAGCCGGTGCATCTCACAATTAAAATGAGCAATTAGTCTATCAAAAGGTGTTCCCTTTATCTTGACAATACGTAGGTGGAGAAACACATTGTTAATTTATTTGTTGTAGTTTTCTCTTTCGATCTACTTCCTGCTTAACAAAAATGCTGAACTATTGACTTTCTTCAGTCAAGCTTCCACTTACACTACTCGCCATTCTTCCTCCATTAATGTAATTTTCAAATTATTTCTCTTCCAGTATCCATGGTCAATATAACCCGCCTCACACTTAGCCACAATAAGCTTGTCACCGTGCCAGCTGGTATTGCCAATCTCGTCAACTTAGAAATCCTCAATTTCTCCAACAACTTCCTTCGAGAGCTACCGGTATCCATTTCTTCGATGCCCAAACTGAGAATTCTTAATGTTTCCATTAATCGTTTGGACACTTTGCCAAGGGGTTTCGGAGCCTTCCCAGTTTTGGAAGTTCTCGATCTGTCGTACAACAATTTGAATGAAAACAATTTACCCGGCAATTTCTTCATGATGGAAACTCTACGTGCACTCTATTTGGGTGACAACGACTTCGAATATATCCCCAAGGGATTGGGAAATCTCAAGAATCTTCAAATTCTCGGCCTACGCGATAATGATTTGTTGGAAATTCCACGAGAAATTGGTGAATTACAACGATTACGCGAGTTACACATTCAAAACAACCGACTGATGGTTCTACCGCCAGAGGTGGCTCAATTGGATTTACTTGGAAACAAGTCAGTGATGAAAATGGAAGAAAATCCATGGGTTCAACCGATTGCGGAACAATATTTGCTTGGCATCAGTCATGTCATTGAGTACTTGAAGACGGAGACTTATAAAATGTAAGAAAATGTGACGTTGTTTGTGAAGAATGGTTTCAGATTTCTTTAATATTTAGATTGTTCAATCGTCATATGCAAGGTGGTCGTGGTGGACCAGTACCACCAAGAGCAGATAAGAGCAGGAAAGCTTCCAGAGTACGAGCATAAGATCAGTTAACCTACTGCTTCCCATATGTGCCTTCAATTCAGTGTTCTTTGTTTAATATTTAACAATACTGATAGTATCAGGTTTATTTCGTTGAATGTCTTGTAATCGAGTTAATATATATATTTTTTAATACGTACTACACATGCTTAACTATAAATAACATAAATTATCCATTGTTTTTAACAAATAATTGAATTGACTTATTTTTTATTGAGTGTCACTGCATGATTTTTGTACCATTAATGTCTGCAAAAGAACTGATGAAAATGGATGATAAACTTCTGCTGTTAGAGAACACTAAAGCAGGTGAATGACGCCAACATCAGCTGTGGAAATCAAGAACAGTTCGAGAATCGCTATAGCAGTGTGAGAATACCGACAGGTGCTGGACAGAATAAATAGTAATTGGAGAATCCCAGTAGCAGTTTAAGAGTCCCAACAGCAGCTAAAGAAAACCAGAAAAAGATGAGGAGCGTCAAACAGGAACGGCAGTTAACCAAATATCCAGAATACACCAATAGCAACTGAGGAATACTGACGTAAGGTGGAGAATTCTTGCATCTGCTTGAGAATGCCAATAGTATTTGAAGAAATCTAAAAGAAGATAGGGAACTCCAAAAGGAGGTGGAGAACAGCAACTAATACCTAGAAAACACCATACGCAACTGGACCCCATCATCGGAAGCTTAAAGATTCCAACAGCAGCTGCACAATCGCAGCAGGAGATAAAGAAAATCGACGGAAGGTACGGAACTTCAAGCTGACCATCGGAAGCTGGAGAACAGCAAGCAGTAGTTAGAAAACATAGCTTTTGAAGATATCCAGCAGCAAATGGGGGACACCAACACAAGCCAAACAATCTCATCAACATCTTGTGAGACCTAACAGCAGCTAGAGAATCGCAAAAGTATATAAAGAAAATCAAGCAAGAATATTGGAAACTCCACTAGTTAGCCAACTACTCGTGGAGTTTCACCAACAGCAATTGAACAACATCAATGGAAGCCGACGAATGGCGACAGCAGATAAACAAAAGCTGCCTGAAAATGCCAACAACAGCTGCTGCATTGTAGCATAACAAAACTTGTGTGCGTCCTTCATGACTTGAAATCCCTGGTACATCCCCAGTCTCTGTTCTTTGTTTATTTGGCCTGAATCCCCGTGTAGTTCATCAAATTCCGATTCTATTCGACAATTATGTTTTCTTCTCATCTAGAACAAGGAATCTTCAGCTCACACCTCCTTCATTAACCAGTTTCAAGACTACGTCATTCACAACATATTTTCAAATCATATGCAAAAGTGTCATCGTCAAGAAAAGGATGCAGGAACGGCAGTTAACCATTCATCAATTGTAAACTCCTCCATTACATACATGTTTAAAAAGTACTAATTCAATAAACAAATGAAAAAAAAATTGTTGTTTTACTAAATGGTCTTGTGGTTTGATACAGGTAAGCTCTAAGCCACTCCTCCCCTCACCCAGCCAACTTTCCCAAAATCAACACAAAACCTTCCTGAAAAAATTCCATCAACACGAAAAAAACTGCAGCTAGCAAAAATCCGAAAATTTCCATAAAATACTAGTCGCCCAGAAATTACAGCAGGTATCCGCAAAATTGTAACTTTGCACCCCTTGGTATGCAATAAAAATTCTACTCATTGTCACGTTAGCAAATGCTTGAACCCACCAAGAACTTCCACTAGCACCCGCTCGTATGCAATACTAAAGACTGCCCATCTAGGCAGAAATAGCGCCCAAGGTCTTGCAATACTAATTTGGTTCAATACCCAAATCAGCACCCGTCCATATGCAATCAAAAAATACTTGAACCAAGTACAACAAGTAACATTTCTTTCATTACATACTTTCGGGTGCAGAGTCAATTTTTATTTGGCGGCAATTTCTTTTGGATACCTGCTACAATTTCTGGGCGACTAGTATTTTATCAAAATTCTGTGATTTTTTGTGACGGACCGTCAGTAGGTGGAAGTTGATTTTTTTTTTCAGATTTGTTTGTGGCATTGTGTTTTTGTTTGTGTTGATGTTGAATGAGTCGTTTGGGATGGAATGGATTGAGGGGGTGTGGCTTGCTGGATATGACTAGTATTTTATATAATTATGCAAGAATGATGCTTATCTCTTATGGGGGAGCCTTTTTGAAGGTTGATCAGGGACTAAGTATGTGTCAATGGTGATATTGACATGGTCAAAGGGGGTTTTTGAAGAGGGGTGGGGTATATGAAGTAGCTTACCTGTCTTAGATAAAGAATTGATCACATTTGTCAAGCAGAGTCTGTCACCTTATTTGTAAGGTGGACGGACGGACAATTGTCAGTATAACAGAAATAAGACAATAAATTTTCATTAATAATTTGTTTTTTATTACATACAAATTCATTACATAAATATAATATTTATTTACAAACAAAATTACATTTTACAATTAAGTATTAAATAACAAAAGAATACAAAAAAAATTCAAAGAAAATGAAAAGATTTGAATACTTTTTCCAACACAAACATCAAAGCAAATATTGAAATAATTTTTTCTCTTTAAAAAGCATTTTCTTTCAACAATTTCTCTTAAAAAAATATATATAAATAATATAATACATAAGATTAAATTTAGAGGATAAAAACTCCTCAAGCAGAAAGCGCAAAAGTTAACTGCGACAAAATTTCCAATATGGAACAGAAAAAAAAAAAAACTAAACTCTGCATTATGAAGCCGAAACAATAGTAGAAAAGAAATGTGTTAATGATCAGTCTTGCGGCAATAATTTAAATGTTTTTTTTAAATACATAAGCTCAATTCATCTTCATCAGCTTTTTCCCACTTTGAATCTCATAGACTCCTTCAAAGACACTGATTAGCTCATCCATCCCTTTGAGTAGACCTTCTTCGCGATTACCAGGAATCCATTCTTGACGATGGCTGACTTCGATATTACCGGGAAGTCGTCTTGACTTGGCAAAGTCAATAAGCCATGCTCCCACTTTGTCATCATCGTAGATAATAAAAATACTGGAACCTACGATTTCGTGATGTCGGAAGAATTCTGACCTTTCCATTAAGGTTCTCATTGTACGTAGGCGTTTGATGAGGTCCTTGGTGACGGTTTTCTTTGAGTTGAGGAACTGAAGGATTGTCTCTTCGATTTGATCAGTAGTGCGAACGGTTTTTAGATCATTTATGGGGTTGGCTCCACGTAGGCGAAGAGCTTCAATCCGGAAACCTTTTGAGTGGGAAGATGACATAGCTTCACGGAAGAGCATGTATCGAAGTTTTGTGATGGCTTGCTGTTCGTGCTCTTCAGCTGTGGGAGCGTCCTTGTCGACAGAAATCATTTTTTGGTACAAGTCTGGCCGGAGAGTTTTATTAGTGACTTCAGATTCGAGGAAAGTTCTACATCCCATTTTGATGTCCATAACGTTGGGATCTTTGAATCCGGCTAGGAGATCTTGAAGCTGAATGTAGGTTTCGCCATTTTGTTCGGTGACTCCAAAGTACTTGGGAACTAGTTTAGTGGCGGATGAATCGTTTTTAATGAATTCGTAGGCATTCGCCTCGTGGTCTGTTGCACTAGTCACACGTTTTCGGACGATGCCAGATGTTGTTGGAACAATACTGAAATGAGAAAAAAAGGGGTAACATTAGTCTTTGGAAATTTAAGAAAAATAAGGAGACATGATTTTGTCAGAAGTGCAGTATAAGTCTGGTATATAGACCAGAAGCCCACTTAACTCCAATTCCGACAAAATACTCATGTAATACTTAGAAATAAAACAGAACTGATGCTCACCTCTCTGGATGTCCTGATAGCTGCATCCAGCCTTTAGGTTTACACGCAGCTGCTGCTACGGCAGCCGTGTGCTGCTGATGTTGCTGCTGCAATAAAACAGGCGAAGCAGGGGCACTTAATTCCAATGCATTCTGTAAGCAAAAAATAAACAAAATTTGTGGTTAGTTCTATTATTAGAACGGTTAGAGGCTATAGAAAATACAATCATGTACAAATTATAGTATGAAATTACTTAAGCTTAATGTAAACTGTAAGTGCATCTCACGTAATATTACAAACAACGCGGCTAAGGTTCAATCGAAGCGGCGATAAGCACACCTTGGCGGGGGGCCTGATTAGTGGTGTGTGGCACAAACAACACCTATGTATGTATGCATGCGTTGGCAATGGATTTTTGCATAAATCTGAATCAGTGTGGAAATAGGTGACACGGTAAAGCAATAAACAAATTGCAAGTCTTAAATAATTAGCACAACAATGGAGATGATCGATCTGTGGTATTTTTCACTGCAATGCACTGGTGCAGTGTTCTGAGAGATAGTACCTACTGATGCAATTGGTGCTCATTATTCGGGGTATATGTGGGTCAGAACAACTTTCGCTGCTTTGTGCGTCAGAAGAGACGGCTTTTTGTAATTCAAAATTTTGTTCCAATTATTCGTCTGGCAGCGAAAGTGTGTTATGAAGGTCCCGTGTCATTGACGCACCAGATTGGGTCAGAGTGGAGTCGAATCAGCATCATCAGCAGCTATTTAAATTATTCTTTCAACAGGGTTGATACAAAGTGAGTTTATCGTCATAACGAAAGAATGGCTCTTGGAGTCTGCTATCAGTTACGTCTCAAGCAAGTCTGATGTGTTTACTTGAAATCAGCTGGTTGAGTGTCATCAAACAACATAACCACTGGCAGGGTTTTAAATTGACGTCAAGAGTATTAATTAACAGGAAAATTTCCAGCACTAATGGGGTAATACCCCCAAATACGTTAAGAGCCCGTAGAATATTGTTTCTCGAACGAGTGCTAAGGTTTCCTAGAAATTCGCGTAGCCACAAAAATTTAATTTCGACTTCCTTGTATTACAATCTCGTAGAACTCCCGAAAGATCCCCAAATTTATCAGCCGCCGCGTAAGCCACACACATTGTAATGCTGGTGGATTTTTCATTTACCAAAGCCTTCCCCCATGGATACATACACATTTCTAAGAACTTTTCTCTTTTTTTTTTGGACGGCTAATCAAAAATTCATAACGTAATGCTACGTAAGTTTGCGAATTTTTAATGTTATTGTTTTCCTCTCTTCCTCGGAAGAACATTCGTGCGCGTGAGACGGGGTAATCAATTTTGCACAAACAAGTTTCCTACTTCCTTTTTGGATATCGCCTCGAGAGAGCCGTAAATCGTTATAAAAATAGAAATTTAAATTTCAAATATAGATGTTGGATATGTTAGGTTTGGTGATCGTTTAAAGATCGAGCAATCAATTAGTTTTAAATTATCAGTTTTAAATTTATTACAGGAGATTTAAAAAAAGAAACATAAACAAACTAAATTGATAAGCATGCGTTTTCCACTTTGCATATATTAACGAGGCGCCTAGCGTGACTTTTTCTGGTTGGAGTCCCAATGGAAGTATCATTGGTGTTCTTAAAATAATCACACAGCTGGTAGTGCAATGTGTGAGACAAGTTACATCAGCCTTAGTTTTCCCATCAACCATCAAGGGCGATGATGTTTACAAAGTGAATGGTCGGGGTTTTTAACGATACAGATAGAATCTGTTTATGTAGCGTGGGAAAGAGCACTAATCAGAATGGAGCGCATATCTGATTGAGCTTTGCATTGTTATTTAAACGTTCATATATTTACTTTTCGTCAGTATTATTTACTTGGAAAAATTTACTTCCACTGAAACTACGAGTACAGACAGTGTACTTTTTAAATTTATAGCCTCGTCGCTACGCATTTTTTTGACCTGCTAAGGTTATCACATATCCTGACTCCCCGACCCTGCTTTATAGACGTCATTTCCTTTTTTCTATTTTTTTTTTCATCAGTCAATTCTAATCAGGCAAAACAAAAACAATAAAAAAAAGTGATGCGGCACTTTTGTTTCGCTTCTTATCCTGAAATTACTCGATTTTCGTGTTTAACACGCCCATTTGTCGCATGTGACGTTCTAATTAACCGACTAAAGTGCTTATCATCTGCAGACTTGAATACAACATAAAACAAGTAATAGACCTTCAGACACCCGGTCAATGTCTATAGATAGCTCAGTAATAAAATACTTTCGTTCGATATTCATTCAAACATGGCAATACCCTGTTACCCTCCCCTCCTTACCGCAACAATCTTATCAATAAAAATGTGCGAACTATAAAACAAGCACAAAACTATTATGCAACTAAAATAAAAATAAAAAATAAAAATAAAATGAACAAACAAAACATAAAAAAAGCAATCAAATTTACTTACAATAGCTAAAAATTTTAGCAGTGACATTTTACTTGGCGGCAGTATATCACGATTTGTTAAGAACTCAGCGAAATTTTCGCTGTTTACGTTGTTAATTTTCTGTAATGAAAAATAAGCGAAAAAGCTAATTAGTAACAAAAAAAACAAGCAATTTAAAATTAGAAAAAAACACTAATTTCCGTGGTCCATAAAATGAACACAGAGAGAAACGTGTCTAAAAATACTACAGAACCGCACGGTGGCATAGTGAATAGAATTCTGCGCGAGACGAATTGATGTTTGATAAGGAAAAACCGCAGAGGGTTTATGATCCCCACCCCGCTAATCACCTCCGAGTTCATGTTGTATACCCGATGTTATTGAATTTTTTTTATTTACTAAGCAAAATAATTCAGCTTAAATTTTTGATTTTTAAAAGGAAACTTTCCACACTATTTACTGACACGGGTGACAAATGTCAACTGATCAGATTCTCTTCTGTTGACAGTAGGTTCACAAGATATCAGTCTTAGTACTAACAAACGGTTAATGATAGGCATGTACTCCAAAAGGCAGTTTTATTGCATTGTTTTGTGATAGGCAAGTTGCTTTTTAAAGTGGTTTTCTTTGTTCTAGCATTTTTATCAGGAGGCTAGATAAAAATACCGCGGTAAAATTTGATTGACAGATTTTATTTTTAATTTTTTTTTTGTTGAAGTATGTCAAAGATTTTAGACGTTCATGAACAGTGGAAGGAAGTAGTAATTGCAAATAATTGTTGTGGGGAAAATTACAAAATTACTGAAGCGGTAGTTTTTGAAGTACATACATATGTACATTGAACGTTTAATGAAGTTGATAGTGGGGAATGTGGTAGTTGACATACACAATCGGTGCCATTGTTAATGGTGGAGTGACATGACGATCAGACAAGATTGAATGAGTCGTACGCGTATCTTTTCTGTAAAAGATTGCCAAACATCCAAAAATTGCGAAAGCCAAGCTGAAGAAAGATGCAAAAGCAAAAGAAAGCGAATGAATTGTGGAATAAAACTATCCAAATGTGGAAATGACGTGCTCATTAGTTGTCGAGTACGCCAATCATTGAACAAGTTTGTCACATAAGAGTGATATTGTTTCATTGAAATGGGCCTGATGTGTTTGGAAGGATTTGTAAACTGTATTACGAGCAGATTGACATGGATACGACACATTTTTAGTGAAGTTCGTTGGTTTGGGAAACTAAGACTCCTCCAAAATATCAACGAAATCAATTTCGTTAAGTCAAATTATAATCTTTGTACAGTCTGAAAAAACAGTGAACCGTCAAAATATTCACGTTTTTTTATATTTTAAGGATTTGACAACTTGAGTCCATTACCGCTATTGTTGATGTGTTGATGACAATTGTGTCGACCAAGATGAAAGGCAAATTAAATCCTTATTTTCTTAACTCAATGTGCGTCTAAAATTGAATGTCTGTTGCCAAATTAAACGTACATTTGTTCTACTTTTTCTAACTCTCAGAGTTCTATCACTACTTACTACAAAAAACACACTGATAGCTAGCTATTTAGCCAAAGAAAAATAAAATGTTTACGTCTACAAATTGCAGGTAAATGTCAATAAAAACAGATCTGTCAAACATCACATAACAATCACGTTTTGCATACAAATTACACAGATTAATAGCAATAAAAAAAATAAATAAAAATAAATATAAATCATTGTTGTTTTTCAAGACAGACCCTCAGTGAATAAATTCATCATCTATCATCCGCCCATCAGGTTATATTTCATACAAACGTCATAATTTGACACATCCTCTCCCCAACAAAGAAAGTGTGAACCAACTTATACGATTAAATTTCGACGAAAAATGAATAATTAATTTTGAAAGTCCATATTTCTTATAAAAACGGGGTGTTTCCATTTTCCGGTTTTGCCAATGGGCGTATTTTGTATGGGATAGAAAAACGTGATAAAACGTAGGTAGGATAGATTTACTTTGACAGATTCCCATTCAACTATTCCATTGATCATGTATTCAGATTGTCAACAAAACCATTGACGTTGATGGGGCTTCTTGATGGAACTTTGTTCCGAGCAATAGAAGATGGAGGAAAAAACTATGGCATTAAAGGCAACCCGTTGTACATACTATTAACGTTAAAGACAGTTTGTTTATTATTTTATAGGTTGTTTTCACAGGGATCCTACGCAATGATATGCAAATTACTACGACGTAGCAGTTCATTCATAAGTTTGTCGTTTGCTGCATTTTTTTTGTTGCAAATTGAGTAACTTGTCGTGATTTGATTGCATGCATTCAAAATTACAGCAGAAATTATGCAATTTCGGTATACTGATGGTTTTCTTGGAAGTAAAAATGAGTACAGGCAATTGACTTGAAGACGGAAAGTTTAAAACGAATTACCTACACAAGCCATCAATTTCTGAAGTCACTCGAAAGTGTTTTTATGGGAATTATTGATAATTGATTCACCTTCTTGTTAAATGGTCAAACAGGACGACGAATTTCATCTGGCAGTATTTAATAGACTGTCGAACTATAAAACACAACTGTCAGTGGAGGCAAAACAGCCTCGTCTTTGAAGTTTTCTTCGAAAACCTGCCATTTTTTTTTTAATGTTACAAAATTGATAAATGTATAACACGACGTAACATTAACAAATATAAAAATTCTTAAGCAAACAGCCGACATTTTCGCCACTTGTATGCAGAACCTCATTATCACAAGCCTACCTCCTCATTTAAGGCAAAACTTAACAATTAACAACCTTCGTACAACATTTCACACATATCAAAGCGTGCTAATAGACAAGAAAATTTATTTTAAAAATAGCGTACAGCTTCTGCCAATTAGCACATCATTTTTACAGTGCATACAAATCAACACAACTCACTAGTACTAAACATCAACAAACAAAACGCATCACCATCTGTCATTTTAACTTATTTCTAAATTTAAATAAATACAAGCATCTCCATACCCTGTCCCATTAGGGAGATCACTAATCAATCCATCAAACGTGTTGTTTTTTGTTTTTCTTCTTCAATCAAACAAACAAATAAAAATTCTTTTGACAGAACATTTTGTTATGTGACATAACTGAAAGAAATATGGTCTTTACCGGGAGAGTATTAAATTAAATTAAAGTATTCAAATTTAATTCAGTGCGCACATGCAGTCATTTTGTTAAACCAAAAAAAGAAAAATGCTTTCAAATTAGTTGCTAAAGTGATAATAAGCCAACGAAAAAATAAAATAAATTCATTGGTTAAATAATTAGAAATTCTTTGACAACCATCAGCAGTAGTGAAGAAAAAATCGTGTGAGCACGATAATGACATTTATTTATGGACTTTATTGAGTTTCGAGAAGCGCATGGGGTTTCTTTTTCGATCGATGAGCTCGAACTCTCTTTTTGTATACAACGAACTCCAAGTTCGAATTGAGAAAATGTAAACAAACAGACTGACTGTGTTTATTTTTGGGGCGGCTCAAGTATCCTTTTGCGGCAGAATATTGAATTCAGTAATCAATCAATTATATGGGTTTCACGTGCGGACTTTTTAAGTTGATTGCTGTGGCTAGCAGTTTGTTTTTTTAAAAGATTTATTAGAACTTTGACGTTATTTTGAGCTAAGAAAAGAAGTTGTTTTCGTTTTGAAATACCAATGTTATTTGGTACGTCAAACATGTTGTCATTTTCCGTTGTGAAGAAGTATGATTCAATTAAAAGATGCACGAAAAAAAAAATAGAGGTAGAAAGAATGGAACCCTGCGGTAAGCATATTTAATTTACAAGGGAATCAAAGGAATATTGGATTTTAAGGATAAGACAGTCAAATTTTAATTTTGATCTCTGGATTCAAGGCAAAAGACAACAGCTGACGTTGAGTTTACCTAAAATTTTATGAGAGTATCAAGAAAGAAGGAATTGTCTAAAAAATAGATTAAAAAAGTAACTGGAGAGCATTCCAGTCCAAGGGTTTTGCAATCGTAGCGCCATCTATGTTTGTAAGCAAGTGGAAAATTTCAAAAGCAAATTACTATCGTTATCTTTTTTAAAACAAAAACTGCTGTAGCATCATGATCACAATTGAATTTCAAAACGGCTTCTTTGATAATATTTAGTAAGGTTAAGACTAAGTGAATTTACATACAGGGTGAGTCTACACGTTGCTTTTATAAGGCCTGCCACTAGGCGTTAAGCCACTACTTAGTCTAACGACTGCCGACAATTTACTTAATCCGACCACCCATAAAGTCATGTACATACACCGGTTCAGCAAACTCCAAATCCTCCCACTATATTACCATAAGCATTTTCAAACATCGCAGCTACTAACTGAGTCTCAATAAAAATTACCTACACGCACACACAATTAATTCACAAACTAGTGAGCAAGCCACTTACTTCACTTAAACCTAATTACACACATTTGTGATCACAAAATAATTTTCTCATTATCACTGTTTTTGTAGAGCCCCCCGAGACACAGTCTAATCACTTGGGCACTCTCTCTCTGGCATGGGGAAGGAAACGATTAATTTTTTTTTCTTATTAATTGGCTCACGTTTCGCCTTCTTTCCATAGACTGTTCAATTCTATAAAAAAAAGAGCGATTCTCCGCCAGCGGCTATTTCGGGGGCTGAGTGTTTTGTTTGTCAAAATGAAAAACAACGCGGACCACCAGCGTTCACGCGACGTTCTGATACGCATATAAATCGGACGATTAAAAAAGAGCTTGGTTCCTCCGACAGGCATCTTGTATGTTAATTTGGTCCTCGTGTGGGTTTAAATTTTTCTTTTTTTGCACAAGATTTAAAGAGAAATGTCTCCGAGAGGGGACAATCAAAAAAAAAAAAAGGAACAACAAAATTCTGACGTGAAGGAATTTACGTGACAGTCCATGTAAGGATTGGTTTAAGATGTAAAAACGAGCAAGAAAAAAAAAAACTATTTGAGACGTCGCGTATGACTCATTTGGGTGATTCTAATTGAATTGGGGTGGTCTCTAGCGCGTACATAGTTGGGAGTAATTTTGCTGAACAATTGTCACATTATATGGAATTTCACGATCAGTAATTGGAATATACATACGTCGATGACTGAGTTTGATCTCTGTGGGGTCTTTAGTGGTTTTTTAATGACTCTATTAAAACTGGCAGGGAATCGTGTAATGATTGGGAATTAGTAGATAATAAATTATAAATAAATGAATTGATGCTTGACGTTTATAGTCTACATTAAAAGAGAGCAGTCCCTTGGAAAGTGGTGTTTTTATGTTCTTTCTCGTAGTAATGTGGATTTCAAAATAAGGCACAAAATACATCGTATATGCATTTCATTATATTCACAAAAAGACTGAGAAACTTCTCATTGAAAATTTAACAAAAATGTGTACATACATATCTGTCTATCAATCAAAAATGTGTACATTCTCTATCTGACAGCTGTCAAGATTACTTTCTTTTTTCGATTATCAGACACCTGTGTCAACATACGAAATAGTTCAAGAACAAATGCATGACAATGAAGGTTTAGGCTTCCATTTTGCCGAATTAAGCAATAGACTCATAAACAAATAGACGTGAGTAAGTATATGTAAGTCTTGAGTTCGATTGAAGGTAACATTTGACGTCACAAGGAATTTTTTATCGACTGCATTAAGAAAGAAAACGAAAAAAATAAATATATACTGCCACTCAGCAGTAAAATGTTTTATTTATTTTTTTTTTTTATTAATGCAGTAAATGTTCCAGTACTTAAGTAATTACTTTGTGTTCAAATCATGTTGTATGTTGACATAAATAAGAATTAAATACGTAAGATCTAGAAAGAGAGACAAACAATAATAAAAAAAAAAAAAACTTCGACAAAGTGCGTGGAAAGTTGAAACGCAATCGAAGAAGGAGGAGAAACATAATATTTTTTTGAGTGATTTATTGATTGCAATGCGAGAATATGTTCGCCATATTGTCTTAATGAACCCCCCTTTAGATACTACAGTCGAGTGTAGACTTTTATAGTTAAGTACAGTCAGTGTCAGTATGACAAACTGAGTTCCTTGACTTTTTAATTTTTTTTTTCCGTAAAAACTTGAATTGTCAGTGAGAGTAGTATTTTTTTTTTTATGTTTCATGTATCGTTTATTGCGGAAATTATTATTTTTATTATTTGTCTAATTAAACAATTTTGGAGGGAAGATGGCTACTTTTACTTGTTTTTGTTTTAATTTTCATCGCATTTTTTTTTTAAATTGAACGGCACGACGCGACGTTGGCAATACGATATCAAATAGATTTGAACAATTTTCTGTTTTGCGGAATGAAATTTGAAGCCGTCTGTCTATCTGTCTGCCTATTTTCACGAGTCAATATTCTAATATTCATAGGAACTGAATAAAGCTAAAATTCGAATTTGTATTGGAAATAGTAATGACAAGTTGTTAAAAAAAAAGTTCGGAGCACTACTTTCCTAAACTTCTTTCCCAAAGGATTTTCAACGAATATTAGGTAACTACACTAACAAAAATATATCGTTCAATGAAAAGAAGATAAAAAGGAGCAGAATGAAAGCAAATAGAATTCACTGATCAAAAGCCGAAAAATAATAAATATTTCTGATTGCAACGTTCAATTCATATAAGACATTTTTTTTTATTGCCTAGCAGTAGGCGTATCTTTTGTATTGTTTAGGGGACTCAAATGCCATGAAGATGCAATCAGTCGAATGGTTAGTGAAGATGCAGAGTACACTCAACATCAGATATAAACAATCGGATGAAAGTTATAATGTCACTAAGAGTGAGCAAAGCAACGAGTAGTTAGGGGGAAAGATTTGACCAAATTAGTGTTGTTTGTAATAAAAAAAAATTATGTTTCACAATACGTCAAAAGCCGGGGATTAAGAGCAAGAACTCGTGCTCCAACATTAACCGCAGACCGAAATTATGGAAAAAACAAGCTAAGCCACTTTCACGCTTCTTTATTAATTGCTTTTTTGAACGTCAGAAAGACATGGAGCTCCTCAAATACGTCTTTCAACAACTTTTTCTTTCAACCATTTGCACTCGAAATTCTACACCTCATCCATAAATGGTGAACGACCCTGAATTACGTTCACAAAAAAATGCTTAAATCAAAACAAATATTTAGACTTCAAGTACAACTCGAACGTAGGCTTGGAATTCATTTTTTTTTCTTAACCTACAAAAAGCTATTCAATTTTGTTGTTTTCATTTCAGTTTGTGTGTAACCTTTTTGATGTTCTTTGTCAAAGCATTGACGTCTGTTTATCGCCCCAAAAAACACAGAAATTTCGATCAACGTCAATCAGCAATTTGTTAACAGCACGCAGAAATTTTTTTGACTAATTTTTTCTAGTAATTTGTTTATGAATTGACTTTTCAAGTCAGGCTCTTGCACCTACATACCTTCATACCTCTCTGTCTTCCACATCCACATAGTAGTGGGTATGGATAGGTATCATCTTTTGCTGTTGTTACGGTTGTCTAATAACCCGTCAACCATTAAACGAATAAAGTAAACTAAACGAATAAAAACCTGACTAACTTATTAAGTTAGTAAATCAAAGCTTTGTCCATGACATTATAGCTCGCTAGCTATCTAGTGAATGGACAGCGCGGACGTTCTTCTCACCAAATAACTTGCGTACGTCAGAGTTTGTATTCAACTTGGTGTTTTATTTTCTGGTTTTGCATTGACGTCAGCCGCAACGAGTTAGTACGTGTGGTGAGAAAGGGTTATGCTAATGCGGAATTATTTATACGAGAGAAAAAATAAGCAGAAGCAAAATTAAGAAAGTTTTATTTGATGGTCTTTTTTATAAGGTTAGTTACCTCAAAATGCAATGTTAAATGTATTTTTAAAATACTTAATTGGCTCAGGTGCAGCGGTGGTGGAGGCAGCAATTAGGTGTGGTATTGTGCAAGGAAATGCCAAACAGATGCTACAAGTGGTCTTGCGTTTATAGGAAAGTAATAATTGGCTGTGACTCAGCCAGTGAAACCGCAGAAAGTAACCGTAATTTCAGTGAAGAGTAAGATATTCATCACGGTTCAAAGAAACCGTGTAAAGCAATAAAAAGGTAAGTGGGTGAGGAATGACGTCTTTCACAAACACTTGTTGGGTAAGGTGAGTAATAACGAAGCACTTTGTGCGGAAATAGTAAGTCATTTCAAGCAAAGAGAGAAAAGAGATTTTCCTAGAAAATATGGTGTGACTCTGTAAATTCACACAAAAAGGTGACTTTATAGACCGACTTTTATTAGTTTTGTGATACGTCAGCGGTCCGGTTGTATAACACATTCGATCAAAACCATTTAACCAAATCCATAGAAAACAAGAAACCAACAGTGGAGAGAGGGGTGTGTCTGATTGAAAAAAAAAGAACGAAAGAAACCTTAAAAACATCATAACGATAAACTTGCTGTCAATAAAGAAGAATTAATGAGCTTATAAATTACGAAGCATTTTGATACAAAGAAAATCTCTCCAACCTCATCGATATCCAGTTTCAGGTTTTGTCTCCTGTTGATGAACTGTGTTTGGTCCAAATGTAGATTGTAAATGTGGTTAAGGGAAAATATTTTACTGTAGTAAAACCACATTCAGATGGGGACCATCATGCATTCACTCAGGTACTCAAGTGAATTATAAATTAAAGCACTTTGTCAAACGTGTTACAGAGATTTACACTGAGAAGGGAGTATTTTCTTTCCGAAGAATTTTGACGAAAATTTGCAGATCAAGCCGAAAGATACCAGCGATAATTATTAAGATTTCAGTTGAAATATATGCACACTTTTGTCGTATAGTTTAGGAGTTTCTTTGACCCCAAAAGTATGCTACTCCACTGCATAAAAGCACTGGGCCAAGCTCACAACCTATTGGTACTCCATCTTAACAAATTCATGTAACAATTTATTTAAAATCACCCGATTTAACTTTCACTTATTTAAGTGTCTTTCGATACCCAGAAAATTTTATATTCCTGTCACAAGTTCCGCTGTCCACTATTTCCCTTAATATAGGTACACTCAACGGTCTCAACAGATACATCAGCAATTGCATAATTAATCAGCGGATATGCAAATACAACATTCTTTGTGCACATTTTTTCCCACACAAGAATTGGAGGCTTAATGAAGCAAATTTCCATGACTGAGTGATCGCTAACACCTGCTACTGCCGTGCTGAGCGGATGTTTACTCTATTAACAGGCGGGTAAAACAATCATGTTTCTTATAAATTTCTATAAATAAAAATCATAAATTCCTCGTTTCTAATCAAGGGGGGAGAACAAACAAAAACCTTTTTCATTCCATTTCGATCAATTGACACTTCTATTTAAGAATTGTCAAACAATTTGTTTGCATCACTTTACAACGGCCAAGTGATTTGCCTGCAATAATAATCAATTGAGGTCAAATATGAAGAAGTGTCTGCCTTATAAAGAAATAAAGAAAAAGAAAAAAAGGAAAAACGAAAAAAAATGTAAAGAGGACTAATTGTCATTTACATAAGAGAAATAAGTGACGATGACAACGTTGATCATGAACGAAAGTAATGGACAGACATGTGAACCGGTGGTGTTCGGCAGCATGTTCAGCATGGATGAATGAAATTTCTTGGGGGTCTTGACTCTTTCATCTAGCTTATCGATAAATAAATTTTTTTTCCTAGGTAAGGTTTTTACAGTCGGCTGGGACGATAAGCTTTATGACCGCGAATTATGGTGGATGCGCTTGTCTTATCGTTGTTGTCAATTGGTCGTTTAAATATTTGCCAGAATCGAAGAAAACATTTTTGTGTGGTTGTTTCGGGGCTTGAATGTGGATAGCACAACGGGGTGAGATAAGATAAACGGGTAAATATTTTTCACTTATTAGGGGGCTGACACACGTGTTTGCTTTGAGGCGCGGGGCTAAGATTATAGGTCTACCGAGAGGGTAGGATTAAAGCGCTGTGCAGGGGTTGGAGGTAAGTGTCTGGTTTAGACTTTGCTCCAAATTCGCGGTAAGCCAAGGTTTTTCTGGGCAGTGTGGTGACGGTATACACGTGAATTTTCAATGATATTAGGTAGGAAATTTCCTAAGAAATTTAGGTGATTGTGATTGTAAATTTATGTACCTAACCTTGTGGGGGTTTCCTTTACGTGACGTTCTTTTAGACGTAGCTCTTCAGCGGTTTCGTGGAATGTGATATCTTCGTTAGAAACCATTAAATAATTTTTGTTTTTGAACGCATTCGCTTAGTACGATGGACGCTACCCAATAGGGGGGGAGTTACTTAAATATTTAATATATGAGATCAGAGACATAAATATGAATTGAAGTAATTTCTGGATCACTAGAGTGGCTTTTAGTGCCAATAGTTTGTCAAAGTTAGCCTTGGAAAATAAATGCTGGAGATGGTTTCCTCAAATCTTTGGTTGCAAGGTTCTACTTCCATAAAATAAGCAAATAAGTTTCTGATTTACAAAACAGGGCCTTGTTATACGGAAGACTCGGTTAAGTTTTTACTACAAAGTCGATGGAATGCTATGCGATTTGAAGTCATACATCATACATTGAAGTCATACAATCTTGAAA
Source organism: Blera fallax (assembly GCA_946965025.1). Lineage (NCBI taxonomy): Eukaryota > Metazoa > Arthropoda > Insecta > Diptera > Syrphidae > Blera > Blera fallax. Next base: position 3,931,343 of record OX337247.1, on the reverse strand, counting down.
GCACGCAAGTGATACCATTTTTTTTATGCTTGTAATTAGGGGTAATCTATGCTCCGGTTTCGTGTGATTCACGTCAAATCGAACTCTGTGTAAACACGACCCTCATCTCACACCGAAAAATTTCTTTTTATTCGAAAGTTGACACTTTTTTTGTTGTTGAGAATAAATTAAATTTTACAATGAGCACACGCACCTAATCTTGATCAGTAAACTTGACCATTGCCTGACTGGTTCATCGACATTTGTGTTTGGCTAGATGTTTACCGATCACACGACGTAGACTATTATATAGTTCAATAGATTTAATGTGACAACAGACCTGATTGTAAGAAAGACGGAGGTTAATAGTTCAGTTTTTTTCGCTGGCAGACTAATCTTTTCAGAGCAAGTCAGATGTTGACTGAAAGTCAAAATGATTTAAAGAATAAACACTTTCCCAGAAAGAACCATAACATGTCTCACATTAAAATTCAACCTACTTGTCTAGGACAACAAGGGCACCACAGGAACATTCTATGAATACGGATTCTAAGGCCTCAATCAATAATTTACTACAATTTCGCTTAATCCGAATTGTATATCTCATTTTCTAATTGATGAATGTCTGTCACTTAATGTTAGAAATCTGAATTAAAAATATTACAATGCCACGGGGCCAGAAGGTTAACTGCGCGTATCGTTAAAAAATTCCTATCTAGGGAAAATCCAGACTTGGTGATGATTTTTAATCTCTTAATCATCCACCGCGTCAGAGATACTCTCATTCATTATCACTGTAGTCTGTAGACCCATTTAAATGATCCGAGAGTCCAAATTTCATAAAAACCTCACCACCATTCACCTTTCGCGAACTTTTCATGAACTCAGAAACCCATCGGACATTTCACCTCGAGTCAATAATCTTTTGAACCTGATGTGACGGCTACTACAGCAAAAAAAAAAAATTAAATAAGTACTCGTAGATAGCTCTGCTGAATGACACAAGTACAGAAGAAATGTGTCAGCTCCATTACTTTCTTTTCCCGGATATCCGTTCGAAGCTTAATTGAGTTATCTGTCATTATTTCCTTTTCACTCTCTCTCGGTTTTATGTATCGAATTGAATTTCCCCCGTTTCAAATTACAGAGATATGCAGTAACAATCTGCGTCTATCGCACGACCTAAAACTAGCCATACTCATACAAAATTAATTATGGGAGTATTTATTGATAAATTAGTTCTAATTAATTGATTAGAGTGTGGGGCACATCGGTGTAGCATTACTTACATTTTTACTATTGTTGTTGTTATTGTTGCTGCTACTATCCAATACTATTAACTTCCACAGCTGTCGTAATCCAATATTATCAACACACGATAAACGAAGTTTTTCATTGGACCATGCCATTGTTGTTGCTGCTTGTGCTTGTACTGATGGTTGGAGAATTGTTGAAGTCATAATTTTCTGTCAAAACACTGTCAGCAATTATGTACTTTGTTTTGTTTTTCTTTCGAGATTCTTTTGGATTCAAGGTATCCTTTTTGTTTGTATTGTGTATCCTTTTGTAAAATCACGTTATTCTTATTCTTGGTTCAGGATACATCACACGCACTGTTAAACTCTCCAAAAATGCAATTTTTTTTTTGTCTTAAACTTCACTTTTTACGTTTGAAAATAATTTTTTTTTTAATTTTATTTTTTTCGTGTACTGTTATAGTTTTTTTTTTGTTTAAAATTTTTCTTATTCCGAGAGAGAAAAATGTCCGGAAATTAACTTAGGTAAACGAAGGCGCTTGCTACTTGAATGAATGGCGGCAAAAGACTGACTCAAATCAAGTTATTGCAGCAAGTTTTCATTTCGGTTTGTTTCGGATTCAGAGTATCTGTGTTGGTGGATGGGAGTGTGTGTGTGGATCTGTATGGTATGGACGGACACATACACTTACACTTGCTTGGTGGAGTTGCTGTGCATGATTTACAACCGAATTAATTTATTTTTCCCTCCACTTTAAAGCGATGAGTGTGAGTTTTTATGGGAACTTTATGGCAAAGATAAGTTGGGTGATTCGAAAATGTACTGAAATTTACTGGTCAGATGATGATTGCAGATTGTGAATTTGATAAAATTTGTTCGAGTATCAGTTTAGTTTTATTTACATACTGAGCTGTTTAAGTTGGTGACATGACATTTTGTTTTGCAAATGGATTTGGGCATCATGCTAAGTCTAATTATGGGTACAATTCTAAGGAGATAAGACGAGGAATTATTAGCATTATTTTGGATTTTCTAAACGGTTTGTGGCAGATTATTTACGTCAAATGGAGGTATTGGAGTAGTTTATAAAACAAAAGATTAGAGGGTACTAGTTGAAGAGGAAATGATTGCTTTTAACTTGGAGGCGTATGAGTATTATTACGCATATGTACATGTATTCTTTAAGTTAAATTCTATACGTTATCTTATAGGGCTTCCTGGTATTATTTTCTATCATCTATCAGGCGTTAGCACGTGCATTGTTGAATATTGAGCAATCTGCTTGTCTGTAAACGGACAAGTTGCGGCAATCTGTATGAAGGCCAAATTCCCTTATATCAGTTACTTTTAGAACAGAAATACGATGACATCAAGGAATGTACAACAAGATCTACGGTCAATGTCCGACGTTCGACTTTGAAATTGCTCTTGGAAATAGTCTACTCAAACGAACACGGATTGAGTTTGCTGCAGGACGATACATAGTACTGCGCAGCACAATAGTCTACAACAAAAGAAAGCAATCAATTGATCAGAAAAAAGTCAACCTACTTGAACGCTGAGATCGGAGGAAGTACGCACTCGTAATTGGGTGCCAACATAGCAACGGCGCGAGTAGGAATAAATGTCGGCCTGCAGGACTATATCCTATCTAGAGTTCAAAAAGCTAAGTTGCGGCTTCAATATGCCTAGAAAATTATATATTGGCTTGACTATCAGCTGAAGACACGTAGAGAATGATCGACAAAAATTAAGGATTAGAGTTGTCTATCTACACAGCGAACAGCTGAGAAGAAAAACAAACATGAAGGAGGAACGTGATATTCTCATTTTCGGAGTTTATTATTATTTTTCGGAAATAGTATTCCGTAGCTCAACCCACTAACCACTGAGCCACGGCGCACGCTGATAGTGCACCAGCCTTCCCTATGCTTGTGGCATACGACCCAGTAGATAGACAACTAAACTTTCATACACACCAATAAATAGATTCTGGAAAAGACCACGAAGTGGCGCTGCATTCGCTATACTGAGAAAATGAATTGATTTGCGCCAATCCTAAAAAAAATACCATGGACTACATGAAGTGTATACATTTGGTGCTTAGTTTCAGAGGAGAGTTTAGCTCGTTCCATGAATATACGTAGTGTCATCCGTCAAATCCGATGCGAAGAGTTTGTGTACATTTTTTTCTGTGATTTACGGTCCTGAAGATACGGTCTTCTTCAGTCAAACGTACGCTACAAGTTTAAAGAAATCTCAAGAGGCATAGGCATAGGAATTAATTTCCAGAGCGCCTTTGTGGTCACCATTACTCTAGTCAAGCCAAGAGGATTTCTCATCGCACCCGTAAGATTCAAGACCAGAATTCATTCACATAAGTCCGAAGTATTTGCACAGCTATGTTGCTCAAGACGTCTTGTTAAGTTAGGAGTGTGACATTGACTGTCAAAGACAGTGCGTCAAGTCATGATCATTTGGGTCTTCACATCAGCTGTGCAGGCTAAACAACGTCGTGAAAGTTATTGCCTGTAGGGACAATCCTATTCAAAATTGGAACACAAATCCAGGGTTAATCAACTACTCTATGATCGGTAGTCTTATGATTTATGCATGAACTCCTTTATTTATTAACAGTTTGAGGCCATAAGGTGAAATCCTATTGGATTTCAATTCTTTTTTTTACAAATTGTCTGGCAAGACAGCGGGCTTAATATGGACTAATTACGCCTCTGACTATTACCATCAGCCCATGACTGTACAAGTAAAGCAGACATATGTATGACGAATCAATCAAAAACGCAATGGCACTCAGAGGTCTAATTTCCGTATTCAACGATTTGACATTCCATTACTAGTCAGCCATCTGACCGACAAACGCTGAAGCCAAGTCGATTTTACCATAATTAGCATATGCGGACAAACAGATAAGTAAATTTCACATGTGTCATGAAAAAAGGGGTGCAATGGAATCACCCCTTGATAGCAGGGGAAATTATAACCACAAATGAATGAATGTGTTTAGGTGTAAACGTAACTTAAGATTTAGTTGCTGCGTTCTAGCAGTTATTTTAATCGTCACTAGCTAGAGGTCTCTTGCGTAGCTATTTTCTTTAAGGCGGAACCCACTCAGCCATTTTTTGTTGGACTCTAACAAATTGTATCCTTCTTCTTTGACCAACCTCCATCGAGGAATAATCCGCTACTATCAGGGGTAATTTCTTGCCCCCCACATTTGGTCCAGTCGAGCCGGATAATATCAACCAAAAAAAAAAAAAAAGAAAAGAGAAGCATTTTTTCTAATCTGCCATCCTATTCATACGGCCATCCTATCGCTCACCAAAATCATCCACGATCACTGTTCAGATCGCATCACTCAAGATCCCCAAATTTTTCCCCACCGATCGCCGAAGAACATCCAGAAGTTCCTGCGCGCGCCAAAATCATCCACGATCACTGTTCAGATCGCATCACACAAGATCCCAAGTCTTGCCCCACCGATCGCCGAAGATCATCTCGAAGCGAAGGTCGCATAGACCTACACATGAGGCACATTTACTTACTTACATATATGTATATGTAGATCTGGCCCCCGCCATTCATCGATCAACTATACGCTCGCATTCATTTGTGCCTCTCTCAAAGAACAAAAATTATTTACGTCTTTCTCCTTGTTCCGGATCCACGATCATCGATCTCATCATAACAAACTGGACATTTCGCTGGACTCGCCAGTTTGCCACCGATCACGTGCAAGTGAACAGCACATAATCTGGCCTTACAAGCATTCGTCTTTAAAAAAAAAAAAAAAAACAAAACCAAATTCAGAAGATCATCAAGCCGCAACATCATCATCATCATCATTATCGTAATAATCATCATTATCATAATCATCATCATCACAGTCCGCATCATCAGAGCACGAAGAACATACCTCACACTCATCAAATCAAACTCATCAAAAGCATAGATCCTGTACCTCACGAAGATCACAACAGAAGCATTGCAATTCGGTCTGATTTGCTTAACAGGTGCGTACATAACTTTAAGATCAGTGCATTAGTTTTTCAAAAAAAAAGGGTCTTATTATTAGGTGATTAAATATTGTAAAGTTTATTGAATTGGTCGATAATTATACGGTTTATCGTGCAAGTGCCTAAGCAATTTCATTTGGGGCGAGTCTTCACGTTACCTATTGATTTTTTATATCGATATGAGTGCGTTAGATGATTTCATTATCGCTGCCGATCAGCTGATTGATTTTTACACAAACTTCCAAGAAATTCCTTTAGTTGACCAAACTTCAGGTTCATTGGAAGCATTTAAAATCGAAGTAAAGGATCTGTGGTGTAACATCAAACGGTGTTATTCTCTTTGCTTACGTGCAGATGATACCTCAGTTCAAGACGATTTAGATGCAATAAAATCAAAATATCGGTTATCTTCCAACACCTATATTAATTGTTTGAGTGAAATTATAGAAAGTGCTAAGAAGTTAAGTGCTATTGAATGTGATACGGCTCACAATATTTCACGCGGTGTTTCTCACCATTCTCTACCACAATCCGTCAACGACCAAAAGTCAGACAATAATCAAAATAGTTCAGCTGAAGCTTCTAGCTCTCTGGTACCGCCAAAGGGTTCGAGGCATACATCAAGTATCGGTCAAACCATTCTGGCTGATAGTGCTAGTCCTGTTCCATACATAAAGGTTCCCCCATGTGACACAGAAACCTTTTATGGCGACTATTTAACATGGCCGTCATTTCGTGACATGTTCACAGCAGTGTATATAAATCATCCAAAATTGTGTTCCGTGCAAAAGTTGTTTCACCTACGTGCAAAAACGAAGGAAGAAGCTAACAACATAGTTTCCAAGTTCCCTCTCACTGCTGAGAATTTCGATCTGGCATGGAAAGCATTGTCAGATCAATATGAGAACAGGAGAATTTTAGTAAATAACCAATTAAAGAATCTTTTCAACCTACCGACTATTACACTTGAGTCCGGAAAAAATATTAAAGAACTCCAAAGGGAGGTCAATGACTGTTTATCAATTCTACAGGCCCATAACGTGGATATAAGTACTTGGGATCCCATCCTTATTTACTTATGTTCAAACCGACTACCTGAAAGAACTCTATCTTTATGGGAACAATCAATTAAAAGCCCTCGCGATATTCCATCTTGGGCAGAAATGGATTCGTTCTTAACTAACAGATACCGAGTGCTAGAAACCGTGTCTGATATAAAATGCTCTCCCGGACAAAAGCGTCAATCATTTAAAAATCCGATTCACAGCTCTAAGCGAGAAAACCAACATAAAGCTTTCCACACAAAAAGCAGTAACTTCAACTGCAAACTTTGCAAAAGCCTTCACCCTCTCCGACTTTGTCCAAAATTTGCCCAAATGTCTGTCCGTGATAGAATTTCAAAAGTAAATTCTTTAAAATATTGTACGAACTGCCTATCTTCTACTCATTTATTGTCAGAATGCCAAAGTGTTCACACTTGTATGCAATGTAAACAGAGACATCATACGCTGTTGCATACGTCTGATAGTTCTGAAACTCATAACACTCCTTATAGTCCGAGGCAACGGGTGTCTCAATTCACTACGAATTCACATACTCACAACGATCAAGACATACAGTCCACTCAGAATCAAAATCCTCTTCACGTTCAATCATATTTTGCTCGAAACAACAAGCGAGTCCTTTTAGCAACGGCTTTGATAGATATCCATCATCAAGGAAGTAGTTTTACATTGCGAGCATTATTAGACCCTGGCTCAGAAGTTACCTTCATTTCAGAAGTTTTGCAGAGAAAGTTGGACCTTCCTGTAAAACCAATTCATGCTCAGATATCTGGTATGAGTTCAGTAGTAACAGCAACCGCTTCAAAGCTATGTACTTTACGGCTGGGCTCTAAATACATTTCAACCTTCTCCATTTTAGCTAACGCAATTGTGTTAAAACGCCTTACTAGTGATTTGCCAACATGCACTATACGTCAGGATGAAATTTCACAACCGATAGATTTAGAGCTAGCCGATCCCTATTTTTATGAGAGTTCAAAAATTGATCTTGTTATTGGTGCCGATTTATACCCTTCAATTATTAAGGAAGGAGTCAAACCTTATATTTTTGGTTCACTAGTGGCTCAGAACACAGTGTTTGGCTGGGTATTATCCGGTCCCCTGCCACAAGAAAGTTGTAACTCCTTTTCAACAGTCTTGTCATTCTTTAGTGAGATCTCACTGGATCAACAAATTGCTAAATTTTGGGAAATCGAGGAGATCCTAGAACCCAAGCCGCTTTCGGATGAAGATAGAATATGTGAAGAGGCTTACCAGAAAACAACGTCGCGAGACTCTAATGGTCGCTATGTTGTATGTCTTCCTTTTAAGAACCCTATGCCCACACTGGGATATTCCAGGGATATAGCTCTCAAACAACTCAATCGTTTAGAAAAATCATTGCAAAGGGATCCTGATTTACATTCAAAGTACAATCAAGTACTTGAGGAGTATTCTGTCCTTGGCCACATGGAGATAGTCTCACCTAAGGAGTTAATTCGAAATGAGAAAATATGTTCTTACTATTTACCTCACCATGCGGTCACAAAGCCTGACAGTATCACAACCAAAACTCGAGTGGTTTTTAATGCGTCTAATCCATCAAGCAATGGAGTCAGTCTAAATGATGTATTATACACCGGTCCTGTTTTACAAACCGACTTAACTACTTTGATTTTAAAATGGCGTTTTTATCGATTCGTGTTTAACGCTGATATCGAGAAAATGTATCGTCAAATCTTGGTTCATCCCGATCATGTACCCTATCAGAGAATACTGTTTCGCAAGCTCGCAAACAGTGATGTTCAAGACTATGAACTAAAGACGGTTACGTTTTGTGTTAATTGTGCACCATATCTGGCTATACGTACCCTCTTGCAATTAGCCGATGATGTGCAATATACCTTTCCATTTGCAGCTGCTATACTAAGAAATGATTTCTACGTCGATGATGTCCTTTCAGGAGCCCATGATCTTAACACAGCATTAAAGGCTCAAAAAGAATTGAATGAAGCCTTAAGTTCAGCAGGGTTTTCTTTGCGAAAGTGGACGTCCAATTGCTTCGATCTAATTAAGGGATTCCCCTCCACGCAGCTCTATGATCAAGAGTTTTTAAAATTGGAAGATAGAAGTATCTCAAAAACACTTGGCATTCAGTGGAACGCAAAGCAAGATTCTTTTCATTTTTTCTTTAAAATCTCAGAAAGAGATGCTGTTGTTACAAAGAGAACGGTCTTATCGATCATCTCGCAATTGTTCGATCCTGCAGGTTGGTTGGCACCGGTGCTTATTACAGCAAAAATCATAATGCAGCAAATCTGGCGTGATGGGACGTCCTGGGACAGCCCAATTAAGCCCCTAACGTGTCACCGCTGGAAATCCTTTTTTGCTACCCTTCCAGATATCCACAAAATTAAAGTACAGCGATGGGTTCGCTATGACCCGCGTCACTCCATACAAATTCATGGGTTTTGCGACGCATCTGAAAAAGCCCACGCGGCTACTTTTTACTTGCGTGTTCAGCACAATGAAAATACTTGGTCATCTCATCTTTTATGTGCCAAAAGCAAGGTTGCTCCTGTTAAAGTACTCCCTTTACCGAGGCTTGAACTTTGTGGTGCGTTATTGTTGTCAAAGCTCTTCAATAAAGTCATCGCACAACTCCCGTGCTCGAATCATGAACTCTTTCTTTGGACCGATAGTTCCATAGTTTTGGCTTGGTTAGACAAACCACCATGCACATGGAAAACCTTCGTAGGAAATCGGATCTCGAAGATTCAAACTTATGTGCCCAATACGAAATGGAGACATGTTCGATCCCCAGACAATCCAGCCGATTTAGCCACAAGAGGTCTGTCACCAACAGATCTTGAATCAAACCGTTTGTGGTGGAATGGCCCGTCCTGGCTTTGTCAAGCCGACTCAGCATGGCCTCAATTATTCTTACAACCATATGATGAGACTGATATAGAACGGAGACCTCTTAAAGCTAATCATACCGCCGGGACTCCCAATATTGAAACAGTCATAGTAAGATTTTCGTCATGGTCGAAAGCGTTACATGTAATTTCCTATGTAAATCGTTTTTTCCACAGAACACATCCACGTTTTAAAAATCAGTTTTCTTATTCATCTCATCTTTTAACTCACAAAGAAGTATCTAACACGAAACTGTTACTTATTCGTATGACACAATCTCTGCATTTCGCCAAGGAATATCTACTCCTTTCCAAAAAGGAAAATCTCCCAACAAAAAACTCTTTGATACATTTAAATCCAATGATGGATTGCAATCAAATCATTCGTTCCAATGGAAGACTTACATCTTCTACTCTTTCATTTAACGAAAGGTACCCAATAATATTACCCTATCGGGCTTATATATCTACCCTTTTTGTCAAGTTCGCACACGAGGTTACACTTCATGGTGGAAACCAGTTGGTAATCCGGTGGATTCGATGCGAATTCTGGATACCTAAAGTGAAGACTTTAGTGAAGAAATGTATTCGCTTGTGTAAGATATGTGTAATACACAAAAAGAAAGTAAGAACTCAACTTATGGCAGCCTTGCCCTTAGAACGAACATTTATATCTTCACCATTCACTAATACCGGTCTAGATTTTGCTGGTCCATTTTCCTTAAAAAGCTTTTCGGGGCGAAATTGTCGAATCTCAAAGGGGTACGTATGTCTCTTTGTATGTTTTGCCACACGGGCAATTCACTTAGAGGCTACCAGCGACTTGACAACCGAATCTTTTTTAGCTGCCTTAAGCAGATTTATCGCACGAAGAGGCATGCCTAAAAAACTATTTTCTGATAATGGTACTAATTTGGTAGGCGCTAGTAGAGCAATTTCAAAAAATTTCCAGCAATTTTTGAAAGGTTTATCTATAGATGTATCTGAGAGATACAAAGACCAGAACCTTGAGTGGAAGTTCATTCCACCGGGCGCACCCCATATGGGTGGATTATGGGAAGCGGGGGTGAAGAGTTTTAAACAACATTTCCGAAAGGTAGCCGGTTCAAACAAGTTTACTTTCGAAGAATTTTCTACACTTCTATCCAAAATAGAAGCGTGCCTTAATTCTCGGCCGATTTCTCCCATATCTGAAAATTCTACAGATATTCCTCCATTGACTCCAGGTCACTTTCTCCGAGGTGGACCTTTACTTGCACCACCAGAACCCGCCGTTGATGAGAAATCTTTAACTTGCGTTAAAAGATGGGAAAGGGTCAAGATTTTACATCATCACTTTTGTCGCCGATGGAAAGAAGAGTATCTGAAAGAACTAAATAAACGCTACAAATGGAAACATCCCCAGAGAGATATCGCTCTTAACGATCTAGTGATCATAAAGGACGAGAGCCTCCCCCCAAATGAATGGCGCTTAGGCCGTGTCGTCAGAGTCTATCCTGGCACTGATAACAAAGTTCGCGTCGTAGATATAAGAACACAAAATGGTGTCATAACGCGACCAATAGTTAAACTTTGTGTTTTAAATCACAATTAAATCTACATATATTCTTCATTCTAGATACCATATTTTTACCTTACCCTAAGTTCTAGATCGATAAATCTAAATAAGATATATTTATTGCACTGCTCTTTAAGTAATGTTCGCTCATTATTTAAGTATCTATTGTATGACATTTATTGTAAACAAATTATCTTGGATTGTTAAAATATTTTGGGAGCTGAAGTGGTGTTTCCGGAGTTAAATTGCTTAGTTTGAATTTGTATTTAAAGTATCTAAATATAAGAATTGTAACTTTTTACAGCCAACGCTGCAAGGCGGCCGGCAATGTTTAGGTGTAAACGTAACTTAAGATTTAGTTGCTGCGTTCTAGCAGTTATTTTAATCGTCACTAGCTAGAGGTCTCTTGCGTAGCTATTTTCTTTAAGGCGGAACCCACTCAGCCATTTTTTGTTGGACTCTAACAAATTGTATCCTTCTTCTTTGACCAACCTCCATCGAGGAATAATCCGCTACTATCAGGGGTAATTTCTTGCCCCCCACAGAATGAAAAAAAAAACGAAGACAAACGAGGTTCGTTGAACGAATTATCGCGCGTCGTCGGAATGACGCAACCACAATGACGTTCCAGAGCAAGTGCGCGAAAATCATTCGATTTCGTAATCGTTTTTCAGATGAGATAGCAGCCACGATGAGGAAGGTAATTAAAAAGTAATCATCTTTCGAAATCACATCCGGCTTTTTTTAGATTACTCTGCGGTTTATGAACACTAATCGGAGTGAAATAGAGCTTAGGAGCGAAAGCAGCAATTTTATTTGAATTTTGATGCGATTTCGACCAAATTTCTTGACTGTGAAGTTCGTATTGATATTCTGTGCAGCTGTAGTTTGGAGAGTTTGGTTTTACACGGGTAGGTAAGCGTTTAAGCAGGCAACTTTCCAAAACAAGCAGACGTGTAATCCTTGCTACAAGAAAAACTCTAGATACGTATGTCTGAAAAGAGAAACGTACGCATATATTCATTGGATAGCCTTAGAAAAAAAGACAGTCTGCGGAATATAAAAAATTACCACAAATACCGGATCCTTAAAAAGCGTGTTCCCATGTATAATTCGATGTTTTTAAAGATTAATTGCAGTCAATATGGAAAGAACCCTAAAATTCTAAAAATAGGGACTGACACCAAACGCTAATTAAACATTCAATTGAAATTCACAAGGCGCCTTGAGTTGAAAGATTCACACTGACGTCAACATATTGCCATTTGCCAACGAGTCTGCAGTGTCGTGAAGGACGTGATTTAATGTCAGGCGCCAACTCATAGCTTTCATTTTGCCTCCATATCCATACCATCATCACAATAACAAAGGAGATGACTTAATATTTATTGAAATTCGATTTTAATTTGACATTATGAAAGTTTATTGTTTTTTTCCTCAAACTCTACATAAAAAAAACCCCCTGATTCATAGATCCACTGGCACTGGCATACCTAAGTTAACAGAACTAGTTTAATATTCTAAATATATCACCCAATTTCTAAATTTATTATTTCACCGAAATAACATCAATTAATTTGGACAAAACGTTCCGTTCCACTTTTTAACGAGCCACATTGAATGGACCCCGTTTATTTGACGTATTCACATGTTTTGACATTTTCAGCCAACACAACCTGCTTCAATAACAAGCGAAATGTTATTCACACACGAGTTCTGGTTCACCCCCCAGAATGAGAAGATCCTTAACTTAATCAATTCAGTCTTTTAGCAGAACAAAAGCCCGTGGAACTGAACTGAAAACCGGTTCAAGTCGATGATGCCAGTGTTTGATTAAACTCCACTTAGGCCATGGCTTACAGGTTGTACTCTGGACTTTTTCGGAGACATTTTGGCGTCTAACTTTAGAAATTATGCAAGGCATTAATTTTAATGTGAAATTCAAATTCAAGGAAAGATAAATCGCCATAAGAAGTGCGCAGCTAAACACGAAAAAAAAAAAAAAATCAGCATACCACTGACCCAGTCTAAGGACGCTGCTGAAATAGATTAGCAACTGCCATCATTCTACCACGCGACTGTCATCAATTGTATTCATTACTTTGCTGGCACATTCCAAATGTTTTTCTTTATTTTTTGAGGTCAACTGCCTGCCAATAAATTTGAATTTTATTTTACGTTCAACGAGTACGTTATCTGTCAGACAGACGGACACTCCCCCACAATGAACAGTATTACTCATGTGGGTCTAGTTGTTGATAAACCGTTTTTTTTTTGCTTGCCTCTGCCGAGCGAAATAATGAATACTTCTCAAGTTCAAGCGTACTGTAAGCCTAGTCATTGTTGAGATAGTTTTTTTTTTGTTTGTGCTGGAAACCATAGCTCACGTGACTTTATAAAATGAAAGGGTGGTGTCGTTGTCGCGAAGTGTACGTGCTTTGTCAAAATGTCAAGGGTGTTAAATTTTTAATGGATGGTTAGCGTTACACAAAGGTTTCAAAACAGTGTTCTGCTCCCGCTCTTGTCTGTGGACATGTTTCTATTCGATGAATGAAAGAACGAGTTGAGAACTTTTTCTGCTTAAAGTAGCAGTTGCTAGGGCGAGAAAACTGATAGAAAATACATCCGATGTCAAATGTTTGCGCAAAGGTTTTAGGTAATATGACAAACTTACAATGCATGTAAGCCAATTTCATACAGTTTCCCAATGCTTTGCTTTATTGTGCTTAGAGCTCTTAGCCAAACTAGGTACGTTCATCCATATCTATGCCAAGTAAATAGTAATTCCCTTCAAGAGATCAAAGAAAAAGAAGAACTGGAAGAAAAGGCCTTCTGCCTTTTTCTTGGCTCTTTCATTTAACGCTTTTGACTGGCGTGCTTCCAAACAGGTTTTATAGAGGAAATAATGGCCTACCAGCTTAGAAGATGCAACAAATGTATTCATCACTATGTGCCATAGCAGAAGACTGACATGCCAACACTAGACAATCATAAAAATCGTGAAACATGTCAGCGAAAACCCCATCTTTGATGAGCGAAAGTTGTTTGGAGGACCACGACTATAGACTGTGCGAAAGAGGGTAGTGGGTTCCTAATTGCTGTTTTTAAATAATTTGTCTAGATGGACCTTTAAAAATTCCTGTCCAAGACAAGCCTGCCACGGGTGGGATATTAAGAGCATCGAATAAGATCACAGAAGTGGAAAGGTACCGAATGCAACTCAACCACAGGGTTTCTGGTTCTCTTAAAAATAAAAAATGAAATGAAATGCCAGAGTGAACTAGCAGCTAAAAGACTACGCGTTAAAAATCTAAACTGAAATAGCAAAGAGGCCCTATCTCCAGAAAATAACTAAAAGGAGCTGAGCTTAAGTTGTTATAACATGCTATGAGGTAAAAAGTGCATCCCAAGGCATAAAAAAATTGAACTCCCTAACCGATCAATGCAAAAAACATGGAGTCTGTAAAGAGCTGTTACTTAGGTACTTACTTACTTAGTAAATTCGGGGTGAACTTGTGCTTCAACCAAGAAGCTTCTCCAGCTAGCCCGGTTCAAATGCTTTCGTAAATATCTGGTAAAAAATTCCCACAAGTCAGAATGCTTAGGAGTCTTGAATTCGCATTGCACCCCCTTTAAGGAAGACATGTAGGTACATAAAATGACTGTAATCGAATCAATAAAAGCAAGTAAAAGGGAAGGGCTTGGTGCTCCTTACAAAGATTGAGTAATCGGTATCCAATTGAAAATTTGGAAGAAATGAATGTTTGTCAAACTTCCAATTAAATTCTGAATTTCTTTCCGAAATATTACGGAAAAGTACGGTGCTCAACGTTACTTCATCACTACCAAAGCTTGTAGTTGTTTCCTCGAAATATTTCGTCGCTTCACTGACAGAAATGTGATAACGCCCTAGGATTGAAATCATAGGGAAACTCTAGTATTGAACCTGGTTAAGTACTAGCTCTTTTTATGCTGCGTTCCATAAAATAGCTTCCCATCAGAACACACAGAGAAGACTAAGAACACATCGTCGCTATCACGTTGTGTTTTTAGGGCAAACTTTTGCACCACATCTGAGATAACAATCACCTCCGTCCACAATGAGGTACGAGTATGGTCATGGTATTCGTTTGCTTACTCTAGAGTGCTATCGAAGGGACCATGACATCCAAAGAAGATCATCCCTTCATGCGTTAATTCACGCCGTGGTTCTGCGATTAGTGCGTTGGACTTCTGAACGGGAGGTTTGAAGTTCGAATCTCAGAAAACACCCAAAAACTGTTTGCATAGCCCCATGTCTAGCGAACGAACAAACATAGGAGAGTAATAAATGACAGGGAAAGCTTCTCAATTCACATTCGGATATGGCTTTAAATTGTAGGTTCTTCCTATTTATGGGAAAGAATGTAACGCGCACAACTCAAATAGTCACAAAAAGCTTAGCTCTGGACCACATACTGTCCGTTGCGCTAAATATCTGTATCCTTTGGCTCAAAAATTTGGCTAAATTCCAACATTTTCGAAGAATGTACCAATTCAAGCCGTGCGAGCCTTTCAATTCCCATTCGCTCTGAACTCAAATGTGAAATGTGACTCACAAGGTTCCACTTTACAAGTCGCTGTTGTAACAGCAAGTCGTTCGCCCCGAACACTGACTGTAAGTGTGCTAAGAATTTTATTTTTGGAATTAAGGTTAAGCCACAGATAAGCCGTAAAATAAGTCGCATGATCCGAATTAGGCAAAACCAAAAAAAAAAAAATTAAATTCGCTCGAAATAAAATTGGAAAAAATAAACGTTACCTACGTCAATCTCACCATTCGGTGGGGTCTCTGTTCTATTTTATCTTCTACCATTTCCGCCCTTATTCCGCCATCCCTCAGCTGGACTTGATTTCATGATTTACAGCGGCGCCATTGACGAGGAACAAGTGTAATTAAACGAAAAATAATATTCAGCGCGCTGATTAAAGTTTCCCTGCTTGCCCGGTCCACCAATTTACTTAATTTTTTTCGAAGTTATTTTTGGCAATTTCAATTTGTTTTTCAGTTTCACATTTTTTACAGAAAATAAACAAATTCAAGTGATGATTGGGATGATGAGGTTGAGGCTTATAATGGCGCGAACAAAGAAAAACAAGAAATAGCAGTTTCGCATGACGAGTCTCACAGTGACACTACTGACGTCAATCAGACATTTCGCTTGTTTCTGTTTCTCTTTTTGTGTATGAAACTTCTTTTTGGACTGTCTTTCGGTATGGTAGATGTAATTGGTAACATGATCCCGTTAAAACAACAACAACAACAGCGAAATTTACCACAACGATCAGTCAGGAGACGGATACAGAGACATGCAGCAACCACCAACGGAGAATTGCACATCAACTGAATTAGCGAATGGAATTGTCGAGGAGAAAACAGCGGGTGGAGCAAACAGCGGTTTATCACATTTCGCCAGTGTGGCAGTGCGAAGTTATTTCAATGCCTCGTTTGACGTCATTGCTCGCATAGGCGTATAGTACGAGTAACGAGTACACCACGATCCATTGTACTTTGCTCGATGCAGCTGTTGCTGGAGTGTCCGTGGGCAAAGGGGTTGCTGAGACACTAAATCTTGATGTCGAGCACGTCCGACAGAGGTGCGAGTGGGGTGGAACAGGCAGTCATGATAAATCGAGAGTGGTGCTGAAAATATATTAAATAAATTATTGTAATTATTTTTAGATCGCTTGCGGTGATTATTTTCGACTTGACATGCGATGCGAAAAGCGATGCGAAAATCGCTTGTCAGATGTGGTTTTAGTTTGTGATTAGATGTGCAATGTCATTGTTGGTTTAATGGATGAACAGCGGAACCAGCAGAGGGAATAATAACACTGGATTGAGTCACTAAGTATAGGGTAGGTAATTGGACTTATTACAGCAGGAGGATATCCGTGTTAAGGTCGCGCAAGTACACCACTAAAGATTTTCCTCATTATTCGCAGAACTATGTAGGAAGTGAGTATCCTTTAGCAGAGGGTAATCCTAATTCTTAACAGTCAATGAGGGCAAGACGATGTATATGATGTCAATATGCAAGGACCAACCAAGACTGTCGTCTCGGACAGAACCTCACCGAAGACGAAAAAGTAGTAAGGGACTTTGTCTACCTAAGCTCCGTAAGAAATCGACAGCAACACTGAGACCAAACAAAGAACACCTCCTGCCAACCACTGTGTTTTTTGGGGTAATAAGGCAATTGAGTATCAAAGCCCTCCCTCGAACAACTACAGTGACGCTTTATAACGCCTTAATCATTTCAGTACTGTTCTGTAGGACAGAGGCCTAAATTTTGTGAATGAGGTTGCTCTCGGCTGTTTCGGGTGATTTTCGGTCCCAACTGTATAGACGCTGAGTGGAGGAGGAGATACAATGACAAAATGCACTAGTTTTACAGCGAAAATCTTAGAATTCACACTTGAGGGACGGTGCAGTAGTAAAAGATTGCGACTCAGATGGCGTATGCAAGTGGAAGGGGACCTCAACCTAGATGAGCTCAGTATCGCTAGACTGTTATCTTCCAAAGAAATATCTTTCTACCGTTTCATCAGCAAGTTAGTCTACCTATTGAAAAATACTATCGGTGATCACACTATGTATTGGCCAACAATTTAGGAAGGCATCGCACTTTTTTTAACGATGGTAGTACAGAGATCTTGACCCATATGATTAATTCATGGGTCTTGCAAGTGATGGGGAGACCATTAGGTTTCTTGTATCATCTGCTCTTTATAATCTATTTCTTGGCGCAATCAGCCCCCATAGGACTTAGGGCGCTCCTTGTCGCAGGAATTAAAAAAAATTGTTAACTTTGACAACAACACCAAATTGTAAGGTCCAAACTTGATGAGAAAAAGAAAAAAGAGGCAAAGACATCCTCGGATTGTGTTGACCGGAAAAGGTCAAAAGTCTGCATGGCCTCACGAAGCTGAGGGTAGAAAGCCACGGAGCTTACTTCATTACAAAAGAGGCAGACTTGCAACAAAGGAATTATATAAGGGATCATATGTCGCACTTTATGTTCTAAGCCCGAGAAAGTGCTAGCGTCGCAATGGATCTTTAGGGCGCTAAGTCTCTAACCCCCTTCTCAATATAAATTAATTCAAAATTCGAGCTCATTTCTAGCTCCATCCAAATTCAATTCTCTTGAAGTTGATTAGAAATAACTAAAATGTGTTTTCCCAAAACATGAAGTAAACACAATAAAAAATACCTAATGGACAGGAATTTTGGAACCCTTTGCCCCCAATTACGTGCTTTCAACTTGTGTACGTCATGGGGAATACCTTGTATTCTTTAGTATCAAAATTATTACAATTTCAAAGCAGAAACCATCATACTCATACACGTAGTAATTGTCTTTAACCCGGATGGTTCAAGTAGGAATTCAAATTACTGACGCTTTTCACACGAGAGATTAATGTGTAGAAAGTAATTCTACGAGAGATTGTCCCATTAGTCATTACCTTTTGTGAAAGTTTTATGTCTTCCAATGAACAATGGTTTTCCTTCGTTGGATTGGTCTAAGCCGTAGATTACACATCAGAGATCGGTTTGATAGATCGCTTACTTGTGCTTGTTTTGCCTTCCAACTGGTCACTGATTGTTCTACAACTCTGATCGATAAATTATCTCTCATAGATCACCCTTTCTAATGTGGGACAGATCTACCTTTTTGTAGACAGACATGCTAGAAGTGATCGCTGAATAGCGAAGCCATGATCGTATTGAGACTCGCGATCACTTTATTATCAATTTTCTTACAAAAAATCGTCAAATTTGTGAAAGGATGCTTCTAAATTTTAGAAATCTACCTCTCTACCCCACGAAGTTTCATGTAAGAATGATCTTAGCATGTGATCGTTGAAAGGTGAATCAAACTAAATTTGATTTCTATTTCTACAACCAGTCAAGTTCACCAGCTGTGGGTTTTTCCTTAAACAGTTGAACGTCAAACGCATTAAAAACTGAGGTACAAAAAAAACCCACGACTAGAAAATTCAGCAACCCTTTGCGCTTTTAATTTACGTCATGGGGTGTCTCAGTAGTGATCTCCCTACGGCCGATTTACATAATGTAAATTTCTTTCCACTCTATTTTAAAGTGACCCATTTACGAGTATGTGGCGTGAGGTTACGTGGTTCAATCGAATTATATGGAATCGCCCTAAAACAAAAATCGAAATGACAATGTGCGTACGAGAGATTCCACGCACGTCACATCTGCGGTGATTATTTCTAATTATACATCGAATATGGGTTATTGAGAGCTCGCTGAGCATTAATTAAACGCAATTTCGATTCTGAAAAATTATGCGATAAGATCTAATGATGCGCCATCCTCACATCAGGCTATATAATCACACGTTAAGTGCGCAGATGATTAAATGGAAAAACTAAGTGATTAATCAGTGTGGCGATTAAGCAATGAGAAGAATGCAGTGTGCAGGTGACAGCCTTTTGGCATTCCAAGGCGCATATTAATAGCACTCACCACGCCCAAGTGACGCTGAAATCTCGTTCAAGTCACTCATGTGAGAATGCACGTGTTTTTATTGTTCCTGGTGTTTCTGTTGTCCCCGCGTAGACTTGTACTTACAAGCAAATTTGTATGTCATAAGTGTATCGGTTTCACGAGGGGCGTACAGTCTTACAAATTTGTTGTGAAAAAACAAAGTGCATGGCGCACTTGTTTCCTTTATTTGTAAACGACGACAAGCAAGTTTTTTTTTTTTTAATGCTTGTGATGGAGATGTTCTCAAAATAGACAAGCAGATGAGCATCTGATAACCATTTGACGTAAACGTTACAACCGAGTGCATCTCAATAAGCAAATGCGTTAACGTTTTGTTGGGCAAATTGGTCTTATCAGTATGGTGATGGAAATTGTTTTAGATTCTACGAATCGATTGTTTGGTTCACCGGCGAAATGGAAAAATTGTCGGTGAACACATTTAGAGCAAGGATGATGGATACGGTCAAATGCTCGAGCTTTTCTAAACTAAGCCACATGTCGACATTATTTTTAGAAGTGTCACGTATGGGTACATGTCTATGACTAAGCTTATCGGTTGCAGTTTTCATAGCTGAATAGAAAGTGCATTTAAGTTTGAGTTGCAAGCTAGCTTTGACACATTATTTCAAACTTCGTATAGCCATGCTGCTCATTTGAGACTTGTCTCATACTAACAAGAAAATTCTATTTCGAGTTTTAATTTCGAATAATATGCAATTAAGGGAAGGAGGATTTCAGCAACGACTGAACGAATTTTTAGTCGTTTACTTGGAAGTTTATTAGGAAAGATACTTCCCCCAATCTTTCTTTACAGAATCCTGGAAAATTATCGACTATCTTGTCAAAGGACATATTTGATTATTGCAGCAGTCTTTAGAAAAAATAAGATCGTTTATACCTGACCTAGATTCAGAAGGAGCCTTGAATCGGGATAACAAGATTTATAAATACAATGGAATTGGATGAACACCCTATTTATGGAAGGGTTTGTCAGCACGGTGCAGCACAATTTATATGATATTGTGTGCACTATGGCTCAGTGGTTAGTGCGTTGGACTACCAAGCCAGGAGGTCGAAATTTGAAGCCCAGAAAACACTTAAAAGATTTGTCACGACCCCACCTCTCGTGAATGTCTAAAAGACGGCCGAGAGTAACAACTGTCATGAGAAGCTTCTGAATTTGTCTTTCGGATATGGCTTCAAATTGTAGGTAAGCACAGCATAAGTAGTCGCGAGTAGCGAGAAGGATCACATACGGTCTGTTGCGTCAAATATTTGCGTTTTTAGATCGATACTCACAGTGTCCACCTTATTTTCGGCCGTGTTAACTGCAGACCAAAGGTTGGAATTACGAAGAGAGTTAAAGAGTCACCACTATTCAGTCACCAACGAATAGGAGGCATAGGGAGACATCACCAAAAGTCGTCCAAAAGGATCCTCTTCACGATTAAGATTATCATCTTAAGAACCATAAATCTACACGTGCCTTTTGATGTGTGATCACAGTATGACTTACCGTCGCGTGTAAGTATTCATTCACACACTCATTTAAATAAAAAATTTCAGGAGAAATACTTCGTCGAATTTCTTCAGAAATTGGACATAATATGCAGTCACTTGGTAAGTTGTGTCAGATTTCCCAAAAATTCGTCTTACGTCAAAACACGTTTCTACCATAACCATAAATCTGACTCAAAAGGAATAGGTCTCCAAAAAAACACTAATGACAGCTAATTACGAGTGACATTTCGGAGCACTGTCAAACCTGCTTCTCATGCTTACAAAGATATGGAAAATTTCCCAATTAACTGCAATCGATGACAACTTGATCTGAGCCCCAATTAATGCAAGCAACGACTTCGTTTCCTATCAATTGCATTGCTAATCGAATTCTCCAAGAAAAACAAATTAGATTCTTCAACAAAAAAAAAAAATCAATTTGCGGTCAACAAATGAAACAAAACCCCAGCAACAAATACATTTCAGTACCCGACAAAACCTCATCTCTGAGGTTAAGATGTCGTCTGCTGTATTACTACGTGACAATTTGCATTTACGCCTCCATGCATTGCGTTGTGGTTTCTACGTTCCTACGACAACGTCATGAGGATACATAGAATATGTAAAACTTCCCTTGGAAGTGTCATTGACTACTTGAACTCCGCCAGGACATTACAAAAACAGATCGGGGCCGGCCGAAAAGAAGGTCAAACATATTTTCGGCTTCGATGTGATTCTAATTCCTTGAAGACGTGCGCAATTGCATTTGAAATCGTCGACATCGCGCAGACACACAGAATCTATTTTACATTCTCAATGAGGGCCACTCCAAGAGTGTCTACTCTCCTCCGATGGTAGACATAAGTCCAAGTCGTGCATTGACGTCAATCCGATGGATCGCAATTTATTTGTTTTCTTTCTGGAGGTCTGGTCTGGACCATCTAGAATAGAGAGAGAGTGGCGAGTTCATTGGGTTGCCGAATGGGAAGTGGTGTACTTCAGTTTAGCGGCTGGACGATAGCCGGCAACTGGAGGCGCCATTGTTGTGTTATTCGTCGTGTTTGGATATCAATGTTGATTTACATGAATATAGTTTGCTGTCGCCCGTCGGAGTTGTTTATTGTCGACGACGACACGATTATTGAGGCTATTTGCCAATTAGGGTTACAGACCGGCAAGGTAGGAACCCGATAATGATAATAGAGGCTGACAACGATTGGGTGATTTAATTTTGAATGCAGAACCAAAGCGAATTGGAATAAATGTGTTTTGCAAATTTTTTCTTTAATACAGCGGTGAGACGTATTTGCATTTTGATCGAACGGTTAGAGAGTATGAGGTTACTGGCTCTTAGAAATGGAGATTCGGTTTCTTTTTTTTAAATGCGTTAACCTTGGAGAACAACAACATGTCTATGGAGGGACAATGACTTTGTGAACAGTAAAAATATGTAAAATGGCGTTTGAAAGGACAACAGAAAATAATATTCAAGGAATTTATGTTTATATTCCGTTAGAGAATTTTGGAAATTTCGGTCTCTACAACGAATTTAGTCGTTAAGGATGACAGCAATCATCTGATAACTTTTGGATTATCTAACTTATTCACCAGCGACCTGTCAGCAGGCGGCTTCGTGAACTCTGTTAAGGCAGCAGGAGATTACTCGATGAAAGCATGTCCAACGGTTGAAGGCTTGCCATTATGTGTGTGGTTCAGGGCCTAGCTTGGTTCCCGGACATAGTGATATAGAAGGAAACGAGATAGCGGATGAACTAGTGAGAAAATGATCAGAAATAGGCACAGAGTATACTCACACGCAAATCCCTATTGTCACAGTGAAAGGGAAGATAGATCTTAGGATCAGGAAACTAACCAACACCGCTTCGATATCGAGAGGTGATTTTGGTACATCCCGCATGCAATTTCATAAGAGAAGAACTAAAACTTTATTAGCTATGGGAAAAGAAAATCGGCAGCAGGAACTTACGCAATAGGCACTATGTCCAACAGGCTAGACATCAACTCGTCCGACCCAGCAGGAGCTCTCCAGATGAGGAAGTAATAGAAACCTCCAAACACTTACTTTGCGACTGCCCAAATCTGCAAAACCCTCACCTGCTCGATATGGGAAACACACTCGTTAGAAAACTAATCGAACGTGAACAAGATTCGCTGATGGACTGAAAGCGACTTATAAGGTGCACACCCCATTTACACGACCCGGCTAGTTAGCAACAGTGTTAGATGCGATACCATTTTTCTAAGGCGAATCGCAATGGACCATTGGAGGTGCACATCCCCTTCAACCTAACCTAACCTAACCTAACCTAACCTACCCTATTGCTGCAATGAAGTTTAGCTTGCATACTAAGGTAACTGACAAGTAAAATTTACTGGCCTGAACGTGATTCTACTACAACTTTTCAAAGTGCAATGCACCTCGTATTTGTATCAGATTTATGTTCTTCTTCCCTCATGATAACCTTAATCCACTTCCGCAAAAAAATAAAAAAAACACATTCCACCCACGTGCTATGCAAGCAAATTTACTCGCCTTCACTTTGGAAATGGTATTCATTGAGCAATCCCACGCAAAATAAAACAAAATTCAGATAAGATAAACCAGTTCCCTGGAAAATCCGGAATATTCGAGTACAGGAAAACTACAACGTAGCGACAGTGTTGTGATTAATTTATGCTTACGTTTGCGGAAGCCTAAGCTTAAGGGTAAATATTTTTGGCTTACAAAAGACATTTGTCTTTGGCAAACCTTACAAGTGAGCAGTTTTTCATTCCGAGAACTGTGTTCTTCGATTTCGAATTCAACGCATTCTATTCATTGCCCTGGAATGTAACTAATTGCTTCCGATGCCGCTAATTACAGTGTGCCCTATGGTTACCTCATGGGACCAGTATTCTTAAAATTCATTGTAAAGTTCATCGAACTGTCAATAAATTTCCTGATTTTCAACTGACTCAACCTTGAAAGAAGGCTTTCGATAATTGTGTCAATGTCACACGCATTCCTCGTCTAGTTTTATGAATGAAAGCGATAAACACATAAAAATAGGCCGACAACAAACTCAAATAAACCAGATCATCTGCACTCTGTGTCGACGTAATTCGCACCACTGAAGCTGAATTAACATATTAATCGAAAAATGGATCTGTTTCAACTCCCATAGGTAGGATACCGTATTATTTAACTTCGGACGAACCATATTTGTTCGTAAACCAAGCAGCAGAGAGAGAAGAGCTAGCCACCATCTCAAGAGGTACAGCGACTAAAATAAACGAAACATCTAATGAACTATTAAGCAAATGTTAATTTATTCGATTAAAATGATTGTTAATTATGTTAATTTTTTTTGTGGTTTCAAAATGATTCGAAGGGGCTATGACGTCAATGCTAATTGGGTGAGAAATGAAATTATGAGTGTGTTAGCTTCTCTCCTCGGTTCCAGCTAGGTGAGTGTCACAGTTAAGAAGAAGAAGGAATTAAATGTTTTACGCATAAAAAGGTGATTAAACGGAAGTTGGAATTCATTGAGGGAAAAACTAGTGTACACTTCCAATGAGAGCTAACGGATACAGTGGGAAAAAAAGTCGGGGGTTGGATAACACTGTGGTTTTGGGAGATTTTATGTATTTTTTGTAGGTGATTTTCGGGGGTGATTTCTCCAGTTGCATGCGATTGCATCAGATTAACTTGTTTTACATTTGTTCGGAATATAATGACGCAGGCCTTTCACGGCATTGAAGTAGTCATTTTAGAGGTCATTACAGCATCGTGGGTGAATTGGGTGAACTTCAAACCTGATAAGGGTAGGCTACTCCCACAAGAAGGGGGGACACTTTTAGCTTGTGAATGCCAAAGCAATGACTAAAGAATCGTGATAGTTGAAGGGGCTTGCCTTGTGTTTTCAGCTTTGAGGTATTAATCCATTCCGAACTGGATTACCCTTACTAGAGAGAGAGAGATCTGCCAGAGTTTTGTCAGGTGATTTGAGAGTTTCAATGTTTTGTTTAGTAAGTGACAAAATCAGGTGCTAAGTGCGGGCGTAAGGAATACCTGATTTGTTCAGGGCCATGTCTATTGTTGGACCAACAAGTCACATTGTCTCTAGGTCTTTTTAGCAGGTTACTGCTAAATGTGTGTGGATTAAGGTATGACGGGTTATTCATTTTGAGTCAAGTACATATGCTAAGACGCCATATGTTGTTGTTTTTCCTGTGGATCAAATTTCATGAGTGCCTTACTAATGAATGCTTTAAAGCAAAATAACAATCATAATTCTCATACTTTAGACTAAACGGGCTCGAACAGGTTTATCGTAAGCATCGAAGTTATTGATCTGCGAACCCCACAGCGGACCAGTAGGGATGCAGTAAAGCCTCCCAGGTTATAATCCCTAGAATCCTGATCATACACTCGCCGAACAAAAAAGAAAAAGAAGAAGAATCGAAGTTATCGATCGACATATAGAGTATATAGTAGTCGCATAGAGTTACAAATGATGAATGGTGCGGTTTACCAGCAAATTATTCTACGTCTTCAATTTTATTTAAGGTTATGGAAAGTAGCACAAGTATAAGCTCGGTACATACGCCACGAAAGCAACCTCAATCAGCCTACTTCCGCTGTTAAAAAAAAATATTTGAAAAATTACCTTACGACCGTTTGGAACCAAATTAACGCAGAATAATCTAATACCTGAGCAATAGTGTGGATTACGGTGTCAGCATTCAGCTAATCCCTAGGATGGGTAACAAAATCTCGAGTGTATTCCCTGACTTGACTAAAGCCTTCAACCAAGTGTGGCACTGGGGACTACAACATAAACTACAGAACATGCTTCCTCCAGACTTTAACTTAATACTTAAGAGCTATCTAAGCCATCGTTCCTTCCGTGTTAAGTGTAAAGACGAGTCCTCGACAATTTATCAAATAAAAGCAGGAGTTCCCCAGGGTAGTGCCCTAGGACCATTTCTTTATGTCTTATACAATGCTGACATCCCTTTGTATTCTTTGCCTTAATGATTTCGATGAATGCTCAGTGGAAATGCTAAAATCCCTCAAAGTAAACACCTTACAAATAGGTCGACGAGGAAATTTGATGGCTATTGTGGAGAAATAGGTTTTGGGACCAAAGATTTCTACGAATTATGAGGAGTTGCAGGAAGAAATTTGACAAGGAAAGATACAGGATTTCTCAGAAATGACATTAACCGGTTCAAAACCAAAATTCATTATTTTGACGATGGTCAACCATAATTTCGGAATCACTATCAAAAATTATTTGACATGCTTCCGTCTAAAAATAGAAATATTTTGGTGTACAAACGCCAATTATCATGGCGAACGTGTACTACGCTTTTGTCATTGCGCTACAATGTCAAAGCATAAAGTATAAACAAACTGATATCAATCACAATTAAGCTCACCAACTACCCCATACTTGTGCCTATCATCAAACCAAATTGCAT
The DNA here is from genome assembly GCA_946965025.1 of Blera fallax. Classification (NCBI taxonomy): domain Eukaryota; kingdom Metazoa; phylum Arthropoda; class Insecta; order Diptera; family Syrphidae; genus Blera; species Blera fallax. The sequence continues at coordinate 3,905,013 of OX337247.1, read as the reverse complement.
CCAATCAAAGCGTAGAATATTCAAGGCGCCTCCACAGCGGTCACCAGACCGTTTTCATTCAAATTTAACAAAAAAGCGTTCCTCTTCTCATCACTGAGCCCCATCGGCGCCGGCCACCACAAAAATAATAAAATTCAAAAATGTCTTTATTAGCCTAAGTAATGCGCGTCCACTCGCCGATCGTTTGAGTCTCAATTACACAGATGTCAGACAATTTGAATCAGCGTGCCTAATTAACCGCTATATACACACGTATGTAGGGAGTGGAAAGCATCCTGTATTAGACCACCGTCATATAGCGTGTGAGCAATCGTTTCGATTCCAATTAACAGCGAAAGAGTCATCAATGAGACATGACCACCATCAGATTCATCTGGAGTAATTTCTCGATATTATATCAGAATTTTGCATTATGAAGCATCGCTCCTCGATCTCGGCGGATGTTTGTTGTTTCGATTGTGAAAATTTATTTGATTAATTGAATTTAATTTGTTTACCTGTTACTCAGAGCTTTTCAGTTTAAATAAAACGCCTGTCGGTCGTTTGGTCGGTGGATCTGATCGCGGAAAATTTTTATTTATTTATTCATCAAATATTTTCGACCACTTTAGTAGTGGGATTCAAGGATAGAGCGTAAAAAAACAAAACGTTACCATTTTTGAAAAACAATTTTGAAGTGTTTATTGGGCAATTGTTAGTGAATCTAAACAGAGAAGCACTTCGCTATGGACATGAGCTGTTTTTTCAAGAACTTTAAGAAAACATTTACGGATTGTTTATGACGTCGTAAAAATCTGATTTATCATTGAAACACTTAAGAAAACCAGGGGTGCTGCGTCAGCGATTTAAGAGAATTAATGGAAGTTTTCGCCGAAAATATTCTGAACCATTACCTGTGTAGACATTTTGTGGCTCTTTTTAGCGTCATCATAATTCAACAGAAATTACAAAAATAATTGTTGTCGCAGTGAATCATTATTTTGGTCAATTATGCGCATTAGTTGGGAATGCTTTTGAAGCCATGTAGATTTTTGATTCTGACCAAATTTGGCTATACCGAGACAGCAAAAACGTTTGAGGGGAATCACAGTGAATATCAAAAGTGGAATAACATGATCGTTTTGAAAATATACAAACATACAAGCTCTTAGGGGAATATTGCGAATAAATTAAAATTGTGTCTTGAGACATGAACCAATCGCGTGTTCTTGTATTTTACATTTAAATGGGTTTATTTCAAGCCCTGAGAGATTTTTCTTACGATGTCATTTAAGCAAGCGATGATTGCGAAATACAGGAAACGATTTGAGGCCTTCTTTCTAAAACACTATCCACAAAAACCAAAATGAAGTACAACGAATGCTTGGAAAACTCTTTCATTCAAAAACGGCTTCACCGTGCTGGGGAGAATGCTGGTTATGGTTGGAGAGCAATTATCTTCAGAGACTTATATTTTTTTAGTTGTTCATTCCAATCAGAAAATTATGTGTGAATTTTTCAACGCAGTTCTAACCATCCTGCAGACGTTCAAACATTTTTGGCAAAGGTTCATGGATGCTTCTTGACAATTTTAAATTCAGAGCGGATATTGAATTTGTTTGCTAAATTCAGCAGAAAAATTCTAGGAAACAATCAGAAATGGGAGCTTCAAGACGACAATGATCCAATTCATCGCAGTACACTCTGTATCCAGTGGGAAAGACTAATGGTATGGTATCTTGACCATAACAGTCACCGGACGCTCATTCAATAGGAAATATTTGAGGTGTAATGAAGCTTAAGATTGCTGGAAACACATTAACAATGACGGCTCAACTTATGCGTGGACTAAAATTAATAAGAAATACTCTAGACAACGCCAACAAATTAACCGAAAATTGCAACCGTAGAAGACGAACAGAAAACGAATAGACTGTACCTGATCGCTGGGCTGAACATAATTAGAAATTCAAGGGTTTCTGATTTGATATATGGACAGTGCTTCAGATCGGTGGTATATATAGAGTGGACTACCAGTGGAAGACTAATGCTCCGGTCTGATGAAAATTTAAATTAACCCTGGAAACACTTTGCAGTAGAAGCCTCAGGTCCACTGTGGACTGTAGGAAATCCAAGTACGTAACGTACTTGTATTATTGAATACTATCGACCTTTTTATAATCCCTTCAACAATCGTCCTATTCGTTTCCGGTGATGAAGTCATGGAAAAACTATAAATCTCACACCATATAGAAACCTTGGGAAAACTTTATACTTCATACGAACTCTATATCCCTTTCCTGTTAAAAGACATTTTTCCCACTGTATGCTAAAAAGTCTTTCTCCTTTGAGAAATTAAGACATCCTCACTATAACCTCATAGTTAAAATGTCTACAAGCATCTAGCGGAAACTAAACTCGGAAAAACTTTTAATTCTACTCCTTACCCGTTGGTTCATAATGAAGTATAACCTGCCAAGAATAAAACTGACACTTGAGTGAAAACTGTATGTACTAATTTCTGAAATAACACCGATCGAAATTGCCAAAACTCTAATGAATAACAGGTTGCTACTGAATTCCTAAAGACAAAAAGGCTCTTTTCCCACACAAGTTTGAGAAGTACTGAAACTTAATGAAATATTTAGTTCAATGCAATTAAAAGTAATTGCATACCTCTAGGCTAACTATTCGAAACATTGTAGTTGAAGCAAAGATCTTATCTGTTCGCAACGCAACACCAAAGAGGCGGTTCCTTTTAACCCCTATAAAACCTAGTAACTCTCTACAAAGACCACTCATTAGTCATCCACAATGGCTACCGAAAAGAACCCCATTTATCTTGTGAATTTCGAAAACTATCTCAAGCCCAAGGTGGAATCAAAACAAGTCCAACAACTCGTTGCCCCCCAAACTGAACAACATGAAGAGAATTCCTCGTTTGACATGTTCTGTGAATCCACTAGCATTCATGGCTTCTGTATGCTCGTTCTAACCAAAAGGACATCAATCTACGAAAGATTCGCCTGGCACGTAATCATTATCAACTCAGTCATCTTAACCGGTTTAATTTTGTACAAATCGGTGCTGATCAATGCTGGAAATCCTACAATGACACACATTGAAACAACGCATTATCCTGCATACACGGTACCCTTCCCAGCTGTCAGCTTGTGTAGTTTAAATCGGATTTCAAGAGTAAAAGGATTAAAGTTGGCTAAGAAGTTGTAAGTTGAAGCGCTCTTTATTTTGGGTGATCCAAGAGGCATCAGTTGATGTATTCTTTATTGGTCATGATTATTTTCAATTTCGGAAACGATCTATACGAGTTTTTAAAGACTTTTCGATCTCTTCAAACCTTATAGTGCCTCAACCACTGACCTATCGGTACCGGAAATTCTGCGACTCTTTCATATACCGTACTATGTAAACGAAAACATCCATGCCACTGCTGAGGACTTTCCAAAATTCGACGAAATCCTTGCAATTAACAATTATACGCTGTTGAAATATTTTATGGATGTTACCCCAGACTGCATGGAGGAGATGGTTCGTTGTATGTGGAAGGGTCGGGCGGCCCCATGTGACTCACTATTTGAAGTCATCCTGATGCCTAGGGGACGCTGTTGCTCTTTCAATTACTATGCGAGGCCGGTCAATCGGTCCCTAAGGTGGCTAAAGACTAATGAAATTATCGACCACTTTTTTTTTTTTATGAACATTTTCAGGAATATCCAATCCTTAACCCCAATGGACCCGCGACATGTAAGCGGCAGCGGCCCTGAGACTGGTCTCACGGTCCTTATAAATCCTCGCAGTGATGATTACATGGCTGGATTTCTAAGATATCCCGGTTATCGGGTGATTATTCACGATGCATACGACTTTCCGGAAGACAACTCGGACAACGAATTCATAGAAACACAGACAGAGACGTACATCGCCGTCAAAGCCGCAGTTACCTACGGCACAAAGTATCTACGAAACATGGGTTTCGCAACGCGGGGCTGCACTTTTGACCCGGAACACAATTTACAGTACTTCCGTGAGTATTCCTTCTGGAATTGCCTAGCGGAATGCTTGAGTTTTCGAGTCTTGGATAAATGCGGATGTATTCCCCATCATATGGCCCGGTTTCCTGGACGAGAAATGTGCAATTTGTCACAATTTGATTGCATTACTCGCGCGAGTGGTAAGTAAGTACAACACCCCTATTTGACGAGTTAATTGTTGCTTCAGATAATTTTCAGGATCTGGTGCAGAAAACGAATATTTTGGGAACGAAAATTTGTGGCTGCATGCCGGAGTGCTCCTTCAATAAATATCGTACGATAATTTCAAGTGGCCGCTTGAATAGGACATTTACCAAGGGAGCGCATCGATTTTTGTAAGGTCAAGTGATAACCACAAGTGTCATTACTAAAACCAAGCCTTCTTCCAGCAAAAACATCACCATCAGCGACCAAATCCTTTTACATGTTTTCTTTGCCGATTTAACAGGCACCCTCTACCGCATGGACGCCCTCGAGAGTTGGCAATCAATTGTCGGAACCGTTGGTGGAATCACTGGCATTACAATGGGCTTCAGTGTCGTATCATTATCCGAAGCGTTTTTTTTTCTCTGCGTTCGACCCTTTTACTTGAAATGTGTCAAACTAGTGACGCGGGTCAAGGCGAACGCATGCAGCCATCGCTAATTGATAAATACTCGTATCCTGTGGTTTGTTTATTAATAAATTACTTAAATAAGTGTCATTAATGTCAATCGATAAACAACACTATCAAGTGGCGTTTGCCAGAAATCTGACCTCAGTCTTTGGTTTGCCGTCAGAGAGAAAAATGTTTAAAAAACGGATTTTTACGATTCGTACGGTTGAGCCCATCACACCGCCAGAAACGGCGGATCCAATTAAAGAAATTAAGGCCAAGTATGTCAAAAGTCCGTGGACGGTTTTCAAGAAATGGATTTCGGAGAGTTTCAACTATTACTGTGAGACGACAAGTCTACATGGATTTAATTATATCACTCGCGAAGGTATAACGTACTGGGAGCGGGTCTTTTGGATTGGAGTCGTGGTAATTGCGATTATTACGTCGATTGTTTTAGTTTCGGTCTCGTGGACGTCAAATCGGGAAACACCGACCGTCACGGTTATAGAGAGTTCACATTTTCCAACGTGGAATGTACCCTTCCCGGCAGTGACGATATGCAATTTTAATAAGATTTCGAAACTCAAGGCGATGAGTCTGGCCAAGAAGATGTGAGTTGTGAAGTGATTGCAGAAACATTTCAAGATTGCTGAGTAGGGTTTTGAGTCTGTCTAAAGTGCTGCAGAGGCCATAATGTTTGTAAGACCGTTTTCTAGATACGGTTTTTCTAGACTTAACCAAAGCCTGTGCACTAGGGTTTTATAAAAGTTGTGTTGCACCATCCCTTACGGTTTTTGTGCAGGTTTTTAGATCCAGATGCTATCAGAAACGCAAGGATTCTCTGTAAATGGATCTCAGGATGGTTTCGATACCAACTTTTAGCTTTCTGAAGCGGAGAAGAAGCTCACATGAGAATGTGATGAAACAATTTGTCACTGTGCTGGAGATTGGATCCCCTGCGAAGCCCGTAGAGTGTAGGTGCTTCTACTTAAAAACAAAACCAAAATATTTGACGCAAACAGCTCACATAGGGCCTAGACCATAGGTTCTCCAAACCTTTCGTGATGTGCGTCTTATATTTTTCGCCAGAATGAGGGGACCTATGTTCAATACCATTTTGAAAGGCTTCTCATGGAATTTATTACTCTCGGATGAATGCAATAAAACCCTTTTGACGTCGAGTCTTCCACGGAGTAGTCTCACGAACTGACGAATTCGCCACGGCGTTTTTGGCGACGTTAAGGTTAAGTAAAGAAGAAAGTCTTGTTCAGAACACAAATCTTTCATAACCTACCAAGCTTTCTAAGCACTGATTCAGGTCCCTAAAAAACGGCTCGAAGAGATGGGAGAAAATACGTTTTACTGCACTCATTTTTTAACGCATTTGTGTGAATTAACTTTTGCAGGAATCGCACGGATAACATAACAGATGAAGAAATCGCTGGACTCTTCCGCATAACGATGTACTATAGCTTCGCCCTAAACTACACTACAACAGATTTCCGTCGGTTGGAGGATATTCTAAAGCTCAACAACTATACTGGGAGTCGCCTCATAGACGAATTGACGCCAAACTGCATTGACATGATAGCACGATGCATTTGGAAGGGAACAAACTCGAGATGTGACAGCTTGTTTCAGAAAATCAATACAACAGAGGGTATTTGCTGTTCATTCAATTACTTTGGCATGTCGACGAATAATTTTCCTGTGTAAGATGGTTTTCCTTTATGTCCTTCGATAAGTACGTCCATGAATTTCCTTTCCTAGCAAATTGGCCTACCAAGTTCCAAAGATACCATTTCGCGTGACTGGCTGTGAGTACCCAACCGGGCTGACAGTCCTTCTTAATCCTGAAATCGAGGACTATTTCGGCACCTACGTGAGTAGCTATGGATTCAGGCTATTGATACACGATGCCTATGACTTCCCCGATGAGAATGCCGAAACGAAGGTATTGACCTCGTCCCGGGAGAGTTTTGTGCGCATTTCCCCCGAATCTACATACTCTACACCTGATGTCAAGGCGATGCCTATCAAGCTCAGGAGCTGCCTGTTTGCCAACGAAAAAAAGCTGCGAGTGATGCAAAAGTATTCGTACATCAATTGCTTGATGGAGTGTAGGGTAACCATGATCTATAGAAGTTGTGGATGCATTCCGATTAACTTGCCCAACAACGGAAGCTACCCTGTGTGCAGCTATGGACAGTTTTTTTGCATAATCAAAAATCGAGGTAAGAAAGGAAGAGCTGTCCTAGATCCTATGACATTTATTTAAAAATTGAATTTCAGATATCCTAATCAAAGCTCTTCCGAGTGTTGAGAATACAATCATTCGAGGAACAACCAATGTCGGCTCGACTTGCGACTGTCTGCCAGATTGTGAACTGAATCAGTATCCGTCGGATATAACGATGGGAAAGTTGAATACCAAGTTTGCAGCGAACAACATCGCGGGAATGTAAAGTTTTAAGAAAAGTTTGTGTAAAAGGAATTTTTCATAAATTTTTGGTTACAGAGTTGATATGGATCCGAAGGAAAGCATACTGTTGCATGTGTTCTTCAGCGACCTGATGTCAACTAGATACAGAACGGATATCTATCAAAATTGGCTGTCGATGTTGGGTAAGAAGACAAATTTAAATTTTAAGAAATTCGGGTGACTGATTAGTTTGGTATTCCAGCTTCCTTTGGAGGACTTTTGGGACTCATCATGGGCTTCAGTATAGTGACGGCTTTTGAGTTTCTTTACTACCTCACTTTTAGACCAATTTTCAACTTTTTTAAATAAACTAACTGTTGAGCAAGAATGGTAAAATGTCTTTTATTCTAAGTCAGCAACAGTCTTAGGCTTAAATTTGTGTGCTGCTAAATGCCATTCAGAAACTAAACATTTTTGGTTACGTGATTACGTAGACCAGTCCACGAAGCTAAGCTGACACAAGAATGCAAGAGACGAGAGGCTACCAGCCACTCATGATCAAGAGTCAATCACGAATGACTACAAGAAACAAGAAATAAAAAAATCAGTATAAGCTAGTAATCACGACTCAAAATGGAGTCTTAAGCATGAATGCGATCTTTACGAGATGAGAGACTACCTATCTCTCATGATTTGCTACCGATCACGAGTGACTATCAGAAACGAGAGACCAGAAGAGACAAGAAACTACCCACTGCCACAATGGAGTAAGATTGAAGAGGTTACCAAGCAATCGTAATGGAACACAGCCTTGATGGAGTACTACCATGTATGATTATCAGAGACTACAAGTACAAATCAGCTAGGACTCTCTATTACTCCCATATGACTATCAGACACGAGTGACTATCAACAACCTATGAAGGAGCGCTAATACCAACTGTGCCTATAAGAGACGAAAGGATATTAACCAGTCATGATGAAATCAGAACAAGGAGTGGCAGCCTTTTAGTTATCGACGTGGAAACTCGTCCCGTTTCAATCAAATCCTTCACAGATGGACCTATTGAATGATCCTAGAGACTACGAATGGTTCAAAACAGAGCTACAATCAAGAAATAGCCAAATAGTTTGGAAAACAAAGGGAAAGAAAACATTTGTCATCGTACTCAAACAGCTCTTTCAGCGCGCTACCATGTATGCACATCAAGACGTGAACATAAGATGAACAGGATTTCAAAAGATTCGAAAACTCTAAAGCAAGTTCCCTCAAGGGTACTCTATTAACGACTGCAGCAGACAAGATGTCTGCTCAAACGACATAAGATCGTATCTGGTCGATAACACAAGTCATCTGCGCTACAAAATAGGAGACAAGGACTTGTAAATACTGACGTCAAGAAGAGCTGCCTTCAGTTTCATTTCGAAAATAAAAATAGAATTCGTGGTTGAAGCCAACCTATGATTTCTTATGATTTATTGCCTTGGGTGCATCATAAACGAAAGCCGACAAAACATCCACTCGTTTACTGTCAATCGAAATCCTGTAATAGAAAATCCTCCTATAAACCACTTAACTTCTGATAGGATAATCATAACCCCTGCAAAGTGAAAGTGATTGATTGATGTTGTTCAACAGATTTATGGCTTTTCTTTCGGAATATTCCAGATTTCCACTTGAATAGTGTATCTCTCCGATTGACGACGAGTATCTAGTTTAAGTGCTTGTAAATATTTTCCCAGTCTAGCAGATAAAATGGCAATTGACGATAAGAATTTGTCCAACATCGGGGTATTTAAAAGGGTGGCATACAAGCTCTATGTGGAATATCTTGAGAGAAGTATCACACATGGTCTTCGAATGATCAGAAGGACGGAGGGAGATTCTTATGGAAGGTATGTAGGTTATTAAAATAAATAAATAGACTCACCAACGTGCTCCTAAAGTTTTGTTGAGGGACGATCTGAAAAAGAAAAACAAAAAAAAATTTCAGTTAAAAGGCATTTAAGTTGTATTACACTACAGTTTACAAGTGATACGACTACTTAATGAAAAGTGGGAAATGTGGAACGAAATTTAAAGGTCCTTGGCTTGCATCTTAAGGGAAAGAAATTTACAAAACTATGTCAGTTTCATGTGAGTAAAGATTTTGCCTTATTTCACGTAGAATAACTTTTGAATTCATGTTGCGAGTGGGTGTCATAGTCACTGTCCGATCGCCGATCGTGTCACACTCCCAATAACAAGTGTTACTGTCGCTAATTTAGTAGAGCGCTGGAGGGAGTCATTCCAGAGCCTTTAACTTAATAGTGCTGCTCGATAGATTCTGCTATCAACGGCGTCACAAACATCCAAGGACTTCCAAAACTAATGGTCTTCTTTGGATGTAAAGAATAGCCGGGACTGACTGACAGATAATTCTTCTGAACGTACCACTAAGATTAATCCTTCAACAAACCGAAGAGCGCTGGCAATAGGACTTGCAACCTAACGCTGCACAGAAGGCCTCATTGAAAGATTAACTAAGTCCTGGTAAAACTAGGCTTGACATGACGGTCTTAGTTTTCTTAAAATTTTACGAACATGAGCAAAGCAGACGGCTAATACAACGAAACCTTGAACCTGCCAGTGTCTTTGGTCAAAATCCCTTCTTTGGCTTCCATTGACGATTGCAGAATATCTCTTAGCAGAAAGGACTGTAGATAACTTACTGACGTATTTACGGGCCACTACACCGTTGCCAAACATCTTAGTGTGCTAGGTTTAAGTGACACCCCTATCTGCGACGCCTGTGGAGAAGGCAACAACACGGTGGAACATTTCCCATGTGATTGTCCTGCCTTTGCTCGGATCAGGTGGCAGATATTCGGTGCTGATGTGGTGAGTACTGATGATGTAAGCTCCTCATCACTGAAGCTCCTTCTCGACTTTCCACGAAAGACGAAGAAACCATAGAGCAAAATGGGGTCTCTACCTGGTAGTACAATGGACCAGTATTTGAGTCTGACTGCTCCAGTAGAGTGTTGCCGCCCCGACAAAAAAAAACTCATTCAAGACATAAAACTACCAAAATCGTTGAAAACTGATTAAAGTAATTTATTTCCCAATTTTCATCTCTCCCTTTACAAGTATTTAAGTTCCTTAGCTTTCTCCACCATAGCCACAATGGAATCCACAGTTTCAGCTCCAGTAGGAAGGATCTGCGAAGCTGGCAATTGGAATCCAAATCCACCGCCACTGCTGGATGGCCTCAGCTCATAAGAGTATGACAACTTGGTATCAACATTTACATAAGCCCAATCAATACTCGATCCCGAGGCTGGATAGATGGCATCGTAGATATTTCCCCCGGTGTATTTCGTTCCATACTTCTTGTTCAGGGCGGTTATAGCGGCAGTATAAACCGCCTTCAAGTCGTTGACGTTCGCTGGAAGCTGGCTTGTGTGTCCGTATGGGTACAGCAAATACTGCGAGTATGCATGGAATGACACGTACAACTGAATCTTGCCTTTCAACGACGAAATGTAGTTGGACAATGATTTGACCTCAACTTCCGAGGCAGGGGATGGTCCAGCATAGGTATCGGAACAAGCACTGCTACTCGATCCAGCAGTATTCCAGTAGAAATCCCAGTTCCTGTTTGGATCTGCGCCATAGCAGCTTCCATATGGCTTGCGGGTCTTCCTCCACATGCGATCATTAGTCCAAGTGTACACATATCCATCGGGATTCACATGTGGGAAAATGTACCAATCGTTGTTCTCCGCAATAGTCCTGATTGACGAGGAAGTGCTCGTTAGTAGTTCGTTGATCAAATAAGTCACAGTGGCTGGAGCAATCCATTCACGAGCATGGATTCCGCCTTCGACGAAAATTCCTTTGTTTCCAGATTTATAGGAGATCTTAACTCCAAGGATCTGACGATTTTGGTATGTACTTCCTCCAACAATCACACTCACTTGATTGGGGTATGACTTGGCCAATGACTGCAACCAGCTGTAGGTTTCATCGAGTGTGTGGTAGGATGTCCAATCGTAACCGGCACGGGATGAGATTCCAATGTCTTCCTCATCCAACCGGCTTTGAGCATTCTCCTCGATCAACTCGTAGGTAATAGCATTGCTCGCCAAAGCATTGATTAAATCAGGAACTTTATGAGGAGCAACGACAACTTCGAGGGATTTCGACAAGACATAAGGTCCTTCCAAGAATAGAATACTGTCACTTGCGCCTTCCAACTCTTGGAGAACCTTCAATTGACTTTCATCAGCGGCAGAGACTTTGTATACCCGATAATAGTCGTAGCGTGCACGCTCTCCAGCTGCCAATACCAGGCAAATGCCCAACAATACCAAAAGTGTTCGCGACATTTCGCTTAATGAGGTCTCTATGGTAATGTGTCCTAATTATATACCCTTCCCAATTTCGGGCTATTTTCACACCTAATGTTGATAAAAGCCAGGGGAGCGCCCCGGCGAGTGTGTAGATGAGATTAGGGTCTGCAAGTGAGTTTGTCGTCACCAAAACATGTCTCATACAGTGGGAGTTAGAAATAAGCGGAAAGTTTCGAGATTTTTGAATCTTTATTGATGGTGTGGAAATAACCCGAAGAAGTTTTCAGAAATCTGGTAATAAACTTGAGACTTATAAGCCGGAATCCGTAGATAGTGGAACTTAGCTCTGAACTAGTCAAGAGTTTGATCGCCAAGTCTCTCACTGTTCAAGGTAGTTTGTGTAGTATCGTGCTGAAAAACGTAAGCCGATTGTAAATCATCTCGTTTTTAAGGTTTATCGATAGGGAGATTTATGATCCCCAAAAAAGATAAGTTTGATAAGTTTGAATGGCGTGTGCTAGCTATAATTCAAGGTGATAGAAGCCTTTGCACTTGAAAGGAGATAAAGTGAAGTGGAGGTCACCTTCTGTCTGCTTGAAACGCATGCAGACTACCTTATGCACTCGTTTTATTTATTTTGGTTTTTCGAAAAGTAGGGACATTGAAGAATGGATCCCCAATTAATTTTGCTTTAAGGAATTGTGTCCTTGAATCAAAAAGGTGTCGGAAAGAGAAAGGCGAAAGGCATTTAATTGGCTTGCTGGGTTTAGTATGAGCGAAAATGAAGCCCAGCATTTGTTCCACATCTCATGGAAACCATGTAAAAGATTTCAACGTAGGCAGACATAATTTAAAGACCGGAAACTAGGAAACCACGAGTTCAAAGGGCAGACTGACCGTCAGCCCAGAGAAGAAATTTGCTGCAAAAGAAAAGGCGTTCAGTGTAGGGCTAGTCGCGTCAAATTTAATTGCAACACCGTTTTGCCTGCACAAGCTGAGTATCTTTTAAGAAATTACAAAAAGTATGTAGAACGGCTTAAATGGTTTTTTATTCCTAGGAAGGGGTATTTGGATGTAGTTCTGTGTAGCTCAGGTGCTGTCCGATTTGAAAACACCGGCCCCAAAAATACAGAAATATGGTTCTGTGAATCATCTTTAAATGAATGACTGTTGAAAATCCCTCCCAAAATGGAAACAAAAACACCTTGTGGTCCAAGAAATCCATCCGACCACTTTGAATGAATTTAACTTAGGAAACACAAACAACGATTTGAAAAAAAAGAGACGCAGTTTCTAGATTCAATGTAAGGTGCAGCCACTGTCATTCCTTAAAGGTGATCTGTAAACATTTTGATTTGGTGCAACCGGCGGAATGACTTCTGCTTGTGTCTCCGTCTGATGCCTGCTCAAGCGTGGTGGTTCCTAAGAGCAAAATTTTGCAGAGCAATATTCGGTAGAAGGAAATAACACTCGAAATCTTATTGGACGATTTGACGATTTGACGATCTCTTGTTTACGTTTTAGAACGACAAGATTCACATCATTTCGTCTCTAAATTTGGGCCTAAAGTGGAGATATAATGACACTTAGCCTTTATTGTGCTCTTAATAGGTGGCACAAGAATGATTGACATCAAAGTTAATCCAAGTTTGGCGAAGTTATAACGTAGTAATCAGAATGAGAAGTAGAAAACCACTCTTCTCACAGAGATCTAGGAGAACGTTTTCGGAGACTGGCACTACTGCTGGTCAAGACAAAAACGGTCTGCACTCAATTAAAACAAAATCACTGAAGAAAGACCAAGTATTCCAATTAGCTGATTAAAGTATGCGACATGCTCACGTTCCAGAGTATGGAACTTCACAGCACGGGCAACCTACTAGTCTTAATAGGCTAGCTGTTCCGACAGCAAAGCAGCAATACGCGCGATCACGAATTGCATGTCGAAACCGCGACTAGTAAGGGAGTACAAAATCAAACAGATTTGCCGTGTAACGAAAAAGTAGACGAACTGCCAAGGAAAGGAGCTAGTAACAGAGAACTGATTCCCGAAAAGACTTAGGGGGTCCCTCTGACAACTATTAAAACTATAATCAAAGTGCAGATGCGACAGGACAAATCTAGATGCATGCAAAAAGTCCAAATCTATGGGAAGAAGAGGAAGAGGGAAATGTAGAACACGGGGTAAAGACAGAAGAAACAGGTTTCCCAACGATGCCAGGGCTAACACACCTTTGGAAGAAAGGTGTCTGCAACGTATTGGAATTTGCTAGGCACACAAGACGCCTTGACGATAACTCAACTACTTGGTGCCTTTTTGTACTCATGATCCCAATACCTACTTCCCCTGTTAATACAAAGTTTCCAGACCACACAACTATTTCTTACAATAAGATAAGCGAGGGGAACAGAACGTACCCCCAATGGAGGCTTAGATAAACGCAAGGTCACCTTTTGAAACCAACCAACCAACCACGTATAAAGAGCTCTAATTTATTTAAAAAAATGGATCCCAGGGTCTCGTATTTGAAGAGTAAGACTTTTCATTTATTTTCAGATACATTTGGCTTGGCTTTATGGTCTTCATTTTGGTCCTTACACATCTAGATGTCTATCGATTGGCAATTCAATTCATGCAGGCGCCAACTGAAACAAGACTCTCGCCAAAGGTGGTACATGTAAAAAACGTCCTATTCCCAGCAATCGCCATTTGCAGCAACAACCAAATAAGCAAGAAGGCCTTGAACGAGTATGCTGATCAACTGTGAGTAAAAATTATATATTTCGACAGATCATGTAGCCATGTAGGGCTCCGTAAAATCGGAGGAACGGAAGAAATCAACCCAAACTCTAAGACAAACTCTGATTTCTATAGAAGACACGTTCTAAGATAAAAAAAAAAACGTCTCACGACACCAATTCATTTCAAAAATTCCATTTATTTTGTTAAAAAAAACCTCACACACAACCCCTGCTTACAAATACTTCAAATCCTTAGCTTTGCCAACCATAGCTACCAAAGAGTCAACAGTTTCATCTCCAGTTGGAATAATCTGCGAAGCTGGCAATTGGAAGCCGTACCAAATGGCATTGCTCGATGGTCTTAGCTCATAGCAATAGGACAGCTTTGTATCAACGTTAGCATAGGCCCAGTCAATACTTGATCCCGAGGCTGGATAGATGGCATCGTAGATATTTCCTCCGGTGTATTTCGTTCCATACTTCTTGTTGAGAGCAGCAATAGCATCGTTGTAGACCGCCTTCAAGTCATTCACATTCGGGGGAAGTTGATTTGTGTGCCCGTATGGGTACAGTAAATACTGAGAGTAGGCGTGGAATGAGACGTACAATTGAATTTTGCCCTTCAACGACGAAATGTAGTTTGACAATGACCTGACCTCAATTTCGGAAGCAGGCGATGGTCCAGCATAGGTATCAGAGCAAGCATTGTCACTAGATCCAACTTCATTCCAATGGAAGTCCCAGTTCCTGTTGGGATCAGCGCCGAAGCAGCTACCATATGGAGCACGGGTCTTTCGCCACATACGGTCTGACGTCCAAGTGTACACGTAGCCATCAGGATTGGCATGTGGGAAGATGTACCAATCGTTGTTCTCTGCAATATTTCTAATGGGAGATGCGGTACTTGTGAGCAGTTGATTGATCAAATATGTCACTGTAGCTGGAGCGATCCATTCACGGGCGTGGATACCTCCTTCGATGAAAATTCCCTTGTTTCCAGCTTTGTAGGAAATCTTGACTCCCAAAATTTGACGTCCTTCGTAGGTGCTACCACCCACAATCAAGCTCACCACGTTGGGATAGGTCTTGGCCAATGACTGCAACCAGCTGTAGGTTTCATCGAGCGTATGGTAGGATGTCCACTCGTATCCAGCGCGAGCTGAAAATCCAAGATCCACTTCATCCAGCCGGCTCTGAGCATTCTCCTCAATCAGTTCGTAGGTGATTCCATTTGTAGCCAAGACGTTAACGAAATCAGGCACCTTATGAGGAGCGACAACCACGTTAATTCCCCTCGACAAAGCGTGAACTCCATCCAAGAAAATCACACTGTCGCTAGCACCATCCAACTGCTTAAGGATTGCCAATTGATTGACATCGGAAGCGGTTATTTTGTACACACGATAGTAATCGTAACGAGCACGCTCGCCTGCTGCCAACACCAGGCAGATGCCCAAGAAAACTAACAGCGATCGCGACATTTTCGATTCGCCTAATGAGGTTTCTATGGCAGGCTGGCACAACTTTATACCCAGCTGAGTGGAAGTGTTTTGAAGAAGACATGTGCATTGATAACAACTGAGAGGCGCGACGGGGTGGGCGATGTAGTTGAAGTGGTCTTAAAAATGTCTCAATGGGTTTCTTAACCACAGTGGAATCGATAAGTATTTAGACATGTTTTTTTTTGCTCTCAAGAGCTTGCATTGTACTTTCAATGTATCTATAGATAGTGCTTGGATTTCTGTGAGCAAACCATAGGCATACAGTCGAAATCAGAATGGTTGTTCTTAAAGGCTTATACCGATTTACAGCGGTATTTAAGTTAATTCTTTACTGTTTGGGTTCGTGCTGAAAACCTACAAGCTCCTTGTAAATAATGGAGTGCTAATCTATGCAGTGATAGAGAAATTTATGATCATAACAAAGCGATATCGATTGTCTTTTGTATGATAACAGAAAACGCAAATCTCTGCTAAGCTTGGCACTTAAGCAGTGGTGGCACGTGACATTTTTTTAAAATTCAATTTCCCTTGCGTTTAGAAGGGAAGATAGGTCTTGGGAGCAGGGAACTAACCAAAACCACATGGTTATCGAGGAGTGATTTAGGGATGAGATAGCGTTTCGGGAGAAAAAATTCTTTACAAGACATTCGGCCTCATTTGCGTTAACGGGCTTTGGGGGATAAGATTCAATGACGAACTATGTACACGAGCTATACGGCGACATTGAACAAAATAAAAAAAAAAGTAGCATACATTTGCCGAACAAGCGGATTCATATGAAGCGAGTTTAGAAGAAGGAATTGGCCCGTGCCCTGAATAAACAGCATAAGGGTATTCATACCCCCTTTGGCGAGCACGAATTATAAAAAAATGGGCTGGAAGTATCAGGCTTATGGCAAATGGATTTTGGATAGCTTCAACTCAAGAGTTTATTTGCTACGACCCCGTTGGATTTTTATAAATTGTATTGGTGCTTAATGCTGAAACATTCGTTGAGAAGTAAAATTAAATAATTCGCGTATTTCGGAACAAAGTTCTTTCAAAATTTTCATCAATCAGATCGTCGGGCTTATGAAAGCCCATTATTTTCAAACAAATGATCTCAAAAAGTCGTTGCTGCAAGTATGCATCCGCCATCTTGCAGTAAACAGAGTTTCCGATTTTTCCTCTAGCACCCTCAAGTAAGTTCAACAAATAGATGAAAGTCGCTTGACTCTACGACTTCTGATAGGTCCCAAACATTTAATGCCGGTAATACATAATTTTTCTTTCAATGTCTTGCCCGCCATCTTGCTTCCACCATATTAGATGTTCATATTATCATATTCTACGTAAAATATCCTTTAATTTGGTACCTGAATCATCAAAATCCGTTCAGAAATAAGGAAGTTATAGCAAAGACAAATTTACTCTAGAATCTGCATGCAGGCCATCGCAAAGTGAAGTTTGAGTGTCTCTGGAGAGGGTCGGTTTACCTCCTATTTTCTGAGGATTTCTGGTGGCCTGGTGTTTCACAAAAATTTACTGCGGGAATTAGATGAATATTTTCCGCGATATCTCCGGTTCTAGAAGGCCTAGCGCCTTGAAACAAAGACCCACACGTAGGGTAGAGGGTGGACTTTATTGCAAGTGTAACTATTTTTGTGAATACAGGGTGGTTCAGGGCTTTCGGAGGGTGGAAAGCAGATTTATCTAAATCTTCAGTTCTAGACCAAGCAACAGCGCAGAGTTTTAGGTTAGAGTGTAGTTCTTTTTAGCATTTATGCCGCGTACTATTTCTATATTTCTCTGCATAATGTAAACAGGGACGGAGGCTTTGGTTTGGATTCCGGGAAACTGTAAGGCTGACGAGCTCGCCAGAGGGGAACAACTTTCAGAATTCTGCCTAAATGGAAAAACCTGGATCCCTTGCTGTGTGTGAATGAATATCTGCTTTACCTAGATGGTTTTAGCAGGACTATACAAAATTGCGCATCAATCGCCTAAGAGGCTAGGTAGAGCGTGTGGACACCAATGCTCCGGCTCGCAGACTCTTCG
The DNA here is from genome assembly GCA_946965025.1 of Blera fallax. Taxonomy (NCBI): domain Eukaryota; kingdom Metazoa; phylum Arthropoda; class Insecta; order Diptera; family Syrphidae; genus Blera; species Blera fallax. The sequence goes on along the minus strand of OX337247.1, from coordinate 3,887,346 downwards.
AATCAAACCTGGAAGGTTAGAGGACGACCTTGCTTAGGGTGACACATACCAGTAGGAGATGGCCACAATAAAATTAGGATACGCAACTGGAGGCAGTTAGCTCAGGACAAGGCTACCTGGAGAAGGTTGTTGTTAAGGCCAAGGTTCATCTGGAACCTAAGTAATTAAAAAAGTTTGAGCTTACTATTGCCATGCGAACAAAACCACGCCGTGCAAATCATATCCGAATTTGGTACCACGCAGAAACCATGCATGTAGCAAGGATAAAAATAAATGCTATCCTTTCCCATTTATCAAGCAAGTAGACAAGTTCTTTGCACCCATGTCATATATCTACCTGCTGTCAGACATGTACATACTTACGCCCATATGTGTCATTCTTCTTCTTACAGACAAAAAGATCCTTTATCTTATGTCACAATTTTCTTTCATTCAAATTTCATTCACTCATTCTTTTGAAAGCAGTTTCTGTATTCAGTTTATGGCTTCAAGTCGACCCGCCACTGCGCTTCAGGAAGCAGTTAAACATAAATAAAAACATTTCATGCATTCGAAGAAATGATCGAGAAAATCCTTGAAACTCCTCTGTTGCTTCCCTAGCCTGTATGTACTTTTGCAGGCTGAACTGGAGGAAATTTTAACTTCGGAAAGTTATTTGAGCCCTGTGGTTGTTCGCGATTTCTTCTTCTACTGAAATTGTATCTATCACAAGCGCTCCTACGAGTACGTCCACTGTCTTCGAATTTTACTTGAACAGTGAAGTCTGACAACATGATTGACAATGTAAACGCTAACGACATCGGCCCCCCCAAAATCCATTTCTGTCAAATATGGCCGATAGTGCGAACCCCCCTAATTTTGCAGGAATTTAAAATTTAAAGTCTTTCCAAACGAGTACCTGCGACCAAGACATGCAGTTTATTTAAGTCAAAGTACGTTTCTAGTTTTTCTTACTTTCAAATGCTTAATGGCACAAAACCACAAGCAAAATGCTCTCGGTTTCAACACTTCTCCGTGGACCTACCCCAGTTCTTGAATTGTAGCGAAAGCAGCAATTTATAATTCCGCAAGCGTAACGCCGGTCATTAACAACTTTGCGGCCATAGATGCAATGAATTACAATGCGGTCCCAAGAAATTATTTTCGCCATAATATGATTCTTCTGGTCACTGGTCAGATACATTATGAGGCACACACTAGGAGGACAACGTACCACAAATCCATTTTTTTAAGTAGTACTCTAGTTGTTCTGTTTATGTAACTACCTACTCCTTCTACGCCATAGCCGCGATAGATACATTTGTAGAACACAAACATTATAACCAATAAAATACAAATAAAGTTGTGATTACACAGGTAAGTAAGACTTCCACTTGAATCTTATCTAAATTGCTGTAGTACTCTAGCGTCCGCTCAGAGAGAATTTAATTTTTTTTTTCATTTTGCTTTTTTTTGCGATAACAGTTGCGTACTTTGGCAGCATGTTTGATTGATAAGCAATAAAAGAATTGAGAGAAGGAAACCATTGGAACTCAAGCAGTTCTTGGCCACTTTCCATTGGAATTACAGTGGTGAGAAACAGTTTCGCCGATTGATTTAAAATTGAATCAAGAGAGAGCAAAAGAACGCAGAAAGGCATGCCTAAGAACTGGACATTTGCTCGAAAAGCCATCAGAATCACAAGCCTCATGTCGAAATTGCGACTATTTAGGGAGTGCAAGATCAAACGGAATTCATTTGTCAACAACAACAGAGTTCATCCTTCGTGGGTACCAGGATATGGGTAACGAAAAAACCAACAAACTGGCAAAGAATGGAGCTGGTAACAGAGAACTGATTCCCGAGAAGACAGTAGTAGACGATAACTACTGGACGAATCTAGATATGTGCAAAATGGCCAGAACTATAGTAAAAGAACTGAGTGACAACATGGCAACACGGGTAATAAACTGAAGCAGAACACAGGTGAGATTGATGGTGGGACTAAAAGGGCACATCCCAATCTCAACAAACATTTGTTCAGACTTAGACTAGCTGAAACAACAATCTGAGTCAACTGTGAGGAGGGAGAATAAGATGTACAATACGAGGTAAAGAGTGACGATACTAATGTCCTGAATGATGCCGATTTCTAGTCGTAATATTGTTTTGGAAAGACATCCATCAACACTTCCCCCGAATTCGAGTGTCACACGGTTGAATTCGAAACCAAGGGACTTTTAGAAGCCAGATTTTCATTTAAATTTGTCGGATGGTTTATGCGCAAGAAGTGTTGCAAAAAATGTTGAAAATCTGTTGGAAAAAAGACAGATAGAAGGACACTCAGGCAGAACAATAATATCTTGAAATTGGAAGATCGATTAATTGGCTAAGCTAGCCCCACAGTCATTTCTCCCACAGATAGACGGAGATACAAATTTTCTGTCTCCACAGACCTCAGCTCCTGGCCGCCAAAATATTTCCATTTTCCCATCGAAATTGGGAATAAAAAGCGACGTTCGTTGGCGAGGACATGTTTTGCAGGGTAGTGTGTGTTGGATGGAACTAAATTTTTGTTGAACGTGACATAGAAGAATGAATGTGGTGATAGAGTAAGTGTCTGTGTGAATTGTAGAAAGATTATACATCAAACTGTATCCCTCCACCTAAACATTTAAAGGCCATTCAACGACGCTAGAAAACGCTATAAAACTCAAAATCAAAGAAAAATGCGTTTTCTACTTTTTGCCCTCACTGTGGCAAGAATACGACCATGATCTTTCCACGCCTTCCTGCCGAACCTATAAAATTCTGCTGACCACCGTGACACCCCGCATTTGCACAAGAACCGTCATGTCGCGCACATTAATACTCCTATTATCGTGCCTGGCCATAGCCAGTGCAGTACGTGTCCGATACGACAACTATCGCGTCTACCAAATAACCGCCACAACTCAAGACCAATTGGCTGTGTTAAGAGGCTTGGATGGCGCGACTGACCGTATTATCTTTCTTGACGGAGTTCATAACGTAAATCGTCCAATCAATGTGGTTGTGTCACCTCAGAATATTGCCGATTTCCTGCAAACACTGGAGAATAATGGAATCGTATACGAATTGCTGGAAGAGAATGCCCAAAGTAAACTAGAAGCCAACGAAGTGGCCAAACCTTTGACACGATTAGCCGACTACAACTGGGAGCAATATTACGAACTGGAGGATACCTACAATTGGTTAGAGAGCCTGGTTGAACGATTCCCGAAACAAGTGAAACTGATTGAAGCCGGCAGGACATACGAAGGCCGCAAGATCTTGGGCATTAAGATCTCCTACAAGGAAGGGAACAAAGGAGTCTTTCTTGAAGGCGGTATGCATGCTCGTGAATGGATTGGTCCAGCTACAGTGACATACATTACCAATCAGTTGCTGACAAGTGATAATCCTGATCTAAGACTCATTGCTGAAAACTTCGATTGGTACATCATTCCACATGCCAATCCTGATGGTTTTGTTTTCACCCATACAACAGACCGCCTGTGGAGGAAGACCCGCAAGCCATATGGAAACTGCGTTGGTGCTGATCCCAACAGGAACTGGGACTTCCACTGGAATGAAGCCGGTGCAAGTGATAATCCCTGCTCGGAGACCTACGCTGGATCAGAGGCATTCTCGGATATTGAAACCAAGAGTTTGTCTGAGTACCTCGCAACCCTAGACGGCAAGCTATTGCTGTACGTGTCCTTCCATTCCTACTCGCAGTATCTTCTCTTCCCCTATGGACATACTGGAGACCTTCCTAAGAACTACAGCGAGTTGAAGAGAATCTACGATGTCGCAGTGGAGGCTATTGGCAAGCGTTATGGTACAAAGTATACCGGTGGTAATATCTACGACGCCATCTATCCGGCCGCTGGAGCCAGTGTGGATTGGGCCTATGGAACAATTGGAGTCAAGTTGGCCTACTGCTATGAGCTAAGACCCTCACGTTTTGCAATTTGGTATGGGTTCGAATTGCCTGCCAGGCAAATTATACCAACCGCGGAGGAGACTTTGGATTCATTGTTGGCGATGGTGCGGGAGGCTGGTATTGGCAGATAGACTTAAGGGAATTTTCATATAAATTTCTGTACAGAAGGTTGCTGTGTTTCATTTAATTTAATTTTATTCGAGAGATTGTCATCGGTAGCTTAATCTGTGATATGCTTGTCACATGTGAAGTGGTTGTTGGCAGCGGTTTTTTTTTTGCGTTTTGCGGCACTACATGTCGATGATAGAGTCGATTAGATTAAAGTTGTAATCTCTCCGTTAGGACTTGAAAATCTATTTTCTTTTGGATTAGCTGAGTATTTGAGTGTTCTACGACAAAGTTTTAGATTAGCTCGATAATGGCAAGTGCTTGAGGGTACTTAAATGACCGTGAAGCGATTTCATGCTGCGTGGCTACAACATTAGCTTTTTTGACATTTTTTTGTCATTTCGAGGCAGAATTTATCCATCATAGTCAGCGCAATTAGGACTTTTAGAGGTCTATGAACTTGGTGCACATGATGATCTTTTATGATCATACGTAATGCTCATGTTTTTAAAATTTCTTTCATGTTTATCAAAGTAGGAGCGACTGAATGGAATTAGGTTTTGAATGGCCTCCACTATTTCGATCGTGATTTTTGAATTTCCAATCTTCATCAAGAGCAAAGTGAGTAATATCTGCTGGACAAGACTTATAACTTATATTTGCAACAAGATTTTTAGATGTGTCCTTAGAGCTATCTGTTGCTAAATTTACTCTTGAGATAGAAGCTGTCAGGACTTTTATACAGAGATGCTAAATGATATGAACGCGATATTATTTAGAAATTTAGTTCGGTGAGGTTATGATCTGGATTATAGGGATCATAACCCTCTCACTTTATTGCATTCTTACTGGTCTGCCTGTGGGGTTCGCTGACGATGTTATTTAGAAACTTTGGAAGATTCTAGGCTTTGTGAACAACAAAAAACGAAATAAAGAGACGAATTTGTTCCTCCATGGAACCAAGAAAATCCGAGTTACCGAAAGAATTTTAATTAAAAACATACAGAGGAGCCAGATGTCGTCGAAGACTTGACAAATTTTCCTTAACTTTAATCGGATTCATGACTGCATTACATCGCAAGGAATCTATCAGGACACTAATGATACTTTCAGGCTGCTAGATTAACTTTCTTTGATTAACTTTCTCTTTTGGTCTTAAAATTTCAACTTTTTAAGTAAACTCGCTTTTAATATGTCTGAGAGTTTAAGACGCGCTGTTTCCCTTTATCATGGTCAAACAGTTTAAGAAGCCCAATGAAATGTCTAACATCACATATCTCCACCTCAGTCACCGCATACGCACACCAAAAATTTATCTATTGTGAACCTACCGCATTCAAGGTGAATTAAATTTATTTCAGGGGTTTTTTTCTGCATAGTAGAGATTTTAACGATTACAGAGCTCCCAAAAGAGTGATTTAACAGAGCTCCCCCAAAGGAGAGAAAATATGAAATTTAAAAACACTATTTATTTTCGGGAATAAATAAATTTTTGAATTTGTAAATGATCCAATTTGTTGGTGTTATGGTGGATGGACGAAAAGACGAAAATTTTGATTATAATAAAAAATTTAAGAAAACTCGAAATTTAAAAAAGGGTAAAAAAAGGTAAAGGATAGTCTTAAATTTTTGCACCTACTTTGTCCTTCGATCTAGTACATATCATTCTCAAATTTTCATAAAATTTACTGAACTCTACTTTTACTCTAGCGGGTAATATGACAAACAGCTAAGGATTCTTTGTACCTATTCCAATTGATAAGACTTGTTTCAGCTTGTCAGTGCAGTGAACCTACCGCATTCAAGGTGAATTAAATTTATTTCAGATTCGAATTTCAGGAGCGCTACCATCCACGTCTGGCAGCCAGCTCAGCACCTGAATTAGCTGATAAACTACTGGCCTTTGGCGGATTCCTTTTGTATCCCTTTGACACGTATAAAGAAATCGATGGACAACTTCACAATCTTCATCATTTATTGGGTTCTATGTATGGCAATGGGACCTATCCAACGCGTACTATACTTCGTTTGCTGGCACCTAAGTGTGAGGACATAATTATGCGGTGTGTTATCGCTGGCAAGCAAATTAATTGCAGCGAAATATTCTTTACAAGGACAACAACTGCAGGAATATGCTGTCTTTTCAACTACCGGAGAATGAGTTACAACACGGATAGGTAAGTGTGACGTTAGCGTTGGAATTTGAAGCTAGAACAGGGGGCCTAAGGGTAGATCAGACTTAAAGAAAGTTTTGAGACAATTTTTATGACCGTGGCCCGTCAGAAAAAAATGGTTTAACGACAGGTTTTAAGATGGGATTGGGGCTTGATTTTTGTCATTTATCCGAAAGCAAAAACTTTTGTTAAATGAGGTCTTGAAACGTTACTGATTGATTTTGTTCCAACATCAAGAAGCCACATTTTTTTTCGAAATCGGTCATAGAGCTGGGCTTGAAACTTCAGACCTAGTTTAGGGCCAACAATAAAATTAAACGTGTGTGAATAAAGACCGATTTACCTCCCGTTAAGGCCAAGGCACACTTTAAAGTTCAGAAATAAGATTTAAAAAAACCTTACTTCCAGTTGTCCAAAGGTAAGAAAGTATGAGCTTTAGTGAAGCCAGGCTTGGAGTTAGGATTCCAACTAGAATTTGGAAGACAAAAGACTGTAAAAATAATAAGGGGGTGTTTCAGCAGATAGTAGTAGAAGTTGGCCGGTAAGATGAGACGCTAAAGATAAAAATAATACCAGACTGGTAAAGCTCTCCAAGGTATTCTTATAGAAAATGGGATTTTAGTAGTGTATTCCTAGTCATGTTAACGATCAATTTCCTCCTTTAACGCCACTTTCTTGCAGAGAACTCTACGTCCGCGATATGAAAGCCTCGGCACAAAGTGGTAAAATTCGTTTTGACACATCTGGAGCACGTGCTGCACTGCAAGTGGTTCTGCAAGACGACCCGAGTGACCATACCTTAAAGGAGTATCCATGTGATGGCTTTAGGGTGAGTGTGTTCCTAGTCTTGCAGTTTTTTTTCTAATTCTAATTTTTTCCCCATAGACCCTTCTTTTCTATGCAGACGACTATCCAGATACACAAACAGGTAGTGTTACCAAAGCTTTACTGGGCTACAACGATGAATATGAAGTTGCAATTAAGCCCGACATTCTTGAAGGCGCACCGCGAATGAGACAATTTTCATCGAAAATGAGACATTGTTACTTCCTGGAAGAGGGCCAAGAGTTATTAAAACAGTAAGGCCCAACAGTGAATGTTTGAAAAAGGTCCACGAATTAATTTTTTCCCCAGGTTCTACTATTCCTTCAGTGAATGCATGCTGGACTGTCGCACTCGAAGTATAGTAAATCACTGTGGCTGCATGATACCGGTGCTACCAGGCTACATAGAGAATGTTTCGTACTGTATACTGCCAGATCTTCCTTGTATAAGCCTCTGGAAAGCCATCTGGTGGCAGTGGAACTCATTTGATTATGTCTCAGTTGAGAATAAGAAATCGGAGGCCACACTAGAACTCTGTAAACAATGTTTGCCGAGTTGTAATGTCATGAGCTACAAGATAAATGTCAACTCAAGACCCTTGATTATACCTCAAAATTCAACAAATTTTACCGTTGGGGTCTTGTAAGCCATCAAATTTTTTACACAAATCCTAAAATATTTCAAGACATCATGTTTCAGACAAGGACTAACAGCATCAAGGCCAACAACAGCGGTCAAGTTTTTCTACAAATCTGCGTTTTCACAAATCAAGACTCATGACATAAGCGGCGATTGGATTGTTCTATTGGGTAAGGTTGCAAATGTATGTGTTGAGGGACCACCTACTTCGACTCCTTTTATTTTAAGGTCGCTATGGCGGAATTTGCTCCATAATGTACGGCTTCAGCATTGTAGCTATCATTGAATGGCTGTATTTTGTAACCGGAAAGTGGTTTGCATTATGGTGGAAGTCTTTAGTGGAATGCTATAAAAACCGCCAAAGACGAAAGGTTGAGTGTGAGACCCATCAGGAACTATATTGGGACGAGTTGGTGCCTAAGGGGCCCTTTGCCGGGAGGGCACTTACTGAATTTTAGTGTTGCTTGTAAAGAAAAATAAAGCTCACTTGAAAAGTACTGAAATTTGTTTCCTTTTACTGCGATATTTGCTGGGGAAAGGAGTTGTTCAGTCGAGGATATTTGAAGCCACTATCAAAGCTAAAACATAGGAATAAACCTGAACGCCTCTTGAACTTGAATGGATTCATAAAATCCAACGAATTTAACATCTTCCGATAGTAGCTTCAGTAGCTATCTCAAGATGTTCTGGTTTAGTACTGGCCCCTTATCCTTGAATAAGTACCAAATTAAGACAGCTTCTGTTGGAATACTTTTAGAGAAACCTTCTTGGCATCACCTTCCCCCTAACTACGAAACGCAAGGGAGAGTAAGAGAGTAACTGATTTCACTTAACAACAACAAACAACTTTGTTTAATCAATAAGCAACTATTCGTTTTAAAATCATTAGAAAACGAATTATTTTCTTTTGTAAAAGAATAACAATGAGCAAGGAGATATTGGGGCTCCATCGAATAACAAAGAAACATCTAAAGGAGCTCTGCAAGAAGCACCGGCTCTATCAGACACCACATCTCAATGACCAACTTTATCTCCACTTTCAAGGTAAGCTTTCTCATCGCATTGAATCTATAATAAAGTACAATCTTTTACAAGGCTTTCAAGCTATTGAAAACCTCGAGGAATACACTGGCCTTAAGGCTCTTTGGTTAGAGACCAATGCGATATCGGAAATTCAAGGTCTCGATAACCAAACAGAGCTCAAGTGTCTGTTCCTTCAGAACAACATAATCAAAAAAATCGAAAATCTTCAATATTGCGCGCAGTTAGATACCCTGAATCTGGCGAGCAATCATATAACCAAAATTGAAAACTGTGGAGTCGACGTGTTGCCAGTGCTGTCCACTTTGAATGTATCCCACAACTATATAAGAACCAGTGCAGGCTTACAGGAGTTAGTGAATTGCAAGAATTTATGCTCATTGGATCTGTCTCACAATCGAATCGACGATATCCTGGTTGTCAAGGTGAGTCGTCCTTTGTTACACTTGTTGGGTTGCTATGCAACTAAATTTTCAGATATTTGCAAGTATGCCAGAGTTACGAGTACTGGTGCTGCAAGGGAATCCTGTGGTTAGCCAGGTGCCACATTATAGAAAGACTCTTATTTTAGAATGTGTAAGTAGAATAAGTAGTAGTATGTATATCTTCTGTGAGAATTGTATTCGTTTACAGAAAAACTTGACCTACTTGGATACTCGTCCTGTATTTCCAAAGGACCGTGCTTGTGCTGAAGCTTGGTGAGAGTCAATCTTTTATAAAACTTTGTACTTAAAAATGCCTTTACTAGGAAACGCGGGGGATTTGAAGAGGAGCGAAAAGAACACGATCGTTGGGTTAGAATGGACCGCAAGAAAATTCGAGATAGTGTCAATGGTAACCATTTCAGGATCAGCTTTCAAAGATTTTCTTTTACAAACTTAAGTTTTCTTAAGCTACCCTACGGCTTCGCCAAAAGCACGGCGCTGGAGATGTTCAATTGATAAAATCATCCGATGAAGAAGAAGAGGAAAGACTAATACCTAAGAAGCTTAAGAAAGTTGATGGTGATTTAGAAATAACTGGAGTGGATCGTTCGACAACTTCTAATGAAAATAATGCATCGGATACGTCTTCAACGTCAAGTGATGATTCATCCACTTCCAATTCAAGAAATAGTGCTGCGGATAGTTCTGACCAAGAAGCGAAGACTTTGACGCTTGACGAAAATGAGAAAAAAGAATCCAGCGCTATGGATACAAATCTTCAATCCGATGAAATGCTCGCCGAAAAGGAAGAAGAATTAATTGCTTTGAGTATACAACCTAACCTTGATGAAACGTCAATCGAAATGGAGGAAGTAAGCATTTCGAAATCCGTCGAAAATATTAACGAAAAGGAAGAGGTATCCAAGTACCCGGAGGGAATTCAGTTTGACGAAAATATTTCCCTCGAAAATGGGGAGCTTAATGATTTGAGGCCTGTCGAAATCGAGGAAGGAGAATTAAATGCCCTGGATACAGATCTCCAGTCAAAGAGTGATGATTTGCCAATAGTAGAACCTCGGATTGACGAAACGACCGTTGAAAAGGTGGCAAATAATAGTTCAGAGTCCGCTGAAATGCCTGACAAAACGGAGGAGATAGAATCGAACACATTGGATGCACCTCTTCAGTTGAATGAAATGTTTATCCAAACAGAGGTGATCAACGTTTTGAATTCCGCAGACAAGCTTTATGAAAAGGAAAAAGAGTCGTCTGCACTCCAGACTGAAGGAGATACTATCGGAACGGACGAAGATTACAGCTTTGTTGCACTCAAAAACCATGGCAATAAGGAAGAAACAATCACTGCATCGAATAAAGAACTCAGTTATGATGAAAAACCCTTCGAAAAGGAAGAAGATCAACTTCAGTCTGACAAAGTTCCCGTCGGAAAGGATGAAACGAACTTGTCTCTGGAAAGACAGGACGAAGGCGAATCCAACATCCCTAATACCCAATTGCAGCCTGATGAAAAACCATACGAAAACGAGGAAGATATGGAAATAGAGGATAAGCCTGATGAAAAATCCTTCGAAAACCAAGAAGACATGAAAACAGAGCATAAGCCTGATGAAGTAAATGTCGAAAAGCATATAGCGAATATTTGGAAGCTTCTCGAAGGACTCAAAGAGAAAGAGTTGAATTCCGCAGACAAGCTTTATGAAAAGGAAAAAGTGTCGTCTGCACTCCAGACTGAAGGAGATACTATCGGAACGGAAGAAGATTACAGCTTTGTTGCACTCAAAAACCATGGCAATAAGGAAGAAACAATTACTGCATCGAATATAGAACTCAGTTCTGATGAAAAATCCTTTGAAAAGGAAGAAGAAGAAGTTTTAGAAGAACAACTTCAGTCTGACAAAGTTCCCATCGGAAAGGATGAAACGAACTTGTCTCTGGAAAGACAGGATGAAGGCGAATCCCATATCTATAATACCCAATTGCAGTCTGATGAAAAACCATACGAAAACGAGGAAGATATGGAAATAGAGGATAAGCTTGATGAAAAATCCTTCGAAAAGGAAGAAGAAGAAGTTATAGAAGAACAACTTCAGTCTGACAAAGTTCCCATCGGAAAGGATGAAACGAACTTGTCTCTGGAAAGACAGGACGAAGGCGAATCCAATATCTCTAATACCCAATTGCAGTCTGATGAAAAATCCTTCGAAAACCAAGAAGACATGAAAACAGAGCATAAGCCTGATGAAGTAAATGTCGAAAAGCATATAGCGAATATTTGGAAGCTTCTCGAAGGACTCAAAGAGAAAGAGTTGAATTCCGCAGACAAGCTTTATGAAAAGGAAAAAGTGTCGTCTGCACTCCAGACTGAAGGAGATACTATCGGAACGGAAGAAGATTACAGCTTTGTTGCACTCAAAAACCATGGCAATAAGGAAGAAACAATCACTGCATCGAATATAGAACTCAGTTCTGATGAAAAATCCTTCGAAAAGGAAGAAGAAGAAGTTATAGAAGAACAACTTCAGTCTGACAAAGTTCCCATCGGAAAGGATGAAACGAACTTGTCTCTGGAAAGACAGGACGAAGGCGAATCCCATATCTATAATACCCAATTGCAGTCTGATGAAAAACCATACGAAAACGAGGAAGATATGGAAATAGAGGATAAGCTTGATGCAAAATCCTTCGAAAAGGAAGAAGAAGAAGTTTTAGAAGAACAACTTCAGTCTGACAAAGTTCCCATCGGAAAGGATGAAACGAACTTGTCTCTGGAAAGACAGGACGAAGGCGAATCCCATATCTATAATACCCAATTGCAGCCTGATGAAAAACCATACGAAAACGAGGAAGATATGGAAATAGAGGATAAGCCTGATGAAAAATCCTTCGAAAACCAAGAAGACATGAAAACAGAGCATAAGCCTGATGAAGTAAATGTCGAAAAGCATATAGCGAATATTTGGAAGCTTCTCGAAGGACTCAAAGAGAACGAGTCCAATAACCTGTACACTCAACTGATGCCTCTCAAAATGCTTGACGAAAAGGAAGAAAAACCGAACTACTCTGACATTCAACTCCTGCCTAACGAAATTCTTGTGGAAAATGAGGAAGTCAATGAAATGCATGTGCAAATGGAAGAAGATGATTCGGATACACAATTGCAGTCTCAGGCAATAAATGTCGAAAATGAGGATGCAAGCACATTGATGGCTGTTGAAATGCCCGCTGAAGAAGAAGAAAAATCGATCTTTTCCGGTATGCTTCCCTTGTCTCACGAAGTACCTGCGGAAATTGAGAAAAGAAATATTTTCAAGACTTCGGATCTACAAGATCAACCTGACGAAAGTTCTGCAGAATATCTGGACAATTTCGATGACGAAGCAAACATTTTAGAGTCAGGTGTCTTGGTTGCTGAACATCCTTACGGGGAGGAAGCAGATATTCAAATGCAGCCTAACCAAGATCTAAGTGAATCTGAAGACTTAATTCAAGAAAAGCCAATCGTCAGTATAAAAAGTGTTCATTCGATATCGGACCTTCTGCAAGAGCAGATGGTAGTTGAGGAAGATGCAAGCTTTGCAAAGCCTTCTGTTGTCATGGAATCAGAATTCCCTTTTGCAGAACATCGTTCAGCTTGGAACGAATCCAACACATCTTCGTCTTCAGATTCATCTTCCAGTTCTGAATTGTCATCAGATGAATCTGATTCGTCAGATTATAGTGAAGTTATGGAAATTTCCAATGAGAAGGACACTGTATTGGATCACAACGAAAAGGATAAAGTTTTAGAGAAAATAGACGATTCTGATAACAGGTCTAGAGAAGCCAATAAAGAAATTTTGGACAGTGACACTGCAAATGAAGTTCAATTCAATTCAACTGCAACGGATGAGGAAAATACAAGAGTTGAGTCCGCTCTTGGAAAGCTTACTAAGTGTGGAACCTTTAGCCTATATGATATGGAATCAGAGAAAGATGTAGGTGAGCTCCCTTGCGAATTACAATTTTCTGACGAAGAAACTGGTCTTATGGAGGAAACTTATATCGACAAACCCCATGCAATAGACGAAACTCAAGAACCAAATGCTCCACTTCACGACTCAAACTTAACAGAACGAGGCAGCCCTTGTCAGTCTTGGAGTGATGGCACTTTACAAGAATCAGTGGAAATGTTCTATCAAACCTTCGACAGCGACCACTTTCCGAACACTGAAGTGTCTGACGAAGACTCAGGACTTGTCAATTCATTCCAAACAGCTTCCTTCAACTCTGAGCTTGAAAGTCAAGATGAAACAACTCCAATGGTTGATGATTCGGCGGCTGAAGCTCTGGCTTGTCTAGAAGATATTTTATCAAAAGCTTGTGAGGGAGAAGAAGAAAACACGTTACCTGAAGACAAGCCTGTTTCCAACGAAAATGCAAATAAAAGTTTCGATAACGAAGTTGCATCTTGGCTAGAAAGTTTTTTGAGTGCACTCAAAGAAAAGGAAGAGAAGAAAGCCTGGGATGTCTCAGTGAAGGAAAAGGAACTAGGGGACAAGATCAAAGCTGGATTGGAAAATACTTTGTCTGCAATAAGAGAAGGGGTAGACGATTATTTAAGTCAATGCAGCAAAGATTCAGATGAAGAAGGTGAGTCTCTACATGACAGCTACGCTACTACTATAGTTGGGTTTAAAGTCAAGGAGGAGATAAAAGAAGACACGACCAGCCATGCGGAAGGTACAACAACACCGCCAACTAAAGAAGATCATAGTTTGAGTCCGAATCTGTACGAATTTTCTGATGACACCGAAGTTTCGACCTATTTGGAACCCAATTTGACACCTTCAAATAGAAGTGATGAAGGGAGAAAACTCTTGCAATTCGAAACAGCGCCATCTACGTCTGTTAAACAACTAAGAGTAAGCAAACCTTCACCTCGGAAAAATGAAAACCAAACCTTAGATCAGCAAACTCAAGGTTCAAATTGGCTACAGAAGATTTTGTTATCACTCAGAACGAAGGAGAAGGAGGTGAGCGAAGATGAAATGACAATTAGAGATTGGGACAATGAGCAAGATTGTTCACCTAAAGCAAACAAAGTTGAAGCCTTGGAAGAGGAAACTTTAAATGGTCCAGACGACGATTCAAACACAGTCATAGAGAAGGAGGATAAAGACGCAGCCATAAGCTCGGAAGAAGCTATGCTAGATGAGGAAAACTTTTCTCAAAGGACAGATCAATACCAGACTTGTACAGAAAGTCCAACCATAGGTACGGAAGAAGGTGAGCATACAATCACACAAGCAGCAGAAAGTTTGACTGTTCTCACTGGAAACCTCGATGAACAACAAGCCTATTATCTGAAGCCACAGGTTTCGGCTTGGATAGAGAATGCCTTGCCAGACTCTTTTTTGGAAGCAGCTATAAGGACTGCAGTTGGTGAATGGATGGAAGAACCCGTGACAGTAGCCAACATCTTAGAAGCACAAGAAACGACGCAACCAGCAATCGATTCAACTTCCTCTACCGAAGGACTGGAAGGCGAAGCGTCTTTGCCCCTGGAATGTGCGGCAGATGCCCCGGAAGAGAAGATTTTGACTTCAACAGAAAATAATTTCACAGAAACACCCTTGGAAGCAGTTTCAGTCACGTCCGCCATAGATGACGGACAACTTTTGGAAAACCAAACAGGAACTTCAATTTCCCTTGATAGCAGTTCAGAAACAGAAAATAAAGAAAAGGACTCTCTCGAGTCCACGAACGACAACACTTCAGTCATAAAATCATCACTGACAGAACAAACAGATGATCAACCTTCATCATGGTGGCAGGAGACCTTAGCAGCTGCTCGCATGAAAAACGAACACCAACTTGCTGAACAATCCAAGCCACCACAACCAACAAGCGAAGACATCAAAGCAAGACGACGATACGAGGAGAATCTTTCAGAAAATCAGACTCTAGAAGAGAAAGCCGCAGCCTTTTCCTTGCTAGAAAGCATCTTGGCTGAAACTCATAAGCCGGATGACGAAAATCCAACCATCCAACCAGAAGAAGAACCAATTCCACCCCAACCAACCGAAGAAGACACTGACAGCACTACTTCCTCGGACTACGATTTGTCAGAATACATGGCTAAAATACACGAAAAGATACCAACAATCCGCGAAGTTCTCGATTCATTTAATGAAGTTCAAAAAATCGTCGATCTGAGAAATCAACAAAGATCGCAGCGCTGTAAGGACCTTTTATCCAATCCCCTTACACAAGAGTTCTCCACCCAAACTGGAGACGAAATCAACTGTGCATTCGAGGCTATGAACCAAGAAAAGCGTAAAAAACTAAACGAGTTGATTGATCATGTCTACGCCCAAAAGGATAAATATGACGATACCCTGGAGGTAGTCGATGGACGTTTGATGGTTGTCAAGAAATCAACAGGTGCACTGGAGGAGTTACCACCTTCGCCATCGAAATACAAAAGCTGCGGTGTGAGTACCGCTCAAACGGAGAGCAACAACACGACTAGCTGCGGTGTAACTTCCACTCAATTGAACAACAACAACAACAAGACTAGCTGCTGTGCAGGTACCACTCAAACGAACAAAAACACCAACACCAACTGTAATGACAGTGAATCCGATGATTATGGGTCAGCATTGTCAGGGAATGAAGCTGACATCGAGGAGCATGTAAGTGATACGAAAATAAAAAAAATACCGTACACTGTGATAGGTTGTACAACTGACTCAGTGTCAAGTGCATCACCAGAGACAGATGATGAAGAAGAGGAAGAGGAAGAAGATCGTCAAAAAAAGTATGGTAACGAACAGCAATACGACTCTCTGCAAAGAGTAGAAAAGTTGCATGAGGACATTGATAAGGAATTTTTTTCGGAAGTCAGCAAATGGATGGAGGATGGCGTTAACATTCCCACTGTGACACCGACCGTACAGAGAAGGTTGGGAAAAGAAGAAATTATGCTGATGAGACGGCTTCTAGCAGAAGACGGTGAACTTCCTCCAGGGTTGAAAGAATTGGAGTCATTTATGGACTTTGATGAAGATGCTTTGGAGGATATTGCATTGCTGTTTGAAACTCCAGTGGGAGACGAGTAAGGATTTACCCTAATTTGTCATTGTTTGGAGTTTCAGTTTTTCAAATAAAACATTTTCGAATAAAGTGCTGGGTTTTTTTTTAAAGTTCTGTGTACGAAGCCCATGCTACGTATCTATAGATGAGTACAAATGTTACGATTGGTTTCAATTGGTCTAGGATTCAGCACGGGATAGTAACATCCACTGCAACAACCTCAAGTATCCTTGGTTTCCTCGCCTCAAAAAAGAGGCCGAAGCATATCTCTCTTCCCAGATGGTTCGAACTAGATAGATGGTAGATGACCTCTAGATCAGGGCAGGCATCAGGTGTAAAATTGGACCTAAAAAACGAGGTAAAGTATTTTGGACTAATTCTGGACAACAAGGTAACTTGGAGAAGAAATCTAGAGAGCAGAATCAGAAAAGCCAGTTCTGGATATGCTGTAGCGCACTCGGTAAGACGCGAGGTTTGAAATCGAAGCAAGTCTACTGAATCTACAATTGCTTGCCTAGAAATTATCGGATCCCAATCCAGTACTACCACGGCAACCATGGCGACAATCTTGAACTTACTCCCTGAAGGACTATAAGCGACCTTTAAGGTAAGGAATGCCATTTCGACACGAACTACAAGTGCACACGGATGGATCACATATCAAAAGAGAATCGGGGGCGGTGGTCCACTGCTGAACGCCAGGTCAACCTGCTTTGGGTACCTGGTCACTCCAATATACCAAGGAAATATGCTCCTATTTACAACAATGTGAAAAGGACTGGAAACCTGCAAAGCTGCCAAAGCCATGACTGAGCGCCTCTGATCCTGTCAGGCAAAGAGGGTGCTCGATCTAGGCTAAGACAATTAAGACAGAGGCTCAGTCTGTACACTGGACATATGAACCTGACCAAATACGTCTACAGACTGGGACTAGTGACATCTAGCACTAGGATGCGAGAAAGAGGAAGAAATCCTTAATTGGAAAACAAAGCCTAGTCGCCCTAGAGGAATCGCACACTAAAAACTTGTTTGCTGCAGACCATGAGCATACTAATACAAAGCTGAATGCGGACACTCATGACATGCCATAGATGCATTTTTTTTTTTAAGAAGGCTGACAATCTGCGTTAGTTCAATCGGAACGCGGCAAGTAAGGCTTTCTTTACACTAAGCGTCTCGTCATAGAGGCGTACCAAAATCGTCCTGCAGCCACGATTACTTTACGCCTGAAAATCCGAAAACGAATCGATTTTCAAGCGACTTCTCTTGCACAATTATCGTCATCGCCACCATGCGATTGGCAGCTTGCCTGCTTTGACGAGTACGCGAAGTCCACTCCTCGTGTCCAGTTGTTTATTGAAATAAACACGAGCAGCACACAAGTAAATACATTTCGTACGTAGGGTTCATGACGAGACGTTCCATATCCAAAGGCCCTAGTGGACCTTGTCGCGGCTTAAGACTGCATTCTTTCAAATACTCTCGTCGTCATGGCTCTTAAAGCCGAAGGCCTGACAGTTCTCTGCACTTGAGCTGTGCCTAGAATATTTTTATTCCCACGAGGACTAATGGCATTTTTGATGCGCTGCTTTTAGGGGTTTTTTCATGAGCCATCACCCGAAAAAACCACCGCTTGAGATCAAGCTGAAGATATCTATCATCTTCCGAGAACATGCCCTGGGGGGTATTTTCAGTTTTCAAAAACATTTCAAAGAAAAAAAAATCTCCGACATCATGCGTCGATAAGACCGGTACTTCACTATTTTCGGACCTATGTACATACATACGCGATTCAACCTTGATCGGAATAAGTGAATTGGATTTCAGATAACACCATTCAGGGCCAACGTATGTATGTACATCGATTCTTCGCAGCTTTAGAAAATTGTTCAAAATTTTGAACACGCGGTCCTTTCCTTCATGATGACTCCCTTTATCAGATTTGTTTACGACAAACTCAAGGCATTATGTATTCCGTCTATTCGATTCGACCCAGTCACAGATAAGGGCTTCTGAATAACACAAAGCACCCGAACCGGTTTTCGTTGGATTCCGAACGATCCAATTTTGATAAATTTGATACCCATTGAACCCGAGAACAGATTAGAATCCAATATTTCTATTTTCATTTGTTAATGCTCGCGGTCGGTGGAACTGGTTAGGAGTGGTTCCGAGTGTCGAGTCCACTTGCCAGTTCGAAACAGCATTTGTTTGCGTGAACAAATATGAAATAAAATGTCATCGCGTAGATTAGGGTTGCGGGGAGAGAGATCTAGGTTGACTGATGGGGTAGTCGAGTGGTTGTAAATCACTGGGTGGTATCTGGATAAATAAATACGTTTCTTGGTTTCTATACTTCACAGATGGATTCAGCAGGTGTAATCAACAGTCTAGCCAGGGCTTGACCTGTGAAATTGCAAAAAACAGACTGAGAAATGAATTTGTTTATAGTCCGGTTCACGGGAAATTACTCAGCAAAATTTGGATCCAGTCAGAAGCAGTTTGTTGGACGAAAAACAATTGTTTATTGACGTTTATTAGATTGCATTATCTTAATGAGACTTATTGGACTGTTTTTTAGCTCAAAATCTGGAAAAATTCTAGTTCGACTGTGTGGCGTTCATGACCTTTGCGCGGATTAGTGTGGTTATTTTTAGGGCGGCTTTGTAGTCAAGTAAAAAAATTTGTTTTCGAATTCAGCGGGATGATTAGGGGGGAATGCAGCTGTTGGTGACAGTACGTGTAGTTTTTGACGGGAAGTGATGCAATTTGAATGAAGATTAGTGGCGCGTAGCGTGTGTTACAGCTACTCCTACGTATGTTTTAATATATCGATGTACGTATTCTATAATCTGCGGGTAACCTACATCATCTACATCAACTTTTCTCCTGGAATTGTTTTCAGACAAGCCCCTTTTCCAATCCGGCTGGTAGTATGTTTTCTAAATTCCGCTACGTATGTAGGTACATATGTATAGGTATGTTTTACTTTTTTGACCAATTGCGTGCCTATGTAAAAGCTCGTAACCCTCGTAGGTAGAGGACGTATGGGCTAGATTTTGAGACATGCGCGCAATCGGGATACTGTGAGTTTTGACTATTGTATTACCATTATCGAGAACATGTCCGGAAAGCTTGAGCTTTCTTAACAGTGAAGTCTAAATTCTCAGTTGTACGTCATGGGATCAGATTTTTACAGGGTCAGGTAATCGTCAGATGAATTTTAGGCAGCAAAGTGTCGTGGGACAGAAAGATCTAGAACTAGCAATCAGTAGGGATGGATGGAATATTATTTCTGAAAGACTAGCAGAGGTTACAGATTATCAACCGCACATGACCATAATTATGATTTGGATGCATGGCGCTTGGGTGGTGTTGCAATATGCATAATCTACTAAAACACACGTATCCTGGCTTACGAAAAGTATAGAAATAGTAAAAAGAGAGAAAGCCTAGCAACGTAGAACACTGATGGACTAAAAAGAACGATAGCCACTTAAAAGCATTCTAAATTAAGTTCGGAAAAATGTCAAGAAGGTTTAAACACAAGCTAAGAGCAATAGGCTTTCCCAAAGACAAAACAAAAACTGCTTTGCGAGTGATGTGTCCTAGCTACACTTGTGTAACCACATGAAGTATTTGGCCTTACTTTGACCAAACAAGGACCGACAGATTTGTGCAAAAGGATAGGAGATCCCTTTTTGCTCTAGTGGGAGTCATCACGGGACATAATACCTTGCGATTCCATATGAAAACCTACGACTAAAGGAATAAGAAAAACTAAGTCTTCTGCAGACAAAGGTTAAGCAATGAGGAAGCGGCAGACATACCTCCCCCATAGGTACCAGATTTTAATGGATTATCTCTACTGTAACTACTAGCCGCTCAAAATTAATCCCGATGTCTAATAATTTTTAGAAAATAAGAGCTTTTGATAGAGAAGGGTGTTTACCATACCAATATGGTTTGTGCATTGGCTAAATAGATTCAAATTACCCAATGTACATTTGTACTTTACTCTGCTTGCTTTTTTTTCAAGCCACGCGATTGAGGTTATAAGAATGAATTTCACATGAATATTTAGCTGTAATTCTAGAAAGACTAAGACGATAACATTCCGTTTGATTTGCTTCTGAAGATACTTAGCACGAAGTGTTCGCAAAGAGATAAATGTCACGTAATGTTCTGTACAATCTGAGAAATTGTCACGAATGCCAATGTGCATCGAAAAGCTATGAGCTGATATTCTCAGCGCGTTCTTTTAGTGAAACGTTAAGCAGTTCAAATGTACATACATACGCCGAAAACCATCTTTGGAAATTTATATATTTTCAGTGAGACCAAATCACGATTTATTTATTTAGAGCGACTATTGAACCCAGAAGACAATACTGCTTTTCATTGAAGATAAGCAAGGCAGGATTCCAACAGTCAAAGTTACAAAGCAATCCATTTGAATGGTATGAATCCTAACCGCATGTTTCTCTTCTAAGACGGTGTTAAGTGGCAAACAGGAGACGAAATACTGAATTTATTGGCAGAAAAATTAGTAGATTCAGCAAGATCGCCAAATGGAAACCTAAATTGTTCTTCAAAATCGTAGGATTGTACACCGTTTGACTTATTCCTGTGGAAATACGGTAAATCTCTGGTCTACCCTAATGAACCACAAACAGCTGGAGACCTGTAAGATAATATCACTCGTCGTATTGGTGAGAGAAGACCATTTTCAAATCCTAGCAAAGAACTACACTCGAATGCTATGACGAAGAATTTCGACGAAACGCTCTTGAAAAAAAGGCGTATCAAGCTGACTTCATATACAAACCGGGAAAAGGTCATTCTCATGCCTATAATTCCAAATGGTCGATATAAGGAAATGCGAAAATGTCAACTGATTGGCCACATCCTGAGGAACCCAAATGATGATATCGTGATGGATGGAATTCTCAAGATGCACGACGAGTTGGAAGACCAAGAACAACGTAGACATCAACAGTTTTAGCAGAAGCAGACTCCGAGAAAAAAAAAACGTGGGCGCAGTCGAGATATCTTGCTGCAGATCGTGAAGGATGGAGAAAATTTGCTGGCGCCCTATGCCCCAACCGAGGTTCCAAATGGTAACTTAAGATTGTTTTCATTTCACTCCACTACAAATTCCACTTTGGTGTTCGTATTCCGTTTTCACATAGAAATATGCCGGTCAAGTTTAATTCCGCGGAAAACCGCTAAACTACACAAGCAAAGATGTGACAGAAACCCATTTAAATGTAAACAAAAACCGTCAACAACTCTACGGATATCGATTGACTGACTGGATGAGGCGCTAAAGAACTCGAACTATATATGTAAATCGGAAGCGGTGAAATTCGCTTACAGCGGTCTTATTGAATATTCATTAGGCTGGCTAGTATCATTTGCCTCTTTCAAAGTCTCCTTGTCTTGTTTATTCAAGTTATGGACACTGTTCAACGGTGGTGTATCGTTGTAACAAATCTGACAGATTTCCTATGAAAACCACATCAGAGAAATAGAATCGCTATCCCCCTCCAAAGTAACAACAAAATCATTGATAACGAACAGTGCACAGTGAAACACTGCAACATAATATAATTCAACGACTTATCAGTTAAATTTCCTCTCCTACCCAACATAGCCCCCCTTAATCAGTTGAAAATGAATAAATAGAAGGCCCCGTTCAGTGCTTGAGCACAATCAATCCAAAGTTTTCACTAGTGACTGATCTATCTGAGCTACGAATACTAGCCACTTAGAGTGAAGTTAAATTTTGTAAAAAAGTAAACGAATTGCATAAGAAACTACAACAGTAAAAAAAAAACAAAAACACTAAACACTATTAAATTCCAGTCCAGAGTGATAATAAAATTTAAATTATTCAACCCGTTGATCTGTGATTACACCTCCCGCAGACATAATGACAGTTAGTATCTATCTATCTACTCTTGTTGTTTGTGTGTTTTTCTTTCTTTTTTTTTCTCCACAGTCATAAGTTACATTTGATGAATGTATGTCTGTATGTAGCCAGAGAAGAGTGGTAGGACTGCTGGTAGCACATGCAATAAAAATCATTTGTTGCATGAAAGGAAAAATCCAGTTTTTCATTTTTTCGATTAAAAGCAATCTCTCACGTCTGTGTCATTTTCTGAGAAAAAAAATTTCATAATATTGTCTGTCATTAGCTAGAATGGTGATTTGTGTTTTATGTGAATTAAAATGCGATGCGGTTAACTGGGCTGCAACAGTCCAAAGTGAACGACAGTTTCATGTGAAAGTGGAGATCAGAGAAATGGGCCCTGAAATGGTCGTTAATTTGAACGTTTTCAAATGGGTTCTACATGCCCTTTCAACGTTTATCTACAAGAGTCCACAGAGGCTTTATTACGTGTGAGAAGCATTTAAGGCAACGTATATCCTGCTTCCCAATGGAGAAGGCCAAGAGACAGATTTACTAAAGTCAGCTCAGGTTGATAAATACACAAGTGGACAAGTGGTGTTTGGTACCTTTCTTGCAAACTTAACCTTGGCTTAGGTAATGGTGCATTGGAGTTCCTCTGTGTCAGTGTCAAGACAGAATGTGTTTTACTATCTATAGCAAACTGGTTTCTACGCCTTTGCCTTTCAATGTGTTGATAGTACAGAATATTTACCATTTCCGGTATCCGATTCACCGAGAGCTGCAAATAGTGGTTGCCATGTCGGCAAGGATTGTTTGAAACCTACTCGTAGTATCCCTCAAAATTATTTCTATGGAAAGTAAGTTGCGCACTATGCCCAGTTCTCTATCTTGAGAAGCATTGGTCTACACATCAGAAATGACTAGAAAGTTTAATCGTCTCTGCCCCACCTGCTGGAAAATATTTAATGAACGCTAATTGAAAGTATTTCGAATCAGTGGTATGACTGTCGGAAAAGAATGAAGAGAATTAAGTGTAAAAATTTTCCCTTTAAACAGCTGCGTATTTTCACCGAATTCTTTGTTTGTTTTATAGCAACGTAGTTAGGTTCAGTCACATTCAGGGTCATGACGACAGCTACTTTATATGTACTGCCATAATTTACAACTGATAACTGATGTACGCATATAAAGAAGATAAGGAGTGCAAAAGAAATCTCCTGTTCTAACCCAGTAAATATTTGCATCTAAGCAAAAGATGGAGCTACTTCTGAAACAGCCTTGGAGAGCACTTCACAGCAACTTGGTTTCAGTTCAACCTATCGAAGACCTTAAGTCTGGCCCTTGTAGATTCCCTAGAGAAAAGTGTTAAAAATATTAACAACCTTCGCCGCAAAACAAGTCTATTGAAACCCCATCCTATACACAAATAAAATACACACTACTGACGACAGCCTTTTTATCCATCAAAGGCTCATTACTTATCAATCATAACTCTCCCATAATTCCACTTTTACTAAACGTTTTCCTTTTCCTTCCAGCAAAGCCTTCGTCTTGCCATTATCGGTCAGAGCAACTTCGCTGCCGATGTCCTTGAACTACTTCTTGAAAAAAGCTACACTATCGCTGGAGTTTTTACCATTCCCGATAAGGGAAGTCGTGAAGATATTCTCGCCGCCACAGCCAAACGCTATGACATCCCTGTGTTTAAATTTTCATCATGGCGTAGGAAAGGCGTTGCCATACCTGAAGTTTTGGAAAAATACAAGTCCATCGGTGCGACCCTTAACGTTTTGCCCTACTGTTCACAATTCATTCCCATGGAGGTGATTGAAGGTGCAGCATTGGGCAGCATTTGTTATCATCCATCGATATTACCCCGTCATCGTGGTGCCAGCGCCATCTCTTGGACACTCATCGAAGGTGATGATATAGCTGGTTTTTCAATTTTCTGGGCCGATGACGGTCTTGACACTGGACCAGTGCTATTGCAAAAGCAATGCCCATTAGAATCAACCGATACCTTGGACACGATTTATAAAAGGTTTCTCTACCCCGAGGGTATCAAGTCTATGGGTGAGGCTGTAGAGATGGTTGCCAGTGGAAAGGCGCCTAAAATTCCGCAAACTGAGATTGGTGCCAGCTATGACCCAGCAATGTTTAAGGAGGACAACCAAGTGATTAATCTCGACCAGTCGGCGATGAGAATTTTCAATTTCATCCGTGGTCTAGACTCCGTGCCAGGTGCATTGGCCACGGTTGAGGGAGACGATGGAGAGGTGGAGAAAATTCGTTTATTTGGAGCGCACATCTACTCTGCGGGACCAGTTAAGGGACAATCTATAAGACTCAAGGGCTTAAAGAAGCCTGCATACATCCACGAAGATGGTCTACTTATTGAAGGCACTGATGGTGCCTTCGTTAACGTGAGGCGGGTTAAGAAAGGAACCAAGATGATTGCAGCCAGTGAATGGTATAAGCAGTCCCAGGGTCAGCAAATTGCAGACATTACTGAGGAGGAAATGAGTAAAAAGGATGTCATCCGTGGTATTTGGCATTCGATTTTGAAGGCACCCATCGAGGGTGAGACCGACTTTTTTGCGTCTGGAGCAGGATCCATGGACGTGGTTCGCCTTGTTGAGGAGTGCAAGGATGCCTTTGACATCCCATTGGAGAATGAAGCGGTTTTCATGGCGCCGGTGTTTGATGAATTTTTCTTAGAGATTGTCAAGGCCCTGCGACAGGGTAGTTTAGGAACAAATGTGAAAGTCTACTTCGACGGTTTTGTTATGCATGCCAATAAGCGTGAAATACCGGTGCCCACTCAGTTGTTTATCGACGGAAAATTCATTGATGCCGAGGGAAGACGAAGCTTGGAGATAGTAAACCCGACCAATGCCGAAGAGCTGTGTAAGGTCGCCTGTGCATCGAAGAGAGATGTCGATTTGGCCGTGCAAGCCGCACACAAGGCATTCAATGGTTCGTGGAAACAAATTTCGGCAAGACAACGTGGATTACTTATGTTGAAGTTGGCCGATTTGATGGAGCAACACAAGGAGGAGTTGGCTACAATTGAAGCCGTAGATTCAGGAGCAGTGTACACACTTGCCTTGAAGACTCATGTGGGTATGTCCATAGATGCTTGGAGATATTTTGCTGGTTGGTGTGATAAGATTCAAGGCAACACGATTCCAGTGAATCCAGCCAGACCGAATAATGTTCTCACTTTCACCAAGAAGGAACCAATTGGGTAGGTTTTAGCACTCAAAGGTCCTAAACTCTTACTAAATATGCGTATTTTCAGCGTCTGCGGCTTAATCACCCCATGGAACTACCCACTTATGATGCTCTCGTGGAAAATGGCAGCCTGTATTGCAGCCGGCAACACCTGCATCATTAAACCTGCTCAAGTTTGCCCACTAACAGCGCTTAAGTTCGCGGAACTTTCAGTTAAAGCTGGTTTTCCACCGGGTGTAATCAATGTGGTCCCCGGAAAGGGTTCTGAAGCAGGACAAGCTATAGCTGATCATCCCTTGGTTAGAAAACTAGGCTTTACGGGATCCACCCCCATTGGAAAGACTATCATGAAATCTTGCGCAGAGTCTAACATCAAGAAGTGTTCCCTAGAGTTGGGTGGAAAGAGCCCACTGGTCATTTTCGCTGACTGTGATATTGATAAGGCTGTTAAACATGTAAGTTTGATAAACCTTAGCCCCTTCAGAACCGTCCTATAAAATGTTGAATTTCTCTCCTTCAGGGTATGTCATCAGTGTTCTTCAACAAGGGTGAGAACTGCATAGCCGCTGGTCGGCTCTTTATAGAGGACAAAATCCACGATGAATTCATCCGCCGCGTAGTCAAAGATCTTCGCACAATGACTATCGGAGATCCCCTCAACCGGTCTACAGCCCATGGACCTCAGAATCACAGAGCACATTTTGAAAAACTCATCGAATTCGCCGCTCAAGGTGTCAAAGAAGGAGCAACCTTGGTCTACGGTGGTAAACCCGTGCCCAACACCAAGGGATTCTTCTTCCAACCAACAGTCTTCACCAATGTCGAGGACCACATGTTCATTGCGAATGAGGAATCATTCGGCCCTATCATGATTGTATCAAAATTCAACGGTTCCGACATTGATTCTGTAATGAAACGGGCCAACCGCACCGAATATGGTCTTGCGTCAGGCGTTTTCACCCGCGACATCACCAAAGCCCTAGCCTTCGCGGACCGGGTAGAAGCCGGTACGGTATTCGTCAACGTTTACAATAAGACTGATGTAGCTGCACCATTTGGTGGCTTCAAACAAAGTGGCTTCGGAAAGGACCTTGGCCAGGAAGCACTCAATGAGTACATGAAAACGAAATGTGTGACGATAGAGTACTGAGAACAACCTCAACCATCTCATAGCTGTAACTAATTTATTTTAATAAAATTTACCGTAACATAAGCATTCTTTAAACACGATTTTTAATCTGAAAGAGGGGAGGAAAAAGAGAAAAAATTCTTTTGGCAAAGAAACAGATTTTGCGATATCCTTACAAGCAAAGTGGGTCAATTCGATTGTAATCCTGTTTGGCGGATGTTTGAGACATTTCACATTTTTCTGGCACCAAAATGACTGTTTTGCCTTGGGGTGGTGTGGTGAATGCGACTTTGTATGGTAGCCTCAGCCACCCACCCAGTGTGTTCGGGCTTTGTGTACGCAAGGGGTGGATAATTGTAAAGTCGTCCTGCGGCGACACTGGCAAGATATTTAGGCCAGCGGCAAAAACTGCAATTGCACGGGACACACAACTGCTACTACTGAAGCTGATATCCGCTGGTTTTTTTGCGTAATAGATCCGATTCTTGTCGACGATAGTTTATCTTTGATTTTAACCATTCTATTTGGCAAAGAAAAAGGGATGTCACAGAAGGGGTTCTTTGGATGTACGTAGTTTGAGATGGTTACAGGACAAACAATGATCATTGCCAAGTAAAAATAGGAAAATCTTACGAACGGAAGTCCATTTCGTGGGGTGAATGGATGAGAAAAATATGTGAAAGGAAAGGATGGCAAGTAGTTTCAGTCGATAACTACCGAACTCAAAAGACGAACGGATTGATGAGGCCAAAAATGAGTAAAGCACAGTAAAGGACGAGAATGCCTAGAGTGTAGTGGTTTGAGTGGTTAAGAAATAGAATGGAATGGATAATTCTATCACACTTCACCTACAAAAATCGTTAACGATTAGCTATCATTCGTGTAGCTGAATAGGGCTTCAGCAAAAATTTCGAAAAATGGATTAACAATGCAGCTATTCAACACCTGGAAAGGGATACCGAAGACTTTCTACTCAAACCAAGTCTGAGAGTTTCCGTAGCCACCCATCATTCGCAAGCTGCTGGACGAACGAACTCAGTGTCTACTTTTTTAAGACTTAAATCAGTCGAAACTGTGTAAGGTAGAAGGTGGTACCTTCCCAGTTTTGAGATTACATTGAATGTTTCTAGGACTAGCAGTTGAGAGAAGTTCGTCCAGGACAACATAAGTGATACAGTTGACCCACTCACGTGAAAACAAAAAGACACAGAAGAAAAGAGGGTGACTGAAAAGCTAGCGCAAGATAATTTAACAAAAAGAAAGTCGCAGCCAATTTATATCTCCACCCTACGTCAAATTTGTTATCAGACTTCATTGGTTGAAAGGTGATAGATACTTAATCTATTTGTAAATCTGGCCCATATGCAACCACTACGGTATAGAGGTGTAGAGTTGCTTTGAAATGTGTGCCCCGACTTAATTTTTCTCGAATTACTGTACATCTAACCAAATTTCAGCGCCGGCAGATATGCAACGATACAAACATCGTGAGTTTCCTCCACCAACCTTACATAGTTTTAGGTGCAATAAAACCAAAAAAAAAGTCAAATTACTGAAACTCTCACGTCTTCCTTTATCCACATTTTTTCTCCTACCCACCCACTCATTTCCAGATGGTTGATGAAAAACTTTAGAAACGTCCAACGTCCAACAACCAATTACAAAAATAAAAACAATAATAAACAGCAATTCCTCATTGTCTACCGCAAGTAAGACCAACCTCACGAAGGTTTACGTTTCTCCTTTCCACTCGTGCACACCCATTACCCTAGTTATGCAATGAATTGCAAAAAAGTAGTTATTATACCACTATCGCCAGAGAAAACGGAAATTAAGAGAAACAAGAGCAGGAAAAAAAATCATTCTGCCCATATCTGGGAATTATATTCCTTTCAAGTACACATGTCCTGTCAGTTGCACCTCAAGAACCCCTCAGTTGAATTCTTTCTTTCGCAAGAGAATATAGAATAAATTCCCAACCCCCCAACTGCAGCCCAACACCCTTAACCCACACCCTTAGCAATTATTTTTAAATTTCCTTCCGAGGACAAAATTCAAATCACACACACCCGACACACCCGCCTGGCACAGCCCATCACTGTCTAACCACATAGAAGCAGCAGGAACTGTAGCATTGTCCGCTGATTATTCGTTCTGTGCGAGTCCTGCAGTGACTGTACTACACAACTAGATGGAGCCATAAGTGTGAAACCATGTTAGTCGATAGTCCTTGTGTGCATAAGCACGGCGAGGACGGTCGAACATATACTCTCCATCACCACCCCAATTGCAAGGCGTG
Source organism: Blera fallax (assembly GCA_946965025.1). Classification (NCBI taxonomy): domain Eukaryota; kingdom Metazoa; phylum Arthropoda; class Insecta; order Diptera; family Syrphidae; genus Blera; species Blera fallax. The sequence continues at coordinate 3,858,514 of OX337247.1, read as the reverse complement.
GGAGAATAGATTTCTCGGTTTGCCTAACTTTTGACAACGTAACAGCTGAGGTATGACGCAACACCATAAAGGGGTCGTGAGAGAGTTACCCCAGCATCACGTGGTACCAAATAAAAAGGAAAGAAATCTCTCTTCTTTCTCTTGCTCATCTGAGAGACGATAAGAAACTGCACGCAGCAAAATCGTGTCCTTTTGTGGAATTTGGTCTAAAACCCAAAAGCGATTTTTCCGAGACAAAGACTGGAAAGTCCCTCCCTCTCACGCAAGCTCCTATTGTAGGAGCATGTAACCTAAAACGAGGTCGTTCTCAATTTTGCTTTTTCCAACTTCTATACATTTCTACACACGTTGCCCATCGCCGTCGTTATGGAAAAATTATTGAAATCAACCCTTCCACACGGAGAGGCTCAGCCTCTTTTAGACTTTTATTGAGGGCGCGCATGTTCGGAACTAGGAAAACTCTCGTGTGCCCATGGGTGTACTCACGTGCCTTGGTCGCGTGTATACGTATATGATGGCACACATAAGATGCATAACCAATACTGAGAGAGTGGTGGGAGAGAACAACGATTTTCAGTGTTGTCGCCGTTCATCCGCCCGTTGTTCGCCGCATCGAATCAATCAATAAAAGTTTTGTAATCTCCTTTCGGGCATACATGCGCATAGTCGTGAAAGCAAAGCAAGCAACTAGCAAAGGAATGCTGGAAAGGAGGCAAAGTTAATACTCGCATTCCTTGAGGTTAATACCAGGGATGATGCTCCATGGAAGTGTGAAATTTGAATCCAATGGTCGTCAAACTGTTCTGGAATAATGGAGTAGTTAAAAAAAATGCGTCACCGCAGGCAAGCAAGGAGGTAAAATAAGGCATTAAGACGGTTGGTAGTTGATATTCATCGGATAGGGTCGCAGTTGCAGGCAGAGACATCAGAGATGGCTTTGGGAACGGTAGGCGAAAGTCTGTACAGTAACCACTGTTCAGGAAGGGTTTCGATGAAACTTTCTCAGAAAATGGAAAAGGCACACAGGAAAAACCAAGGCGCTCCCTAATTATAAATTTAACAGTCTTTCTATCCTAAGATAAACATTTATCTAGATAGTTGCGAAATAATAAAGATATCAGATTTGTCAGGACTACAGATTCGGTTTTGGAGAAAGCCAACTATGGCAATCCTATTAAAAACAATAAATTCTACATTCTAGTAAAACTAGCATCTAATAGGCACGTACTACAACCTCTGAACTGTAACTTAAAAATTTTGACATTTCGACTTAATTTATGAACCTAGTAGACAAGGATACAGACGTAAACAAGTCAAATTGTATTTGACAAGATGTCAAAAAAAAGTACGTGACACAATTTCTTGTTGGAAATAAAGTTTGAAAATGAAAGCTGTTCATACCACTGTATAACAGTGGTAAAGGAAACCAATATAAGCAAGAAGGAACCCTAAAGATTACAGTGAATTTCAGCTAATTATTTATCTGAAGCAAATATCCGAATTTACTTTGGATTCGTGTGTAATAGGTAAGCCGGGTTGTGAACTCATCATAAATGTTTTTGTTTACCAAGTGATTAAAGTATAATTGGTGTGGAATCCCGGTATTTGCGAGTTGATTGCTTTAATTAAAAGCTGTTTCTGTGCGAATTTGTATGCGGCACTCCGAAAAATTTACTTCCCCTACATGACAAGTGTTCAAAAAGCGCCAAAAGTGTCATCTGCCGTAATTTCTGTCATGCAACAGTTGACCTTCCAGATATGGAACAAATAAGACAAAGTCTTCACTGTTTTAAGGAAATTTCTGTCGCGAAATTATATCTCAAACAAGAAGTTGTGAGTCTTTCGAGCAAAAACAAAAATCACTGCCGAGAGTGTCCTGCTTCGCCCTATCATGTAATCGCCTGTCTATGTCTCTTTGCCGGCAATAGTATAGCGCAAATATCAAGACTAGACTGGGCACTGTGTAGTGTTAGTGATACCATTCCTTACAATTAGTTGGGAAGTCCTTGCCAAGTTAAATGGAAATGAAATTAGACACGAATATGGAATGCACCTGCTTAAACCTCGTAAAGTTGTGCTGTCATAAAATTTTCTGATTAGATCGGCATAGGAATGCAAACAACCTATGCACCTAGGTTGGTGATCAATGCTTTGTATAAGGTTTCCATAGACAAAAAATTAAAAAAATGTTTTCAACACTTACTCGCTTTAAATATCGTGAATTATGAAACGATTTTAACTGCTTCTAAATTCCATTCAAAGTTACCAGTCATTCAAGGCAGGCAGACAAAATTCGCTTCAATTCGCCCTATGTAAATGCCTCGACACAGTTTGCGAAGTAATGTTGCCCCTCAGTCAGTACATTTCTTCACAAAGCTCTCCATTTGTTCCAGCACCCCTAGAAGAAATCGATTCACTCTATCCTCATCACACACGCACCTCTTTTATTCTCTGGACAACACGCCTCTTGGCATCGCTTCACCCCCGGAATGGAAGACCAGCAAAAAAAAGTATCTCAAAGCTTACAAACACTTCTACTCTATTCAACATTCCAAAGCTTTCTGCTTTCCATCCATCCAAAAGCAGAAATCCAACCACCAAGTAGAGAAGCTAAACTTTTCAGCGATTTCTTTCCGTAGCTGGTCTCAACCATTGGCATTTTAACTGTGGAAGTGGGACCGAACAAACTGAGAACAAATTCACAAAGAATTCAAATTTTCAATTAAAATCACAGAAGAAAATTTGTTCCGCTTCTACAAAAAAAAACCAAAACACTTACAGTTCCACAGTTTCATTCAGTATAATTCAGCACAGTAAGTGAACAAGAAAAGGAAATTCTCCTTCTTTCGCGAAAACTAAAAAAAAAAAAAAAAAGTCCTGTGAGTGTAAAGAAAAGGGAAAAATCCAAAGAAAATGGAAAACTCCGGTTGATAAGAAAATCTCAGTGAATTTCTAGAGTGTGTGCGAGTGCGTTTGCAGGGTAAATTTTCATTTTACCACTTGGTTTTCATACAAAAAGAAAAAAAAAACTTAAAAGAAAAAAAAAACTGATTTTGTAACAATTTTTCTTAACTTGTACAGTTTTTGGTCGTTGTGTGCGCGTATATGGACATAGAGAAAAAAGCACTTACACTTATTCTATCTGTGTGCGTGTGTGCCCGAAGGAAAAGGACAAAAAGTTTTCCACTCTGCCACTCTTCAACAGAGCAAAGGAGGGAGGGAGAAAGAGAGAGAGAGAGAGAGAGAGAGAGAGAGAGAGAGAGAGATGGTAGTATTTCAAAAAAGGGTATACTAACATAGTAGTATCCTTGAAGGACCTACGCTCCCAAACCTAAAAAGAAGAAAAAAAAAAAATATCCGTCAAATATCCTAAGTATAAAAATTTCCCTAAGCTTTCAAGCTAAGGCGAAACCGATAAGTAAGCTTTATGAGTTCATTTCTCTCTTCTCATTTTTATTTGATTTTTTTTTCTTGGAAACAGTAGAACGGAAACTGAAGCTTTTTGGGTCCTTTTTCTCTCTCCTTCGCCGTGAAGTATCAGTAGAACAGAGGCATTAACACACACACGCAGTTAGTGACACAACGGCGAAACAGAGCGAAGAAAATCCGATTTACGGCAATTTGAAGGCCCCGCAAAACAAGTTACATAACGGTCTACCGAAAAGAACGACAAGTTGTGTGGTGTGCCTGCTGACAATAGACGATACGGTGAATGATGAGTAAAAAATATTCATCCCTCATCTGAGTTTTTAAGTGTCCTTTCGAGATTGTGAACAAAATTTACAAAGTAAATTGTTTATCATAAAAAAATACTCGTAAATCTATGCTAAGTGGTGGTTGTGACTCAAAGAAAGTGTTACACGGGATTTCATAACCTAAAGGATACCAATATCGATTTGTGTCAACACGAAAAATAGACTAGAAAGGATATTTTTGACTTTTTTTTGTGCTTAAAAAAGACGATTTGATAGTTTTTCTTTCTTATTTCAACATTTTTTTTCTCATTTCTTATACCCCCTTCTTCTTTTCTTCCTTTTCAGGATAAGTGTATCCCACTAAAGTAGTTATTTCTTCTTCTTCACCCATACACATATATATCTGTATATAGATTAATTTCAAGTGTGGTGGTAGTTCCGAGTAAAAGTAAAAAGAAAATATATTTATTTTTAAATCGTTAGATGTATAAAATTTTTCACTAACGGGAAAGAAAAGACGAAACGGGAAACAGATTTTTTAAGTTCCTTATTTTTCTTAATCCCTACTTTATCTCGATCATCACCGTTACCGCAGCCGTCGCCGTTGTCGTCGCCTAACCCCGAATTTCCGGAAATTTCCTCCTTTAATTCGTAAAAAAAACTACCAACAAGAAACTCTAAAGACAGTTTTAAAAAAAAAGTAATAGAAAAAAAAGAATAAAGAAAAACTAAAACAAAATGGCCGATAAGAAAATCGCTGAACAATATTATGCACCTCCTCCAAAACTGGGCAAATGGGAGGGCTTCAAAACATTCCTATGGAACAGTGAAACTAGTCAATGCCTCGGACGGACAGGATCCAGTTGGGGTGAGTACTAATTTTCTTTAAAAAAAAAATACTATTCCTATAAAAAATATCCCAACATTTTATTTAAATTTCCCTTGATTTTCATAAAAAAATTCCCCAAAATATCCCTTCCTCAAGTGCACTTCATTTGCAGGACTTATATAAAATGTTACAAAAATAAATTTGTTTTCATTGCAATTACTTTTAAAGGGTAGTGTACAAGACACACACACCCACACATAGGATAGTAAAAAAAAGAAGGACAAGAAGGACCCGTTTTTTTTTTCTTAAAAATAGCACAAATAACTGAAATAAATCAATGAGCATTGTTGTTACGTCATGGTTTTTAAATCTATCAATGTGTGTGTAAATAGAGAGTGCAATCAGTAGAATGAGAGATACACAGAAAGAGAGAGATCTAGAGAGAGGGGTATTGAGAAGGGGAAGAGAGAAAATAAGGGCGAGAAATAAAAGATATGAAAAATTGAGAAAATGCCATTAAGGGACATTTTCCAAAAGCAGATAAATGGGATGGAAAAAAAGGACATTTTATGGGTCTTTCTGTGGATTTTCCTAATTAAAAGTGATTTTTTTAATTCCAGACTCAAGATTACAGGAATTTCTTTAAATTGTTTCCGGAATTTAATTAAGAATAGATAAATACTTTGCATGCTCCTTTGTGGGAAATGTCCTTAGGAGAGGTTCTTTTGTTGGTAAATTTCTCTCTTGAGGGAAAATTTCATCGTTATGTAACATACCAGGGTAAAAAGTGCGATAGGGGAGGTAGGAGATATGTAGTCAGGGTTTTGGGGATTAGAGTTCGCTCTATTAAAATTTTTAGTAAAAAATTTGAAACAAAATGCAATAGAATGAGATACGATCCTAAGGTAAAGGACATCTATTGTCACTGGGCGTAGTTTTTACTTCTTTTCTTTAGAGTCACCACTACTTTTTGGGGCTGTCTTTTTAAAGTGAATAACTTTAGGGGCTTTGGGATTCCATAAATTTATCTCTGATCAGAGATTTTGAAATCTTATTGAGGTTTAACTCTTTCGAAACTCTAGCTTTCGTAGGTAAGGTAAGGTCAGATGTGCATCTATACATGTGTCATCTTCCTGATAACTCCGAGAAATAGTAACTTGCTTCAAAAAGCAGACTTATAGGATAGTTAAGATCAGATGTAGTATGACGTTCCCTAAGCAGGGTTCACTTGTGGTCATGCACCCTACGGCTTTGTTTCAAAGCAAAGTAAGCTTATGAGTGTATATAGCATTATTAGCAGGCTTCACTTGAACCCCAATTGGGTCGATAGTCTATTCGAATTCAATTTCTTATGCAATACGTGCGTCCTTTGTCATGCAAAATAGAGTTCTTATACAACACTGTCGTGTGTGTCCTTCGTTTACCTGTTCTTAACCTCTATGCTTAAGGCATTCAGCAAGTGTTGATAATGGAATGAAAATAATTAAGAAAAATCAGCATTTTCAAGTCCTACGACTTTTGACCTCTGATGACATCTATTTTTCCCTCATAGTTTCCTTCAACTTATTCTCAGTCCCCCAATTGTACCGATCCTTTACAGTGGCTACCTCGTAATAGGGTATAAAGGCTAAGAATAAACAAGTTGCGTTTCAGTTGCTACACTGTCTTTCAGCTTTTAGTGGAGGCCCTCTCAGAACCAGCAGCGTTTAGACAAATATTTTATAAGAGGACTACGCCAATAGTCAGAGCTACCCTACGAAGATCCGGTAATAGTAAGTTCAACTTCTGTTCTGCTGTCTTTGGGCGAGAACTCTGACTGCAAGGCTTGTTTTAACAGCTGTCAGCTGGAAGAGTTTAGCCATCTTCCCTTTGAGAAATAATCGTCTGAACCCCTCACTAAGTTGAGGCTTGTTTGAAGTATTTTATCAGAGTCAGTGAGTGTAATGTAACAGCCACCTTAACTATCTTCTAGAAGAAATCAGAAGCAATTAACAAACTTTTGAACTTTTTACGCCTACTTTTATGGGACTGAGTTCGAAGACAAGACTACGATCCATTTCAGACGAGTTATAGTTTTCCTCCATTCATTTTACTATCCTGAATCCTAAGGTTACATCAAAGCCAAAGCCACACCCTACTGTTTTTGAAAAATACGTTTCCTAAGCTAAACTATTTGACACTAAAGCGAAGGTTAACCATTTTGGAGGTAAGGTAAGGTTTTCCTTACGTCATTTACGCTTTTACATAAGAACACTAAAACTGGTGGCCACAGAAATAAATGTCTGTCACCTTTATACTGAAGGATTGCGCTACAATTTTTGGGAATTCTCAGTTCGGGGGTTTTGTTATAGAAATAAATACGTTCTCTTGACATCTCCATGGTCAAGTTGGCATGCAATCCATTGATCATGAATATTCGAGCCCCATTGCCGCTTGAAAGTTTTGTTAATTTTGTTTTTAATATTTTTTCTCCAATTTTGCTATAAAAAAAGTTTTGAACATCGTTGGCTGTGCAGTGAGCGTGGAACTCAATACGTCTGATGAGCAGCGGTTGGTTCCGGTTTTGGGTCGTATGTATGCCTCTCATTAAATGGCCATAAAAGAGTACTTTATGAACCAATTAAAATAGCTGACTCAGAATTGCAACTTTATTTCTGTTCGAAGAATAGAATGTGATCATAATTGTTTCAGTTTTCTATAATTGCAGTTGAGCACGAATTTAAGATGTTTGTGCACACATATGTATCCAATGAAACGTGAAATGAAATTGAATTGGATTCTTATCGTTTTGAAAAATTACCCAACCTCTTCGACAGGTGTTGCGCAACCGAAAACTTCATAAAATTGTTTTCGCGGTGGTCTAGTCCTTGGTCAATCACGCATTGTAGTGGTGGGTTAAGAACTAGGTCATGTAGGAACTATGACTATTCTACTGATACAGACATAAATGAAAGTGTGTGGTCACGCAAAGGCATCATTAGTGTTTCAAATGGAATTGACTTGTTCGAAGTTTGTCATTAATCATGCACAGAAGGGGAACAAACGTTTTATTTTGTATGAATCCACTTGAAATAATTTTGTACTTTGTTATGTATGCGACGTAGAGTCAAGTCCTCATCGAATCAATGACATCTGCTAGTGCTTTTTGCATTCCACCATCAACCCTAAGCTAGTGAAAGAAATTTCCAAAATATCGCACAAATTTTAAAGGAGTTCACCAACTAACGCAACTAATGAGCTAGGAGCTGCTCTCCTTTTATTATTTATAAATCCGCAAAATTTCAGTCTTTGACTTAAAATAAAGGATCAACTGATGAAAATTGTGAAACACACCGACGTTTATGGAAAAGTTCTATTAAACCGGTTGGTCCTAAGCCCCCTGAAACCCCTACCGTAAAAATGGCATAATCAAAATTGGTGTGACCGGTTGCCGCGATCAGAAAACTCATAGCCGAGAAGAGCGAACAAATTTTTAGACCTTAACTGATACTAAGTACTCCACTTCAAGGAGGGCAATAGCCTTAAGTGACAAGTTCTCAAGACCAATGAAACGGATTCCGTGAAAAGAATTGTTGATCGTGGATCACGAAGCTTGCAAATCATAAGTACCTGTAGTGTGTAGGTTGATTGATGAACGCACTTTACACCTTCAGCAGAGACCTTTCAAATCGTCATTTCTTGGAAATGAAATACTGTTCATAAGCCTGGGGAAAACTGGAAATTTTTGCATGATTTTTAAAAACCTGGTACTCATCGAAGCGAAAAGTTCGAAACCTAAGTTGATGTATTGTTGTGTATCCCATCTAGCTACCCATAAATATTTCTCTTCTTGCCTGTGTATCTGAATATTTTCTGCACTCAAATGGTTCAAAATGATGTCCATACACGTGCGTATATAATTACAGTGGCGCCATATACATATGTATGAATAGTTTCCGTGCCACCTTAAAATGTGTCCGATATGATAAATGAAAACATACTCGAAGCCGATGACACACTAAATTAAAACTTAACGTCTGTTAACTTAAACCAACCGAATTACATCCAATCCAATCACAATAAAAAATTAAATTTCATTTAAAAAAATACGTATCTAACCGATTGTCATCGGTCCGCGTATGTTGGCGGTAAAAAAAAAAAAATTTTAATTCCAAGAACATATTACATATAAACAAGTTGATCCCATATTTTAAGCGTCATGTTTAATAAATTCTATTTTAAGAAATCGCTCTTTTGTAGGCTCCCCCTTATTTGTTGCCAATGCGGCGATTAAACTTGCTAATTGATATCGATGAGACCCTATTAAGTAATTTGCAGTTTGCATGCCTCCGTTTTTTATTATTAACATTTCTTGATGACGCATAACATTGGTCATCGACAGATACATATGTATATTCCATGCGAATTCACGTGATAGAAACCATTAAACACCGACAATAACAAAATCCAGTTTAGCAGCTAGATACATTTTTAACTCTATCTTCTCAATATTTGCTAAGCCAATTAGTGTGCTTCATGGGAAATAATCAAAGTCTTTATTACTAAGTCAATGATTTCTAAGAATAAACAAGAAAACTTTGCTACTTTCTTTCGTTTTTTTTTCGGGTATTCAAGGAAGTTTGTTGTCAATTAAGACAAGTTGCCCTCATACACAGCGGTAGTGAAAAGGGTGAATTTTGAGGGAGAAGGCAATTTAATGATTGAAGGGTAAAATGCTGGATGATTGGTATTTTTGGATAGATACTTGAGTTTGGCCGTGGAGTTTTTTTCTGATGGTACTCTTATGGAGAAGAAAGAAGATTCAATCAACTTTACAAAAAAAAAATTATGTAAGAGTAGGGTCTAACGATTTATTTAAGAGCTGTGATGTGATCTCTGGGAAGGAAGCTTTTATGAAATTATTAATAGACAGTACTCGGGAGCTATCCTACTCAATTTAGGCTTTCTTTGGCGTAGACCATTATCCGACTTTCAATTACGAATAGACATAGGCCTAATCAGGTTGTCAATTGAATCATTAACGGGGACAAGTTTAAGGCAAAAGGAAACCAAGCAAATTGGACTGAAGGAGGTGCCCTAAGTCGAGTATCTCATCGACTAGAGATCCGAGTCGGGGGAGCTTAATAAATCTACAAAGGTTGCAGGGGGCCCGCATCCCTATAACAAATCTAAATCTAGATTCTCCCAACTTTTCGCGTTATATTTTCGCCGGAATGAGAGGATCATATCTGGAAGGCATAAGTGAGACGCATGACAGGTATTACTCTCAGACGTTTATCAGACATTCGTGAGAGGTGGGACTGTAAAAAATCGTATTGGTGTTTTCTTTGATTCGAGTTTCTAACCTCCTAACGCGCTAACCAATAAGCTACAGTGTGGCAGGCAGCACTAGATGCAACCTCACTTAGACCAGCAAGGTCCATTGTGTTACCACAGGATCAACATCTCTGGAGAGTTACCCACTAAACAAGGACGAGCTAATAATAAGGCACTGTAGGCTACTAATGCTTACATTAGCCACTTCACCGAGGTTGTAAAAAGAGTAGGCGCCTAAATCCAGTGTCCTACGAGCGGAGAGAGCTTCGCATGTGTAGAGAAGATCTAGTATGGTTTCTTTCTCTTCTTCATCGATGTAGCTTCTGCAGAAGTCGTTTGCGAGGAGTCCCAGCCTGATGGTGTGCCTGCTGATAATGCAGTGGCCTGTAACACGGTTTAGGCATCGCCCTAATTATTGGCCTTACATTGCCGACATCATAGTCCTCTTCTGCTAAGTTTTGAAATCACTGCTGAATTATGTTTTTACTTATGTCAGCGCATCTTTCTTGTAACGATTTGCAAGGAATGTTATCTCCTATAATAGCAATCTCAACTGAGTGAAATTTCATTTCTAAAAGCTTTGAAAAACCCACGAGATGTGGAGTCATTTTTATTTTGAAACCGAAATATTTTCCTCACTACTCAAACAACCAAAACACAAGCACATCTGTTTAATAGGTCATATCAGCCGAAATTATCTATAGCAAAAGTAACACAACAAAAGAGAGGAAAACAAATTGATCAAATTTTCTCACGTATCTTTCAGTTTTTTGCACCCAAATTTGTTTAAGTAAATTCTGTTTTTGGTTTATTTGTTTTTTTATCAAACATTTTATGACTAATGCCGGACTGCAAAATTAAAAAGCTGCTTCTCCCATTAAAACGTGATATAATTCAATTTTTATAGTAAACAAGAGAAAATAAAAAAAAATTCAAAAAAAAAATGCAAAACAAATTGTTTTCGACTCTGTTAAAATTTTGTCCTATCTTTTGTGGAAGATTTTCTTGTCATTTCATTATCAGTCGCTGATGATGACGGAATGCGAATAAATATGTGTGCATGTGGCTTCTTTTTAAAAAAAATATTTGCACTGACAGTTTTTAGCTACTCAATAACATCGAAGGGGAAGAAATAATAATAATAATTCTTCCAGACGAACGTACGTTTTTAACTTGACTTGTAATTTATTTTTTGTTTCCTCTATTAAAAGAATTTGTTTATTTCCGAGCGAAGCTATATTTATTTATTTTTTAAGTGTGCCGAAAAGAAATATTGTTGGCACAGATACTGTGTAGTTTTTTTTCTATTTTTTTGCAAGAGCCGTGTATGCGTATGCTAACCTTGAAGATAACGAGTTACTTGTGGAAAAAAAAGTTTACAAAAAATCTGTCTCTGGTTTTTAATAAGCAGCAGATGCTGTCTGCTGTTTATTGTATTTTGTTTATGTAGGCTTCAGTTGATGTATTTCTCTTTTTTTGGTAACCATTTCCAGTTTCAACAAACGCAGATTGTTTGTAGAGCATAAGGGTGAACTATTTGTGTTTCGTCCCCTAATTCCCAGAAACGAGATTCCCACATGGATGGGTGACTTTGGAAACAGTTTTTTGATACAGAAGCGCCTAACAAAATGGACAATTGATCGCACTTTCAGAACAAACTCGATGGATCACTCAGCAACCAGCTGTGGAAGTTAAGTCTGCGATGCTTGCCATTGAAGGGCCCACCGGAAAAACGGCCTAAATCCACTCAAACGAGTTTCGAGCAAACGAAAATTAAGTATCCTGTGTCATTCTTTCTTTAGACGTCCTTGGCGTTACGCGATTTTTCTTTAGTAATCAAGTGTCCATCGGTGGGTAATCAACGTATTCGTCATTGCTGTCTTTTTTTTTTGGTCGAAATAACCCAGTCTTTTCCCCTTGTAACCTCAAGTTTTTGTGGAATTCCTCAGCGTCTGGTTTTTCGATGTTTTGTAGATCCCTCCACTTGGACCTTTTCAAGGGGATTCGACTGTTAGTCGAGTCTATTTTTTAGTTTGGAGATTTTAGTGCTCAAGCGCCCAGACAGAAAATTTTCGGGAGTTGATGTCATAAAATAATAAAATAAGTAGACAACTGACTCTGTTTTGAGATTCCTCTAAAATTCCTTTTAAGGTCATACTTTTGCAATACACTGTACTATGTATGGACTTGCGATATTCTTCCATACAGTCTCCTGCACTTTTCATCAGAAATTACTCGCAAAATCCCACAAGATGGCAGCATCAATTCAATTCCAACGAAAAGTGAACTTACGCCGTTTTTCCTGTGCAAGGTGACAACTCATTACAAAGCCTAAACAAATACACTTCCCCCCGCGCAAAATAAGAATACTCAACTAAATTTTACTTCAAGAAATTTCCCCCCAATCAACAAAGTCCCGTGCATCGACCGTAGATAAAAAATTTTATTATTACAGTAATTAATGAAGTCACCAGATCTCGTTCCGATAAGAATATTACGACGACTACGTGTGAACTTTGAGCGTTGATAATTCCGTGATTTGTTTTTATTAATAAATTATTGTATGCAATTCACAGACCTTATGGCAAACAATTGGAAACCGCAGTGTACCTACGCTAATGTTTTCCAGATTATTTTTGAATCAGATAGTTCGTAATTCTTTTCTTAGGTGGACAAGTGGTATAACATGCCAATATTGGGCCAAAGTTGAATCTAGGACGCTCTAAGAATTTCATTTCTTTCAACATATTGCACTGGGCACTGTCTAATAGGCAATTTCAACGAATTTTGTAGAAGCTTCATGGACGAAGGAGAAAAAGAAGACATTGCTCACCTTCTTTTTCCTGGCCAGCTCTCTCCCAAAGAACGAAACTTCACTTAGGGCCTGTCTATTAGAACGATCTAGGCGACCTGACAAATGCACATATTAGGACCCTTTATTATCGGCTTTTAAAGCTTCCTCATCAATTCAGGATAATCCTATACCAAGTGTCAATCTGCGAATAGATAAAGGGGGATCCAATTTCAGCTTGCGATGTTGACAGCACTGTAAATCAAGCAGCAGTTAATAAGCATCTGTTTTTAAAGTGTCAAATGTGATATATTCACGAAATGGATCTATTAAGCACCACTCAACGCTTTAGAAACTGAAATAATAATTCTGTACGAACGGTGTATCGAAATTTAATTTAGAATCTGAATCGCAGAGATAAATGTACAGCGAAGAATGTACACAGATTGTGTGTCAGAGCAGCAGGAAGTTGACGTTGATTTTTCAAAGGAAATTTTCATTTTCTATGAGGCTCATATCCGCCTCCCTGAGTGTATCAATGAGCGAAATTGACGCATGTAGGGCAAAGAAAAGACTCATGTCAGGCGAAGTCATTGGGCCTTAATTTATTAAAGATGATGAAGATCCAACAAGTCCAAGTCCAACAAGCTGCCTTGCCTAACTCAAATCCCAAGTATAACTATGGTGCATCGAAAGTCACAAAAAGAAATACTTGTACAAGTAAATTTCAATCGAAAGGAAAACATCGAAAGGAATCTCTTTCAATTTGTTCGACAACTACCAGTAGAATCAAACCCCGAAACACTTATTCCCGTCCAGACAATAATTTTAAAATTATTTCTTTCAAAGATTGGCCTTCCCCTTGCAAATGGATCGACCCAAGAAGAGTAGAAAAATGCTGCTCGTTTTCAAATGCAAAATCGAAATTCTTTTATTCTCTGCTTCCTACCCCGCTCCAGATGTACAGATACTCTTGTCCGGATGCTGTACTTTATTCAAATTTTACAACCTTCAATCAATTTATATTCCTAACCTTCCAAACGTGTGCAATCACACAGCAATTCGCTGAAAATTCCAAATTTATTTGTTTTCGAAACTCGTAAATTTTTTTTTTGCATGATGTTTCTGTGTCTCTGTGCATAGAAATCTGTGTAAAATTTTATTGATTTAAAAATCACTTTTCAGTCTAAGAATAGCTAACTACATATGCATGAAGCATGAATCTATCTTGGAACAGCCATATGGAAATAAACGCGCCACATTCGTATTGACGTCACGGTATGAAACCATGCGTCATTTCATTGGTCAAATATATACATACTCGTAGGTACATATGTACTCGTATATCATGCAGTATTTTTCAGTGTTTACTATCACCAATTTAAAAGCATATTCCTCCATTGCAGTTCCTTTCCAATAAAATGACAAAAAAAAAAGAAAAACAACAGCGATCGGTGGTATCATTTTGGCCTTGGGACTAAAATCTAAAATGTCATACGGATTTCATTTAAACTTTGTGTCAGCAAAACCTATTGATTTAAGGCTGTATATCGTTTCCACTTTGTTTATACGTAACTGGATGGAAGTTCATCGAAACCGAACGAGTTTATTTACGTTTTCTATAAAAATTCTATCGAATCTGTCGATTCTTATTACGAATACAAGAAATCGATAATAAATTGATTTTAATGTTTGCACTTAAAGCATGCGACAAGCATTTAATAGCCCTCTCACTTTTCATGTTTATTAGTCTAACGAAGGTAGTTACTGTGCATAACTTCTGGTTCATTGCATCAAAATCAATGGAGATACTAATGCCGCATCACTTTACTTGAGAGGGAATGTATCTACATGAGGTGGGTGGTGGTTTCACACCTCATATTCCACAAGGGATAGACGCGTCGTTTAGTTGGTATCATCGACATTAAGAGTGTCGTTAAAAAAAAAAGTGCAAGGCCAAGATAAAAATGGCATCTAACGACCTAGGACGTCGGCTCACCTCATAGCGTGGGTGTCGTCGTAAACACATGTGTTCTTGAACCCATCATTATGCACACATGTGGTAGATCAATTCTAACGTGACCTCAGAGAGAGAGAGTCTGAGAAATGTACTTGAAAAGGGGTGGTCAATGAAATAGCGATTAACATAGTAAGAGAACGCAACCAGTCTGGGTGTAGACTAACATCATGTTTTGTGCTAAATTAATCCTGTCGATCGCAGATGGTATTATTTATCAACTTTTCCAAAAAATGAACCTGAACCTTGTTGTAGGACTATCAGCAGGGACTACAGCTGCAAGAACGTAGAAGCGACGTGGATAGACCTGAAATCATCAGTTTTTATCTCTGTGTCTCCAGAGGTAACTAAGCCTGTTACTTGAGAAGTGTCAAAAGCTGGGTCCAAACCTCAACTTCCAGAAGCGCTGTGTAATTGCTTACTCCAAGCAGAAAAATTTTGGGGAAATCAGTAAATTTTTCGAGGGAATCCTAGACTGACATATTTCCTTTGAGAATGTGCATTTTACCAACAACTCCTTGCAAATTAACAAACAAAGTACAGAAATTCACACTGGAGAAGTACCCCAAGACTGTATGTATACCTACACATTCCTTCGGTACAGATTCAATCAGAATTCGGTTGTAGGTAGTTTCTATCTTTTAGTAGAGGACATCCTAAGACCGAGGTATATTCAAAACGAACCAGGTGTGGAAACACAATGGAGCCCACTGCGACTAATCTCTTCTAGTGGATCCTATAGCTGGGGGTGACTAGGCACTTAGTTATATTCTACATAACGCAGAAAACTGTACTACTGCTCTCGAGAAAATGTCCGCTAGTTATTTGGGCAACATTGCTACATCCTCTTGCTAACGATGTTTTGAATAACATGACCAACATTGATGGGAGAAAGAATGTAAACGTGGACTGCCGCAAGGTAGCATATGGGACCAGCTACTCTTTCCTTCTGCTAAAAAAAAAAAAAAATATATTTTGAGAAGAGATTTTGAGTCCAAAACTCACTCATCGGTAATAAAAATGTGTGTTCTCCTTGAACCCAGGAAATGTTTAAGAAGACACAAATAGTCGGCTTCAATAGCCCACATTAGTTGGCGAGGCTAGCTTCATGCAGCCATTCGTGTTGAACATGCCATATTTTGTCGGTTTTTGAACGCGAAATTAAATTGCATCTCATGAGACTAATTGCTTTCGGATGTCTGTCAGATATTTCCAAGAGGTTGGACCGTGATAGAATTCTTGGTATCTCCTGAAATTCAAACCTGTTCAATATTCCTAAGCAATAAGCTAGCCTAAAATTCTTTCTGAATGACAGGTTCGAAGTTCAAATCTAAAAAAAAAATATCCTACCTCTCGCGAATGTCTGACATGCGTCTGAAAGTAACAACTATTATGAATTTCTTCTCAATTTGCCCTTCAGATATGGCTTTGAACTGTACGTCTCATTGTCCCTTGTAAGAAAAAATATAGCACGCACAACACGAATGGTCGCGAGAAGCACCACGCCACATACGGTCCGTTGCGTCGACTATTTGTATTTTGTATCTACGCAAGTAACCCTTTATGAATATTATTTCTTTTCTTGCAATTGACCGGAAATCATAACATATGCACTTAATCATAAGACGATAAGCTTCCATATGAATACATACTCGTTTGCATGTATAAACATTTACTCAGCACCAACTCATGTATTTATCTTGTACTCAGTGAACCTTGAAAATATCGCAAACCACAGCTAAACACATTTTATTTCGTGCTCTGACCTATTGGCAAGAGATTACGTAACTAAGAAAAAAACATCGCACAAACGAGCCGGTTATACACAATTTCATAACATAATTATCAACTGCTAAAAACCGATGGTGGTAGGTAGGAGGATTTGCTATAAGTACTTGTAAAAGGTTCACGTAACACGAAACTTCTAAGGCAACATTGGGAACAAATACAACCGTAGAAGCAGTTTCAAAGGGAAAATCATAAAATAGAAAAAGAACGAAAAAAAAAACGATTAAACCGATTATTATAGCCGCACAGCATTGCATAAGCACATAGAGAATAAAAACAAACCTTAAAGGAAAAGCTGAAATCCAAGATGAAGGGTGGGGGCAAACCATTTCAGAAACATGCACCATGACTCTCCAATTACAGGGCAACAATATATTTTTAATTACTCCTAAAACTGATTTAAAATGAAGCCATCCATTCCTGCAAGTATCTCGAGACAGTTTTCTAAGAATTTCCTGGAATAAAACTCCACTCAAACTGCATCCCTCCCGCCAGCCAGGGGATAGGCCGAGGCATAGCATAATGAAAAAGGTGTGAAATATCGATCTAAAGTGAAGGAATGTTAAAGAAAAACGTGGAAACAGAAAATTTTCGTGTGTATTTCTAAGAAAAGGAGAACTGGTACGAGTATACATGCATACATACGTACACACACCCATAAACGTATACATCGCATCCACCGCAAGGACGAACTCGTAAAACTCAACTAGGGTATGGTGTGTGTGTATAATTCCCTTTGTTATTCGGATCGACGCGGACTAACCTACAAAAAAGAAGACATTTCTGTACTCACAACTGAATGGATAGAAAATTTCAGTACTTTTTCTCTCACTCGCTGTAGATTAATTCGCCTGAATTGAAATAAAGATACAAGAGTCACCCGAGAAACAGTCTCATAGTAACAATCGAGACGAGCAAAGGAGCTTTTTTAGAAAGCTTTCCTTTATCCTGAATTCTATCTGCTTTCGGAGATAATATGAAAATCCTAAGGATATTTTTTTTTATGTGAATAAGAAATGATAGACGAAGTAAGGAGTTTTAAAAATGTAAATCCTCAACTATTGCATAACTTGCGAGATACTCGTAGGGAGGTCGGTATCCTGGTCGTCTTTGGATTGAGAGTTGTGGCCTTTTGTTAAGGAAGCAACGGAGAGACAGTAGGATTGGGAGTTTTTTTTGCTGGGCAAACAAAACGTTTCCATAATAACCGTAAGAATGTGGTTGGGTGGGGGTTGGAAGGAAGAGTCATGAGAAATATGAGGAATTGTCCGTGCTGTGCTGTGCTAAAATTGGGGGCAATTTGTCAGAGTTTTATAAATATTTCATGAGTTTGGGCAGCAATTTGTTTTTTTAAGTACAAAAGTGCTATTATTAAAAGTGAAGTATGGAATTTTTGATTCAATGTCTGTAGCAGTGGTGTATGCGCGTGGTCGCCAAGGCGAATTCAGGGGTTGGAAGTAAATCATTAAAGTGGAAAGGAAACTAGGCAGGCAACGTGTTTTTAACAAGTTTAGTCTCACAACTCACATAAATCAGTCTTATTAGGTGCAAGGGTCGCATTAGATGGTTGTCCTACTAGATGTCACCATGGAAACATGGTACAGCTAAGCCCCAACCTCTGGTCAACTGACAGTATTATTCACGAGATATTTTTCTACAAAACTTAGAATAGTTGACAAGGAAATTTAGAAAACGGATCCTTCATTAAAAGCCTGAGAAATTTTTGAATAAGGTCCAAAAACTGTTACAAAAAAAAAAAAAATACAAATACTTCACGCAACGAACGTTTGTGGTCCAGATCTTAGCTTCTTGCGACCATTCCTGTCGTGCGAGTATAAGTGGAAGGAAGGGCTCTCTCATGACAGTTATTACTCTCAGACGTTTTGTCAGACATTCGCGGAAGGTGGGACCGTGAAAATTCGAACCTCGAACCTCCTGCTCAGTAGTCCAAAAAAAATTAAAAAAAAAAATTGTTTATGACACCATCGCTCGGGATTTCACATAACCACAAACCAATTGAATCTGCAGGATGAGTTGCTACCATTGTTCTGAAGGCAAAATCTATTATTTCATCTGACTCAGTTTTATTCTCATTTTAATGACAAAGAACGAGATAAGGCAACGCCACGTGAAATGATTATTGAAAGGTCAGGAATATTATCAATTTATGAATGAACAAGTGTCAAGGCCTTATATACATACGTTGTCCTATAAATTGAATGCGTCATTGAAACATGTAATAAATTCAATTCCAATCGGAATTACAAAAGATGTCTTTGTCGTGTTTCCCGGCTTAAAAGGTCAGTGTAACCTTAAAAGTACCTAAAAATACCCTTGCCATGGTGAATGTCAAATCAAAAACACTCCAAGAAGCGAGTCACAGCTCAAGTAAGTGAGGTCCAAATTCTTTATAGCAAACGTAATTTCGTCTCTATTCTGATTGTTTACAATATCTCTCACATGACATTCCAGTTAAGCAAATATAGACTACATATTTGCCGGGCTGATGAAATATACTGCCGTTTGAGCAAACATTCCATTACTCATCTGGTATCTCCTATCAGCTCGCCACGCTCGTATTAATTCCACGAATAGACTTGCTAATTGATCGAAGCTCCTATAATTGAACAGATTTGTAGATTTGTAGATTTTTTTTGTCTATTTTTGGCGTCTAATGACGACATTTTACATTCACGTGATCGATTCGTTTAATGTGGGGGAGTTTGTTTGTAATTAACACGAATTTTGGTGTTAATCAAAATTCTATTCTACCGTCTCAACTCTGAAGTACGTCTCTACTTATCAAAAGGACAGGAAAATCCATGCTTTAGATACGTTTTTGTCCGTAATTTTGTCCGAACTCATTTGTTCGGGACCCATTTCCATAACCACCTCTTGAACCAATTGTATGAGTTCAAGGAGGTCTATTCTATACAACCCAAGGTATTCAGAGTTTTTCCTCGTTCCTTTCTTGCTGCGCCGTGCAAAAATCCTTGATTGTACTCGAGGTCTTTTACGATTTCTCGGAAATCGATTTTAAATCGCATTTTCATTTTGTCGTCGTCGTCGTAGTCGTCGTTGTCTCACATCTTTAACGATAAGCTTTCCCAACAAAATGACTCTAAGGGATTGGTTTCGGGTAAATCTATGTGTATGTGTTCAATGCAATAGGTTTGGGGTTAGGATAATCGATCCTGATGCCATCCCTAGAGTAAAAATAAACAGAGATAGAGATACAGACCTACTGAGCGGGGCGGTGTTTGCTTGTAATCTAATAAAAATTCTGTTCATGTCGCTAATGTCCTTCAGGAAAAGTTAAAAAAAAAAAACCTTTACCCAATGGCAACAACACAAGTTGATTACACAATACATTATAGTGAGAGTAGCTGGTATCCTTGTGTTGAGATACTTGTTTACCCAGGGCCATTGGTCGGATCGGTGTGCGGAATTTTAATGCGTGGGAGTGGGGAGGAGACATGATTCGTTTCAATGCATTTACTTAATTAGTTGGGCGATTATAGGGGCGGTGCGCCGAAACCGAAAAAAAGTTTTCAAGATTATGTCTCAGTGGATTGAAGTCAACATGCTGTGCTTAGTATATTTTGAAAGTTAGTAAGTACAGAAACAGTGAAATCGTATTTAAAGCAACTATGCGATACGAAAGAGAACGATAATCTGTTTGGTTCTAAGCACAAAAAATTCCAAAAACTCATCACAGGAAAATATCCTGTAGGGATAGTCAACTTCTGGGTATTCGACTGCTCTTCATATTTTTCCTAAAATTCTGTTTCTTTCTTCAGCTGAATTAAGGAAAATGGAACCTTACCTCAACAATATCGGCCGCAATTTCCTTGTCAATGTTTTCAAAGAATAAAATG